>BSBM01001046.1:1997500-2617500 GCA_027924585.1 Larix kaempferi | reverse complement strand
TCTTCCTCCTCCTCCTCCTCCTCATCATCATCATCATAATCAACAAAAACATCTTCATTATGATCTTCATCATCATCATCATCATCTTCATCGTCATCACCATCTTCATCATCATCATCCTCATCGCTGTCGTCGCCATCACCACCACCACCACCACCATCTTCATCATCATCATCTTAATCATCATCATCATCATCATCATCATCATCTTTATCATCATCGTTGTCGTCGTCATAACCATCATCTTCATCGTTTCATCATCATCATCATCACCTTCATAGTCATCACCATCATCATCATCATCCTCATCATCATCATCATCATCGTCATCATCATCATCTTCGTCATCATCGTCGTCGTCATCGTCGTCGTGGTCTTCTTAATCATCATCATCATCATCATCATCATCATCTTCATCATCATCATCTTCATCACCATCATCTTTATCTTTGTGATGATGAAGATGGTGATGAGGAAGAGGGTGATGACGACGACAAAGATGATGATGAAGATGATGAAGACAATGATGATGATGATGATGATGATGAAGATGATGATGATGATAATGATGATGATAACGATGATGATGATGGTGATGATGATGATGATGATGATGAAACGATGAAGATGATGGTGATGATGGTGATGATGATGACATCGATGATGATGAAGATGATGAATATGATTATGATGATGATGATGATAATGCTAATGATGAAGAAGATGACGATGATGAAGATGTTGATGAGGAAGAGGGCGATGACGAGGACGACGACGACGATGATGATGATGAAGATGGTGATGAGGATGATGATGATGATGAAGATGATGATGAAGATGACAATGATGATGATGAAGATGAAGATGATGGTGATTAAGATGATGATGGTGATGATGATGATGAAGACAACGACGATGATGGTGATGATGATGATGATGATGATGGTGAAGATGATGATGATGATGATGGTGGTGGTTGTGGTGATGACAACAACAACGATGATGATGATGATGATGAAGATGGTGATGGCGATGAAGATGATGATGATGATGATGATGAGGAAGAGGGTGATGACGATGACGACGATGATGATGTTGATGGTGATGGTGATGATGAAGACGACGATGACGACGATGATGATGATGATGATGATGATGAAGATGATGATGATGATGAAGATGAGGACGATGATGATGATGAGGATGATGATGATGATGATGATGATTATGATGAATATGATGATGATGATGATGATGATGATGGAGATAAATATTATGATGATGGAGATAAAGATGATGATGATGAAGACCATGAAGATGATGGTGATGATGACGAAAACGATGATGATGAAGATGATGATGATGATGATGATGGTGGTGGTGGTGGTGGTGGTGGGGATGACGACCAAAATGATGATGATGATGATGATGAATATGGTGATGACGATGATGATGATGATGATTATGAAGATGATGATGATGATGATGATGATGATGATGATTATAACCCAATGATGGGCCTTGGTTGAGAAAACCTTCTTAGTATTTGATGGATAGAATACTTCTTCCCTAGAAAACCATTTCCAATGCCCTAAGACATATAGATACTAAGTTCAAAACCATATAATGGCACTTCCATCCTCAATCACAATACAATGATACCTCAAGAGGCCATGTCTAGTTGGTGGAGGTAACCTTCTTAGCCCTAGATGGATATAAGATTCCTTTAAGACTCAAGTCTTAGGTATCCTCCCTTGACCATGTCCAATTCCCTAAGTCCCCAAGACTTGGATACATCTAGCGCAATGGATACCCTTGTGGAATAGAGGGGGGGGGATTGGGTGGATAGGAAGGGAAGAGGGGTGGGTTATAGATAGTGGGGGGGGGCTCGTTAGGGATAGATAGATAAAAAATAAACATGTAAAACAACAATGCATGCGCGCGCTATAGCGCATTCGCGCTTCTATGCGCGCACGCGTGTCTGAATTCAAATTGTTTTTGGTGCCCTTGCATGATTGGAATTAGCTTCGACTGCACCTTTAGGCTCGGTCTAATTTATCTATGATTTATGGCAGAACACATCAAACGCTGCAACTTCCTATTTTTCACAGCTAGTTCTCCATAAGCTCCACGAGTGCACTGCAGATGAAATTGCACACACTTATCGAGCTCTGTGTGTAGATTCCAAATATATAATTTTTTAATAGATCTGTTGTTGTTCTCTATTTTTAATTCATTTTAAACTGCACTCATGTCAAATTCGTAAAAAACATAGGTCGTTTATTTGGCCTACAACTTTTGATTGGCTTACTTATTTCGAAAACGGAAAAGAACCCACATAAGAGCACGAAAATACCTACAACCTAAAAAAAATGCATTTTGATTATTTTTAGACCATGATATGGTGGATTAAAACTTGACCATGTCCTTTTAGGGCTTCACTGACTTCAGTAATTTAAAAATATATATAAAATTAACTTTTAAAATTTTGGAAAAATAGCTCCATAAAAGATTTGTCTGTTTCCTATGCCTCTACATATTTTTTTCTCATAAATTGAAAATTTACATAGCAAATAGGTAGGTCAACAAAAACATGTGCATTATGTTTTAGAAAAAAAATAACATACCAATCTTCGAATAATGACATTTTGAGGTGGTTATACCACTTTTCCATAAATAAAAGTTATATATTCCGGAAGGTCATCCGTTTTTCTACGTTTCATCTTTTTACACCTAATCGGAAAAATGTTTGTAGGTACCTCTAATAATTCATTTTAATGATAATATTTCTGTTTTTCCAGAATGTCATTGCAACTAACGTGTCATAATTGGGTATCATTACCTTGCACCAGCCCATTCATACAAAAGTATAAGATCCTAACACAAGGTAGGATTCTAACTTGATATAGGAAAAACATACCTGCTTATCATGTTTTCTAGTTATGTCTAACGTACCCAAACAATGTCTTCTTGTTCTCTTCAATGACTTGTGCTTAGTAGCCTGCATATCTCATAAGTTAACCATTGTATAACCAAATTATGCATACTTCGTAATTAGATCTTCTATGTGATCCATGAATCTTTGTCATCATGTCACCATGGTCATATGTTCTTCATCTAGAACTTGATTTATCTTTCTTGATGTACCTTTCATGTTAGCGGACAATATCATCCTCATACAACACCACAGTGCATTAGTACAATCATAAGTGTCATAACCCCAATCAATGAATGTCTTCTATCATTCACATTCATTCATACTTTTACTAGGGTGATAAGACAACTCTAAAATCAATATTGCACTAACCTCAATAATATGAAGACAAACATATCATAAACTTAATCATGAACATATTTCAAAAGATACCTGTATCTCCTCAAGTCATACCTGTCGAGATTGCTTGTAGCATTCTTATGTAAGGCCTTAGACTTATCTCCCTCTGGAACTGGAACTTCTTCACTTATGCAGGTTTCCAATTCATTCTCTTCTAGGATTAAACCAATCCACTTTGATTTGCTGAGAGTGGATCTGGAGCTGGATTAGGTTTTGTCAGAGAAACCCTAAAAATTCAAACTTTGAATTTCAAACTTCTGATTCGAAGAAGAGATGCGCCTTGTTGAGCTGATCTAGCTGGTATACTTCAATTTGGAAAACTGCAAATTTGACCCCTCAAAATTGCCTTTGAAGCTTCTGGATCTTCTAGACATGATACCTAACTAGGGTTTGATAAATCCTGGTCTTCTGCCCATCCAAAAGGTTCGATCTTGTGTTCTAAACTTCGATTTTTCTGAGGAGCTTCCAGCCGTGGTCACAGATTTCAAAAATTTCAACTTTTGCAGAAGCCCTAATTTTCCGCCTTTCCAATCAAAATCCCGAACTAGGGTTTGATCAAGCCTGGCCCTCTGCCCAACCAAAAAATTTGATCTTGGTCTCTAAATTTTTATTTTGATGAGGATCATTCAGCTATGGACTCTGATTCCAAAAATTCCAACTTTCTCCGAAGCCTTAAATTCCCGCAGCGGTGACAAGCCAAGAATGAAGGTGCTCAGAATTCAATTCTATTTTGACAAAAATATGCACCTGATTGTTTCTGGTACATATCTAAAATTACGAAACCAAAGGATCTGAAAATTTTTCCTGTGGTAGCCTGACCTGTCATATTTCCAACCACATAGGTCTGACCTCAATTGGATTCTCTAAGAGAGAGTTATTCCAAGTGTCGCAACGTGACCTGTTTCTGGGATAAAATAGGAGAGCAAACTTGTACGGCATTCCACATGTCACTGGTTCAATTTCGGCCTCTAAACAGAGGACCTGTGAAAGTACAGTCCATTCCCTACCTGTCACTTTTTACGAAATTTCATTTGGAGCTTCCTATCCCAAGTTGTGACATTTTTTCCTATGTTACTTGTTTATGACTGAGATCTGGAAGAGGCAGAAACCCTAGATTGTACAAATCATAAATCACGAAGTACAACAAATCAGATAATATTCTTTTGACACAAGGTACAGGGGGATGTTATCTACAACTTGTAAAAGTTTCAGATCCTGAACCTTCTCCAAAATGGATTTATAGCGAAAGTGCTACGATGATTGGTTTTTCTATATCAATCCCTAGCTTCCAATTTGTTGCAAGTGCAACAAGTCTCATAAATGCCATAGCATGCCTTCCTTCAGGCTAGCTCTGATACCATGTTATTTTTTCATCATTTAATTCAATATATCTAGGATCTTAACTGAAAGAACAACATGTACAGCATATCAAGCATAAGAGACAAGAGACAAGAGACACTAAACATTTCACCGGGGAAAACCAAGAAGGTGAAAAACCCCGCAACTTCCTCAGAGATAGAATAAGCATCAATACAAGGATCACCATGATCAAACCCAAGAGATAGATATCTTCAGCAGCATGCTCCTCCTCCACTTGTGCACACTCCTCCTCTCTCTAACTAATGTGAAGTGAGTGAATAATAGAATGTGTAAAATGATAGAGACACACTCTCTATTTATACACTAACTTTCACTTGACCTTTACTCAACTAGGTCGTCCTCAACTTAACCACTTAACATAATGTTGACTGGGCCGACCCCTACTAGGGTGCACACTCCTCCTCTCTCTAACTAATGCGAAGTGAGTGAATAATAGAATGTGTAAAATGAGAGAGACACACTCTCTATTTATACACTAACTTTCACTTGACCTTTACTCAACTAGGTCGTCCTCAACTTAACCACTTAACATAATGTTGATTGGGCCGACCCCTAATAGGGTGTTCTAATAACCCTTTGACCCACATGACTCATACAAGGCCGACCCCATCAAGGTGGTCTAATAACCCGTCAAGTATAAGTTACGACACTTACAATATAACTTGCGACACATGCAAGTACACATGACGACACTTCCAATCGAAGGAATAATACATCTTTGTTGGGGATACAATAAAGTACAAATACAATATACAAGTGAATATCTTCTGAAGTTACAAATACATCAACACCTTCTGGCAGAGAGACATGGTGTTTGCAAGCATATTTTCAACGGTCTCGAAGGTATGAAATACCTGTGACTTGCGATGATACTTCTTTCTTGTGGCACATGAATTTTTACTTTTGTTTATAAACTCATGAAAAAAAATTGGAAATGTTATTCAAAAATCATTTTCCAAAATTAATATTAAAATAACCCAATTTAAAAACTTATAAAAGAGAATTCAATGAGCCATAAATAGAAATCACATTTTCCAAAAGAAAACAAAGGTTTCTATGTGATTTCAATAACGTTAACAAGGAAATCTTCACTCAAGAGATACGTTAATAGAGTTTCAAAATATATAATGTTGATGAGTTTATAATAAAAGTGTCAATGATAGTTTAAGCCATGTTTCAATCTTACTTCATCAACTAGATAAATAATTATCATAACGCAAAGATACATTTTGACATAATTCATGTGCATCAATGTTTGTGGCTAATGAATGGAATATGAAAGTATTGAATAAGAACCATAGATTTAATACTTTCCATTAAATGTGTTTCTTATAGTATTATTTCAAAAAATTTGGCACAACATCTCTATTAAATAATATTTGCATCATAAATAATATGCCTCAGGAATGAAGTGAAAATAATTTTATGAAAAATTATTTAAAGAAATATAGACGTATATAGATGATGGAGAAGTGTTAGTCTTGATAAGAACATATCAATAAAGGAAACTTTGGTATATAGTTATTTAAAATAAAATGAGTTATTTATGAACAAGCCTTCATTATTTAGAATTTATTTAGGATTATAAAATTTATAGATATTTTTTAATAAAACTTTTAAGGCTTGTCAAATTTGATAGATTTCTTAATTTTCAAACCAATAGTTGGAACCAATTATTTGATATAAACTCTTTCAAGATGTAAATCAATGTGAAGCACCTGCAACAATTAATTAATAAGAATATGCGAAATAGCAGAAATGACAGAACTCAAAATCACTTTTATATTGATCACAGGCCACTTCAAGGGGGCAACCTCCTTTGAGCAAGCTCAATACAAATAACTTCACGGTGCCTTCATAGGCCTCAACACACACTTATATACTAATTCTAGGCGCCAATACTATGGGTCAAAACCATGGGCCACTACAAACTATGGATCAACAATACTACGGGCGACTTACAAATCATATGCGCCAACAACAATAACACAAACTATTGATCAACAAATACTACGGGACGACTTACAAAGCATATGCATCCAACAACAATATACTAACAAATTAAAGACATGGGTTCCTAACATCCCCTCCCCCTTAAAAAAAAAAGCTTTGTCCTCAAAGCTTTAGATGTGGAAATTGTTGTGGAATCTGAAGGAGTGGTTCCCATGTAGCATCCTCTGGTTGCATGCCGTGCCACTAAATTAAGACCTCTGTGATAAAGCAAGAGCGAAGCTAACGAGTGCGCCAATTGAGGATGGCCTCCGGCTCCAAAAGGATGGATCCTTCATTATCCAGTTCGGGTAAAATAGTTTGTCCACTGATTTTGGTGCCAAGAACTTTCTTCAAACAAGAGACATGAAATACTGGATGAATGCGGAAAGAAGGAGGAAGTTCCAATTTATAAGCAACAGACCCAATCTTCTGAAGAATTCGATATGGCCCATAGAAATTTGGAGCGAGCTTATGACTCCCATTGATTTCCAGGGAGGATTGCTTGTATGGCTGGAGACGAAGAAAAACCATATCACCTGCTTGAAAAGTGCACTCAAAACGGTGCTGATTAGCTTGTTGCTTCATGCGATTTCTTGCCATGTGAAGATTGTCCCACAAAATGCGAAGAATCTGATCGCAGTTTCGAAGGACTGTGTCAACTTCCTGAACTGGTGAACTGTTGGGGGTGTATGTGTTAGAACAGTAATCCATACTTAGTACCATATTCCATAAACATAGTCAAATTTTATTGCTCATGTGCTTCATTACACCATAGTTTGGACTAGGTGACTTTAGTTGGTCAAATACCCACATTTGAGAGTGTTCACACCCACTTCCAAGCAAACCATTTCACCCAACCTCCTATTTTGTCCACAAGTGCACCCTCATTAAATGTTGGAGCGCTCTCTCTCCTTGATTTGGGGAATTGCTGTTGACTAGGAGCGCTAGGGTGGATTTGGCCCAATTTTGGCTAGATTTGGAGCATTTATTGCTCCCTTGGTCCTCCCAAACACCTCTATTTGCTCACCCATGCCTACCTTGGCCTCATTTATGACCCAACATTCTTTATCCACCTTCACACCTGAATTCGTGACTGTTTGAGATGATTAGGACTGAGTTGGACCCACCTAGGGGGGATTGAGGCCAATTTGGCAATTTTGAATTGTACACTCATCTTGAGATAACTAATGCTCTCAAATTTCTCATGGATGTAATAAAAACATGTTCTTAACATTTTCACAAGTTAGACAGTCAGATTATGCAAAGATTAAGTTCACATTGTGTGTAAAATTGTCTCCTTTTTCAAGCTTTTTCACTGGTTTTGCAAATAATTCGATTTTGTGAGGTTCTCCATAGCTCCTAGATATTACTGTGATAAAAATACTCACATGGTATCAGATCCATTGTGGATTTAGTGAGTTGTAGGTCAATATTGAGCATTGAACTGCATTCTAGAGAGGATTTCCAGATAAAAATTGAGTGTTTTTTGCAGGTGTTCCAGTAGTTTTCTCACCATTAACGCAGCAATAATGGAAGCAAACCAAATGTTGCTCACACCCTTCAATTTATTCGATTGGAAGTCTGAAATGGTTATCAAACTGAGATCTAAGGGTCTCTATAGAGTAACCATGGGCACAGAAGTTGAGCCAAACTCTGCTGTGGAGAAAGCAAAGTACTACAATCGACTTGATGAAGCTTATGGATTGCTATGCCTGAGCATTTCGAGGGAACTCTTGTTTCATATAGACAGTTTGACAACCCCAAATGAAGTATGGGTGAAGCTAGAATCACTCTTTGGGAAAACTGATGAACTGAGAGGCCACCAGTTTGAAAACGATCTCATTAGCTTGAGCCCAGCGCATTTTGAAACCATCCAGGAGTTCTTCACTAAGTTCAAGTCACTAGTGCTTCAACTGCAACAATGTGGAATTGTTAAGAAGGAGGAACAACTGATTCTATCCATCCTTTCGAAGCTAGGCCCAGAGTTTTCTGTATTTGTCAACACATTTCACTCAGCCAAGATGACCCTTTGAAATTGGCAAATGCCATCACTAGCTACCTTCATGGAGTGTCTCACTCAAGAGCAGGACAAACTAGTTCATATGGGCACCATAAAATCAAAGGACCAAGCACTAGCAATGGGTGTTTCAAATGCCAACAAAGGCAAGCAGAAATCCAAGAATTCGAGGCAACCAAAGAAGAGAAAGTTCGACATGACCAAGTCTGCAGATGGAGGTTCGAATCTGTCAAAGGAGAAGGAAAAGAAGGGAAAGGAAAAGACCAAATGCACCTATTGTCATAAGGGATGGCATCAGAAAAGCTCGTGCATGAAGAAAACCATTGACTCAATGGCGCAGCTGCTGGAGAAGAACAACATCCCAGTCCCTGAGGGCGCAAGGAAGAAAGAGAGCACCTCAAATCCTGACAATAAGGAGAAGTGTCATGCTTTTGTAGCAGGTATTTCGAATCCCTCATCCTTTATCATTGATTCAGGAGCTTCCATACATATGGTTTCATCTAGAGAGCTCTTCTCTTCTATGCATTCGAATGGTGGCCCAACAGTTCGAATGGGAGATGATTCAGAAATCCAGACCAAGGGGATTGGTAGGATTGACATGGAGCATGGCTATTTCAATGATGTGCTCTATGTACCTTCATTGGCTGCAAATTTGCTATCAGTTTATCAAATGACCCATACAGGAGAAGCCAAGAGAGTAACATTTACTCCAAATTTGGTAGAAATCTCAAAAATTTCTTCAAATCAAGTTGTGGAAGTGGGGTATGCTGATCATGAAGAGAAAATGTACAAATTCTCCAATTTCATTCCAAATTCTAGTGACCATGCTCTTGTCTCTCATGCTAACGATACCTCCAAGTTGTGGCATGAAATATTTGGCCACATGAACTACAAATATCTCCAGACATTGCATAAGGACGAGATGGTGGAAGGGATTCCAGAAATCAAATCTTCAAATGGTGCATGCATTGGTTGTGTGGTTGGAAAGCATCCTGAGTGCAGCTATGAGAAGGGAATGGCAAGGAGAGCCACTCAACCACTTGGATTGGTACATTCAGACATCATTGGTCCTCTTCCCACTCCATCATATGGTGGATCAAGGTATGTACTCACATTCATAGATGACTACTCTCGATTCTGCTGGGTTTACTTCCTTAAATTGAAATCAGAAGTGTTTGAGAAATTGAAGATTTGGAAGGCCTTAGTGGAGAATCATAGTGGTCATAATATAAATATCCTTAGGACTGATAATGGAAAGGATTATTTGAACAATAACATTCATCATCTTTGTGAGGAATGTGGCATCCAAATGCAACATTCAATCCCCTACACACCTCAGCAAAATGGTGTAGCAGAGAGGAAAAATAGATCTCTCAAAGAGATGGCCACTTGCATGATTGAAGATAGGGATCTAAGCCCTAAGATATGGGATGAAGCCATCAATTGTGCTGCTCATATTCATAACAGATCCTTTCACAAATCAGTCAAAGGAAAAACCCCCTATGAGGCATGGTTTGGCCAAAAACCAAATGTGTCAAATTTCAGAATTTTTGGGTCTAGAGCATGGGCTCGAATTCCATCAGAAAAGAGGAAGGCTTTGGAGCCACAGAGCAGAGAATGTATCATGGTTGGATATGGTGAAGACACAAAGGGCTACAAGCTCTTTGACTCATCTACACTCAAAAATTTCATTGAGAGAAGTGTGCAATTCGAAGAAGAACCAATTCCTCATTTTGAGCTTGCACCGGGGGAAAGCTCTTCTCCTCCACACCTTAATCAAATTAGTGATGATTCCACTTCTGATTTTTCTTATATTTCTAAAGATGACATTGCTGTACATGAGTCACCATCAAGGCCCAAGTGGGATGAAAAAACCATACAAGCTGCAGGTGAATTGGCAGGCAATCCCCAAGAGCCTAGGAAGACTAGATCTCAAACAATCAATGCTTCCTTTGCAAATGAAAGTGAACTTGCTGATCACTGTTATATGATGATTGGATCTGATCCAACATCATATCAGGAATATCATCATGATCCAAGGTGGAGAACAGCAATGCAAGAAGAATTCCAATCTCTCCAAGAGAACAAAACATGGGATTTGGTGCCTCTTCCTCCCAAGAGGAAACTTGTGCAATGTAAGTGGATTTTTCGAACCAAACCTGTTGCTGATGGTTCTGATATAAAGTATAAGGCTAGGTTAGTGGCTAAGGGCTACTCACAGATCCATGGTGTGGATTATACAGAGACCTTTGCACCGGTTGCAAAGATGGACTCAATTAGACTAGCTCTAGCCATGGCAGCTAGTAAGGGTTGGGAAGTTCACCATATGGATGTTAAAAGTGCATTCTTACATGGTGAGATACAGGAAGAGATCTATATGTAGAAACCTGAAGGATTCCAAGAGGATCCCACACTTGTTTGCAGGTTTAAGAAGTCACTCTATGGACTTAAGCAAGCCCCTAGGGCTTGGTATGCCAAAATGGATGCTTTTTTGCTCTCAATTGGTTTATGTCGATGCAAGTCTGATCCAAATGTTTATTTGTAGCAATGTGATGATAATTTTCAGTTCATTGTACTGTATGTTGATGATCTTTTAATTACAGGGATCTGCAACAAACAAATTGGCTCAATAAAAGCTTCTTTGCACAGTGAATTTGCCATGAGCGACCTAGGATTGCTAAGGCAATTTTTGGGTTTCGAAATTGAGCAATCTGAGAGAGGCATATTGATAATTCAACCTAAGTATGCTTCAGAACTATTATTGAAGTTTAAAATGGTTGAATGTAAGGCATCCAAGTGCCCATTCCTTTCAGGCATAAAACTAGGTGAATTTGAAGGCTCTCCATTGGTGGATTGCACACTCTACAGGCAGCTAGTTGGAAGCTTGTTGTACCTTACACATACAAGACCTGATTTGTCTTATGCTGTAAGTGCTGTAGAAAGATATATGCAGTAGCCACATGAGATCCATTGGAAGGCAGCCAAAAGGATCCTTCAATATGTCCAAGGAACAAAGAACTTTGGGGTACACTATGCAGCTGGTTCTTCACTACAACTAGCTGGATTTTCTGATTCTGATTGGGCTGGAGATCCCATTGATAGAAAGTCCACTTCAGGTTTTTTTTTTATGTTAGCTGAAGGTCCCATTTTATGTTCAAGTAAGAAACAAAATACTATTTCACTTTCATCAGCAGAGTCCGAGTACAGGGCAGCAGTGAACGCAGCCACACAGTGTGTTTGGTTGCAAGGCATTCTTCGGGAGTTTGGTGTTGCTATTGATTCTCCAACCAACATTTGGGTGGATAATCAAAGTGCCATCAAGATATCTACTGATCCAGTACAGAGGCAAAGAACAAAGCACATTGAAATCCATATGCACTACATTCGGGGCTTGGTGAATGACAGGGTGATTTCCTTGCAGTATTGCCCATCCACCGAGCAAACTGCAGATATTTTCACCAAGTATTTTACTGAGAAGACCTTCACTCACTTGAGAGCTTTGCTTGGAGTGAGTGATGGATGGTGATTTCTGCAATTTAATTGCAGGTTCAGCCCCATTTCCCTTTTAGAGGGAAGTTTTTATCCCATGTGGTTTTACTTCTTGTCCTCGGTTTATATGGACAAATAAAAATTCTGTTTGTAATGAGGTGACTTGAGCCTTTGTTGCCAAGGCCTCCCACTTATTTTCATGAGTTGTACTAAGTTCTGGTTAAGGGGGGGGTGTTAGAATAGTAATCCATACTTAGTACCATAGTCCATAACCATAGTCAAATTTTATTGCTCATGTGCTTCATTACACCATAGTTTGGACTAGGTGACTTTAGTTGGTCAAATACCCACATTTGAGAGTGTTCACACCCACTTCCAAGCAAACTAGTTCACCCAACCTCCTGTTTTTTCCACAAGTGCGCCCTCATTAAATGCTGGAGCGCTCTCTCTCCTTGATTTGGGGAATTGATGTTGACTAGGAGCGCTAGGGTGGATTTGGCCCAATTTTGGATAGATTTGGAGCATTTATTGCTCCCTTGGTCCTCCCAAACACCTCTATTTGCTCACCCACGCCTGCCTTGGCATTATTTATGACCCAGCATGCTTCAGCCACCTTCACACCTGAATTCATGACTGTTTGAGATGATTAGGACTGAGTTGGACCCACCTAGGGGGGATTGAGGCCAATTTGGCAATTTTGACTTGTACACTCATCTTGAACTAACTAATGCTCTCGAATTTCTCATGGATGTAATAAAAAAAATTTCTTAACATTTTCACAAGTTAGACAGTCAGATTATGCAAAGATTAAGTTCACATTGTGTGTAAAATTGTCTCCTTTTTCAAGCTTTTTCACTGGTTTTGCAAATAATTCGATTTTGTGAGGTTCTCCATAGCTCCTAGATCTTACTGTGATCAAAATACTCACAGTATGGAAGAAGAACTGGAGGTTCCTGACCATATACTGCTTCATATGGGGTCATTTTAGAGGCAGTATGGTAAGAGGTATTGTACCACCATTCTGCAAGAGGGAGCCACTTTGCCCATTGATGTTGTTGTTCAGAGGTGAAGCAACGAAGATAAGTTTCCAAGCATTTATTGATAATTTCAGTCTGACCATCTGTTTGTGGGTGATACCTTGAACTCATCTTCAGTTTGGTGCCAGTGTGGCAAAATAGTTCTGTCCAAAAATGACTGGTGAAAGTCGCATCATGATCCGATACAATGGAAGAAGGGATGCCATGAAGATGAAATATCTGGTCCAAGAAAATTTGAGCGACTGAGGAGGCTATATAGGGATGGCTGAGAGCACAAAAATGACTATATTTGGAGAGGCAATCAACCACAACGAGAATCACTGTCTTCCCGCCAGATTTAGGGAGCCCTTCAATGAAATCCATAGAAATATCTGTCCAAATCCGTGTAGGTATGGGAAAGGTTTCAAGCAATCCTGGAAGGAGTGTTGTTTCACCCTTATTGCGCTGGTAGATATCACATTCAGCCACCATTTGTTGAATTGTCCTTTTCATGCCCTGCCAAAAGAAGTTACGCCATGCCCGTTCATACGTTTTGAGGAACCTAGAGTGCCCTGCCGATGGAGAAGCATGGAGTTCATAGAAGACATCCTGTTGAAGATCTGTGCTCTGGGGAAGCACCAGACGACCCTTGTATCTCAGAGAAGCACCATCCCAAGAGTAATGTGGTATAGCAGAAGGTTTTTTGGTCAAGTGTTGGATGATTTGAGATAAGGAAGAGTCATTGACATAGCCTTATTGAATAGATTGCAACCAATTTGGAACAGGCATAGAAATAGATGAAAGAGAACCTTGGGCATCAAATGTGCGAGAAAGAGCATCTGCCACAATATTGTATTTACCCTTCTTGTAAGTGATCTCATAGTCATAACCCATGAGTTTGCTAACCCATTTCTGTTGTGCTGGGGAGGAGACACGTTGTTCTAAGAAATATTTCAGACTCTGGTGATCAGTCTTGATGCATAAATGATTCCCTAATAGGTATGGTTGCCACTTCTGTACTGCATGCAAAATAGCCATCATTTCCTTCTCATGTGTAGAGGCAGCTAAATTCTTACCTGAAAGGGCTTTGCTGGTGAACGCAATGGGGTGTTCATCTTTAAGGAGAACAGCACCAAGTCCATTGCCGCAAGCATCACTCTCAATAGTTAAGGGCTTGGAAAAATTGGGCATAGCTAGAAAAGGTGTAGTACACATAGCTTGTTTCAGTTTGTCAAATGCACACTGAGCAGCATGTGTCCATGTAAAAGTATCCTTTTTCAATAGAGCAGTTAATGGAGCTGAAATATTCCCATAATCCTTAACAAACTTGCGGTAGTAGCCAATCAACCCCAAAAAACCACGAAGGCTCTTGAGTGTCTGATGATGCGGCCAATTGTTCATGGTATCGATTTTGGCAGGATCCACGCGAACCCCTTGTGCTGAGATAATGTGCTTGAGATACTCAACTTCCTTTTGTCCAAAAACACATTTAGACTGCTTGGCATGGAGATGATGGTAAGAGAAAAGTTGCATGAAAAGATCCAAATGTTGGAGATGTTCATCCCATGTTTTACTGTAGATGAGGATATCATCAAAGAATACCAGAATGAATTTCCGCAAGTAGGGCCGACATATTTTATTCATTAAGGCCTGGAATGTGGAAGGAGAATTAGTGAGGTCAAAGGGCATGACCAAAAACTCATAATGGCCATCATGTGTGCGAAAATATATTTTAGGGATATCATCTTCATGAACCCGAATTTGATGATACCCAGAACGAAGATCCAACTTGGAGAAAAATTGAGCCCCATGAAGCTCATCAAGAAGCTCATCAACAATAGGAATTGGAAACTTATCCTTGATGGTGAGGTGATTAAGTGCTCGAAAGTCAATGCAGAGGCGCCATGACCCATCTTTTTTGCGGACAAGAAGAACTGGAGAAGAAAAGGAACTAGTGCTTGGGCGAATAATACCTTGCTTCAATAAGTCCCGAACGAGCATTTCAATCTCCCTTTTTTGGTGAAATGGGTAGCGATAGGGCCTGATGTTGGGAGGAACACTGCCAGGAAGGAGCTGAATACGATGGTCTTCTGGCCTTGAAGGTGGCAATCCCAATGGTTCAGCAAAGACACCTGTATATCGATCCAGAATTTGTTGTAGATCCAAAGGAGTAGTGGAGACTGTTGATGGTTGCATCTGAATGGAATGGATCTGAGCAATGACACCATGTGAATTCTTCTTGAGTATTTTTTCCATGTGATGTGAACTGATGATGCTGAGAGACCCTGGTTGTAATCCTGTCAATGTGTGTTTTTGTCCATTGAGAGAAAACTGCATCCAAAGTTCAGCAAAATCCCATAAGATAGGGCCACGTGTGTGTAGCCATTGAATGCCCAAAACCACATCACATCTGCCTAAGGTCAAGGAAAACATGTCAGAGCGCAAGGTATAATCTCCCATAAAGATACGCACATTTCGACACTTCCCTTTGCAAGGTAAGGTGCCCCCATTGGAAACCATGACTTCAAAGTTGGAGCAAGGATGGATAAAACAATCAGCTTGTTTGGTGATCCGAGGGTCAATGAAATTATGAGTGCTACCAGAATCAATGAGTATTGTAAGAGGAAGCTTCTTGAAGTAACCCCCGACCCGCATTATTTGGGGGGTGGTGATTCCAGCTAAAGCATGGAGAGATATCTCTGGCTGGTCATCCTGAGATGGAGGGTCAATATGCGGTTCTTGAATGTCGACCTGGGCATCCATTGTTTCTTGATCTTCATCACCAATTTCAGAGGCAGGCGGAGAATCCACATCCAAGAGATAGAGCTTTTGCTGAACACATCTATGTCCCCGAGTGAATTTCTCATCACAATTATAGCAAAGCCCCTTTTCTCTGCGTGCTTGCATCTCTATTTCAAACAAACGCTTGATAGGAGTTGGTCGAGGAGCCTGCGGTATGGGTGGTCGTTGAGAACCCATATTTCGAAAGGGAACAAAAGTGGGCTTGGAGAGCTATTGGGCTACAATCTTGTCTTCTGCCAACTTAGCCAACCCTAGGGATTCCATCATTGTGTTGGGACAGAACATTTTGACCTCTGAGCAGATGGCATCCTTTAGACCACTGATAAAACAACTCCGGTAAAAGTCATCAGACAATCCTTCAATGTGGTTGGCTAGTTTCTCAAATTCGATTTGATACTCTCTCACAGTGCCAATTTGGCGAAGTTTAGTGAGGGCTCCTGTGAATTCATCAAAAGCACTAGGACCAAATCGTTGCAAAAGGAGCTGGCAAAAGTCTATCCATTTTGGCTCTTCATGAGCCTTGATGTACCAACGGTACCATTGAAGAGCTTCCTGTTCCAAATGAAAGGATGTAAGAGAAACTGTGTTGATATCAAAAGTATTATGCAGACTAAAATACTGTTCTGCACGATAGATCCATCCATTTGGATCAGTACCATTGAAGCGAGGAAAATCAAGCTTCGGACCACGGAAATTGCTGGAAGAAGAGAACTCATTGTCTAATGAAGACTCGGACTGCCGTTTGTTGTTCATAGCTGAATGTTCAAGATGGAGGCCGAGAAATTTTTCATCCAGATCATGGAGTTTGGCTTAGATGGCTGCAAGTGCTTTTTCCATGGTTTTTGCTTCTGCGCGGGTGACAACCATAACCAGGATTTTTTATTTTTTTTTGGGTTGACTGGGTAGAAAAACAAAAACAAAAACTGCTTCAGTAAAGGAAAATCTAGATTTGGGAAAAAATCTGAAGGGTAATTGGGGTTTGACTAGGTTTTGGACACTGTCGAATAGATAGGGAAGCAAAAAATGAGGATTTCAAAAGCGGGGTGAAAGAATGGGAAAATTTGGCAGAGGGGGACAAAGAAGCAGAATTCGGAAAGGAAATCTGTGGTAAAATTTGAAGGTGATTGGGTGAAATCTGAGGACGTTATGGCAAACCCTAAAAATAAACAAATATGGGATTTCAAGCTTTGGGAAGTGGAATTGGGGATAGGGTCCTCAGGAATGAAATATGCAGAATGGGATTACAGGGGATCCCTGAAAGTTTCAAGGGAACAGAACGGCTACGGCTCGGAAGGGATCTGAAAATGGGCTTTTTTTTTTCCAGAATGGAATAGCTACGACTCGGAAGGGATCTGAAACAGATAAATCTGTAAGGGCTCGGAAGTGAGCGGAAACAGAGGGATCTGAAATGGTGCCGAGTAGATTGAAAACGACTCGATCTAGAACAGCTTTCAGAATGGATCTGAATGGCTGGATCTGAAACGGTGCAGTAGTGATCGACAACAGTTCAGCTGAAAATAGATATGGACCCCAGGTATGTGCGGCTTCCTAACAGTTCATGGGTTTCACTCGGCCACCAATGTTGTCTGACGACTTGCGTATTGGGGCAGTACCCCTCACTCCATGGCTCAGGTAAAACTGATAATCGCTTTGCCACAAACGACAGCTCTTGGTTTACCTCACGGGTGGGAACTAGTCAATCAGGTAGGGGTCGTTGCCATTTTCGCTGGTAGGTCCTCTCAATGGGACAGCTACTTTGGGGTTCCTATGGTACTCCTCACAATGAGTTTTAGGCCTTATGCCCAAGTACTTCCCACAGTTAAGCGAATAGGGATTATTCCCAAATCCGAACCTGCAACAAATGCGAAAAAAAAATTTGGCAGAAATTTCACCCAGCGAGCCCAAGAAAGTGCTCTGATACCAGATGTGAAGCACCTGGAACAATTAATTAATAAGAATATGCGAAATAGCATAAATGACAGAACTTAGAATCACTTTTATATTGATCACAGGCCACTTCGAGGGGGCAACCTCCTTTGAGCAAGCTCAATACAAATAACTTCACGGTGCCTTCATAGGCCTCAACACACACTTATATACTAAGTCTAGGTGCCAATACTATGGGTCAAAACCATGGGCCACTACAAACTATGGATCAACAATACTACGGGTGACTTACAAAGCATATGCGCCAACAACAATAACACAAACTATTGATCAACAAATACTACGGGATGACTTAAAAAGCATATGCATCCAACAACAATATACTAACAAAGTAAAGACATGGGTTCTTGACAATCAGAAGTATTAAAATTGAGATTTTAGTTAATTAATTATGATCTACCAAAATGGTCGGTAATTCGCAAATGCACCGACAAACCAAAATTTGTTACAATTGTCAAAGCATCATATAAATCCCACCAAGCCAACCCGAAGGATCTTATTAGCTCAAATAAGCTCAAGTAAGACTAAGTAGGTTTTGTTCATCAATTAAAGGGCCAAAAGATGCCAACGACAAAGATATCCAAATCACCAAATTCCTATACAATGAAATCCAAGCCAAAGAACAAGCATCCTAGAAAACGAAGGATCAAAGAAAGAAAGCCAAGAAACCACCGACCAAAGCAAGGAAGATAATATGAAGGAAAACTAAAATAAAATAGTTACAAAATTATAATGGGGGGTCCCTTTATTTTGCACAAATAAAGGGGATTTTTCGGGGGTGCCAACAAATGGCGACATGCTGGGCGAACTAGTTATCTCTGCAAACATAGATACAAAAAGATAAAGATAGGAAAATAATGATAAAAACCTCTTCAAATTTCAAACTCCCAATCACAAAACTAGATCACACCAGTGGTTTATATATGACAGATTGAACGAAAGACTTTCCAAATCAATCAAACTATCCTGACCATTATCTAAAATCTTGTAAAGATAAATGATTTATTCTTCAATTGTAGAAAGAAAATTTTCCAAGGAATCAGTTTCTCTTAACCAAAACAAGTCATAGAACATGTAGTACATGGGTATGACCTCAATACCATAGGATAAACCTTTTAACCTCACTTAGATGCTTGCATCCCATCCACTATATATAGATAATTAAAAAGTAAAATTTTATTTTTATTTTTTATTTTTTTATTTTTTTATTTTTTTATTTTTATTTTCTTTTATCATTTTTTTTAAATAAAGACATTAACTAAGGACCATTGTCCTAGCGTGGTAACTAGATAATGGCAGTGTCATTCACAAATACTATCATAAATTGAGCAGGATAGTTCTTGATGAGACCCCCTGTCTCTTTATTTTTTAAACCAAAATCCACTACCCCAGCTTGGTGATTGGATATCGGCAATGTCAATCCAATAGGATCCATGATCATGAACAGATCGTCTCATAACAAGACCTTATGTTCCTTAGTTAGTGTCTTGAATTACTAACTTATTTACAACAAAAACTAATATTAACAAGGACATCAAATAAATACTACTATCCTAGCTTGGTAACCAAATGCTGGCAGCATCATTCACCAGAATTGTCGAAAAATGAAAAGGACAGCTCGTGATGAGACCTCTTTTCTCCTAATCAAATGACTAAGAGCCATTACCCTGGATTGGTAATCAGGTGCGGTAATGTCACTTCAACAGAGCTTATGATCAAGACAAGTCGTCTCATGATGAGACCTCCCGTTCTATAGTCAATCCCTTAGGTTTTATTAATGTTATGTAAAATGAATAATACTAGGCTTATTGTTAATCTCAATAGAGATTACTTGTGGATGGGGAAGAAAATCTAAATTGCTCACTTAAGAGCAAAGGATGGCGTAAAAAGTCTAAAAATGACTTACGATTCCTGACTTACTCCAATTTAGGGAAAAGGATTCCTTAAAAAGTAAACTTGAGTACATTTATAGTATCATTTTGAAAGATAAAGATCCTAGATAATAGTCGGGTAACTCAATCAATTTGTCAGTATGGTCCATAATAGATCTTTCAAAACCAAGGCTAATCTTGTCGTGGTCAGAAAATTGACAAAAGAAGACATCCTTAGTAATGATCTCCCTTTTAAACATGTCAAGCTTATAAACAAAGAAGCATGTAAAAACAAGGTAGTGTGCCAACATAGTGTTATTTATTTACAACCCCAAAACTTTAAGCAAACTAAGAAAAACAAAAATGAAAATTCGAAAGACTCTCAAATATCAAAACTATTGTTGAAAACCAAGCTATCTTGAAGTCAATAAAAATCACTAATTTTACCGTAACACCTAAAACTTATATACAGGATAGGATCAATCAAAATTTCAACCAAAAGTATGTATCACAATTCAAAAGAAAAGAAGATTTAAGTATGCACAAAGATTAGAAAACATGAATGATAAGCAACAAGATTGATATCTTTCCAAAATTAAGCTGATAGTCAAAGAAGGTAAATGAACTCAAAGTTCAAAAATCGAGATACGGTCATATTCCATAAGACGAATTATACAAATAATGTAGAAATCACATAATCATGACATGCATAAATAATGACGACAAATCTCCTAATACTTTACTTGACCGTAATATAAGGATACAAAGGATTAAACTTTAAATTAAAGGGTCGATATGAACAAAGATAGGAATCGGACATGTGAATATAGTATGCATGTCAAAATGGATATGATGCAATAGATATGGTGATTTTACAAGAAGCATCATAAGCTCGTCATTGATGTCAAGTTTCAAAAATTCTTTGAATATTGCAAAATCATTCAATTGTTAAAAATTTCTTCTTTTCTTAGGATTATGATAAAATTCATTTAATTAATGGATGATAAATTTGAATGAATCATACCCTATATTCAATAATATTTACAAAGGAAAGTCAAAATGGAAAAAATAGATCCTGAGATGAGCAGTTTATGATATCAATTTCAAAATAAGCGATCCATGTTAAATTCCATGTCAAAAGAATGAAATCTTAAGAAGAATTAAAAATATATATTCTTGTGTCATCGTGTTAAATTAAACATTTCATATTAAAGGTCAAAAAAATCAGAAATGTTTTAAGAAAATAGTGTGAACAAGAACGCTAAAGAAATTATTGAAAATTTCCTTCAACATATTTGGGTGGTGGATCACCTTTCATCAGAATTCTTGATAACTGCTTTATTGAAACCAAAAGTAAGCTAATTAATTAACTAACTATCCTACTCCTAAGCTAAACTACATATATACAAAATATTAAGTAAAATCAAACAACCAATGAAACCATTGAAGCACTTCCAATTCTGCAAAATAGAATCCGTCAAACATCAGTATTGGGAATCGAGGTACTTCATCTTGAATGATAGGAAGTATTAGATCATATCTACTATTTACAAAGAGAAGGGAACACAATGGAAACTTCTTCAAATATGACTCTTCCAACCACGCAAAAATTGGGTCATGAAAATCCGATTGGAAGGTGGTTAATGAAGATTCAATGAATTGACCAGATATCTCGTCATAAGGACACAAAATATCATGATTGGAGGATCCGTAAGAAGACCGAATAGAGAATGTTTTGTTTAAATAAATTTCATTGGTATGATGCGCAACATCCTTATCAATCATATTTCCTGAAATTTCTGGTTGTTCACAATCTTTTATGTCCGTTAGATTGCTACAAGGTGAACTACCAATAGGTTTTTCTTCCAACTTACAATTTTGTGTATTAACCAAATCAACATCATAGGTATTTTTTTGTTGTGAATAGGGCTTGACTTATTTCTATCATCTTCTTCCTTAAAATGGACAAAAGCATGGCTTTTCTTGTTTTTCAAAATATTTATCTGTATTAGCTTTTCCTTAAAAATTTGATCTTTAATCAAGTTGTATTTAGAGCAAATATTTTGAAAGTCGTCTTCAATTTTAGCCAATTATTTCTCCAAATATCTATCTCCATTATGTTCTTCATGATAATTTAAGCTAGTAAATGAGGAGGAAGGATATTCAATTAATTTATTGTCTAATTCAGATTTCTGAAAATAATAAGGATTCAATTTACGTGTTTCAAAATCTGAACTACAACTAGTGCTTTGGAGGATTTGATTAATAATTCCTTGATATTCATCATCATTAGGATGCATAGATTGATCAAAGGGGGATAGAAAAAGTATCTTTATGATTATCATCTATTAAAAGAAAAATTTCTAAATCATTCGAAGCAAAAGATAAATCATTTGTATTCCCAATTCTACTCTCATCCATGATATGATTGAATTCAGAAAAAGACAAAATGCTTAGATAAGATAGAATCTTCATTTGACACATTAGAAGCATTAGAGGTAGAATCTTCTTCTAAAATTTTGGGTTCAGATTCTAGAAAATGAAGAGTAGAAGTGAGACATTCAATATATCTATTCGGAGAAGAAAAATTATAATCAAAACTTTGGATAAAATTAGAGGTTAATTTTCCTTTTGTGTCATGTGTAATTGTTTGAATGTGTTTTCCTTGTTGTAAAGATACCACTTCATTGCATAAAACCTTAACTTGTTCTTCCAACTTAAATAATTATGAGAACTTTGATTCATCTTCAATATCCTTTTCATCATATAAAGAAAAAGAAGGAGAAACTTCAAAAAAGTACATTTTAAAATATTTTTCGCATTTTAGGGCATACTCACATGCTTCATGTAAATTTGTTATGCCTTTTTGTAGAATCAACATGGACACGTCTTTTGGAAGAGATAATACATACCATTCTAAACTGATGTCTGTCGAACGTCTATCATTATTGTGTAAGCTATAGAATACCTGTCGGAAGCGAATATTGAAATCACCAATAGATTCACCATCGTCCACCTACATTTTACTAAGATCACAATAAATTTTAATTGGATTATAATCGTCAAAATCATTTTCAAACTAATTTTTGAATTGTGACCAACTATGAATTGAATGAACAGGCAAAACATTGAACCAACATAATACCTTACCTTCAAAAGTGAGTGGAAATATCCTACAAACAATATCTTCATGAATAACATTAAGAAGACATATAATGGACTCATATTTTATGATATTCTCAATAGTTGAAGCATTTCCCTTACCATTAAATTTTGGAAAAAGATCTACTACCTTTCTTGGAAGCTCATGCAAATCCCCTTGCAGGCTCAGTGCAAAATTAGACTCACATGTAAGGACTTGAGTAGAAGCCATAAATAATAATTATTAAAACATTGACTTCTAAAAAGTTAGTTTGCCATCTAACCAGCTCTATAGTGCATATATATGACAACTGAAAGAATAAGAAATAAAAACAATGAAATCCAAGAGTTGGAGGGTAAAATGATTAATAAGATAATTTTAAAAATAAAAACCATTTGTTTTACCTCGCCCTCCTTCTAGTGCCATTTTTTGACGGGAAAATATGACTTGCTCGCCAACAAGGAGAGATAACCCACACAGATCACTTAATACGTCTTTCTGAGTGTTTGGAGTAGTCACCTCTCACAAGGTATAGGTCCTGCTACCTTTATGATTTACTCTCAACAAGAGAGTCCCATACTTGATTTGACTAATTTAAAGAAGAAGAAAAATATTCATGCCTAATTAATCTATAATGCAAATTTCAATAGATGAAAACAAACAATTTTAACAGCTGCTAAAACAAAACACGATTTTAACAGTTGCTAACCTGTAGCTTTCCATTATGAAACAAAACTGAAATTCCAATTCTAAAAAAAAACTAAATTTTGTCTAATCTATTTCTATCCTGCAGGAGAAATTTTAAAATTAATCATAAACTTAGTTTGCATTTAGAAGTTAAGCATGCGATGAATGGAATTGAAGACAAATATTATAATCAAATTATCACATATCAAATAACTTTAAAACGTTTGAAAATGGACAGAATAAAATCATGAAAAATTGTAAGAAGCCTTTAGGTATGCAAATCTAAATCTATTTTATGTCAATAGATCAACTGATAAAGTAACCATAATCTTCCAGAATAAACTTTAAGAGATTGTGATCCTAAGGAAAGTAAGCATAACCAAAAAAATAAGTTCTGTCATTTACTTAATTTCATTGAGAAATAATGATAACCAGTATAAACAATCAATTTTCATTGCTCTGTAAAAGGAAACTTGTACAAAGCTTACAAAACAGTTCTGCAAATACATCTGGAGCATCATTCATTCATAAAAATGTTGATCTACCAACTGTTGGCTGGGAGTGCTTCCATGCTAACTTCTTTGAAATCAATTTTACAAAAGAAAATACAGAGAAGATAAAATTCATCCTCTGGTCTCTGGAGACCCTCCTCCCTCTCTCTGACCTCTGAGGTCGAATTTATAGAAGTGAAGAGCAGTGGGAAGGATAGAATCCAATCACCAAAACTTTGGTTCGTTCAACTGGATCCCAAACTAGCTGTAACCAATTTATGGAAAATACACCTCTGTTCAGGCACGAATTTCTCCAAATATGTTGAGATATTTTCAAAATCCTCCACAATTGAGGGTAAAGGATCCCATTTGGGAAGTGGGTTTTTTACGGTTTTTCCATATTCCTCTTGGTTTTCCCACAATCTGCCACGCAAAATCGTCTCTCTAACAGGTGCGTGATCCATTTTTAATGAGTCAAACTTCCGTATGTTGTACATTCACAGGGAAACTTTACTTCATACTCTTGACATTTTCTTGCTCATCAATTTTCCATTTGATAACCTGTCCAATCAAGTTCAAATTATAGAGATGGAAATTAGCTTCCAAAATTTCCAATGAAATGAATATTCATACAAAAATGCACTTAAAAAAGTATTTAATATTTTCATCTCATCTTAAGAATATCAGAATGTAAATGATGGAAATAACATGTCGAAATAATTCTCTAATGACTATTTTCTTAAAACAAAGAAGATCTGAAAGGATTGAAATAGACAATGAAAGAAATTCAATGATCATTTATACGCTTTGATTGTGTTATTTAATTATGCAAACTAATATCAAGTCAGATATTAGCAACAACAAACTCAAAGCAAGTAATCTTTATCTTTTATTTCTTCCAATTATTTGAATACTTCGCAGAAGATTCTTTATGACGGGAAATTGTTCATTGTTCATGCTGGCCACAATTGATAAGCTCTGGTATTCAATGTTCATGAATTCGTGAGAAAATCTCGTGCCTCTCTCGCGTATCAATGTTGGCAAATTTCTTAGAATGAAGACAACTAATGCGTAAGACCCTCGAATATCTAAAATCTAGTGGAAACAAGAGCAGTTGAATAAACGTTATGGATAATTATCTATGCATTAACTTCTGGCATAGAGACGTGGTGTTTGCAAGCTTATTTTCAACGGTCTCGATGGTATACAATACCTGTGACTTGCGATGATACTTCTTTCTTGTGGCACATGGATTTTTACTTTTGTTTATAAACTCATGAAAAACAATTGGAAATGTTATTCAAAAATCATTTTCCAAAATTAAAACAACCCAATTTAAAAACTTATAAAGGAGAATTCCATGACCCATAAATAGAAATCACATTTTCCAAAAGAAAACAAAGGTTTCTATGTGATTTCAATAACGTTAACAAGGAAATCTTCACTCAAGAGATACCTTAATAGAGTTTCAAAATATATAATGTTGATGAGTTTATAATAAAAGTGCCAATGATAGTTTAATCCATGTTTCAATCTTACTTCATCATCCAAATAAATAATTGTCATAATGAAAACAAACATTTTGACATAATTCATCCGCATTCATGTTTGTGGCCAATGAATGGAATATGAAAGTATTGAATAAGAACCATAGATTTAATACTTTCCATTAAATATGTTTCTTATAATATTATTTCAATATTTTGGCAGAACATCTCTATTAAAATATATTTGCATCATAAATAATATGCCTCGAGAATGAAGTGAAAATAATTTTATGAAAATTTATTTAAAGAAATATAGACGTATATAGATGATGGAGAAGTGTTAGTCTTGATAAGAATATATCAATAAAGGAAACTTTGGTATATAGTTATTTAAAATAAAATATGAGTTATTTATGAACAAGCCTTCATTATTTAGAATTTATTTATGATTATAAAATTTATAGATATTTTTTATAATAAAAATTTTAAGGCTCGTAAAATTTGATAGATTGCTTAAATTTAAAACCAGTAGTTGGAACCAATTATTTGATATAAACTCTTTCAAGACGTAAATCAAAAGTATTAAAATTGAGCTTTTAGTTAATTAATTATGATCTACCAAAATGGTTGTTAATTCGCAAATGCACCGACAAACCAAAATTTGTTACAATTGTCGAAGCATCATATAAATCCAACCAAGCCAAACTGAAGGATATGATTAGCTCAAATAAGCTCAAGTGACACTGAGTAGGTGTTGTTCATCAATTAAAGGGCCAAAAGACGCCAACGACAAAGATATCCAAAACACCAAATTCTTATACAATGAAATCCAAGCCAAAGAACAAGCACCGCAGAAAGCGAATGATCAAAGAAAGAAAGCCAAGAAACCACCTACAAAAGCAAGGAAGATAAGATGAAGGAAAAATAAAAGCAAATACTTAAAAAATTCCAATGGGTGATCCCTTTATTTTGCACAAATAAAGGGGAGTTGTTGGGGTGCCAACAATGACTTAGGCTAAAATCATGTCTAGGACCATAACAAAAAAAATTAGGAACGTGACAAAAAGGAGGGTCTTTCTCCTTGTTAAGGTGGAAGTAGTGAAGCTCTGCCAAAACTCCGTATGATCATTGTTGTATTGTTTATGAATAAAGAAGTCTCTGCAGGCTCATCAATGGTGTAGTGATCTTCATGTGTCGATGTTTTTTTCTCAAATGCTTATGAGGTATAATTTGTCTTAACTTCATCTTTCTTTCATTTGATAGTTGTGGGCCTACATAGGGAGATACCTCCCAGTACGGTAAGAGAGTATTCTAGGTTGATTTATGCTCTTATTGTTTGTTAATGGTAGATATATTGGATATGCATGCATTCTTGTTTGATTTGTAGGATTTCTGGTTTTCTACTTTTGAGAAATACCATCATTTAACCATTTCTTTATGTAAGGATTGTTAAGCTTTCGGGTAGCCTCACTTGAAGAAGGGTTGGAGATTGCTTGCATCCTCCTTGTCTTCAATATATTTCAAGGATAAACACCTTCTTCATTCAACCAAAGTAAAACTTCCAAGCTTCTTCATTCTATTTTCTGGGACTCTTCATCTTCTTTCTTTAAAATCAAAATTTATTTTTGGTTACCAGTTCTTAAAAGATAACAAGTATAGATCAATTTTGAGGTTAGATATTTAAAATCATACTTGTTATATGTTTAGTTAGATCTAAAGGGATGTGTTTCAAAGATAATATCATGAGATTAGATCTAGTTTAGTTTAGCACTTGTAGATGCAATTTTGTAATACCCCCAATTTTGACTTGGACTGTATTTAATCAAAATTATGTAAATGATGTAAATATGTTAGTATGGATTCCTAGTGTAGAGCTCAAGGCCAACGCCCAACTAGTGAATGGCTAGGCAAGATGATGTATATATTTTTATTTGGACGATATGATATGATTATCATGTCAATTCGAAATGTGTGTAAATATTATGTTGAAAATTAATAAAATGTTCTAAGATGGTTGTGTAAAGAGCACTAGAGGAGCTATGATTCCACTAGAGGGGAAGAGTAAGGAGACCTATGGAGAAACCAATCGTATGTTGCCATGTGTCAACCTTAGAAGTCATCCAAAATCTTCCATGTGCCTTAAAAGAACCAATTACCTTCTCTTAACTATTAAATACAATCATTGAATGCATATGTGAGGTTGGTGGGAAAATTCACTTCATGTAGTTATTGAAGCATGGGGGTTGTGGCAGTTATGTCATTTGTCAGCAGCCATATTTCTTCTATGGTTAAAATCCATGTCAGTTGCCTTTTCAACCTTACCTCTTATCCTTGGAGTCAACACTCTCTTGATCATTCTCTCGTGGATGTTTCTACACTACATATATTTTTCCATTGTTGTTCATGACCATTACCATACTGTGTATAACCAAGAAATTCGAATTTAGAGACAGAGCTACATTTTTGGAAAGGAAAATAGATGATTGTAGGTGAGCATGGATGTTGGGAAAGCTAGGAAGCCTTACCCATTGAGATCTTCTAATTTTGGATGCTTGAGAAACCTTGGATTAATGTTGCGGGAGGTTCTCCCATAGCATACAGTAGGTTGGACTCTTACTGCACAAACTGGTAAGCACTGTAAGGATTAATTCCTAATAGAACTATGGATCAGTGAAGGGAAATTCCTTCCTTGTGTTGTGTGGGGTAGTTGGGAAGGAGTGCCATGGTTGTGATGGCTTAGTGAGACCCCTGTAGAGCTTTGTTGGAGATTTTGGCTAAGCATAGAGAGTAGAGTGGCTTATGGGATGAGAGAGAGGAGCATGTAGGTGTTTCCTTCACCCTGGGGGCCTCATAGTCCAGCTTGGGGGTGGCCTCTCAGCAAAAAGAGTATATTTTGGATAGAATGCCTATGGATGGGTGGAAAATCGCTCTTACTCAGTCAGTTGCTTGGATCTTTTTTGTTTAAAGATAATTATTCTTATGCATCTTATGTGAAATGATTTTATTTGTATTCATGTAATAATTATGCATGTAAATTGCATATTGTGTGTTTGGATTTAGTTTATTCCACTATGTGTTTTATTTTCATGTATGCACATGCATTTTAGTTGTTAAGAATTCGTGATTATGGTTATGGGGCGAAATTTTTAGGCCCCGATTTAGTGGAGGTCCCCCTCTGGCTATCTGGATTGAGGGATGGGGACGTTACAAAGTAATATCATAGCTTTTGGTTGTAACACCGGAGTTGTATGGGCTAGAAGAGCACAGTTACGGGCAGTTCAACGGTTGCGGGTGATAGTGCATAGGCAAGTTGTGTGGTGGTTAACAATGGGTGGATGAGATCTTACCGTCGGATCTTATGGAAGATTAATGGCTCAAAATCATCACGTGCCAATAAATTACCCGATGGATAAAATGGGATGAGGGTCATGTTGTTCCCAAAACTGCTTGGGGTGCGTGTCACCTTTTGATTGAACGCGCCTCCCCGAGAACTGTTTTCCAAAACCACTTCGTGGGGGCACGTTACCAATTACTATAAAGGGAAAAATTGTCAATGGTTGAGGATTAGTGGTATGGTGGTGTGACGACCTAGTGGTGGGGGAAAGGTGACATGGTCGCGTCACAAGGTGGTAAGTGGGCATGTCAGACACCTCAGGAAGAACATGTCAGACCACATCACGACCTTTCCACATCAGTAGAAAATTATATTTTTCTTATGTTTCAGATTGCGCGAAATTGAATGATTTACAACAACAACAAAAACAAGGGCTCTGCCCTCGACTCTCCCTACAGCAGCACAAGGAGGACGCAAGGGAGCAAGCCCCCTTGACCCCCATTTTCTTTTTTTAATAAACAGTTGGATCTAGGTTTTTGCAGCGGCCATTGGAGCAGCATAATTTTGGGTAGATTATGAACTATGAGGGGATACTACAGGACTGTATAATTTTCTAAGTCTGGCGGAAGTGGAAAAACACAAAAGTAATAAATTCCAGAATTTTATAGCAAGTGATGAGAGCATGAGATCAAAGAACCAAAAATTGTTGATTAATCATGGTTGTATGTATTATCTATGCCAATAGAACAATTGTTTTGGTTATCCATAAATTTTCTTGTACATGTGGCTAAAGTTGGCCTCTGGAGTTAAATGAACCCACAGGAAAAGTGCAGAACTTGAGCAAATTTGACAATTTTGGAGGATTGAAATTTTGAGCTCAAAATTCAAGATTGAGCATGCTTACTGTCATTGGAAAGCTTGTCCAAAGGGGAACAATTTTACAGGGTCAAATTATGAATTGGTAATTCATATGTTTCTATAATTTGATCAAAAAAAATACCCGTAGCTATAATTGACAAAAACTGTCAATATGGGTATTTTCCAGAATATATGAAAATTGATTTTGATTTTCTAAGAACTTAATAAATCTAACAAATGTGTTTATAACAACACTTTTGCAGATTCAGGATCATATCAGTGACTTTTAAAGGGTCAACAGTTAATATAGTGTAGTTGGGGAATATTTGGTCTTGGTTGGGCCAACAAGGTCATCATCATGGATGATGCACAGAATCCTTATGAAGTTGAGATAGATGCAATGGGAGAGAATATTCAAATTGAGAATGAAGAGACAGAATCCAATGGTAGGAGAAACCAAGTGACTCCCCCAGACATTGCAAAAACCATGACGAGCCTAAGGGAGGAGCTACATAGTTATAGAGAAGACAATGAGAGGTTGGTTAGAGCTCAAGAAGAGCAAAATCAGCTAAATAGTGAGATAAAATCCGATCAAGAAGCTGAGACTTGGCTTCTTGGGATGAGGAAGCATTTCCAAGTTATAGATTACTCAGGAAATATGAAAGCAAGAGTGGCAATATTCAATCTGAATGGAAGAGAATCCATATGGTGGGATCACCTTAGGAAAGTGAAGAAGATAAATGAAAGGAAAATTGTTTGAAAGCATTTCAATAAATACTTCAAGCAAAAGTACCTCTCTGATAGGTACTATGATGGAAAAATTAAAGAATTCCATGAGTTGAAATTGGGCCAAATGACCATGGAGGAATATGCAATAAATTTTTTGAGTTGTTGAGGTATGTCAAATATATTAGGGATGATAAAGTAAAAATTCATTGTTTTCTAAGTGGGTTGCCTCAATCCTACAGAGATAGGATTGAGTTTGATGAGCCTCAAATTCTAGATGAGACCATAAGAAAGGCTAAGTATTGTTATGATCAAGCCAAAAGCAAGCCAGATTTCCATAAGGCATGGAAGGACAAGAAGAATGAGACGTTTGATCAAAGGATGAAAGGGTTCAAGCCTCTTCATTTTAGAAATTAGCCAAGGCAGCCACCCCAAGTTGTAACAAAGCGAGCTAGGATGACGGAAGACAAGCCAAGAGAGTCACTTCAATTTTGGGGATGTGGAGAGGACCATTTGCTTAAAAATTTTCCACATCGAAATGGGAGTGCAAATCAAGTTCACAACATTCAAGAAGATGATACTACGGGTCAAGTGGAAAGGACTGTCCATAGGAGTTATGTTGCACTAGAGGAGCACCAAACAAATCATCAATCAACTATGATTGAGGTTGAAGGTAAGATTCTTAAGCAATCTATTTATGTTTTGATTGACCCTGGATCTACTCACAGATATATCAGTCCTAAAATTGTTGAGATTTGTGCTTTTAAGAGAACCAAGCATAGTAATTCATGGTTGGTTCAACTAGCCATAGGATCCAAGAGAAAAAATAGTGAAATGGTGGAGAAATGTCCATTAGAAATGGGTGGACTATCCACTTGTGTTAATCTAAATATTTTACCACTTGGTTCATATGACATTCTCATTGTGATGGACTAGTTGGAAGCACATGGGGTTAAACTTGATTGCTACAACAAGAGTTTTGAGAGCAATGATAATGAAAGAAACCCAAGGATTGTGAAAGGAATTCCAAGGAAAATTTCAGTTAGGCATGTTTCAACCATGCAGTTGAAGAAGTTTTGTAGGAAAGGTTGTAAATTGTATGCAACCCATATATTGGACAAAACAGAAAATGAAATTCCAAAATTGGAGGACTATCATGTGCTACAAGAATTCAATGATGTGTTTCCTGATGAAGTGCCAGGACTTCCTCTCAAGAGGGACATTGATTTCACAATTGATCTTGTGCCAGGAGTTGCACCAGTGTCTAAGACACCTTACAAAATGAGCACACTAGAATTATTAGAGTTGAAAATACAATTGCAAGAATTATTGGAAAAGAAGTACATAAGGCCGAGTGTGTCTCCATGGGGAGCACCTGTACTATTTTTGAAAAAGAAAGATGGTACACTCAAGTTATGTATCGATTACATGCATCTTAATAAAGTGACAGTGAAAAACAAGTACCCATTTCCATGAATTGATAACATTTTTTATCAAATGAGAGAGACAAAAGTATTTTCAAAGATAGACTTGAGGCTTGGTTACCATCAAGTAAGAATCAAGGAAGAAGATATTCACAAGACGGCCTTTAGAACAAGGTGTGGACACTACGGATTTGTAGTGGTGCCATTTGGTCTCACTAATGCACAAGCTACCTGCATGTGCCTCATGAATAGCATTTTTCACAAGTATTTGGGCAAGTTTGTTCTTGTTTTTCTAGATTGCATTCCTATTTACTCTAAGAATGAAGAGGGGCATGAAGAACATTTGGGGATGGCTTTGCAACTATTAAGGGCATAATTTGTATGCAAAGCTAAGCAAATGTGACTTTTACAAAATTAAAATTCATTATTTTAGAGGAAGGAATATCAATGGATCCGGCAAAAAATTGAATCCATTATGAATTGGCCCACTCCAAAGAATGTGACAAATGTGAGATCTTTTATGAGACTTGCGAGTTACTATAGAAGACTCATTGAAGGATTCTCCAAGGTTTCCCACCTAATCACATCTTTGCAAAAAAAAAGATCAAAATTTGAATGGACCCAAAAATGTGAAGAAAGCTTCCATCTATTGAAGAAGCTTCTCACAAGTGCTTCAATTCTGAAAATTGCAAATCCAGGAAAAAGAATTTGTTGTGTGTACAACATATGCATGTAAACAAGGACTTGGAGGAGTTCTTATGCAAGAAAATCATGTGGTGTGTTAAGAGTCTAGAAAATTGAAGGAGCATGAAAATAATTATGTCACGCATGATCTGGAACTTGCAGCCATAATTCATGTTTTAAAAATGTGGAGACATTATTTAATGGGAAGAAAATTTGAATTGAGGACAAACCGTTGTGGTCTGAAATATTCATTTGAGTAGTCAACATTAAATGCCAGGCAAGCTAGATAGCTAGAATTTTTATGTGAATTTGACTTTGAGATCAAACACATAAAAGGAAAATAAAATAAAGTGGTTGATGCACTCGGCAGAAAGGTGCATGAAATGCATGTGGCAACCATCACAACTTTCCAATCAAATTTAAGACATTAGATTGTTAATTATCTTGCTGATGATGAATTATATGTACAAATAAAAGGTAAATTACACTAGCAAAATTTTGAAAAGATGTATGAATGGTATCATTTGGAAGAGGGTGGACATCTTATTTATAAAACAAAATTTATATTCCAAATGTGGTAGACTTGAGGAGAATTGTTATGGATGAAATCCATAAAATGTCATATTTTGCTCACCTAGGATATCACAAAACAATTGCTACAACCAAGAAGCAGTATTTTTGGCCAAGGATGAAAAAAGATATCGTTGAGTATATATCTAAATGCATGAAGTCCTAGCAAGTGAAAGTTGAGCATCAACACCCAGTGGATTTGTTGCATCCTTTGCCAATTCCGGAATGGAATGGGAAGTAATTTCCATGAATTTTATTACAGGTTTTCCAATGACTATGAAACAACAGGATCCCATCATGGTTGTGGTGGATAAATTGTCTAAAATAGCACCTTTTATACCAATTAAATCTACCTATAAAGCAAATGCCATTGCAAAGATTTTCATGAAAGAAATTTTCAGATTGTATGGATTGCCTAAGGCAATAATTTCATACAGGGATACCAAGTTCACTTCAAATTTCTGGAAAAGTATTTTTGCAGACCCTACCATCCACAAACAGATGGGCAAATAGAAAGAGTAGATCAGGTTCTTGAGGACATGCTTCGGATGTATGTGATGAACAAACCATCCAAGTGGGAAGATTATCTACACTTGGTAGAGTTTACATATAATAATGGGAAACAAGCTTCATTGGGCATGATTCCATTTGAAGTTTTATATGGTAGAAAGTGCAGGGCCCTAGTGACATGGGATAATCCAGTGAACAAAATTGTAATTGGGCTAGAATTGCTTAAGGAAATGGAATAAGATGTTGCAAAAATTAGGCATAATTTAAAGGCATCCCAAGATAGACAGAAAATCTATGCATATAAGAATAGAATGCATAGAGAATTCAATGTTGGGGATCATTTTTACCTAGAAAGAATTCCTTAAAGCTTGGAAGTTGTGCCAAGTTGTCACCAAGATATTGTGGTCCATTTGAAGTACTTGAAATAATATGGTCAGTTGCATATAGAATTGCATTGCATGCTAACACTAGAGCTCATAATGTTTTTCATGTTTCTTTGCTTAGGAAATATGTACATGATCCTAACCATGTGATTAATTGGGATGTGGTTCAGGTCGAACTCGAGGGAGAGTTCCAAATAGAGCCACTATGCATCCTAGACATGAAGTTAACACTATTCCGAAACCGATCAATCGGACAGGTAAAGATGCAATCGGAGCACTTCAATCCCGATGAGACTACGTGGGAGTTAGAGGATGCCATGAAAGAGGCATACCCATTTTTTTCTGATTTCGAGCAAACATCAAGGACGGTGTTATTCCAAGGGGGGGATTGCAATACCCTCAATTTTGACTTGGAGTATATTTAATCAAAACTATGTAAATGATGTAAATATACTAGTATGGATTCATAGTGTGGAGATCAAGGCCAACACCCAACTAGTGAATGGCTAGGCATGTGTGATGTATATATTTTTATTTGAACCATATGATTGACTTATCATGCCAATTTGAAATGTATATAAATATTATGTTGAAAATTAATAAAATGTTCTAAGATGGTTGTGTAAAGAGCACTAGAGGGGCTATGATTCCACCAAAGGGAAAGAAGAAGGGGGGCTATGGGGAAACCAAATCCTATGTTGCCATGTGTCAACCTTAGAACTCATCCAAAATATGCCATGTTCCTTAAAAGAGCCAATTACCTTCTCTTGACTATAAAATCCAATCATTGAATGCATATGTGAGGTTGGTGGGAAAAGTCACTTCATATATTTATTGAACCATGGGAGTTGTGGCAGTTACATCATCTATCAGCAGTCATATTTATTCTATGGTTAGAAGCCATGTCAGTTGTCTTTTCACCCTTACCTCTTATCCTTGGAGTCCACACTTTTTTATCATTCTCCCATGCATGTTTCTACACTATGTAGAGTTTCTCATTGTTGTTCATTACCATTACCAAACTATTTATAACCCAGAAATTTGAATTTAGAGACAAAGCTAAAAAAATTTAAAAGAAAATAGATGGTTGTAGGTGAGCATGAAGGTTGGGCAAGATAGGAACCCTTACCCATTGAGATCTCCTACTTATAGATGCTTGAGAAGCCTTGGATTAATGTTGCAGGAGGTTCTCTCATAGCATACAGCAGGTTTGACTCTTACTGCACACACTGGTAAACACTGTAAGGGTTGGATTTCTTGAGGGAATTGTGGATCAGTGAAGGGAAATGACTTCCTTGTGTTGTGTGGGGCAGTTGGGAAGAAGTGCCATGGCTGTGATGGCTTAGTGAGACCCATGTAGAGCTCTGTTGGCTATTTTGGCTAAGCATAGAGAGTAGAGTGGGTTGTGGGTTGAGAGAGAGAAGCATGTAGGTGTTTCATTTGCTCGTGTGGCCTCATAGCCTAACTTGGGGGTGGCCTCTCATCAAAAAAAGTATATGTTGGACAAAGTGCCTATCGATGGGTGGAAAATTGCTCTTACACAATCGGTTGCTTGGATCTTCTTCGTTTAAAGATAAGTATTCTTATGCATCTGATGTGCAATGTTTTTTTTTGTATTCATGTGAAAATTATGCCTGTAAATTGCATGTTGTGTGGATTTAGTTTATTTTATTTTTATGTCTGCACTTGCATTTTAGCTATTAAGAATTCGTAATTATGGTTATGGGGCAAAATTCTGAGGGCCCGATTTAGTGGATCTCCTCCTCCTACTAGCCAGATTGAAGGCTGGGGACATTCAAATTTTTCCAATAATTTTCCAAGTGCTAAGTGGGAGTAAAACTTTATTTTAGTTGTGTTTGACACTAACCCTTAACCACTTTAGCTTACTGGTTTTTGTCATTTATTGCCACGATAAGCAAAAGTGTTGGCGATATTCTGAAGTATTGAGCTTTCAAAATCACCTCCTCAAAGCCCTCTCTAAAAGGGGCATTTTTTTCTAACTTTTTGTAAAAACTTGATCCAATTTTATAAAGGATGAAAGGGCTTCTTATCTTTATCATTATACATCATTAATAAAATAAGCAAGTGTGCTACATAGCGCCCACAACTCGTTCCCCATTGGGGGAACCTGTATCGCCTCCTTTTTGGTGTGATTTTTCCTTTTGCTTTGATTTTTTGATACCAATCCTTAGATTAAGTTTCATTTTTGCAAGTTAGTTTAGTTTTATTTTTGTAAAATTAAGTTAATTTAGTTTCATTTTTGCATGTTTAGATTAATTTCTTTTTGCAATCAAGTAACAAACCCGATTTTGTGTTCACGAAGTATGCTCTCACCACCACCTAAAGGATTTGTCGATTAGTGGTGGATGATCAAAAAAGTGACCATAGTCAGTGGTAATTAGTACAACACTAATTGCTTTACAAGTTCTTTTACTTTTTTTGCATTACAACATTATTTTACTTGCAAAATCAGAACGAATATTTGGCATTACCCTCTGTGTATGCTCTTGTCCATCACAGACTACTTTCAGCTAGTTGGACCTTTGGAACAATCAGAAACGAGGTCTTGCACTTTATAACTTTTCCCATCTAATTAACAACACACCTAATTAAAATTAACCTCCTTAAAGGACAAAAAATACGGCATCACGCCTTTTGCTTTATGTGGGAAAAAATTACTAAGAGAAAGGAACTACTAGGTAGTGACCGCGGGGACCCATCAGGCTGCACCCTCGATTGGTGTGGCGTTGAATATCCCCCTACGACTTTGATCTAGCCTTTCATCTTATGTGAAACTACATCCAGTAAATTCCAGACTTTGTTCAACGTACCTTACGGTATATCGGAACGTCCTTCTTGTAATCCACTCATCATAATAATTCTAAAAGTAACCAAGATACAATTGCAAAACATCTCATTTTCAGCAACATTTATTTTGACTCCATTTGGCAACAATGGACTTTACAACAATACTTTTTTTAGCTCAATATATTTTTATTGTTGTTATGTTATATCTTTATATGCTATGGACCAATTTTGGTTTCGTTTGATTCTCTTGCTAACACTTATAAGTCTCAATAGAGACTAAGGAAAAAGATACTTAATGGCCTAAATTGAAAATAGAGCAATCAACACAATAGACTACAAACACTTCAATTCTTTTTGCCTGACATATTTTCACAAACCTCTTATAAGTCAATATTATCTAATATCCAATGGAACATCGATCAGTTAATAGATAGATCCCTTAAACATAGCACTAAGCTTGTGATAGATCCTCGAGGCATGTATATTGAAGCATGTCCCAAAAATATAATCTACAATAATATGCTTCTTCTCTCACAACCATTAAATGTAAACTTAAAAATAGAATACTTATATAATTATAATATTTTCTTAGACACATCTTGAAATTATCAACTCATGTTGAATATAATTGTCCTCGAAAGAGCAAACGAGGATTTCCCATAAAGTCCTCATGTTAATTTAATTCGATGGCAATCATTCCCCTTTAAGTCTTGATGCAAGCATAAAAGTTATTCCATATAATGAATGCGTTGTTTCTATCCATCCTAATTGAGAAGAGACTAGAACTTTTATCTTCATCAATTTTACCAATTATCTTCCTTTCTCGTAATTCTCAGCTCCTTGGTTAATCTTATGCCCCTTTTATCACTTCACCTTTCACTTGTTCTTTCAAAAGCTATTACAAAATCTCATCCTCTCAAAATTACACTCGTGACAAACATGGATATTCCAAATTAGCATTGTAATTATAAACATGGAGATGCAACTCTCAATTTCATTTGATTTCCAACAACATCAATAGTTAATGTCACAATCCACCACAATAAAACTACCAATCACCATCAAATATGAGATGCTTTTTTATACATTACGCAATCCTCTCTTAAAAGGAAGTTTACTCCAAGATACAAATATATGATGACATCAATGATGCATTGCACATGACTGTCTATTCTGAATGCACACCAAAATGTCCCTAACGGTCTACCTACCATAATTCTTAAGAGTTTTTAATAGGCTGTTAGAATGTGACTACGAGCAATCTTTACATGTTAAAAGAGTGCATTATCATAGACAAAAATCCATCTAACTATGAATTTATCAAATCTTGAGAGGGATCAAAATCTTTTGAGATGCAAACATTTCCATAAATTCTGTACTTTAAAATTTGATCTCTCTTCGTTCTTGATAGATTGAAGTTAAGATGGATCTATGTTGATTTATTTATTGTAGAGTCTCTTTTTAGTTTTTTATTATATGATCGGCAATTTTTTAATTATTATTATTACATCCATGACACATGGTTGTAAATATACCTATCATTTCTTTCCATTTAATTTATTAATCTTACAGCAATGACACATAATTATAGATACACCTAATTACTATCAGAGTTATAATTACAATTTCTTGAATAATTAGTTGAAAATTTTAATGTAAATCTATTTCATAATTATTTTTGGTTTCCCATTTTAGTATACTTCTTTGTTTATTTTAATTGTAATCCTACGTGATATTTATTTTTTATCTCAAAATAAACTATGATCCCCAATTGCGAATGTCACCAATGACAGTTCTCTACATCTAAATGTTTCAACAGACATACCCATATAAAACACCATATTTCCGTACCAGAACAGCTCAGTCCGATATGTGATATCTGCCTTCATCTAATTCAACTTCCATACACAGACCTAGCAAGAAAGCAACCAAGTCAAATGCTACCATACACTTGATATTTTGAAAAGGTATTACAAAAATTAATCTACGGATAAATAATCCATATTTCACAATATACGGTCCTTTGCAAGTTACGATAGCATTAGACCCTCCAGCCTCAGATCAAGCAAATTCCATCCTTCGCTCATGAACTACCTTGAAGATTCAATGCCATCTTATTAACAAACAGAATTTCCTGGCATGTTTTTCAGAGTTCACTACATAAAACTATACATTTTTTAACCAATGCAAGTACTTGGCTCAAAGTGTTTCCAGCGATGTTTTTCAGATTTCACTACACGAAGCTATACGCTTTTGAACCAACGCAATTACTTGGCTGGAGAGTTTCTCTGATAAACGCTCTGAGTAGCGTTCCACAAAAGCTTCAATGTCCAGAGAGCCTAGTTTAACTTCTGATGAAGCAACTGAAGATGCGCACTGCCTTGACCTTGCATTCTGATGATCTGAGTATCAAAACAGCATTATAAATAAATGACTGTCAAAATAAGATGCAAAAACCGCCATTTGCCTGTAACAAGAACTTACCATTGTTCCGTCTAAATGCAGAATTGTTGAAACTGAATGTGCCTTTCTCTCCAACATCAGTGCTTAGTGAACCACGGCAGGTGGTTTGCCTCGACTCACCCAACTGCTCAGGCAAGGTAAAATCACAAAGCCTCTGAACCATCTCTAAAGTAGATGGTAGAATCCCATGTGCCAAATTTGACAAATCTGAGATAGATTTTACACCAGTTTTCTCAGCATCGCATATATCTCGCAATCTAATGTCAGCAAAAAGATTCAAGGCTGTCTCAGCAGCATCTGAAAGATTCTTCAGTGCTGTCTCATACACCTCTAGAGATTGTGGTAATCCAGTCTTAACCTCCTTCCCACTCTGTCCTGGATTTGTCACAAAAACAAAGTGTGAAATCACAAATACATATAAACCATAAATAAATAAATAAAACCTTCCTTGTAGGATTCTTTAGTCTTGTTGGCAACTAAAAATCCGATACCATAATTCTGATGTAAAAACACTCACAAAAGCCATAATGAATCGTGATTGCTCTTGACAATTTCCACATACCTGACGATTCAAGTTGATGTGTGGAACAATCACTTTCTTCTCTGTCATTTTTCACGGTACCAATTGCATCAACAGTGGAACCTTCGGAACTCTGCACTGGACAACAATGTAATTCCTTGGAAAGATGGTTTGAACCTGGACCTTCACTTCTTAGACATGTGGAGTTGCTTACAAGTTTATCCTTACTACTGTCAGAAACGTCAAGATGTACTAATGCCGTGCAACTGCTACAAGGACAAGATCGGTCTAGGTCATCCTTGCATTCTGAGGAGACCATAATTCGGGGAAGAGTAATCTCATATTCAGTTTTAGACTCTCTTCTTGCTGTAGTCTCATTATCCTTGCAGTATGAAGAGACCATGATTTGAGGAAGAAAATTCACATATTCAGGTTTAGACTCTCGTCTTGCAGTAGCTTCTCCCTCTTGCTGTTCAAGAGTATCATCTAGTTTATCTTTCATCCCAATATCCAAATTAACTAGCGAATCTTTACAATCTGTAGAAGGATGTGAGGTAATTGGCATACTATTGTGGAAATAGTCGCCTTGTCTTTTGCTGGGGCTAATGGACTCGTGAATATTAGAATCAGCAATTTCAGTATGAAGTTCCTCAATATTTGAATCAACATTCCTTAGCACATTTGTTGCATCTTCAGTTGAAGGTACAAGAGGTTCAAAACAATCACAAATATTCTGCACCACATGAACAACTTTACCCTGATCAAATCAAGAACCATAGCAATGAACTTTAAGTTTTGCTACACAAAGGTGGCACATTTTGATTTCAAGATCCATGTAAACAGAATTTTAGATAAATGTGAAATTTCTATGCATAATATACATCATACCTTCTGCTCAAGCTGTTTTAAACTCTCTCTTTCTGTAGCTAGTAGAGAGGGTGCATCAATACAGACATCCTGATCATCTATTGTTTCAGAGCTGTTTTTTATTGAACCAGTTTTTTCTCTGGGTGAGATATGAAATAGTGACGTCTGTGCTAGTAAACAACTATTGCGCTCAAAAAAATGAGTGGAAAAGCTGCTTCTTGCTGATGTTGTGCCAGTCTCAAGCTAAATCATCATAAAACATCATAAACAAAATTGATCAATGCCACATGTGGATTTAAGTGTTCTGTATACATAAAGAGGTACGATAAAACTGAAAAAGCAAAAGAGAAAAACATCTCTCAAAACAGTAATGTCAGGACTTGAAAACTAAAAAGCATAAGCAAAAAGCCAATTAATGGATAACCTTTACAGCAGTTGATAAATTGCCAAAGTGCATGCTGAATAGGTCCTCATTAGGACTGAAATCATCATCGCTTTCATCTTCATCACTTGAAGCCTCAGTCATAAACATCTTGTTATAGTGATAGTGCAAATGGTTTCTTGAACTGCCCTCAGCCACTCTAGACATTTCAAAAGGGTTGTTGTCATTGCACCCCAATTTTGAAGAATTGCTACAAATTCCCTCACCATCAGAAATAGAACACATTCTTGGTGGTGGTGTTTTATACTCTAAAGTTGCATGGTCATCTTTATCAGGAACATTGCAAAACTGGTTGGGATTGACCTTCTCAATGAACAATGCTTTTCCTACCTGGTCAACTGTAGTTGTGACGAAGTTCAGCGGTTGAGAATCGACATCGCCATACAAATCAGCTGCCTGTTCAACATCTTCTATGTTTGCAGTAGAAAGGGGTGGTGCATTTCCTTTAGTGTGATGTTCTTGTAAATATTCAAGTTCATCAAAGAAAACTGTATGAACAGTTCGCCAATGTGTATCCTTCCTGACAATATATAGCATTCACATGATAAATTAATCAACATGGAGGCAAAGACTAACCTATGGACAATTTAGCAGATCCCATGGATAACAAGGTGAAGAAACCAACTAGTCCAAGATGCATGTGTACCTCTGTTGTCCTTTAGGACTTGCAGGGCTCTCATCAAAGTGCGAACCAAATGAGCTTTCAGATGTGCTGTCAGAATGGACGGATTGGCACTCTACTGTAAAACAGCGGCGAGCTCCATAATCAACAGGACGTATGGTAGCAGGTGGTGTTTTATCTTCCATAAATTCTGCAAATAGACGGTATCCATCTGTTCCCAGACGCTGCAAATTAAAGGAATTTCAATCAGCAAGGTACACAGGACTGAAGCAAAATCAGTCAGCCACTATAGTCAAACCAAACTAACAGATAGCCTTAATCTCAAAAGCCGTAGAGCCAAACCAAATTAAAGTTTATCTCAACTTGGAAAGCTAGAAAATGATCAAAGGCAACGTTGTGATAGAACACATCCAGTAGGAAACCACTACCATCTACCTTGAATTAAAGAAGAACGTGGTCCTATCACATAGCAAATAAGGTTATTACCTCTGCCCATCTGGATTCAGAAGAGCGGAATATATTTGGTTCCAAATCTTGACAATTAGTCTTCACAGGTGCCTGTTTGCCATCCATTACTTTGGTCTGCGCCCACTTTGGAAGCCTTGATATACTGAATTGAAAAGCTGAAGGTTCTCTCAATCCTGGATCTTGAGACATATCTAAAGCTTCAGTGCAAATATTAGGATCAATGTCAGCAGACTCGTCCTTAATACATACAGCAATGTCTCTGGGAGGCTGACTACAGAGCATATCTGAAGTTGAAGTATCCTCTGATTGTGCTCTCAAGAAGCATGAATTAGCAGAGGAAGAACAAGCACGCAATGCATATTTCTTTCGCATTGTTTTAGAAAGTATGGCAGGCAGCTTCCAGACAAAAATGCAGCTATCTCCACTTACCTACATTCAATGTTGTTTATTCAAGTCACTGAGATTGTAATATTCTACTAAAGCAGATTTACAGTGAGGAAAGCCAATACACAAGGATGAATTATCTTATATTCTTGCATCTAAAATGAGAAAAATAAGAGATCAAGCAATATTGCTTGTTTAGCACCAATTACAAAATAGATGATCATTAATTGCAAATGCACGGCCATCCATTGTCTTAAAATGTTTTATTGTTAACGAACTGCAAGTTGAGACTCTTAACAGCAATGATATATTTGGTGCCTCAAGGCCATTAGCTAAGAGACATACACTTGAGGCCTCATTCTCAATAAGGCAATGCAATAAAAGACATGTAAAGTTTGACACAAAGGGAAAAAAAAAAGGAAATGGGCAAATAATATTAATGCAAAACCACAGAAATACAAATCACTACATAAGCATAGGCAATAGAGGAAATGATTAATGGAGAGCTTCCTAAAACTTGAAAATATACCAAGCAAAAACTGAATTGAGTTTCCTGGAGGATGGAACTAAGCATACCCTCTACCAATGACTTGTTCAACTCTGTTTGGACAAGGCAGCATGCAGTCTGGTATGTCTGGTGGTGGGTTTATGTCATATGAGAAAACTTGGATGTTGACAAATTAGTAATATAATGTGTCGGTATGTCAAACACAGAAAGATTTGTCCACCAGTTAATTAGTATGTCGTCTGCAAGATATTCGATTGATATTTCCCCACCTTGATTGATTTACTTTTGGTCCTTACACCTTGTTGATTATTGGTCTTGTGGTACCTTGTATTTGACTTGTGGTTAGTAGGGTCATCTACCCACCTTGAGTTGTTTTGATTTGTACCTTCTTGTTGTTTTTGGTCATATGGGTACTATGGTTGCTTGTCCACTTTGTGGGATACCCTTGGCCCTAAGGGTTATGGGTCATGTACCCACACTTATCTTATGTTGGGTCATGTGTTGGTCCTTGTACCTTCACCTAACCAATTAAATGACCCTAGTACCCACCTAATGTCACCCACTTATGTTTTATGTTATTAAATGTGACTTCAAGTGGTACCCACCCAAGTCACTTTATTTATATTTTATATTTTATTGTTTTTGGACTTATTCGTACTACCCTAAGTTAATGGAACCCTGACTTGTGTAAAGTATTATTTTTATGACCTCTCTAGAAGATCCTAATATCCTATGTATTGAGGTCCTTTGCTTCTATTTTGGCAAGTTGACAATCCATTACCCTATCTCAGCTCTGTTGCTTGACATCAAGGGTATTAGGAGTTTTATTGGTTCTTATCGAGGTTGCGAAACTGCTGATGCCTTCATCCATCTCAGATCTGGATGATTTGTTGCTTCAAGGGTTGACGTGAAGATCTTATTGCTGTTGCCACCTTAACCTTAAACCTGTGGAGACTCGGTCTACCTGTTACAGCGTTGTTTGGGACTCAGGTTGCTGCTAGAAGGATCCAATCTGCCCTTTATGTACTAGCCATGAAACCTGTGTTATCACACCATAGTAGTTGAGCTACCATTTGTTGTTGAGCAGATATCTGCACTTTTCAGAGCCTCGCCCTTACAGAGATCAGTTATGATGAGCAGCACCATTTATCTATGTTGCATGCAGCATGGGTACCCGTACCGGGGGATCGGGTACGCATACTGGGTACTTGGGTACTTCAATGGTACATTCCCAGCCGTACCCAAATTCAAACTTGCGTACCGGGTACTTCACTTATGAAAACAGGGTACTTGCATGGATTTTGGTACGCCGTACCGCATGTTTGGGTACCCGGGAGGTACGGCCGTTGGGAAATTTACCTTAGCTTGCCGTCGAGGGGGTCGATTTGCAATGTTTGATGTTTAAAATTTTAAAAATTAAAAATTAAAACACTGAAACACATGTTATGTGGGCACTTACCCCTTACCTAAATCTGCGCGGCACTCCATTTCTCACTGCTAGTGCTCCGTGCTCACTACTCCAGCGATGCCTATCTAGAGAGCTTCCTGACAGAGGACCTTAGTGATGCTGATGACATTGATCCTGAGGACGCTGATGACATGACTTGAGGAAGCCAAATCAGCTATCTTGTTCATTGTTCAATGTTTACTGTTTTGAACTTTTTTTTTCATGTCTGGAAATGCCATTCAGTCTTCCAGTCTTCCACTTGATATCTACTATGAGTCTATGTCATATGATTTATCAAATTTATTATTTTATGTTTCAAAATTTCAATGTGAATGTTCATATGAATCATTGAATTTAGAAATATCAAATATACATGTATGATGTGATGTGACATGTTTTATTTTTATAAATTTTAATATATATATATATATATATACACAGTGCCCCTGACGTACCCAAGTACCCTGTTTCAAAAAGTGGCGTCCCCGTCCCCATACCCACGTTTCCTGGCAACTTAGCCATTTATGATCACTTACACATCCAAGCAGTTATATCAAACAGTGTGTAGACCTTGTGCCAAGGCTGAGCCTTGAGAGCTTAGATTTGATGACCGATATGACCTTTTGTTCCATACAGTTTCAGTTCAAAGCCCAGAGTTCCAGATGTTCTTATTGCAGCAGTGTTTCATTGGTTCTAAATGATATTTGTTGAGATATGCAGTGATATGACTATTAGACTTGTGATAGTTAGCATTTGATTACTATCTTGTTGTTTTAGTTATCTTGATAGCATTAACTAGGTATATGACTCATGATGTGGCAATATTATTTAAATGAGTAAAATGAACTATCCTGGTTGAATTTAAATAATAAATTGGATGTATTACTTGCACTTTAAGGTTCACTGACTATACTCATTGGTTTCACTTACCCTCTTATGAGCATGGGCATGGTCTTTCCTGACATTTATGTTTGCTAGCTTAGGCACCACATTCACTTGACTCCATCCATCCATGACCTTCCATGTTTTGGCTTTCACCTTGACTTGCCTTCTTGACTTTTGATATGGGGGACTTCCCCGTTCTTGCCTCTGTGTTGGATAGCATCCATGTTTGTTTTTTGTCTCGGCTCTGAGTTGGTGACAGAACTTGCCTTTGGTGAGTTGGATTTTATGCCTTGATCACTCCAGTCGGTTGCCCCGATGTGTGGTTTAGATTGCGGAATTCCCCCTAGTCACATGAGATGTTGTTGGCTAAAACCTGAAGCACATGTACTACTTGTATGGAATTTATTGGAAATCTCTCTTATGAAATCTCATGGAAACAAATGAAATGAAAAACTGTGATTATCATCACAATGAAAAAGGGCTAAAGCAATGAAATGCTAAACTACCCCAATGAAGGGTCCAAAAAGGTCTAAAAAGCAATGGCTAAATGAATGCGAAATCTAAAGATTACTGACCTCAAAATTGTATAAATGAAATGACAAATAAAAAGCAGTGGTTAAATGTATTCCAAATCTAAAGACTGTTGGCCATGGAAATGAAATGAATGATCCTAATGAACTTGGATCAACTTGATGTAGACATGATGCCAAGGTTGAATAAGCACTCTCTAAACAACTTACCCATTTGTGAGGCACTGCCATTACCTTTGTTTATCATATCCAGCACATGCTTGAGTGTGTAGCACCCTTTCCCCTATCCAAAGTATCACTTAGTTAAGTTGGTCAAGTCATCCCTTCTACCTAGCCTTGTCCTTAGCCTTCACCCTTTGCTAGCAATTAGGCCATGTCCATTGGATGAAGTATGTCTTTAAAGCTTTGGTGCAAGTAAGTTATAAATAACATTGAATATCTATGTATTAACTGCCACTTGATTAATGTTTATACTGATAGAGTGTGATAACTTCGAGATGTCCTCCATGACTCAAATGCCTTGCATGGAGGTACATTAGCAGTATAGACATCAGTATGGAGTAGAGGGTGAGATGCATTCTACTCAGTGGCATGAGACCAGTGGTGGCTACATGCGGAACTTCCAGGATGATTTGACCTTTGCATGCATGAGTTTTGCATGACTTGTCAGCGATCGTTAGATGCATGCAAAAGTGACTTTTGCATGCACCAAGAATTAGGGTTTTGGTAAACCTAATTCATCGGTGAGATTATTTATAGAGGCAGGTGGTCCCCAGTTGAGGTTGCTTGGTTGTATTATCAGAGAGTGATAGTGCTGGAAAAAGGAGGGCGCAGTTGTGCATGTCGGGCAACTTTCTAAGAGAGAGAGGAGCTGCTGCAGGAGCTAGGAATGTCAGATCTGAGCTGGATCAGTGACTTTCATCTCCAGAGTCACTAGGCACCCAGGTCTATGGACTGAGACAATCCATCAGAGAGCATTATGCTCACTTTAGAGGAGGGCGTGTTCCCTTGGAGGAGGGCACAATTCCCAAGGAGAGAGGAGCTCATTCGGAGCTCGGTTGACCGATCCAGAGTCTGAGACTTCCAGGATAGCCTTGCCTCAGCATTTGAGGAAGGTTAGGGATGGTCAAAGCTCATATCTGCTGAGATCCGGTCCTGTTATCACACAACTTGCAGTTGCCCCTAAAGGTATCCCATCCGGGACGGTAGAGGAGTTAGGAAACTAAAGAGGTGACCTAAGAGATGCCACGGTTCCCAATGCAATGTGGGAGTCACGTCAACCGAGGCACTCTTCGCTTTAGGTCAAGGTATAATTAGACCAAGGGGGAGACCCTATACCCCAATCACAGTTGATTGGACCCAAGCAAAGGTTTTAAAGGGTGAATGAGTGATGAGTTACGGAAACCAATGCAAGTCTAAGTGGACCTAATGTTTAGGGCATGGTTGAAGGTGGTATCAAGGATAGTTAGTGTTTCAACCTATGTATGGTTTAGGCCACTTGATGGGGTATGATTATTAAGTATAGTACCATGTGTTTACACAAGTGGGTCTTATTGCCTTGGGAAGTGTGAAATGGTTTTAGATGGGCCCACAAGGTGAAGCTAAGTTTGAAGATGGTACTATAGGCTAGATCTAGGTTGGATCTACAAGTTAGAGTTGGTTCTAGGGTTACCCATGTGTTAGATCTAGGGTTTGACACTAATCCCAAGAAGTGCGCCTTGCTTGGAGAAGGACTAGTGCCTTGTTGGATGGGCTAATGGGGTCAAGAAGGATGTCAAAGTGTAGATCGGGACACCTAGAAGCCAAGTCAAGTGGTTTGGATGAGATCCAATGGTTGGATTTTACTAGATCTAGGTTTTTAGGTAATGACCAAAAGTGGACCACAATCCCTTAAAACAAGGAATGCAATCCCCAAGGTGGATCGGGACAAAAGGATAGTCTAGACCTAGGTTTCAAGGCATGGGCAATCCAAATCCACAAAAATCTCCAACACCCACTTCCTAGAAGTGGTCCAACTCAAAATTCCCAAGGGGTGCGACTTTCTCAAGGAGAGGCAAAAAGTGGTTTTGGTGGACCAAACCAAGTCCAATGGCCACCAAAATGTAGATCCGGGATGCTAATACCCCGATCTATGCATGTTCAAAGTTTCAAGTGAATCCAATGGGTAGATCTTAGTAGATCTAAGTTTTAAGTTACCAATGAGGTTAAAGGGGGGTTTCAACCCCTCAAAACATGGAGAGATGTCCACAAGGTAGTTTTCACCAAAGTAAGGATATGGGTATGTGTTATCAAGTGTCTAGTAGTCAAATCAAGCGGGATCTCACATACCCATGTGCTAGATCTAGCCCAACAAGCCTCCCTCAAGGAAGTGCGATTTAGGTCAAGGAGAGCTTTTGTCTTAGAAAATGGGTCAATTCTTAGCCAATCACCACCAAACTATAGATCCAACTAGGGGTGGATGCTATAGAGGTGGGTTTTCAATATCTTTTCAAATCGAGGGCTAGATCTAAGTAGATCTAAGAAATACCAAAAACAAGGGTTTTAATTTGATTAGGGTTTTTGTGATCTAGAAATTATGGAAGATTCAAGGAAGAGAAGATCATACCTCTTGGGACATACCTGGATGAAGAGATGAATGCTAGTTGAGACGAGGATTACTTTGCCAAAGATCAAATGGAGAATTGTTGAAGCCCTCTTGCCAAATCGATTTTTCCAAGCCACATGTGATTCCTTCTAACCTGTCAAGCCAAGGAGCAAAGCATCAATTAGTTTAACAAATTGAAGGTAGATGCAAGCAAGAGAGAGAAAAACATAGAATAGTTGACACAAAGGCAAAACCACTCCCTGTCAAACCCAAAACGACTTCTTCCAAGCTTGAAGGGCAAGCCTCCCCACCAATTCGCACTTGTCAAAGTCGCCCTCTCAACCTGCAAATAAAGTATGGCAAATACGCAAGATAGCTACAATAGATCCTCCAGTGCAATGGACAATAGCATTTACAATCGAAACAACCAACATCCACTCCAATCCAAGCATGTACTCCAAAAGATAGAAATTTTATTCCAAGAGCCAAGAGCCAAAAATCTCTAGATGAATTTTACAATGAGGGGGTCTCCTCCTTATATAGGATAATAAAGACCAAAACCCTAGATCTCAAAACCACTTTTTGAAATGAGTGGTTGAGATTAAAAGATCTCACAACATAATCAATGGCTAATAACAAATCATAACCATATATCACATGGATCGCCCATATAATGATAGCGCCCTCACTAAATGGTACAATAGAGGGTGACGTCATCCCACAAGAGGGGTATAAAGTACAATAATCCACCTCATGATGACTAGGACATGATAAAATAAGCACATGGTGGGGCTAGGAGGTATAAATCCTTGCTAGCTCACCCCAAGGCACAATGAAATAATAAAAATATGTCCAATATAATAATAATGACCAAAACTGTCCTCAGAATCCATGACAGTCGAGCAGTAAATGTCCTCCTGTGATCAATCTGGAGATACCCACATGGTGAAAAATGACTGGAAGATAGTGAGATCAACCTGGAAGACCTCTGTGAAAACCAAATGCCAAAACCTTGCCTCAATTGCCCAAATCGATTTCCTCAGTGACCACTTTATCCCATTTTTAAACTGCCTCGGGAACTGTGAAAGTGCCAAAACTGCCTCCTAGGGTGCTAGCGCTGTCCATCTGAGCCCACCAGGCTCTCCGGGAGGGGGGATAAATGGTAATAACAAGTGGCTGGACCACCCCCTCCATCATCAGCGCCCTAGGTGAACTGGCCTCTCGGGGCCCCTGCTGCTCAGGCTGGGAAATCAGCCCCAAATCTGGTCAACAAGTGTAAAACTGCATCAATCACTGCCAGAAGTGCCCGGAACTGAAAGATAAGTGTCTCAATGGATCCAGAAGACCCAAATCCACTAGGAATGAGTACTCATACACCCTGGGTTGCCCTAATGGGCCAGCTGTAGGGTCCATCATGTATGGACAATGTATAATCTGCTGATCTGTAATAATAATAACCTGCTGAACTGGATCAAACATCATCTGTATCATATGTCCATCATATGACATCATCATCAAACATGTGGGACCATAAATCATCACCAATAATCATCATACATGGTCCACATCATCACGGATCCCAAGAATATATATAATCAAGGATAAATCACATCAGTAGACTAAGACAATGCTTCTTTAATCACTTCATAGCTAAGCTCAAAGTATAAATTCCATTCAGTGGCATTAATTAAGTTAATATATTCCGTGATAATATAAAATTACTTGCACCCTAGTTCAAATGACAAACTTACCCATTGGACATGGTCAAACTGCTAGTGAAGGATGAAGGCTAGGAGCAAGGTTGGGCCAAGGGTTTGACTTGTCTAACTTAACTCAAAAATACTTTGGACTGGGAGAAGGGGGGAAGCTACAAACTCTGTGCTGGACAAAAGAACACGGGGAATGGCTGTGCCTCACAAATGGATAAGTTGTTTAGAGAGTGTTTATTCCACTTAGGCATCATGTCTACATCAAGTTGATCCAAGTTCATTAGGATCATTCAATTTATTTCCATGGCCTTTTTGGCCTACATAACCCTTCGGATTTCAGATGTGCTGAGAAGCACAACTAGTTGCAGCTTGCATCCAGGGCATGTTTTTCACATTTTCACAAGGTCAGCAATTGTTTAGATATAGCTTTTAAGAACTATTGCTTTTTGGACCTTTCTTATACTCTTCGAGGAGTATTTTTAGCTTTTCATTGCTCTTGCCCTTTTTTGTTTCCATGGGCGAATTTATTGAGTTTCCATAGGTAGAACATGAGCTTTCAGTTTTAGCCAACAACATCTCAAGTGACTAGGGGGAGTTCGAGCCAATGCCAAACATCGGGACAACCGACCAGAATGATGTAGGCCTACAATCCAACTCACCAAAGGCAAGTTCTGTCACCAACTCAGAGCCGAGACACTAAATAAACAGGGATGCGGTCCAAACACAGAGGTAGAGGAATGGGGAAGTCCTCAGTATCAGAAAGTCAAATAAGACAAGTCAGGGTTTAAAGTCAAACAGGAAGGTCATGTATGGATGGAGACAAGTGGATATGGAGCCTACACTAGCAGACAACAGGTGTCGGGAAAGACCATGTCTATGTAAGGTGAAATACCAGTAAGTTTTGTTAGATGACCTAAAAGTGCAAGCAATTGTCCATTTTAAGATTTACAGTTCATTTTAAGTAGTTTGCCACATCAGGAATAATATACCAAGCACATGCTATAATCATGACTAAATCAACAAGCTAATAATCCACAGTCAGTGAGAACATATCCATAGATCATACAACATCATCATAATAGCAATCATCATGCATCATCTGAAACACTGCTGAAGTACATCTCTAGGCACTGAACTGAAACTGTAATGGGATAAGTGGTCACATCAGTCATCAAATCTGAACTCTCAAGGCTCAGCCTTGACACAAGGTCATACAATATCTGAATAATGTACTGCTCTGATCATGAGTGATCCAATATATATAGCCATGCTCTGGAATAAATGAAGCTCTGGAATGTGCAGATATCTGCTGTACAAGAATAGTAGCCCTGCTACTATGGTGTGATAACAGGTCCATTACGAGCATCAGACATCCAGAGGGGAGGGCGCACTTCTGCATGCAGTGGAGGTTGCATTCTTTAGAGGGCAGTCTTCAGAGAGAGCAGATCAAAGCAGTGTGATACAGAGAGGCAGATCAATCAAAGGCACCTGCAGAGACACTCAGATATAGTTTACCAATTAGGGCTTACTCTTCTAGTGCATGCATCAGTTGATGCATGCAGATCTAGAGTCTGTCCGATTCACGGATTGAGTTGCCTTTGAGGTGATCCTGTATTGTACTTGTCTATTTATATATGTGCTCTGGGCTCGAGAGAGAAGATAGCCCCACAGATTGTTGGTTTTCCCCAATTGGGTTTCCAGGGTATATTTGGTGTTTATGTGTGATTGCATGTATGTTTCAGTTTGGTAAAGAGATCTAGTTGTTGAGTTTATATTTATATGAGTATGTATTGATATCGAGGCTCAAACTGCTTGAGTTCTCAGGGTGATTCAAAGGGAGTAGTAATCTCTGAATCAAAGATTTACATATACTTTAAGTTAAGCTGTCAATATGGCTAAAGGAACATGTCTTAGTCATTTGTTATAATCTAGTCTTTGGTTGTATTTTGACCTAGTCAAACATAGTTTGACCATGTTCATCATTGTGATTTGTGATGAGACAGACCACTTATGGTATATGATGTTGATCTATGGACCACTTACGGACCACTGCAAAGTATAATTTATGGTTGAGTTTTGACCTTATATTTATTGTTGATGTGTAGGTGATGTGGACTGTCAAAACTTTACATTGTGTTATTTATTGCAGACTTATATAATAGTGGGAAGAGGGTTAACTAGGGTTATAGCATCCTTGGACAGACCCTGAAATGTGAGGTCGAGGCAAAGGGGGGTTTCCTAGGGCTAGGTCGAGCCCTTAGTATGGCAAGTCGAAGGTAGGGTAGCGCCCAAAAGGGGAGACCGAACCCTAATGGAGGTGGTCGAGGGTAAGGTAAGAGGAAAGGGAAGGAGGAAAGGGAGAAGGGAAGGAAAGGAGGAGGAAAAGGAAGGGAGAAAGGAGAAGAAAGAGGAAAGGGTGAAGGAGAGGAGGAGAAAGGGAGAAGAAGATCAAAGAAAAGGGAGGAAGAGGGGGGAAGGAGAAGAGAAGAGGAGAGCAAGGTGGAGAAATAGGAAGGAGAGGGTGGTAGAAGGATAATGGGAGGAGGGTGAAGCTAAGGAAGAGGAGAGCGAAGGTTTGGAGGGAGAATAGAGTAGCCCACTAGGGTTTAGGAGGTAACCCTAGGTCTAATTTTAGGACTGAAATTAGGTTTTAGGTTTAGTTTTTTAGTGTTTTTCTTACGTACAAAAAAGAAAATAAAACTAATTACAAAAAAAAACAAGAAAACAAACCTAAAATTAATATTTACATATGTACAACTAGGGTTTTTTAAGTAGAAGAGTGACAACTTAGGGTTTTGTGGATAGTATGCTTAAACCCTAGCCTCAGAGGAAGGTGACCAGTCTTCCTCTTGGAGGTCTTTCTCCTTGTCTACTAAATTAGGGGTTCTTGTAACAACCTCTAGGGTTCATTACAAGAGCCTAATCTAGGGCAAAGTTGGAGATCCAAGGCCAAACTTTGTAAAAATCTCCTCAAGGGAGCGTTTTCATTATGTTAAGAGGATAGAAGCTATATAAAAGGCCCTATTGAGAAAAAATGCAGCCCTAGAACCACCATTCAATCATTCAAAAAGCAAATATTCACCTACTATTCATCAAGCAAGGATAAAAATGGACTAGGCTTACTTGAGAATGCATTCTTCCAATAATTCTAGCATCCACCAAGAAGAAGAGGCAAGAAGACCAACCTTTATCCAAAAGAGGCAAGAAGAGGTTCCCTTCAAGAGGTGCGCATTACTTCATAAGGCTATCTTGGGTAAAAAAGTAACATAATAGAGTTTTATCCCATGAGTTGTGATTTGAGAATGAAGCGAGGAGATCTATTTATATGTTTCTCAAGTCACTTTTACAAAATAAACAGGCCGATAGGCCAAATAAATGTCAATGTAAAAATATAAAATGAAATAATATAAAATAATCAAATTTGTGGGCAACTTAGGGCATTTTCCCCATAGTTTACCCAAAACTTAGCAGAAGGCTTCATTCCGAAAGGTGGAATGAGCGATGGGGGATCGCCATGCCCCATTTAACCCCAACAATGCCGAAAAACCCTCAGCGTCCCCCCTCAAACAACCTGTGGGCCTGGTGACCGACCATAAGGTGACGTCATCATGAAAAGTGCCCCAGGAAGGAGGGCGCTATGCTGAAAAGGGACCAGGAGGGGTGCATCAGGTGACCGCAAGAGGAGGCAAAAGCCTCATAGGTGGAAGAACTATCACTGGAGTAGAAAACAAGTGGGGGGGTTATATGACCCAGTGACCCACCCCTAGGAGCCCCGGACACCAACCTCAGGGCTACAAGCCCCAAAATGAGGCAGTTAGCAATGCCACTCAGCTATAGTACTCCTAAGAGAATGACCAAAGGGTCAGACCATAACCACCACTCAGAAAATGTTGGATAACACCCTCCATGGTCTTGAAGAACAGAACGACCCTCTCTTCCTGGGCACATATCTAAAGGTGTGTTGGTACTGGTACCATGTAACACCAAGGATCAACCTGGTCCCAAACCAGGATTCCCTGTCTCAGACTGCAGGATCTGCTTCGACCTCGTGACCAAGAAACTGTTTGGTCCCATACCAAAATACCCTAGAGACAAATAAGGGCCCTAGGCAGATGCTATGGACTTTGCCATGGCATCAACCTGCTTGGTCCCAGACCAAGAACCCCAATAGACTGTTGGGGGCCTTAGCGTACCTTCTAGGGACTTACTCTGCCTGGTTAACTGACCAGGAACCCTAGTTAACTAACTAGGGTGCCATCCTCCCAGAGAATGAGTCTTGCAGTTGCATTAACTTTAACCATTTTCACTAGTCTTATAAAAAGTTTTATGTGGAGATTTATAGGTTGGACAGCAACGTACAAAGGTTAGGGACACCCCCTAGGGTTGGCATGCACCAACCCAAATGAAGAGGAGGTTGTTCATCAATGACAGATTGAATGAATTTTCCTACAAGTTACACTAATTTTTATCACAGATTTCAAAGGATTAGCACATCATTACAGTGCAGAAATCGGTGCCAACAGGAAGGCCAAGCAAAATCTCACACCTCGTCGATGTGAGGAACTCTCACTTCTTATAGTGAAGGAGGTAACGATAGATTTTCCAAAGGCTAGTGAAGGATAGGGATCATGTGTGAAGGCAAAGCAAAGGTGCCTATGGAGAGTTTTGCATTCCTCGTTAAACAAAATATCAATGTGTCAAGAACTAGAAGTAGGCATATGAATGTGTTGTCGAATTGAATGGCAATAGCAGTGGAGGACAAGCTCCTATAGAACCCTAGAAAGAGTATCATATTTGGTTTCGGTTGTCCAATGACATGAACTAGGGAAGGGGAGGAGAAACTCCTTAAGATGGATGGTGTAAGAATCAATGAATTCCCTGTCAAAAAAAATAGTGATCCACAACGAGGGGAGTTGGTGGTGGACTAGAGGGAGTAGTTATGCAGAGAGAGTAGTGAGAAGGATTTGCTTTGCCAAGGGAACGGGAGAGATAGATATGTATTGAATGTGTCGAAGGACATCCTGTTTGGCCAAGACATAGTCCTCCACAATGGCCCACCCACTATCGGCCCTAGGGTACCCATGTAAAGCCCCCGAGTAGTTATGCAGAGAGAGTATTGAGAAGGATTTGCTTTTCCAAGGGAACGGGAGAGATAGATATGTATTGAATGTGTCAAAGGACATCCTGGTTGGCCAAGACATAGTCCTCCACAATGGCACACCCATTATCGGCCCTAGGGTACCCATGTAAAGCCCCCTAAACTTGGGTAGCAATGGAAACCATTTAAGAGCAACAAATCATGGGATTCAACAAGATGTAGAAAGTGTCTCCCATTTAGTGTGAGTGTCCTATTCTCATAATCAAAACTACTGTGATCTCCAACTCTATCTCCTAGGACCTGGAGGCAAAGTGCATCCTCGACTCTATCATGTAAAATACTAACAACTATGAGTTCCTGGTATGAGCATTGAAGTCCCAGGGAGGAATAACCCCCAAGAGTGAAGTACTAAGATGTCAACATATCGAGGAAAGGGACCCCCTCAGAGTCACTATGAAGCGTGATTTGTGACAAAGCTAAGGGAAATAAAAAATTGAGACGTAAATATCCTAAGGTAGGAGAGCACTCTTGTGGATCTAGACCAACAAGAACCCAATGTATTCATGTGAGGTCACTGTGGAAACCCTTCTCTGGAGGGAGTCATGTATGAGACATGCAACCCCACCAAAGCCTCTGATATTGTCGTAACATCTCCTATTGGCAAGACCAAGCTCAGTGGCACCCGTGGATCACAAAACCCAACCACGTCATGATGTGTGCCTAGAGAAGACTAAAATGACTTGTTACAATTCCAGCAAGCAATGGAGATGACAAAGAATAGAAAATAAAAGGAGTTTGAAGTTGAGGTCAAGCCAACTTATCCACACAATGTTATTCAGTTTAGGAGGATCTAGAGGTGCATGGACCCCATTTTATCGTTTTCTACTCTCTTCTTTTTCATTGTCCTTTTTGTACCCTCCATTGGATGAAACAAGTGTTAAATAGGTTCATTTAGTTTAGTGCTAGTCTTGAATTGTTTTATATGGTCACACTTTTAGTTACCCTAAATTTAGGTAACATTAATAGCAACTAAAAAACTAACACAGATTATTCCTTGAAAGTTCCGAAAGAGGTGATTCTTAAATAGACAAAAATATTTGTTAAAGTATATTTTATGGGTCAGATTAAGTGTTTCGGACTCCTTTGATCTATCAAACCATGTTATACCATCTGACTGCCCATTATGTCAAGATTACTAGTGCCTCACATACCAGATTACATAGAAGTCCAGTATCCAAGAAAAATAAAGGCACCGACAAGCAAAACAATCACATTGCTGGCAATGTAAATGGCAAGGTGGACGCTATATCACTTAAATTTCAATCAATGTAGACAAACTATTCCAAATGAAGACAAATTCTTTTACCAGATTGATACTCTCACAATACAAACTTACAGAGATTGCATGTTTGCAGTCAGCCAGAAAGATTGCTCCGGTAATCACTTCAGCATGCCCTGAAGCATGGGCTACAAGTTCCCCACTTGTAAAATCATAAATACGCAAGCATTTATCTGTGTGAGAACAAATAAGATAGCTTCCACTTTGATCCACACAAACCTACAATTAATGCCAAAACAGGAGTAGAGCAATAAGTTTTAGCAGCCAGAACATGATTGGATTAATAGACAAGAAAGTGAAGTGAACCAGTACCTTAATTGGCTCACCAACATCTCTAGCTTGTTTGAATGATCTTACAGGTTTACCAGTAGTCACGTTTAACACCTTTATTTTTTTATCCTGATAAGAGTACAATTTATATAAATATTCCTTATGGCAACTAAGCAAACAGCCAATAAAACTAATCTGCCAGGAAAATATCAGAAAGCACCTGTCCCACTGTTACAGCAAGTTTATTGGCAGGGTCTATATCCATGTCAAATACAGTGCCACGAGATGCAATTTCTTGGTGATACCGTGTACTCTTGCAACCAGAATCTGTTGTTGCAATATTACGGAAAACAACAGATCTGCAGAAAGCAAAGCATTAAAACAAATAACAGAATAGTCAAATGATAATGTTAGAAAACATGCATTGCTGAGTAATTTTATAAGATGAATAACAGTCAACTTACTTGTCAGCACTGCAACTCAACAGTTTTGAACCATTACAAGCAAATTTGACAGTTGTTATGGATGATGAATGATCATCCAATGTTGCTATAACATCAAACCCCCTGCCATCCAAATTATTTCATTTAGACATACCTACAAGAGAAAGAACATCATCTGTATAAATTTACATCAAACAAACTTCACTGCGAACTAGAGGATCTGACCTGTCAACATCATAAACATGGATCAACCGGTCCCTTCCACCAGAAGCTAACAGGCAGTGATCTTTGTATCCTTTTCCAGCAGTTGTCTTCTCACTTACAGTACTAAAATTCAGTGTAAGAATCTCTGCATCATGTGCTTCCTGCCAAATTATCCCAGAATTTCCAGGACATTGTGACCAACCTGTCAAATGGTGCCATAATCAGAAATTTTTATTTGCTGACACCCTAAGCTAACAATGCAGAGTTCTGAACAGTACAGATCTAAACAAGAATCAAACATAGAATTTAGAGGTAAGATCTTACAAACAAATTTTCAAATGACAGTCTATTTGAAAAAATGTTCGAAGTAAAACACTAACATGGGCACATTATACAAATTTACATTTTAGATTCCAGGAAAGAAGGCAATGAAAATTACTTGAAAACTTATTAGGTCGAGTGTACTTAGATTATAAACACGTAGGTTGCCACTGCGATCCCCAGCTGCCAGATACCCTCCATCTCCACTAACAGCTAATGAGCGAAAACCTTGAGCTAGATCAACAGATTCTTCTGACTCAAATTGTTTCTTAATAGGTTCCCCCGTTATGTCTGCAAGAATAAGTCATGAATTGTAAATATTTTCATGTTAAGCCTAATGAGGATTTGATCAACATGACAAATTATTGTGATATTCCCACTAATTCTGGTATAACTTAAGCCCATGGAAACAGAACTTACTCATAACTGACTAAACCCAGACAAAATAAGGCAACCAATCAATAACTTGTTCACATGTGGCATCTTGTTTCTACCATATCAAATGAGTAAATATGTACAAAATTTAGAATCACAAACCATTGTATAAAACTTCATTTAAAACAATATGGTAAAAAGCATCATGCACACTCTTGTTAGCACCCTATATCTACCATGCTCCCAAGCATGAACTACAATAGCCCTGGGATGAGTATTCATCTCAATACTAGGCTAACTCAAGCTGACTGAGTTTATCCAATCAATACTTGCCATAATCATGAGTACTACTCAATACTCATATAGTATGCCCAAGTATCTTGAGTCAAAACTCCTCATACTTGTTATTAATATTTCCCGCATTTTTTGTTTTATTTTACACTATCGAGTGTGTCAAGTCACTTTCTTCTGAATACAAGTCAAATATGAGTATAAAAATTATTTAGTAACCCTCAAATTTGACACGATGGAAAGCAAAGAAACAAAACTTACTAATAGAAATTACAGAAACCAAGAAAATTGAAAATATCAATATAGTTTCGATAATTGTATATTAGCTCCTGATTAGGGAAAACATATCCATTCTTTGTCAACAGTTTCACAGAATTAAAATGGCATCTCCCTCCTAGTCCTAAAATGGTCACTACACTATGTTTTGTCTCGCAGTGTATTTTCTTTTATTGGTTTACACATGAAATCAATGGAACTATTATTATATGATGATGATGTACTTTATACTTAATATTAGATAAGTGGGTGACAGGTCATCAATTAAGTAACAACTTCATCATGAAAACAGCATCACAAATACTTCTTCCTAATACTGGACCACAATAGTTTGGTTCAGAAAGTCTAAATAAAAAAGGATGCAGTTTACCCAAAAGAGTCTATAACAAAACAAAAGTCATAATTAGTTGCATGAATACAATGTTCCCCAACCGTCATGTACATAGAACCTCATTGGATGTGCATTTAATAGATTTTAATTTTCCTCTATAATCAACCTTGACTATGGAAATATGTAATGGACTCATATGTTACCTATTTTTTCTTCAAAATCAAAAGCACAACTATAGGAATGAGCTGAGCATCAGTTGCAAGAGAGACCATAAAACTAAGTTAAGAGATGAACTAAAGAAGAGTGAAGTATGACAATGAGCTAAAATCAAAGACCATTAAAAGGAGATGATGAAGTCAAAATTGAAATGAAAGCTTGATGTGAGCAGACAAGCAAAACAGCGGGGAGCTGAATAGAGAGCAAAAGGCACAAAATACTATTGAAAAGAATAGACATAAACATAACAGTACATAGAAGCTACTTGACAAAACTATGCTCCACCAAATTTTATGGGCTTGATACCTGTTATCACACCATAGTAGCTGGGCTACTATTCTTGCTGAGCAGATATCTGCACTTTCCAGAGCTTAGTTTTTACAGAGATCAGTTATAATGAGCAGAGTTATTTGAGATCACTCACAGATCAGAGCAGTATATATCAGACATTGAGTAGACCTTGTGCCAAGGCTGAGCCTTGAGAACTTAGATTTGATGACCGATGTGACTTTTTATTCCATACAGTTTCAGTTCAGTGCCCAGTTGTATTGTCGCAGCAGTGTTTCAGTGGTTCTTTATGATGACTATTTGTGATATACAGTGATGTGACCATTGGACTTGTGATTGTTATCATTGGACTATTATCTTGTTGTTTTAGTCATCTTCATAGCATTGACTTGGTATATAACTCATGATCTGGCAGTACTATGACTATCGAAATAACAAAATGAAATATCTTGGATGATTTTACAAAATATAAAATTGGATGTATTACTTGCACTCTAAGGTTTTCTGACAATATTCATTGGTTTCATTACCCTCCCGTGAGCATGGACATGGTCTTTCTTGACATCCTTGTTTGCTAGCCATCCATCCATGACTTTCCCTATTTGGTTCTCACCTTGACTTGCCTTCTTGACTTTTTGATATGAAAAACTTCTACATTTCTACCTCTGTGTTGGATAGCATCCATGTTTGTTTTGTGTCTCGGCTTTGAGTTGGTGACAGAACTTGCCTTTGGTGAGTTGGATTTTATGCCTAGATCACTCTAGTCGATTGCCCCGATGTTTGGCTTAGCGCGAAATTCCCTCTAGTCACATGAGTTGTTGTTGGCTAAAACTAAAAGCACATGTACTACTTATATTGGAAATCTCTTATAAAAGCCTGTGAACTTAAAATTCTAGAACGTGTTTCTCAACACACGATGAATAAATGCTAAAATACCCCGTGAAGGGTATAGAAAGGTCCAAAAAGCAATGGTTAAACAAATGCCATATCTAAATATTGTTGACCTTATAAATGTAAATATGCCCCGGATGCAAGCTGCAATTAGTTGTGCTTTTTAGCGCATGTAAAATCCCAAATGAGTCATATAGGCCAAAAAGGCCATGGAAATTAAATGAATGATCCTAATTAACCTGGATCAACTTGATGTAGACATCATGCCTAAGTTGAATAAGCACTCTCTAAACAACTTATCCATTTGTGAGGCACTGCCCTTCCCTTTGTTATTTTGTCCAACACAGAGTGTAGCTTCCCCTTTCCCCGTCCAAAGTGTCACTTAGTTTAGTTGGTCAAGTCATCCCTTTTGCCTAGCCTTGTCTTTAGCCTTCACCCTTTGCTAGCAGTTAAGCCATGTCCATTGGATGAGTATGTCTAAAGCTTTTGTGCAAGTAAACTATAAATAATATTGAAATATATATGTATTAACTACCACTGAATAATGTTTATACTTTAAGTTAAGCTGTGAATATGATTAAAGGAACATGTCTTAGTCTTTTGTTATAATCTAGTCTTTGGTTGCATTTTGACCTCGTCAAACATAGTTTGACCATGGTCATTCTTGGTTTTCCCACAATCTGCCACGCAAAATCGTCTCTCTAACAGGTGCGTGATCCATTTTTAATGAGTCAAACTTCCGTATGTTGTACATTCACAGGGAAACTTTACTTCATACTCTTGACATTTTCTTGCTCATCAATTTTCCATTTGATAACCTGTCCAATCAAGTTCAAATTATAGAGATGGAAATTAGCTTCCAAAATTTCCAATGAAATGAATATTCATACAAAAATGCACTTAAAAAAGTATTTAATATTTTCCTCATCTTAAGAATATCAGAATGTAAATGATGGAAATAACATGTCGAAATAATTCTCTAATGACTATTTTCTTAAAACAAAGAAGATCTGAAAGGATTGAAATAGACAATGAAAGAAATTCAATGATCATTTATACGCTTTGATTGTGTTATTTAATTATGCAAACTAATATCAAGTCAGATATTAGCAACAACAAACTCAAAGCAAGTAATCTTTATCTTTTATTTCTTCCAATTATTTGAATACTTCGTAGAAGATTCTTTATGACGGGAAATTGTTCATTGTTCATGCTGGCCACAATTGATAAGCTCTGGTATTCAATGTTCATGAATTCGTGAGAAAATCTTGTGCCTCTCTCGCGTATCAATGTTGGGATATTTCTTAGAATGAAGACAACTAATGCGTAAGACCCTCGAATATCTAAAATCTAGTGGCAACAAGAGCAGTTGAATAAACGTTATGGATAATTGTCTATGCATTAACTTCTGGCAGAGAGATGTGGTGTTTGCAAGCTTATTTTCAACGGTCTCGATGGTATACAACACCTGTGACTTGCGATGATACTTCTTTCTTATGACACATGGATTTTTACTTTTGTTTATAAACTCATGAAAAACAATTGGAAATGTTATTCAAAAATCATTTTCCAAAATTAAAACAACCCAATTTAAAAACTTATAAAGGAGAATTCCATGACCCATAAATAGAAATCACATTTTCCAAAAGAAAACAAAGGTTTCAATGTGATTTCAATAACGTTAACAAGGAAATCTTCACTCAAGAGATACCTTAATAGAGTTTCAAAATATATAATGTTGATGAGTTTATAATAAAAGTGCCAATGATAGTTTAAGCCATGTTTCAATCTTACTTCATCATCCAAATAAATAATTATCATAATGAAAAGAGACATTTTGACATAATTCATCCGCATTCATGTTTGTGGCCAATGAATGGAATATGAAAGTATTGAATAAGAACCATAGATTTAATACTTTCCATTAAATATGTTTCTTATAATATTATTTCAATATTTTGGGACAACATCTCTATTAAAATATATTTGCATCATAAATAATATGCCTCGAGAATGAAGTGAAAATAATTTTATGAAAAATTATTTAAAGAAATATAGACGTATATAGATGATGGAGAAGTGTTAGTCTTGATAAGAATATATCAATAAAGGAAACTTTGGTATATAGTTATTTAAAATAAAATATGAGTTATTTATGAACAAGCCTTCATTATTTAGAATTTATTTATGATTATAAAATTTATAGATATTTTTTAATAAAAATTTTAAGGCTCGTAAAATTTGATAGATTGCTTAAATTTAAAACCAGTAGTTGGAACCAATTATTTGATATAAACTCTTTCAATACGTAAATCAAAAGTATTAAAATTGAGCTTTTAGTTAATTAATTATGATCTACCAAAATGGTCGTTAATTTGCAAATGCACCGACAAACCAAAATTTGTTACAATTGTCGAAGCATCATATAAATCCAATAAGCCAAACCGAAGGATATGATTAGCTCAAATAAGCTCAAGTGAGACTGAGTAGGTGTTGTTCATCAATTAAAGGGCCAAAAGACGCCAACGACAAAGATATCCAAAACACCAAATTCTTATACAATGAAATCCAAGCCAAAGAACAAGCACCGCAGAAAGCGAATGATCAAAGAAAGAAAGCCAAGAAACCACCTACAAAAGCAAGGAAGATAAGATGAAGGAAAAATAAAAGCAAATACTTAAAAAATTCCAATGGGTGATCCCTTTATTTTGCACAAATAAAGGGGAGTTGTTGGGGTGCCAACAGTGACTTAGGCTAAAATCATGTCTAGGACCATAACAAAAAAAATTAGGAACATGACAAAAAGGAGGGTCTTTCTCCTTGTTAAGGTGGAAATAGTGAAGCTCTGCCAAAACTCTGTATGATCATTGTTGTATTGTTTATGAATAAAGAAGTCTCTGCAGGCTCATCAATGGTGTAGTGATCTTCATGTGTCGTTTTTTTCTCAAATGCTTATGAGGTATAATTTGTCTTAACTTCATCTTTCTTTCATTTGATAGTTGTGTGCCTACATAGGGAGATACCTCCCAGTATGGTAAGAGAGTATTCTAGGTTGATTTATGCTCTTATTGTTTGTTAATGGTAGATATATTGGATATGCATGCATTCTTGTTTGATTTGTAGGATTTTTGGTTTTCTACTTTTGACAAATACCATCATTTAACCATTTCTTTATGTAAGGATTGTTAAGCTTTTGGGTAGACTCACTTGAAGAAGGGTTGGAGATTGCTTGCATCCTCCTTGTCTTCAATATATTTCAAGGATAAACACCTTCTTCATTCAACCAAAGTAAAACTTCCAAGCTTCTTCATTCTATTTTCTGGGACTCTTCATCTTCTTTCTTTAAAATCAAAATTTATTTTGGTTACCAGTTCTTAAAAGATAACAAGTATAGATCAGTTTTGAGGTTAGATATTTAAAATCATACTTGTTATATGTTTAGTTAGATCTAAAGGGATGTGTTTCAAAGATAATATCATGAGATTAGATCTAGTTTAGTTTAGCACTTGTAGATGCAATTTTGTAATACCCCCAATTTTGACTTGGAGTGTATTTAATCAAAATGATGTAAATGATGTAAATATGTTAGTATGGATTCCTAGTGTAGAGCTCAAGGCCAACGCCCAACTAGTGAATGGCTAGGCAAGATGATGTATATATTTTTATTTGGACCATATGATATGATTATCATGTCAATTAGAAATGTGTGTAAATATTATGTTGAAAATTAATAAAATGTTCTAAGATGGTTGTGTAAAGAGCACTAGAGGAGCTATGATTCCACTAGAGGGGAAGAGGAAGGAGACCTATGGAGAAACCAATCGTATGTTGCCATGTGTCAACCTTAGAACTCATCCAAAATTTGCCATGTGCCTTAAAAGAACCAATTACCTTCTCTTAACTATTAAATACAATCATTGAATGCATATGTGAGATTGGTGGGAAAATTCACTTCATGTAGTTATTGAAGCATGGGGGTTGTGGCAGTTATGTCATTTGTCAGCAGCCATATTTCTTCTATGGTTAAAATCCATGTCAGTTGCCTTTTCAACCTTACCTCTTATCCTTGGAGTCAACACTCTCTTGATCATTCTCTCGTGGATGTTTCTACACTACGTATATTTTTCCATTGTTGTTCATGACCATTACCATACTGTGTATAATCGAGAAATTCGAATTTAGAGACAGAGCTACATTTTTGGAAAGGAAAATAGATGATTGTAGGTGAGCATGGATGTTGGGAAAGCTAGGAAGCCTTACCCATTGAGATCTTCTACTTTTGGATGCTTGAGAAACCCTGGATTAATGTTGCAAGAGGTTCTCCCATAGCATACAGTAGGTTGGACTCTTACTACACAAACTGGTAAGCACTGTAAGGATTAATTCGTAATAGAACTATGGATCAGTGAAGGGAAATTCCTTCCTTCTGTTGTGTGGGGTAGTTGGGAAGGAGTGCCATGGTTGTGATGGCTTAGTGAGACCCCTGTAGAGCTTTGTTGGAGCTTTTGGCTAAGCATAGAGAGTAGAGTGGCTTATGGGATGAGAGAGAGGAGCATGTAGGTGTTTCCTTCACCCTGGGAGCCTCATAGCCCAGCTTGGGGGTGGCCTCTCAGCAAAAAGAGTATATTTTGGATAGAATGCCTATGGATGGGTGGAAAATCGCTCTTACTCAATCAGTTGCTTGGATCTTTTTTGTTTAAAGATAATTATTCTTATGCATCTTATGTGCAATGATTTTATTTGTATTCATGTAATAATTATGCCTGTAAATTGCATATTATGTGTGTGGATTTAGTTTATTCCACTATGTGTTTTATTTTCATGTATGCACATGCATTTTAGTTGTTAAGAATTCGTGATTATGGTTATGGGGCGAAATTTTTAGGCCCCGATTTAGTGGAGGTCCCCCTCTGGCTATCTGGATTGAGGGATGGGGACGTTACAAAGTAATATCAGATCTTTTGGTTGTAACACCGGAGTTGTATGGGCCAGAAGAGCACAGTTACGGCCAGTTCAACGGTTGCGGGTGATAGTGCATAGGCAAGTTGTGTGGTGGTTAATAGTGGGTGGATGAGATCTTACCGTCGGATCTTATGGAAGATTAATGGCTCAAAATCATCACGTGCCAATAAATTACCCGATGGATAAAATGGGATGAGGGTCATGTTGTTCCCAAAACTGCTTGGGGTGCTTGTCACCTTTTGATTGAACGCGCCTCCCCGAGAACTGTTTTCCAAAACCACTTCGTGGGGGCACGTTACCAATTACTATAGAGGGAAAAATTGTCAATGGTCGAGGATTAGTGATATGGTGGTGTGACGACCTAGTGGTGGGGGAAAGGTGACATGGTCGCATCACAAGGTGGTAAGTGGGCATGTCTGACACCTCAGGAAGAACATGTCAGACCACATCACGACCTTTCCACATCAGTAGAAAATTATTTTTTTCTTATGTTTCAGATTGCGCGAAATTGAATGATCTACAAAAAAAAAAAACAAGGGCTCTGCCCTCGACTCTCCCTACAGCAGCGCAAGGAGGACGTAAGGGAGCAAGCCCCCTTGAACCCCATTTTCTTTTTTTAATAAACAGTTGGATCTGGGTTTTGCAGCGGCCATTGTAGCAGCATAATTTTGGGTAGATTATGAACTATGAGGGGATACTACGGGACTGTATAATTTTCTAAGTCTGGCGGAAAACACAAAAGTAATAAATTCCAGAATTTTATAGCAAGTGATGAGAGCATGAGATCAAAGAACCAAAAATTGTTGATTAATCATGGTTGTATGTATTATCTATGCCACTAGAACAATTGTTTTGGTTATCCATAAATTTCCTTGTACATGTGGCTAAAGTTGGCCTCTGGAGTTAAATGAACCCACAGGAAAAGTGCAGAACTTGAGCAAATTTGACAATTTTGGAGGATTGAAATTTTGAGCTCAAAATTCAAGATTGAGCATGCTTACTGTCATTGGAAAGCTTGTCCAAAGGGGAACAATTTTACAGGGCCAAATTATGAATTGGTAATTCATATGTTTTTGTAATTTGATCAAAAAAGTACCCATAGCCATAATTGACAAAAACTATCAATATGGGTATTTTCCAGAATATATGAAAATTGATTTTGATTTTCTAAGAACTTAATAAATCTAACAAATGTGTTTATAACAACACTTTTGCAGATTCAGGATCATATCAGTGACTTTTAAAGGGTCAACAGTTAATATAGTGTAGTTGGGAAATATTTGGTCTCGGTTGGGCCAACAAGGTCATCATCATGGATGATGCACAGAATCCTTATGAAGTTGAGATAGATGCAATGGGAGAGAATATTCAAATTGAGAATGAAGAGACAGAATCCAATGGTAGGAGAAACCAAGTGACTCCCTTAGACATTGCAAAAACCATGACGAGCCTAAGGGAGGAGCTACAGAGTTATAGAGAAGACAATGAGAGGTTGGTTAGAGATCAAGAAGAGCAGAATCAGCTGAATAGTGAGATAAAATCCGATCAAGAAGCTGAGACTTGGCTTCTTGGGATGAGGAAGCATTTCCAAGTTATAGATTACTCAGGAAATATGAAAGCAAGAGTGGCAATATTCAATCTGAATGGAAGAGAATCCATATGGTGGGATCAACTTAGGAAAGTGAAGAAGATAAATGAAAGGAAAATTGTTTGGAATCATTTCAATAAATACTTCAAGCAAAAGTACCTCTCTGATAGGTACTATGATGGAAAAATTAAAGAATTCCATGAGTTGAAATTGGGCCAAATGACTATGGAGGAATATGCAATAAAATTTTTGAGTTGTTGAGGTATGTCAAATATATTAGGGATGATAAAGTCAAAATTCATTTTTTTCTAAGTGGGTTGCCTCAGTCCTACAAAGATAGGATTGAGTTTGATGAGCCTCAAATTCTAGATGAGACCATAAGAAAGGCTAAGTATTGTTATGATCAAGCCAAAAGCAAGCCAGATTTCCATAAGGCATGGAAGGACAAGAAGAATGAGAAGTTTGATCAAAGGATGAAAGGGTTCAAGCCTCTTCATTTTAGAAATTAGCCAAGGCAGCCACCCCAAGTGGTAACAAAGCGAGCTAGGATGACGGAAGACAAGCCAAGAGAGTCACTTCATTTTGGGGATGTGGAGAGGACCATTTGCTTAAAAATTGTCCACATCAAAATGGGAGTGCAAATCAAGTTCACAACATTCAAGAAGATGATACTACGGGTCAAGTGGAAAGGACTGTCCATAGGAGTTATGTTGCACTAGAGGAGCACCAAACAAATCATAAATCAACTATGATTGAGGTTGAAGGTAAGATTGTTAAGCAATCTATTTATGTTTTGATTGACCCTGGATCTACTCACAGATATATCAGTCCTAAAATTGTTGAGATTTGTGCTTTTAAGAGAACCAAGCATAGTAATTCATGGTTGGTTCAACTAGCCATAGGAGCCAAGAGAAAAAATAGTAAAATGGTGGAGAAATGTTCATTAGAAATGGGTAGACTATCCACTTGTGTTGATCTAAATATTTTACCACTTGGTTCAAATGACATTCTCATTGTGATGGACTAGTTGGAAGCACATAGGGTTAAACTTGATTGCTACAACAAGAGTTTTGAGAGCAATGATAATGAAAGAAACCCAAGGATTGTGAAAGGAATTCCAAGGAAAATTTCAGTTAGGCATGTTTCAACCATGCAGTTGAAGAAGTTTTGTAGGAAAGGTTGTCAATTGTATGCAACCCATATATTGGACAAAACAGAAAATGAAATTCCAAAATTGGAGGACTATCATGTGCTACAAGAATTCAATGATGTGTTTCCTGATGAAGTGCCAGGACTTCCTCTCAAGAGGGACATTGATTTCACAATTGATCTTGTGCCAGGAGTTGCACCAGTGTCTAAGACACCTTACAAAATGAGCACACTAGAATTATTAGAGTTGAAAATACAATTACAAGAATTATTGGAAAAGAAGTACATAAGGCCAAGTGTGTCTCCATGGGGAGCACCTGTACTATTTGTGAAAAAGAAAGATGGTACACTCAAGTTATGTATCGATTACATGCATCTCAATAAAGTGACAGTGAAAAACAAGTACCCATTTCCACGAATTGATAACATTTTTTATCAAATGAGAGAGACAAAAGTATTTTCAAAAATATACTTGAGGCTTGGTTACCATCAAGTAAGAATCAAGGAAAAAGATATTCACAAGACGGCCTTTAGAACAAGGTATGGACACTACGGATTTGTAGTGGTGCCATTTGGTCTCACTAATGCACAAGCTACCTGCATGTGCCTCATGAATAGCATTTTTCACAAGTATTTGGGCAAGTTTGTTCTTGTTTTTCTAGATTGCATTCCTATTTATTCTAAGAATGAAGAGGAGCATGAAGAACATTTGGGGATGGCTTTGCAACTATTAAGGGCATAATTTGTATGCAAAGCTAAGCAAATGTGACTTTTACAAAATTAAAATTCATTATTTTAGAGGAAGTAATATCAGTGGATCCGGCAAAAAAATTGAATCCATTATGAATTGGCCCACTCCAAAGAATGTGACAGATGTGAGATCTTTTATGAGACTTGCGAGTTACTATAGAAGACTCATTGAAGGATTCTCCAAGGTTTCCCACCTAATCACTTCTTTGCAAAAAAAGAGATCAAAATTTGAATGGACCCAAAAAAGTGAAGAAAGCTTCCATCTATTGAAGAAGCTTCTCACAAGTGCTTCAATTCTGAAAATTGCAAATCCAGGAAAAAGAATTTGTTGTGTGTACAACATATGCATGTAAACAAGGACTTGGAGGAGTTCTTATGCAAGAAAATCATGTGGTGTGTTAAGAGTCTAGAAAATTGAAGGAGCATGAAAATAATTATGCCACGCATGATCTGGAACTTGCAGCCATAATTCATGTTTTAAAAATGTGGAGACATTATTTAATGGGAAGAAAATTTGAATTGAGGACAAACCGTTGTGGTCTGAAATATTCATTTGAGTAGCCAACATTAAATGCCAAGCAAGCTAGATGGCTAGAATTTTAATGTGAATTTGACTTTGAGATCAAACACATAAAAGGAAAATAAAATAAAGTGGTTGATGCACTTAGCAGAAAAGTGCATGAAATGCATGTGGCAACCATCACAACTTGCCAATCAAATTTAAGACATCAGATTGTTAATTATCTTGCTGAGGATGAATTATATGTACAAATAAAAGGTAAATTACACTAGCAAAATTTTGAAAAGATGTATGAATGGTATCATTTGGAAGAGGGTGGACATCTTATTTATAAAAACAAAATTTATATTCTAAATGTGGTAGACTTGAGGAGAATTGTTATGGATGAAATCCATAAAATGTCATATTTTGCTCACCTAGGATATCACAAAACAATTGCTACAACCAGGGAGCAGTATTTTTGGCCAAGGATCAAAAAAGATATTGTTGAGTATATATCTAAATGCATGAAGTGCTAGCAAGTGAAAGTTGAGCATCAACACCCAGTGGATTTGTTGCATCCTTTGCCAATTCCGGAATGGAATGGGAAGTAATTTCCATGAATTTTATTACAGGTTTTCCAATGACTATGAAACAACATGATCCCGTCATGGTTGTGGTGGATAAATTGTCTAAAATAGCACATTTTATACCAATTAAATCTACCTATAAAGCAAATGCCATTGCAAATATTTTCATGAAAGAAATTTTCAAATTGTATGGATTGCCTAAGGCAATAATTTCATACAGGGATACCAAGTTGACTTCAAATTTATGGAAAAGTATTTTTGCAGACCCTACCATCCACAAACATATGGGCAAATAGAAAGAGTAGATCAAGTTCTTGAGGACATGCTTCGGATGTATGTGATGAACAAACCATCCAAGTGGGAAGATTATCTACACTTGGTAGAGTTTACATATAATAATGGGAAACAAGCTTCATTGGGCATGATTCCATTTGAAGTTTTATATGGTAGAAAGTGCAGGGCCCTAGTGACATGGGATAATCTAGTGAACAAAATTGTAATTGGGCTAGAATTGCTTAAGGAAATGGAATAAGATGTTGCAAAAATTAGGCATAATTTAAAGGCATCCCAAGATAGACAGAAAATCTATGCAGATAAGAATAGAATGCATAGAGAATTCAATGTTGGGGATCATTTTTACCTAAAAAGAGTTCCTTAAAGCTTGGAAGTTGTGCCAAGTTGTCACCAAGATATTGTGGTCCATTTGAAGTACTTGAAATAATAGGGCCAGTTGCATATAGAATTGCATTGCATGCTAACACTAGAGCTCATAATGTACATGATCCTAACCATGTGATTAATTGGGATGTGGTTCAGGTCGAACTCGAGGGAGAATTCCAAATAGAGCCACTATGCATCCTAGACATGAAGTTAACACTATTCTGAAACCGATCAATCAGACAGGTAAAGGTGCAATCAGAGCACTTCAGTCCCGATGAGACTACGTGGGAGTTAGAGGATGCCATGAAAGAGGCATACCCATTTTTTTCCTGATTTCGAGCAAACATCAAGGACGGTGTTATTCCAAGGGGGGGATTGCAATACCCTCAATTTTGACTTGGAGTGTATTTAATCAAAACTATGTAAGTGATGTAAATATACTAGTATGGATTCATAGTGGGAAGATCAAGGCCAACACCCAACTAGTGAATGGCTAGGCATGTGTGATGTATATATTTTTATTTGGACCATCATGCCAATTCGAAATGTATATAAATATTATGTTGAAAATTAATAAAATGTTCTAAGATGGTTGTGTAAAGAGCACTAGAGGGGCTATGATTCCACCGAAGGGGAAGAAGAAGGGGGGCTATGGGGAAACCAAATCCTATGTTGCCATGTGTCAACCTTAGAACTCATCCAAAATATGCCATGTTCCTTAAAAGAGCCAATTACCTTCTCTTGACTATAAAATCCAATCATTGAATGCATATGTGAGGTTGGTGGGAAAAGTCACTTCATATATTTATTGAACCATGGCAGTTGTGGCAGTTATATCATCTATCAGCAGTCATATTTATTCTATGGTTAGAAGCCACCCTTACCTCTTATCCTTGGAGTCCACACTTTTTTATCATTCTCCCATGCATGTTTCTACACTATGTAGAGTTTCTCATTGTTGTTAATTACCATTACCAAACTATTTATAACCCAGAAATTTGAATTTAGAGACAAAGCTACATTTTTTTAAAAGAAAATAGATGGTTGTAGGTGAGCATGAAGGTTGGGCAAGATAGGAACCCTTACCCATTGAGATCTCCTACTTATAGATGCTTGAGAAGCCTTGGATTAATGTTGCAGGAGGTTCTCTCATAGCATACAGCAGGTTTGACTCTTACTGCACACACTGGTAAGCACTGTAAGGGTTGGATTTCTTGAGGGAATTGTGGATCAGTGAAGGGAAATGACTTCCTTGTGTTGTGTGGGGCAGTTGGGAAGGAGTGCCATGGCTGTGATGGCTTAGTGAGACCCATGTAGAGCTCTGTTGGCTATTTTGGCTAAGCATAGAGAGTAGAGTGGGTTGTGGGTTGAGAGAGAGAAGCATGTAGGTGTTTCATTTGCTCGTGTGGCCTCATTGCCCAGCTTGGGGGTGGCCTCTCATCAAAAACAGTATATGTTGGACAAAGTGCCTATCGATGGGTGGAAAATTGCTCTTACATAGTCGGTTGCTTGGATCTTCTTCGTTTAAAGATAAGTATACTTATGCATCTGATGTGCAATGTTTTTTTTTGTATTCATGTGAAAATTATGCCTGTAAATTGCATGCTGTGTGGATTTAGTTTATTCTGCTATGTTTTATTTTTATGTCTGCACATGCATTTTAGCTATTAAGAATTCGTAATTATGGTTATGGGGAAAAATTCTGAGGGCCCGATTTAGTGGATCTCCTCCTCCTACTAGCCAGATTGAAGGCTGGGGACATTCAAATTTTTCCAATAATTTTCCAAGTGCTAAGTGGGAGTAAAACTTTATTTTAGTTGTGTTTGACACTAACCCTTAACCACTTTAGCTTACTGGTTTTTGTCATTTATTGCCACGACAAGCAAAAGTGTTGGCGAAATTCTGAAGTATTGAGCTTTCCAAATCACCTCCTCAAAGCCCTCTCTAAAAGGGGCATTTTTTTCTAACTTTTTGTAAACACTTGATCCAATTTTATAAAGGATGAAAGGGCTTCTTATCTTTATCATTATACATCATTAATAAAATAAGCAAGTGCGCTACATAGCGCCCACACCTCGTTCCCCATTGGGGGAACCTGTATCGCCTCCTTTTTGGTGTGATTTTTCCTTTTGCTTTGATTTTTTGATACCAATCCTTAGATTAAGTTTCATTTTTGCAAGTTAGTTTAGTTTTATTTTTGTAAAATTAAGTTAATTTAGTTTCATTTTTGCATGTTTAGATTAATTTCTTTTTGCAATCAAGTAACAAACCCGATTTTGTGTTCACGAAGTATGCTCTCACCACCACCTAAAGTATTTGTCGATTAGTGGTGGATGATCAAAAAAGTGACCATAGTCAGTAGTAATTAGTACAACACTAATTGCTTTACAAGTTCTTTTACTTTTTTTGCATTACAACATTATTTTACTTGCAAAATCAGAACGAATATTTGGCATTACCCTCTGTGTATGCTCTTGTCCATCACAGACTACTTTCAGCTAGTCGAACCTTTGGAACAATCAGAAACGAAGTCTTGCACTTTATAACTTTTCACATCTAATTAACAACACACCTAATTAAAATTAACCTCCTTAAAGGACAAAAAATATGGCATCACGCCTTTTGCTTTATGTGGGAAAAAATTACTAAGAGAAAGGAACTACTAAGTAGTGACCGCGGGGACCCATCAGGCTGCACCCTCGATTGGTGTGGCGTTGAATACCCCCCTACGACTTTGATCTAGCCTTTCATCTTATGTGAAACTACATCCAGTAAATTCCAGACTTTGTTCAACGTACCTTACGGTATATCGGAACGTCCTTCTTGTAATCCACTCATCATAATAATTCTAAAAGTAACCAAGATACAATTGCAAAACATCTCATTTTCAGCAACATTTATTTTGACTCCATTTGGCAACAATAGACTTTACAACAATACTTTTTTTTGCTCAATATATTTTTATTGTTGTTATGTTATATCTTTATATGCTATGGGCCAATTTTGGTTTCGTTTGATTCTCTTGCTAACACTTATAAGTCTCAATAGAGACTAAGGAAAAATATACTAAATGGCCTAAATTGAAAATAGAGCAATCAACACAATAGACTACAAACACTTCAATTCTTTTTGCCTAACATATTTTCACAAACCTCTTATAAGTCAATATTATCTAATATCCAATGGAACATCGATCGGTTAATAGATAGATCCCTTAAACATAGCACTAAGCTTGTGATAGATCCTCGAGACTAAGCTTGTGATAGATCCTCGAGACATGTATATTGAAGCATGTCCCAAAAATATAATCTACAATAATATGCTTCTTCTCTCACAACCATTAAATGTAAACTTAAAAATAGAATACTAATATAATTATAATATTTTCTTAGACACATCTTGAAATTATCAACTCATGTTGAATATAATTGTCCTTGAAAGAGCAAACAAGGATTTCCCTTAAAGTCCTCATGTTAATTTAATTCGATGGCAATCATTCCCCTTTAAGTCTTGATGCAAGCATAAAAGTTATTCCATATAATGAATGGGTTGTTTCTATCCATCCTAACTGAGAAGAGACTAGAACTTTTATCTTCATCAATTTTACCAATTATCTTCCTTTCTCGTAATTCTCAGCTCCTTGGTTAATCTTATGCCCCTTTTATCACTCCACCTTTCACTTGTTCTTTCAAAAGCTATTACAAAATCTCATCTTCTCAAAATTACACTCGTGACAAACATGGATATTCCAAATTAGCATTGTAATTATAAACATGGAGATGCAACTCTCAATTTCATTTGATTTCCAACATCAATAGTTAATGTCACAATCCACCACAATAAAACTACCAATCACCATCAAATATGAGATGCTTTTTTATACATTATGCAATCCTCTCTTAAAAGGAAGTTTACTCCAAGATACAAATATATGATGACATCAATGATGCATTGCACATGACTGTCTATTCTGAATGCACACCAAAATGTCCCTAACGGTCTACCTACCATAATTCTTAAGAGTTTTTAATAGGCTGTTAGAATGTGACTACGAACCATCTTTACATGTTAAAAGAGTGCATTATCATAGACAAAAATCCATCTAACTATGAATCTATCAAATCTTGAGAGGGATCAAAATCTTTTGAGATGCAAACATTTCCATAAGTTCTGTACTTTAAAATTTGATCTCTCTTCGTTCTTGATAGATATGAAGTTAAGATGGATCTATGTTGATTTATTTATTGTAGAGTCTCCTTTTAGTTTTTTATTATATGATCGGCAATTTTTTAATTATTATTGTTACATCCATGACACATGGTTGTAAATATACCTATCATTTCTTTCCATTTAATTTATTAATCTTACAGCAATGACACAAAATTATAGATACACCTAATTACTATCAGAGTTATAACTACAATTTCTTGAATAATTAGTTGAAAAATTTAATGTAAATCTATTTCATAATTATTTTTGGTTTCCCATTTTAGTAAACTTCTTTGTTTATTTTAATTGTAATCCTACGTGATATTTATTTTTTATCTCAAAATAAACTATGATCCCCAATTGCGAATGTCACGAATGACAGTTCTCTACATCTAAATGTTTCAACAGACATACCCATATAAAACACCATATTTCCGTACCAGAACAGCTCAGTCCGATATGTGATATCTGCCTTCATCTAATTCAACTTCCATACACAGACCTAGCAAGAAAGCAACCAAGTCAAATGCTACCATACACTTGATATTTTGGAAAGGTATTACAAAAATTAATCTACGGATAAATAATCCATATTTCACAATATACGGTCCTTTGCAAGTTACGATAGCATTAGCCCCTCCAGCCTCAGATCAAGCAAATTCCATCCTTCGCTCATGAACTACCTTGAAGATTCAATGCCATCTTATTAACAAACAGAATTTCCTGGCATGTTTTTCAGAGTTCACTACATGAAACTATACATTTTTTAACCAATGCAAGTACTTGGCTCAAAAGTGTTTCCAGCGATGTTTTTCAGATTTCACTACACGAAGCTATACGCTTTTGAACCAACGCAATTACTTGGCTGGAAAGTTTCTCTGATAAACGCTCTGAGTAGCGTTCCACAAAAGCTTCAATGTCCACAGAGCCTAGTTTAACTTCTGATGAAGCAACTGAAGATGCGCACTGCCTTGACCTTGCATTCTGATGATCTGAGTATCAAAACAGGATAATAAATAAATGACTGTCAAAATAAGATGCAAAAACCGCCATTTGCCTGTAACAAGAACTTACCATTGTTCCGTCTAAATGCAGAATTGTTGAAACTGAATGTGCCTTTCTCTCCAACATCAGTGCTTAGTGAACCACGGCAGGTGGTTTGCCTCGACTCACCCAACTGCTCAGGCAAGGTAAAATCACAAAGCCTCTGAACCATCTCTAAAGTAGATGGTAGAATCCCATGTGCCAAATTTGACAAATCTGAGATAGATTTTACACCAGTTTTCTCAGCATCGCATATATCTCGCAATCTAATGTCAGCAAAAAGATTCAAGGCTGTCTCAGCAGCATCTGAAAGATTCTTCAGTGCTGTCTCATACACCTCTAGAGATTGTGGTAATCCAGTCTTAACCTCCTTCCCACTCTGTCCTGGATTTGTCACAAAAACAAAGTGTGAAATCACAAATACATATAAACCATAAATAAATAAATAAAACCTTCCTTGTAGGATTCTTTAGTCTTGTTGGCAACTAAAAATCTGATACCATAATTCTGATGTAAAAACACTCACAAAAGCCATAATGAATCATGATTGCTCTTGACAATTTCCACATACCTGACGATTCAAGTTGATGTGTGGAACAATCACTTTCTTCTCTGTCATTTTTCACGGTACCAATCGCATCAACAGTGGAACCTTCGGAACTCTGCACTGGACAACAATGTAATTCCTTGGAAAGATAGTTTGAACCTGGACCTTCACTTATTAGACATGTGCAGTTGCTTACAAGTTTATCCTTACTACTGTCAGAAACGTCAAGAAGTACTAATGCCGTGCAACTGCTACAAGGACAAGATCGGTCTAGGTCATCCTTGCATTCTGAGGAGACCATAATTCGGGGAAGAGTAATCTCATATTCAGTTTTAGACTCTCTTCTTGCTGTAGTCTCATTATCCTTGCAGTATGAGGAGACCATGATTTGAGGAAGAAAATTCACATATTCAGGTTTAGACTCTCGTTTTGCAGTAGCTTCTCCCTCTTGCTGTTCAAGAGTATCATCCAGTTTATCTTTCATCCCAATATCCAAATTAACTAGCGAATCTTTACAATCTGTAGAGGGATGTGAGGTAATTGGCATACTATTGTGGAAATAGTCGCCTTGTCTTTTGCTTGGGCTAATGGACTCGTGAATATTAGAATCAGCAATTTCAGTATGAAGTTCCTCAATATTTGAATCAACATTCCTTAGCACATTTGTTGCATCTTCAGTTGAAGGCACAAGAGGTTCAAAACAATCACAAATATTCTGCACCACATGAACAAATTTACCCTGATCAAATCAAGAACCATAGCAATGAACTTTAAGTTTTGCTACACAAAGGTGGCACATTTTGATTTCAAGATCCATGTAAACAGAATTTTAGATAAATGTGAAATTTCTATGCATAATATACATCATACCTTCTGCTCAAGCTGTTTTAAACTCTCTCTTTCTGTAGCTAGTAGAGATGGTGCATCAATACAGACATCCTGATCATCTATTGTTTCAGAGCTGTTTTTTATTGAACCAGTTTTTTCTCTGGGTGAGATATGAAATAGTGACGTCTGTGCTAGTAAACAACTATTGCGCTCAAAAAAATGAGTGGAAAAGCTGCTTCTTGCTGATGTTGTGCCAGTCTCAAGCTAAATCATCATAAAACATCATAAACAAAATTGATCAATGCCACATGTGGATTTAAGTGTTCTGTATACATAAAGAGGTACGATAAAACTGAAAAAACAAAAGAGAAAAACATCTCTCAAAACAGTAATGTCAGGACTTGAAAACTAAAAAGCATAAGCAAAAAGCCAATTAATGGATAACCTTTACAGCAGTCGATAAATTGCCAAAGTGCATGCTGAATAGGTCCTCATTAGGACTGAAATCATCATCGCTTTCATCTTCATCACTTGAAGCCTCAGTCATAAACATCTTGTTATAGTGATAGTGCAAATGGTTTCTTGAACTGCCCTCAGCCACTCTAGACATTTCAAAAGGGTTGTTGTCATTGCACCCCAATTTTGAAGAATTGCTACAAATTCCCTCACCATCAGAAATAGAACACATTCTTGGTGGTGGTGTTTTATACTCTAAAGTTGCATGGTCATCTTTATCAGGAACATTGCAAAACTGGTTGGGATTGACCTTCTCAATGAACAATGCTTTTCCTACCTGGTCAACTGTAGTTGTGACGAAGTTCAGCGGTTGAGAATCGACATCGGCATACAAATCAGCTGCCTGTTCAACATCTTCTATGTTTGCAGTAGAAAGGGGTGGTGCATTTCCTTTAGTGTGATGTTCTTGTAAATATTCAAGTTCATCAAAGAAAACTGTATGAACAGTTCGCCAATGTGTATCCTTCCTGACAATATATAGCATTCACATGATAAATTAATCAACATGGGGGCAAAAAATAACCTATGGACAATTTAGCAGATCCCATGGATAACAAGGTGAAGAAACCAACTAGTCCAAGATGCATGTGTACCTCTGTTGTCCTTTAGGACTTGCAGGGCTCTCATCAAAGTGCGAACCAAATGAGCTTTCAGATGTGCTGTCAGAATGGACGGATTGGCACTCTACTGTAAAACAGCGGCGAGCTCCATAATCAACAGGACGTATGGTAGCAGGTGGTGTTTTATCTTCCATAAATTCTGCAAATAGACGGTATCCATCTGTTCCCAGACGCTGCAAATTAAAGGAATTTCAATCAGCTAGGTACACAGGACTGAAGCAAAATCAGTCAGCCACTATAGTCAAACCAAACTAACAGATAGCCTTAATCTCAAAAGCCGTAGAGCCAAACCAAATTAAAGTTTATCTCAACTTGGAAAGCTAGAAAATGATCAAAGGCAACGTCGTGATAGAACACATCCAGTAGGAAACCACTACCATCTACCTTGAATTAAAGAAGAACGTGGTCCTATCACATAGCAAATAAGGTTATTACCTCTGCCCATCTGGATTCAGAAGAGCGGAATATATTTGGTTTCAAATCTTGACAATTAGTCTTCACAGGTGCCTGTTTGCCATCCATTACTTTGGTCTGCGCCCACTTTGGAAGCCTTGATATACTGAATTGAAATGCTGAAGGTTCTCTCAATCCTGGATCTTGAGACATATCTAAAGCTTGAGTGCAAATATTAGGATCAATGTCAGCAGACTCGTCCTTAATACATACAGCAATGTCTCTGGGAGGCTGACTACAGAGCATATCTGAAGTTGAAGTATCCTCTGATTGTGCTCTCAAGAAGCATGAATTAGCAGAGGAAGAACAAGCACGCAATGCATATTTCTTTCGCATTGTTTTAGAAAGTATGGCAGGCAGCTTCCAGACAAAAATGCAGCTATCTCCACTTACCTACATTCAATGTTGTTTATTCAAGTCACTGAGATTGTAATATTCTACTAAAGCAGATTTACAGCGAGGAAAGCCAATACACAAGGGATGTATTATCTTATATTCTTGCATCTAAAATGAGAAAAATAAGAGATCAAGCAATATTGCTTGTTTAGCACCAATTACAAAATAGATGATCATTAATTGCAAATGCACGGCCATCCATTGTCTTAAAATGTTTTATTGTTAACAAACTGCAAGTTGAGAGTGCTAACAGCAATGATATATTTGGTGCCTCAAGGCCATTAGCTAAGAGACATACACTTGAGGCCTCATTCTCAATAAGGCAATGCAATAAAAGACATGTAAAGTTTGACACACGGAAAAAAAAGGAAATGGGCAAATAATATTAATGCAAAACCACAGAAATACAAATCAGTACATAAGCATAGGCAATAGAGGAAATGATTACTGGAGAGCTTCCTAAAACTTGAAAATATACCAAGCGAAAACTGAATTGAGTTTCCTGGAGGATGGAACTAAGCATACCCTCTACCAATGACTTGTTCAACTCTGTTTGGACAAGGCAGCATGCAGTCTGGTATGTCTGGTGGTGGGTTTATGAGAAAACTTGGATGTTGACAAATTAGTAATATAATGTGTCGGTATGTCAAACACAGAAAGATTTGTCCACCAGTTAATTAGCATGTCGTCTGCAAGATATTCGATTGATATTTCCCCACCTTGATTGATTTACTTTTGGTCCTTACACCTTGTTGATTATTGGTCTTGTGGTACCTTGTCTTGTTGAGATATTGTAACTTCAAAGAATATTATATTTGTACTTTATTATTCTGGAGATGTTTCATTCCTCCTTGAAGATCTTATTGTATATCCGGAGATGTTTATTCCTCCGTCAGAATGTGGTAACTTGGGTTATTAGACTTCCCTAGTGGGGGTCGGCCCTGTATGTGTTATGTGGGTCAAAGGGTTATTAGACCCACCATGTCGGGGTCGGCCCAGTCAGTTATAATGGGGTATCTAACCTAATGGTTAAATACGAGCCTACATGTACTTGTGTAAAATACATATCAGAGTAGTGTATAAATAGAGGAGGTGTGTTCCTCATTATACACACACACTCACTTGAGAGAGAGGCGCACTTGTGGAGGAGATGTCTGCTATGGTGGAGGAGGAGATCATGTCTTTGGTTTGCATCTTTGTATATTGCTGGTCATCTATATTGAGGAAGCTTTACTGGGTTTTCTACCCCATGAGGGTTTCCCAGGATAAATCTGTGTCTCTTGTGTTTATGCTATGCTTGTTGTTTCTTCAGTGATCCTGTATATGCTATTATTGTGAAATGGAATGTAATGCTGCTATTTTCTGTCTTATCATATTAAATCTTAACATGGTATCAGAGCTAAACTGAAGGAAGGCAAGGTATGGCACTTACGACACTTGCTTTACTTACGACAATTTGAAGATTAGGGTTTTACATAGCAAAAACCAGTCATCGTGGAACTTTCGCTATAAATCCATTTCTGCGAAGGTTCAGGGTCTGAAAAGTTTACAGATCGAAAATAACATCCCCAGGTACCTTGTTTCCAAAGGGCACCCTCAGATTCGTTGTACTTTGTAAGTTATGATTAGTACAAGTTAGGGTTTCTGCCTCTTCCAGATCTCAGTCAAAATCAGGTGACCTAGGCAAAAAGGTCATAACTTGGGCTAGGAAGCTCCAAATGAAATTTCGTAAAAAGTGACAGGTAGTACACAGACTGTACTATCTCAGGAAACATTTTCCGACGCCGAAGGTGAACCAGTGACACGTGGCACGCCGTACAAGTTCGCTCTCCTGTTTTATTCCATAAACAGGTCACGTTGCGACACTTGGCATAACTCTCTCTCAGAGAGTCCAATTGAGGTTAGACCTATCAGGATAGAAATATAACAGGGCAAGCTATCTCAGGAAAAGTTTTCAGAGGCCGAAGTTCAAACAATGACACGTGGCATGTCGTACAAGTTCGCTCTCCTGTTTTATCCCATAAATAGGTCACATTGCGACACTTGGCATAACTCTCTCTTAGAAAATCCAATTGAGGTCAGACCTGTCAGGATGGAAAGATGACAGGTCAAGCTACTGCAAAAAAAAATTTCAGACCCTGTGGAGCAAAAATTTCAGAGTTATAGCAGAAACAATCAGGTGCATATTTCTGTCAAAACAGAATTATTTTTGGAGCACCTTTATTCATGGCTTCCGGAATTTAGGGTTTCGGAGAAAGTTAGAATTTTTGGAATCGGAGTCCACGGCTGAATGCTACTCAGGAAAATTGAAATTTAGAGACCAAGATCGAATTTTTTGGTTGGGTAGAAGACCAGGCTTGATCAAACCCTAGTTCGGGATTTTGATCAGAAAGATGGAAAATTAGGGCTTCAGCAAAAGTTGGAATTTTTGAAGTCTGTAACCACAGCTGGAAGCTCCTCAGAAAAATAAGAGTTTAGAGCCTTGGATCGAACCTTTTGATTGGACAGAAGGGTGGGCTTCATCAAACCCTAGTTCGGGTTCCTGTCCAGAAGATCCAGAAGTTTCGAAGGCAATTTTGAGGGGTCAAATTTTGGAGATTTCAAAAGTGAAGTATGCTAGTTTGATCAGCTCAGCAAGACACATCCTTCCATCCATTCAGAAGCATGAAAGTCAAAGATTGAATTTTTAGGGTTTCTCTAGCAAGCCCTAATCAAGTTCCAAATCAAGTTTCAGGGGGAGTTGAGGCTAAGGCCTTACATAAGAAGACTACAAGAAGTCTCGACAGGTATGACTTAAGGAGGTTCAGGTATGCCTTGAAATATGATTCTTGATTAAGTTCATAATTTGTTTGTCTTCATATTATTTATTAGTACAATCTTGATTATTGTTAGAATTGTCTTACCACCCTAGTAACAGTATGAATGCATGTGAATGATCGAAGACATTCATTGATTAGGGCTATATGATTGTACTAATGCATTATGGTGTTGTGTGAGGTTGATGTTGTCTGCTAACAAGATACAGGTACATCACAAAAGACAAATCAAATTCCATGACCATGACAACATGAAGACAAAGACTCATCCATAATATTTGTTCTACTTACGAGGTATGTATGACTTTGTTATATTATGCTTAACCTATGAGACATGCAGGTTCTAGCTCAGGATCTCTAAATCATTGAAGAGATTGTTTAGGTATGTTGTACATAACTAATCCAAATATGTTTTCTTATGTCAAGTTAGAATCTTACCTTGTGTTAGGATCCCTTATATAAGTATACTTGGTATGATTGGTTATGCTTATTCATAAAGTTAGTAATCAAAGGTTTATGCATATTATGTCTCTTGTCTTGATGATTTAATTAACCAGAAGAGTACTATGATCAAACAAGAATATGCATGAGTAAAAGAAGACTTCCTTGAAACCCTGAATACTAATGATCATGACTATACATATTCAAGATTATTTAGAATTAGAATGTTTGGAGAATATACTAATGAATGTATGTTTGTGTATGAGATCATGAGGATGACACTAGTGCACACTTGAGCATGCACAGTGGTACAGAATGAATACAAGTTCAAAAGACATATAGAAGATCAAGCGGGAGGCAACCACACAAACATAAAAGATAAGTATTTGAGTTGTTATTTGAAATAGTAAATGATATTGCTTGTATGCATATTTGTATTCCTAGAATATATCATGCTGAGTGTAAACATTCATAGAGCATTGAACAGTATACTACTAATATGCATATGATTGGTAAGTTGGACAAACATTCCGTTGTTGCTTGTCTAGAATGAAACCTCTTTGCTGACATGCTGAGAGCTGTGCACACTCTCGATAGTATGTTCTGGTAGAGATGGAAGGCATCTAGATAGCCACTGTATGCATACAGGATATGGGAAAGTGTTGTGCCAAAGTATTGGTCAAAATAGTTGCATAACTATGTAAATGATATCTGTATGCATAATAGGTTATCATGTCAATATGATTTGATGATTATGAAGTATTACTAATCATGTACTTAATTTTGATTTGTAGGAAAGATCATGATGAATGATGAACACTAAACAAGCGATGGATGTTAAACAAAAAAAAAAGATTTTCAAATCAAACACACTATAGAAGGCTTGTGGCTAGAAGATTCTCTTAGAAAGAAGAAGAGAATCATGATGAGATGTTTGCTCCAAGTGGCTAGATAAGACCATTCTCTTAATGGTGTAATTAAAGAAGAAGTGTGAATCAGGTTCTGTATGGGTTCCCAGGATCGATAGTAATTGATGAGAATACATGTGAGGATTGCATCATCCTTGAACACAAGTTCTAAAGTGAGCCGTAGACAAGTGTCTCCGAGAAAGAAGAGGGATTGTATCATCCTTGAACACTTGTTCTAAAGAGAGCCGTAGATGTATGTCTTCGAAAATGAAGTCCTTGGTGGACATGAGAAGATTGGATCATCCCTGGACTTCAGTCCGAAAGAAGAGTCGTAGACGTATGTCTTCGAGAATGAAGTTCTTGGTGAACATGTGAGGGGATTGGATCATCCCTGGACTTCAGTCCGAAAGAAGAGCCGTAGACGTATGTCTTCGAGAATGAAGTTCTTGGTGAACATGTGAGGGGATTGGATCATCCCTAGACTTCAGTCCGAAAGAAGAGCCGTAGACGTATGTCTTCGTGAATGAAGTTCTTGGTGAACATGTGAGGGGATTGGATCATCCCTAGACTTCAGTCCGAAAGAAGAGCCGTAGACGTATGTCTTCGAGAATGAAGTCCTTGGTGGACGGTTGAGGATTAAGTCATCCTTGGACGTAGTCCTAAATGTACGGTTGAGGATTAAGTCATCCTTGGACGTGGTCCTAAATGTACGGTTGAGGATTGAGTCATCCTTGGATGTGGTCCTAAATGTACGGTTGAGGATTGAGTCATCCTTGGACGTGGTCCTAAATGTACGGTTGAGGATTGAGTCATCCTTGGACGTGGTCCTAAATGTACGATTGTGGATTAAATCATCCTTGGACAATAAATCCAGTAATTCCGAAAGGAAGGATAGTCCTAAATGAATTGAGTGGATTAAATCATCCTTGGACAGTAAATCCAGTAATTCCGAAAGGAAGGATAGTCCTAAATGAATTGAGTGGATTAAATCATCCTTGGACAGTAAATCCAGTAATTCCGAAAGGAAGGATAGTCCTAAATGAATTGAGTGGATTAAATCATCCTTGGACAGTAAATCCAGTAATTCCGAAAGGAAGGATAGTCATAAATGAATTGAGTGGATTAAATCATCCTTGGACAGTAAATCCAGTAATTCCGAAAGGAAGGATAGTCCTAAATGAATTGAGTGGATTAAATCATCCTTGGACAGTAAATCCAGTAATTCGAAAGGAAGGATAGTCCTCTAAATGAGATTGAGTGGACTAATCATCCTGTAAATAGATTGGGATTGCCTCGTCCCTAGACATGGTGAGATGTCTTAAAATGATAAGGACTAATCATCCTGTAAATAGATTGGGATTGCCTCGTCCCTAGACATGGTGAAATGTCTTAAAGTGATAAGGACTAATCATCCTGTAAATAGATTGGGATTGCCTCGTCCCTAGACATGGTGAGATGTCTTAAAGTGATAAGGACTAATCATGCTGTAAATAGATTGGGATTGCCTCGTCCCTAGACATGGTGAGATGTCTTAAAGTGATAAGGACTAATCATGCTGTAAATAGATTGGGATTGCCTCGTCCCTAGACATGGTGAGATGTCTTAAAGTGATAAGGACTAATCATGCTGTAAATAGATTGGGATTGCCTCGTCCCTAGACATGGTGAGGTGTCTTAAAGTGATAAGGATTGATCATCCTGTAAGTTGATCTGGATTGCATCATCCATAGACATGAGAGTTGTCTTAAACCGAGAGGGACTGATCATCCCGTAAGCGGATCAGGATTGTATCATCCTTGGACCTATGTCCTAAAGTGAGAGGGATTGATCATCCCGTAATTGGATCTTGTGTGTTGCAGGGTATGCTGCTATTGTGTATACTTGTATTGATGAGGATACTTGTATTGATGATGTGTATACTTGTATTGATGAGGATACTTGTATTGATGATGTGTATACTTGTATTGATGAGGATACTTGTATTAATGATATTTATACTTGTATTGATGATGTTGTTGATCGTGATGATCTAGATGACGATGTTGTTGATCGTGATGATCTAGATGACGATGCTGCTGATCGTGATGATCTAGATGACGATGCTGCTGATCGTGATGATCTAGATGACGATGTTGTTGATCGTGTGATGACGATGCTGATGATCGTGTGATGACGATGCTGATGATCATGTGATGACGATGCTGATGATCGTGTGATGACGATGCTGATGATCGTGATGCTGATGACGATACTGATGATCGTGTGATGACGATGCTGATGATCGTGATGCTGATGATGATGCTGATGATCGTGTGATGACGATGCTGATGATCGTGAGATGATGATGCTGATGATCGTGAGGATCCAAATGTTGATGTTGCTGTAGTTGTTCGAGTGCTGCAGAAGATAAAGACTCAGTACTGAAGATGTTGATGTTCCAGTAACTGCTTGAGTTACTGATGATGTTGAGAAAGCTTCCAATGATTTATAGATGTATCATGTATGATGTTGATGACTCCTTGCTCGTGCAGATGCTGTTATAATATCCTTCTCGTTAAGGGGGAGTGTTGAGATATTGTAACTTCAAAGAATATTATATTTGTACTTTATTATTCTGGAGATGTTTCATTCCTCCTTGAAGATCTTATTGTATATCCGGAGATGTTTATTCCTCCGTCAGAATGTGGTAACTTGGGTTATTAGACTTCCCTAGTGGGGGTCGGCCCTGTATGTGTTATGTGGGTCAAAGGGTTATTAGACCCACCATGTGGGGGTCGGCCCAGTCAGTTATAATGGGGTATTTAACCTAATGGTTAAATACGAGCCTACATGTACTTGTGTAAAATACATATCAGAGTAGTGTATAAATAGAGGAGGTGTGTTCCTCATTATACACACACACTCACTTGAGAGAGAGACGCACTTGTGGAGGAGATGTCTGCTATGGTGGAGGAGGAGATCATGTCTTTGGTTTGCATCTTTGTATATTGCTGGTCATCTATATTGAGGAAGCTTTACTAGGTTTTCTACCCCATGAGGGTTTCCCAGGATAAATCTGTGTCTCTTATGTTTATGCTATGCTTGTTGTTTCTTCAGTGATCCTGTATATGCTATTATTGTGAAATGGAATGTAATGCTGCTATTTTCTGTCTTAGCATATTAAATCTTAACATGTCTTTGACTTGTGGTTAGTAGGGTCATCTACCCACCTTGAGTTGTTTTGATTTGTACCTTCTTGTTGTTTTTGGTTATATGGGTACTATGGTTGCTTGTCCACTTTGTGGGATACCCTTGGCCCTAAGGGTTATGGGTCATGTACCCACACTTATCTTATGTTGGGTCATGTGTTGGTCCTTGTACCTTCACCTAACCAATTAAATGACCCTAGTACCCACCTAATGTCACCCTACTTATGTTTTATGTTATTAAATGTGACTTCAAGTGGTACCCACCCAAGTCACTTTATTTATATTTTATATTTTATTGTTTTTGGACTTATTCGTACTACCCTAATTTAATGGAACCCTGACTTGTGTAAAGTATTATTTTTATGACCTCTCTAGAAGATCCTAATATCCTATGTATTGAGGTCCTTTGCTTCTATTTTGGCACGTTGACAATCCATTACCCTATCTCAGCTATGTTGCTTGACGTCAAGGGTATTAGGAGTTTTATTGGTTCTTATTGAGGTTGCGAAACTGTTGATGCCTTCATCCATCTCAGATCTGGATGATTTGTTGCTTCAAGGGTTGACGTGAAGATCTTATTGTTGTTGCCACCTTAACCTTAAACCTGTGGAGACTCGGTCTACCTGTTACAGCGTTGTTTGGGACTCAAGTTGCTGCTAGAAGGATCCGATCTGCCCTTTATGTACTAGCTGTGAAACCTGTGTTATCACACCATAGCAGTTGAGCTACCATTTGTTGTTGAGCAGATATCTGTTCTTTTCAGAGCTTCGCCCTTACAGAGATCAGTTATGATGAGCAGCACCATTTATCTATGTTGCATGGGTACCCGTACCGGGGGGTCGGGTACGCATACCGGGTACTTGGGTACTTCAATGGTACGTTCCCAGCCGTACCCAAATTCAAACTCGCGTACCGGGTACTTCACTTATGAAAACAGGGTACTTGCATGGATTTTGGTATGCCGTACCGCATGTTTGGGTACTCGGGAGGTACAGCCGTTGGGAAATTTACCTTAGCTTGCCGTCGAGAGGGGTCGATTTCCAATGTTTGATGTTTAAAATTTTTAAAAATTAAAATTAAAACACTGAAACACATGTTATGTGGGCACTTACCCCTTACCTAAATCTGCGTGGCACTCCATTTCTCACTGCTAGTGCTCTGTGCTCACTACTCCAGCGATGCCTATCTAGAGAGCTTCCTGACAGAGGACCTTAGTGATGCTGATGACATTGATCCTGAGGACGCTGATGACGTGACTTGAGGAAGCCAAATCAGCTATCTTGTTCATTGTTCAATGTTTACTGTTTTGAACTTTCTTCTTCATGTTTGGAAATGCCATTCAATCTTCCAGTCTTCCACTTGATATCTACTATGAGTCTATGTCATATGATTTATCAAATTTATTATTTTATGTTTCAAAATTTCAATGTGAATGTTCATATGAATCATTGAATTTAGAAATATCAAATATACATGTATGATGTGATGTGACATGTTTTATTTTTATAAATTTATATATATATATATATATATACAGTGCCCCTGACACACACACACACATATATATATATATATATACAGTGCCCCTGACATATATATTTATATATATATATATATATATATATATATATATATATATATATATATATATATATATACAGTGCCCCTGACATATATATATATATATACAGTGCCCCTGACATATATATATATATACAGTGCCCCTGACATACCCAAGTACCCTGTTTCAAAAAGTGGTGTCCCCGTCCCCGTACCCACGTTTCCTGGCAACTTAGCCATTTATGATCACTTACACATCAGAGCAGTTATATCAAACAGTGTGTAGACCTTGTGCCAAGGCTGAGCCTTGAGAGCTTAGATTTGATGATCGATATGACCTTTTCTTCCATACAGTTTCAGTTCAAAGCCCAGAGTTCCTGATGTTCTTATTGCAGCAGTGTTTCATTGGTTCTAAATGATATTTGTTGAGATATGCAGTGATATGACTATTAGACTTGTGATAGTTATCATTTGATTACTATCTTGTTGTTTTAGTTATCTTGATAGCATTAACTAGGTATATGACTCATGATGTGGCAGTATTATTTAAATGAGTAAAATGAACTATCCTGGTTGAATTTAAATAATAAATTGGATGTATTACTTGCACTTTAAGGTTCACTGACTATACTCATTGGTTTCACTTATCCTCTTATGAGCATGGGCATGGTCTTTCCTGACATTTATGTTTGCTAGATTAGGCACCACATTCACTTGACTACATCCATCCATGACCTTCCATGTTTTGGCTTTCACCTTGACTTGCCTTCTTGACTTTTGATATGGAGGACTTCCCCGCTCTTGCCTTTGTGTTGGATAGCATCCATGTTTGTTTTTTGTCTCGGCTCTGAGTTGGTGACAGAACTTGCCTTTGGTGAGTTGGATTTTATGCCTTGATCACTCCAGTCGGTTGCCCCGATGTGGTTTAGATTGCGGAATTCCCCCTAGTCACATGAGATGTTGTTGGCTAAAACCTGAAGCACATGTACTACTTGTATGGAAATTATTGGAAATCTCTCTTATGAAATCTCATGGAAACAAATGAAATGAAAAACTGTGATTATCATCACAATGAAAAAGGGCTAAAGCAATGAAATGCTAAACTACCCCAATGAAGGGTCCAAAAAGGTCTAAAAAGCAATGGCTAAATGAATGTGAAATCTAAAGATTGCTGACCTCAAAATTGTATAAATGAAAGCACAAATAAAAAGCAGTGGTTAAATGTATGCCAAATCTAAAGACTGTTGGCCATGGAAATGAAATGAATGATCCTAATGAACTTGGATCAACTTGATGTAGACATGATGCCAAGGTTGAATAAGCACTCTCTAAACAACTTACCCATTTGTGAGGCACTGCCATTACCTTTGTTTATCATATCCAGCACATGCTTGAGTGTGTAGCACCCTTTCCCCTATCCAAAGTATCACTTAGTTAAGTTGGTCAAGTCATCCCTTCTACCTAGCCTTGTCCTTAGCCTTCACCCTTTGCTAGCAGTTAGGCCATGTCCATTGGATGAAGTATGTCTTTAAAGCTTTGGTGCAAGTAAGTTATAAATAACATTGAATATCTATGTATTAACTGCCACTTGATTGATGTTTATACTGATAGAGTGTGATAACTTCGGGATGTCCTCCATGACTCAAATGCCTTGCATGGAGGTACATTAGCAGTATAGACATCAATATGGAGTAGAGGGTGAGATGCACTCTACTCAATGGCATGAGACCAGTGGTGGCTACATGCAGAACTTCCAGGGTGATTTGACCTTTGCATGCATGAGTTTTGCATGACTTGTCAACGATCATTAGATGCATGCAAAAGTGACTTTTGCATGCACCGAGAATTAGGGTTTTGGTAAACCTAATTCATCGGTGAGATTATTTATAGAGGCAGGGGGTCCCCAATTGAGGTTGCTCGGTTGTATTATCAGAGAGTGATAGTGCTGGAGAGAGGAGGGCGCAATTGTGCATGCCGGGCAACTTTCTGAGAGAGAGAGGAACTGCTGCAGGAGCTAGGAATGTCAGATCTGAACTGGATCAGTGACTTTCATCTCCAGAGTCACTAGGCACCTAGGTCTGTGGACTGAGACAATCCATCAGAGAGCATCATGCTCACTTTAGAGGAGGGCGTGTTCCCTTGGAGGAGGGCACAATTCCCAGAGAGAGAGGAGCTCATTCGGAGCCCAGTTGACCGATTCAGAGTCTGAGACTTTCAAGATAGCCTTGCCTCAGCATTTGAGGAAGGTTAGGGACGATCAAAGCTCATATCTGCTGAGATCCGGTCCATTACGAGCATCAAACATCCAGAGGGGAGGGCGCACTTCTACATGCAGTGGAGGTCGCATTCTTCAGAGGGCAGTCTTCAAAGAGAGCAGATCAAAGCAGTGTGATACAGAGAGGCAGATCAGTCAGAGGCACCTGCAGAGACACTCAGATACAGTTTACCAATTAGGGCTTACTCTTCTAGTGCATGCATCAGTTGATGCATGCAGATCTAGAGTCTGTCCGGTTCACGGATTGAGTTGCCTTTGAGGTGATCCTGTATTGTACTTGTCTATTTATATATATGCTCTGGGCTCGAGAGAGAAGATAGCCCCACAGATTGTTGGTTTTCCCCAATTGGGTTTCCAGGGTATATTTGGTATTTATGTGTGATTGCATGTATGTTTCAGTGTGGTAAAGAGATCTAGTTGTTGAGTTTATATTTATATGAGTATGTATTGATATCGAGGCTCCAATTGCTTGAGTTCTCAAGGTGATTCAGAGGGAGTAGTGATCTCTGAATCAAAGATTTACATATACTTTAAGTTAAGCTGTCAATATGACTAAAGGAACATGACTTAGTCATTTGTTATAATCTAGTCATTGGTTGTATTTTGACCTAGTCAAACATAGTTTGACCATGGTCATCATTGTGATTTGTGATGAGACAAACCACGTATGGTATATGATGTTGATCTATGGACCACTTACGGACCACTGCAAAGTATAATTTATGGTTGAGTTTTGACCTTATATTTATTGTTGATGTGTAGGTGATGTGGACTGTCAAGACTTTACATTGTGTTATTTATTGCAGACTTATATAACAGTGGGAAGAGGGTTAACTAGGGTTATAGCATCCTTGGACATACCCTGAAATGTGAGGCCGAGGCAAAGGGGGATTGCCTAGGGCTAGGTCGAGCCCTTAGTATGGCAAGTCGAAGGTAGGGTAGCGCCCAAAAGGGGAGACCGGACCCTAATGGAGGTGGTCGAGGGTAAGGTAAGAGGAAAGGGAAGGAGGAAAGGGAGAAGGGAAGGAAAGGAGGAAAAGGAAGGGAGAAAGGAGAAGAAAGAGGAAAGGGTGAAGGAGAGGAGGAGAAAGGGAGAAGAAGATCAAAGAAAAGGGAGGAAGAGGGGGGAAGGAGAAGAGAAGAGGAGAGCAAGGTGGAGAAATAGGAAGGAGAGGGTGGTAGAAGGATAATGGGAGGAGGGTGAAGCTAAGGAAGAGGAGAGCGAAGGTTTGGAGGGAGACTAGAGTAGCCCACTAAGGTTTAGGAGGTAACCCTAGGTCTAATTTTAGGACTGAAATTAGGTTTTAGGTTTAGTTTTTTAGTGTTTTCTTATGTACAAAAAAGAAAATAAAACTAATTACAAAAAAAAACAAGAAAACAAACCTAAAATTAATATTTACATATGTACAACTAGGGTTTTTTAGGTAGAAGAGTGACAGCTTAGGGTTTTGTGGATAGTATGCTTAAACCCTAGCCTTAGAGGAAGGTGACCAGTCTTCCTCTTGGAGGTCTTTCTCCTTGTCTACTAAATTAGGGCTTCTTGTAACAACCTCTAGGGTTCATTACAAGAGCCTAATCTAGGGCAAAGTTGGAGATCCAAGGCCAAACTTTGTAAAAATCTCCTCAAGGGAGCGTTTTCATTATGTTAAGAGGATAGAAGCTATATAAAAGGCCCTATTGAGAAAAAATGCAGCCCTAGAACCACCATTCAATCATTCAAAAAGCAAATATTCACCTACTATTCATCAAGCAAGGCTAAAAATGGACTAGGCTTACTTGAGAATGCATTCTTCCAACAATTCTAGCATCCACCAAGCATTGGCAAAGCAAAAGAAAACCAACCTTCATCCAAAAGAGGCAAGAAGACGTTCCCTTCAAGAGGTGCGCATTACTTCATAAGGCTATCTTGGGTAAAAAAGTAACATAATAGAGTTTTATCCCATGAGTTGTGATTTGAAAATGAAGCGAGGAGATCTATTTATATGTTTCTCAAGTCACTTTTACAAAATAAACAGGCCGATAGGCCAAATAAATGTCAATGTAAAAATATAAAATGAAATAATATAAAATAATCAAATTTGTGGGTAACTTAAGGGCATTTTCCCCATAGTTTACCCAAAACTTAGCAGAAGGCTTCATTCTGAAAGGTGGAATGAGCAATAGGGAATCACCATGCCCCATCTAACCCCATCAATGCCGAAAAACCCTCAGCGTCCCCCCTCAAACAACCTGTGGGCTTGGTGACTGACCATAAGGTGACGTCATCATGAAAAGTGCCCCAGGAAGGAGGGCGCTATGCTGAAAAGGGACCAGGAGGGGTGCATCAGGTGACCGCAAGAGGAGGCAAAAGCCTCATAGGTGGAAGAACTATCACCGGAGTAGAAAACAAGTGGGGGGGTCATATGACCCAGTGACCCACCCCTAGGAGCCCCGGACACCAACCTCAAGGCTACGAGCCCCAAAATGAGGCAGTCAGCAATGCCACTTTGCTATAGTACTCCTAAGAGAATGACCAAAGGGTCCGACCATAACCACCACTCAGAAAATGCTGGATAACACCCCTCATGGTCCTGAAGAACAAAACGACCCTCTCTTCCTGGGCACATATCTGAAGGTGTGCTGGTACTGGTACCATGTAACACCAAGGATCAACCTGGTCCCAAACCAGGATTCCCTGTCTCAGACTGTAGGATCTGCTTCGACCTCGTGACCAAGAAACTGTTTGGTCCCATACCAAAATACCCTAGAGACAAATAGGGGCCCTAGGCAGATGCTATGGACTTTGCCGTGGCATCAACCTGCTTGGTCCCAGACCAAGAACCCCAGTAGACTGTTGGGGGCCTTAGCATACCTTCTAGGGACTTACTCTGCCTGGTTAACTAACCAGGAACCCTAGTTAACTAACTAGGGTGCCATCCTCCCAGAGAATGGCTCTTGCAGCTGCATTAACTTTAACCATTTTCACTAGTCTTATAAAAAGTTTTATGTGGAGATTTATAGGTTGGACAGCAGCGTACAAAGGTTAGGGACGCCCCCTAAGGTTGGCATGCACCAACCCAAATGAAGAGGAGGTTGTTCATCAATGACAGATTGAATGAATTTTCCTACAAGTCACACTAATTTTTATCACAGATTTCAAAGGATTAGCACATCATTACAGTGCAGAAATCGGTGCTAACACGAAGGCCAAGCAAAATCTCACACCTCGTCAATGAGAGGAACTCTCACTTCTTATAGTGAAGGAGGTAACGATAGATTTTCCAAAGGCTAGTGAAGGATAGGGATCATGTGTGAAGGCAAAGCAAAGGTGCCTATGGAGAGTTTTGCATTCCTCGTTAAACAAAATATCAATGTGTCAAGAACTAGGAGTAGGCATATGAATGTGTTGTCGAATTGAATGGCAATAGCAGTTGAGGACAAGCTCCTATAGAACCCTAGAAAGAGTATCATATTTGGTTTCGATTGTCCAATGACATGAACTAGGGAAGGGGAGGAGAAACTCCTTAAGATGGATGGTGTAAGAATCAATGAATTCCCTGTCAAAAAAAATAGTGGTCCACAACGAGGGGAGTTGGTGGTGGACTAGAGGGAGTAGTTATGCAGAGAGAGTAGTGAGAAGGATTTGCTTTGCCAAGGGAACGAGAAAGATAGATATGTATTGAATGTGTCGAAGGACATCCTGTTTGGCCAACACATAGTCCTCCACAATGGCCCACCCACTATCGGCCCTAGGGTACCCATGTAAAGCCCCCGAGTAGTTATGCAGAGAGAGTAGTGAGAAGGATTTGCTTTTCCAAGGGAACAAGAGAGATAGATATGTATTGAATGTGTCGAAGGACATCCTGGTTGGCCAAGACATAGTCCTCCACAATGGCACACCCATTATCGGCCCTAGGGTACCCATGTAAAGCCCCCTAACCTTGGGTAGCAATGGAAACCATTTAAGAGCAACAGATCATGGGATTCAACAAGATGTAGAAAGTGTCTCCCATTTAGTGTGAGTGTCCTATTCTCATAATCAAAACTACTGTGATCTCCAAATCTATCTCCTGGGACCTGGAGGCAAAGTGCATCCTCGACTCTATCATGTAAAATACTAACAACTATGAGTTCCTGGTATGAGCATTGAAGTCCCACGGAGGAATAACCCCCAAGAGTGAAGTACTAAGATGTCAACATATCGAGGAAAGGGACCCCCTCAGAGTCACTATGAAGCGTGATTTGTGACAAAGCTAAGGGAAATAAAAAATTGAGACGTAAATATCCTAAGGTAGGAGAGCACTCTTGTGGATCTAGACCAACAAGAACCCAATGTATTCATGTGAGGTCACTGTGGAAACCCTTCTCTAGAGGGAGTCATGTATGAGACATGCAACCCCACCAAAGCCTCTGATATTGTCGTAACATCTCTTATTGGCAAGACCAAGCTCAATGGCACCCGTGGATCACAAAACCCAACCACGTCATGATGTGTGCCTAGAGAAGACTAAAATGACTTGTTACAATTCCAGCAAGCAATGGAGATGACAAAGAATAGAAAATAAAAGGAGGTCATCAAAAAATATTTGAAGTTGAGGTCAAGCCAACTTATGCACCCATTTTATCGTTTTCTACTCTCTTCTTTTTCATTGTCCTTTTTGTACCCTCCATTGGATGAAACAAGTGTTAAATAGATTCATTTAGTTTAGTGCTAGTCTTGAATTGTTTTATATGGTCACACTTTTAGTTACCCTAAATTTAGGTAACATTAATAGCAACTAAAAAACTAACACAGATTATTCCCTGAAAGTTCCGAAAGAGGTGATTCTTAAATAGACAAAAATATTTGTTAAAGTATATTTTATGGGTCAGATTAAGTGTTTCGGACTCCTTTGATCTATCAAACCATGTTATACCATCTGACTGCCCATTATGTCAAGATTACTAGTGCCTCACATACCAGATTACATAGAAGTCCAGTATCCAAGAAAAATAAAGGCACCGACAAGCAAAACAATCACATTGCTGGCAATGTAAATGGCAAGGTGGAGGCTATAACACTTAAATTTCAATCAATGTAGACAAACTATTCCAAATGAAGACAAATTCTTTTACCAGATTGATACTCTCACGATACAAACTTACAGAGATTGCATGTTTGCAGTCAGCCAGAAAGATTGCTCCGGTAATCACTTCAGCATGCCCTGAAGCATGGGCTACAAGTTCCCCACTTGTAAAATCATAAATACGCAAGCATTTATCTGTGTGAGAACAAATAAGATAGCTTCCACTTTGATCCACACAAACCTACAATTAATGCCAAAACAGGAGTAGAGCAATAAGTTTTAGCAGCCAGAACATGATTGGATTAATAGACAAGAAAGTGAAGTGAACCAGTACCTTAATTGGCTCACCAACATCCCTAGCTTGTTTGAATGATCTTACAGGTTTACCAGTAGTCACGTTTAACACCTTTATTTTTTTATCCTGATAAGAGTACAATTTATATAAATATTCCTTATGGCAACTAAGCAAACAGCCAATAAAAATAATCTGCTAGGAAAATATCAGAAAGCACCTGTCCCACTGTTACAGCAAGTTTATTGGCAGGGTCTATATCCATGTCAAATACAGTGCCACGAGATGCAATTTCTTGGTGATAGCGTGTACTCTTGCAACCAGAATCTGTTGTTGCAATATTACGGAAAACAACAGATCTGCAGAAAGCAAAGCATTAAAACAAATAACAGAATAGTCAAATGATAATGTTAGAAAACATGCATTGCTGAGTAATTTTATAAGATGAATAACAGTCAACTTACTTGTCAGCACTGCAACTCAACAGTTTTGAACCATTACAAGCAAATTTGACAGTTGTTATGGATGATGAATGATCATCCAATGTTGCTATAACATCAAACCCCCTGCCATCCAAATTATTTCATTTAGACATACCTACAAGAGAAAGAACATCATCTGTATAAATTTACATCAAACAAACTTCACTGCGAACTAGAGGATCTGACCTGTCAACATCATAAACATGGATCAACCGGTCCCTTCCACCAGAAGCTAAAAGGCAGTGATCTTTGTATCCTTTTCCAGCAGTTGTCTTCTCACTTACAGTACTAAAATTCAGTGTAAGAATCTCTGCATCATGTGCTTCCTGCCAAATTATCCCAGAATTTCCAGGACATTGTGACCAACCTGTCAAATGGTGCCATAATCAGAAATTTTTATTTGCTGACACCCTAAGCTAACAATGCAGAGTTCTGAACAGTACAGATCTAAACAAGAATCAAACATAGAATTTAGAGGTAAGATCTTACAAAAAAAAAATTCAAATGACAGTCTATTTGAAAAAATGTTCGAAGTCAAACACTAACATGGGCACATTATACAAATTTACATTTTAGATTCCAGGAAAGAAGGCAATGAAAATTACTTGAAAACTTATTAGGTCGAGTGTACTTAGATTATAAACACGTAGGTTGCCACTGCGATCCCCAGCTGCCAGATATCCTCCATCTCCACTAACAGCTAATGAGCGAAAACCTTGAGCTAGATCAACAGATTCTTCTGACTCAAATTGTTTCTTAATAGGTTCCCCCGTTATGTCTGCAAGAATAAGTCATGAATTGTAAATATATTCATGTTAAGCCTAATGAGGATTTGATCAACATGACAAATTATTGTGATATTCCCACTAATTCTGATATAACTTAAGCCCATGGAAACAGAACTTACTCATAACTGACTAAACCCAGACAAAATAAGGTAACCAATCAATAACTTGTTCACATGTGGCATCTTGTTTCTACCATATCAAATGAGTAAATATGTACAAAATTTAGAATCACAAACCATTGTATAAAACTTCATTTAAAACAATATGGTAAAAAGCACCATGCACACTCTTGTTAGCATCCTATATCTACCATGCTCCCAAGCATGAACTACAATAGCCCTGGGATGAGAGATGTTGTTAGCATCCTATATCTACCATGCTCCCAAGCATGAACTACAATAGCCCTGGGATGAGTATTCATCTCAATACTAGGCTAACTCAAGCTGACTGAGTTTATCCAATCAATACTTGCCATAATCAAGAGTACTACTCAATACTCATATAGTATGCCCAAGTATCTTGAGTCAAAACTCCTCATACTTGTTATTAATATTTCCCGCATTTTTTGTTTTATTTTACACTATCGAGTGTGTCAAGTAACTTTCTTCTGAATACAAGTCAAATATGAGTATAAAAATTATTTAGTAACCCTCAAATTTGACACGATGGAAAGCAAAGAAACAAAACTTACTAATAGAAATTACAGAAACCAAGAAAATTGAAAATATCAATATAGTTTGGATAATTGTATATTAGCTCCTGATTGGGGAAAACATATCCATTCTTTGTCAACAGTTTCACAGAATTAAAATGGCATCTCTCTCCTAGTCCTAAAATGGTCACTACACTATGTTTTGTCTCGCAGTGTATTTTCTTTTATTGGCTTACACATGAAATCAATGGAACTATTATTATATGATGATGATGTACTTTATACTTAATATTAGATAAGTGGGTGACAGGTCATCAATTAAGTAACAACTTCATCATGAAAACAACATCACAAATACTTCTTCCTAATAATGGACCACAATAGTTTGGTTCAGAAAGTCTAAATAAAAAAGGACGCAGTTTACCCAAAAGAGTCTCTAACAAAACAAAAGTCATAATTAGTTGCATGAATACAATGTTCCCCAACCGTCATGTACATAGAACCTCATTGAATGTGCATTTAATAGATTTTAATTTTCCTCTATAATCAACCTTGACTATGGAAATATGTAATGGACTTCATATGTTACCTATTTTTCTTCAAAATCAAAAGCACAACTATAGGAATGAGCTGAGCATCAGTTGCAAGAGAGACCATAAAACAAAGTTAAGAGATGAACTAAAGAAGAGTGAAGTATGACAATGAGCTAAAATCAAAGACCATTAAAAGGAGATGATGAAGTCAAAATTGGAATGAAAGCTTGATGTGAGCAGACAAGCAAAACAGCGGGGAGCTGAATAGAGAGCAAAAGGCACAAAATGCTATTGAAAAGAATAGACATACACATAACAGTACATAGAAGCTACTTGACAAAACTATGCTCCACCAAATTTTATGGGCTTGATACCTGTTATCACACCATAGTAGCTGGGCTACTATTCTTGCTGAGCAGATATCTGCACTTTCCAGAGCTTAGTTTTTACAGATATCAGTTATAATGAGCAGAGTTATTTGAGATCACTCACAGATCAGAGCAGTATATATCAGACATTGTGTAGACCTTGTGCCAAGGCTGAGCCTTGAGAACTTAGATTTGATGACCGATGTGACTTTTTATTCCATACAGTTTCAGTTCAGTGCCCAGTTGTATTGTCGCAGCAGTGTTTCAGTGGTTCTTTATGATGACTATTTGTGATATACAATGATGTGACCATTGGACTTGTGATTGTTATCATTGGACTATTATCGTGTTGTTTTAGTCATCTTCATAGCATTGACTTGGTATATAACTCATGATCTGGCAGTACTATCTAAATAACAAAATGAAATATCTTGGATGATTTTACAAAATATAAAATTGGATGTATAAATTGCACTCTAAGGTTTTCTAACAATATTCATTGGTTTCATTACCCTCCTGTGAGCATGGACATGGTCTTTCTTGACATCCTTGTTTGCTAGCCATCCATCCATGACTTTCCCTATTTGGTTCTCACCTTGACTTGCCTTCTTGACTTTTTGATATGGAAAACTTCTCCATTTCTACCTCTGTGTTGGATCGCATCCATGTTTGTTTTGTGTCTCGGCTTTGAGTTGGTGACAGAACTTGCCTTTGGTGAGTTGGATTTTATGCCTAGATCACTCTAGTCGATTGCCCCGATGTTTGGCTTAGCGCGAAATTCCCTCTAGTCACATGACTTGTTGTCTAAAACTGAAAGCACATGCACTACTTATATTGGAAATCTCTTATAAAAGCCTGTGAACTTAAAATTCTAGAACGTGTTTCTCAACACACGATGAATAAAGGCTAAAGCAATGAAATGCTAAAATACCCCATGAAGGGTATAGAAAGGTCCAAAAAGTAATGGTTAAACAAATGCCATATCTAGATATTGTTGACCTTATAAATGTAAATATGCCCCGGATGCAAACTGCAATTAGTTGTGCTTTTTAGCGCATGTAAAATCCCAAAGGAGTCATATAGGCCAAAAAGGCCATGGAAATTAAATGAATGATCCTAATTAACCTGGATCAACTTGATGTAGACATGATGCCTAAGTTGAATAAGCACTCTCTAAACAACTTATCCATTTGTGAGGCACTGCCCTTCCCTTTGTTATTTTGTCCAACACAGAGTGTAGCTTCCCCTTTCCCCGTCCAAAGTGTCACTTAGTTTAGTTGGTCAAGTCATCCCTTCTGCCTAGCCTTGTCTTTAGCCTTCACCCTTTGCTAGCAGTTAGGCCATGTCCATTGGATGAGTATGTCTTTAAAGCTTTTGTGCAAGTAAACTATAAATAATATTGAAATATATATGTATTAACTGCCACTGAATAATGTTTATACTTTGAGTTAAGCTGTGAATATGATTAAAGGAACATGTCTTAGTCTTTTGTTATAATCTAGTCTTTGGTTGCATTTTGACCTCGTCAAACATAGTTTGACCATGGTCATTCTTGGGATCCGTGATGAAATGGACCACATGTGCTTATTGATGTTGATCTATGGTCCCACATACACCTATTGTTGATTCCATGTGTTGGATATATGCTTCAAATGATGATTGATGCAGTTGATCAGTTTTATTATTATTTCCAAACAATCATATTTGACACTGTCCAGGTATATTGGACCCTACAGATGACCCCACAGGTTATCATGAGGGGTATGAGTACTCATCCCTAATGGATTTTGGTCTTTCGGAACCATTGGGACACTTATCTTTCAGTTTTTGGCACTTCTGAGTATGATAGTTGCAGTTATCCACCTGTTGACCAATTTGGGCATGCTAATCCAACCTGTCCAGCAGGAGCATTGGAGGCAAGTTGTTCCTAGGGCGCTACAAAGGAAGGGGGTGGTCCAACCACTTGTTTTTACCATTATACCACCCTTTCGAACATGATGGCACCTTCAGTTTGACAGCGCAGGCACCTTCCTTCGTTGTTACTTTCTAACAAAACTTGCATCTAGAACACAATCACGAAGCATGGGAGATGTTGTCCCTAAAGGTATCCCATCCGGGATGGTAGAGGAGATGGACAACTAAAGAGGTGACCCAAGAGATGCCACAATTCCCAATACAAGCTGGGAGTCACATCAACCGAGGCACTCTTCGCTTTAGATCGAGATGAATCAAGACCTAGGGGGAAACCCTATAACCAATCAAAGATGATTGGACCAAAACAAAGGTTCCTAGGGATATGTAAAAGACAAGTTATGGAAAACAATGCAAGGTTAGGTAGACCTAGAAGTTTAAGTATGGTTGAAAGAGGCTTAAGGAATGATTAGTGTTTCAACCAATGAATGATTTAGGCCACATGATAAGATAAGATGACCCACAAGGTGAAGTTAGGGGTGCAAATGGTACTAAGGGGTATGTGAAGAGTAGATCTATAGATCTAAGGTGAAAATAGAGATACCGACATATGGGATCTAGTAATTGACACACATCCCAAGCTAAGTCACATGACACGAGGACACGGGACACGAGTGTCCCCAAAATACGAGTGTCCCCACGGGACACGGTGACCCCCGGAATCAGGACACGTAGGACACGTTTTATATACATATATATATATATTTTTAAATATATTACAATTTAAAAATATAGACATATAGATCCAATAAAATTTAGAAACTAGAACATTTACAAATATTCAATAGAAATTAGAATCAAAACACATTAATGATTACACATTTGTCATTCACAATTCACAACACATTTGTCATTCACAAATCACAATGAGACACATAGATGCATGTCGAAACCATATTTCTCATTAAGTCATCAAAATCAAAATGTATTACATAGATGTTGGAATGCCACTGGGCATTGGCAAATGCCAAATAGACTAATAGATTGCCTTGAAGCTTTATTTTTCAATTCCCATATGAATTTGGGAGATTATTTTTTCATTCAAAAGATGAATAAACTCCTAAAAGTTAAAACCATTAAGAATGGTATGGACTGTCATAATGTTTTATTTCACAGTTACCAGTATAAATTGGCCAAGCAATGCAAGTTTTGCACTCAGTAGTGAAGAAGACAATAGTGTTTTATGGAACTGATGAACTCTCGAGGCTATGGAAGTTAAATGTTAGACTTTGTGGCTGTTATCATGTTAGTGTGCGTTTTAGGAATGCTTAAGAAGATAAAAAATGAGGTGGAACTTATGAGAAACCTTTTAGCATCAATAAAATATAGGACCATCACAAATTACAAAAGCTTGAACAATAATTTCAAAGTTAATTTTAGTGTTCACGTGTCCTGGAGTGTCCTGGAATTGGGACACGATGTGCAGAGGCAGGACACGAGTGTCCCGAAATCAGGACACGAAAAATGTCGTGTCCCCCACGTGGGGCAGTCGTGTCCGTGCCCAAACGTGGCCCACGGGACACTTGGCCCTAGAGGGACGTGTCCTGTTACTTAGATCCCAAGGAGTGCGAATTGCCCTAGATGGACTAGTGCCTGATGGATGGGCTAATGGAGTCAAAATAGATATGGAAATGTAGATCGGGACACCTAGGATTCAAATCAAGTGGGCTATTCAAGATGTGATGGTTGGATCTTAGTAGATCTAATATTTCACTATGTGACCCAAGTGGACAACAATCCCCAAAATGAGGAATGATACCCCCAAGGCAGAACTTCACAAAGTGAGATACTAGGTAGGGGTTTCAAGGTATGCTCTTTTCAAATCAAGCAGGATCACAACCACTCATGTCCTAGAAGTGGGCAAATTCAAACACCCAAGGAGTGTGACTTTTCCCAAGGAGGGTTAAAAGCATGGTAAGGTGTGTCAAATCAAGTCCAATGGTCACCAAACTTTAGATCCAAGTAGTTTAGGCAAGTATCACTGTGGATCTTGAAAATCAAGGGCATCCAATGGCTAGATCTCCATAGATCTGAGATTGAAAATGCATCACCAAATTGACCCAAGTGGGGCACAACCCTTAAAATGAGGAATTGGGCCCACAAGGCAAAAATCAACAAGGTGAAGCACTAGGGGTAGGTTATCAAGTGAGGAGAGTGTGAATCAATTGGGATCTCACCTACCCATGTGTTAGATCTAACCCAACTAGCTTCTCCCAAGGGGTGCGATTTGCCTCAAGAGGGCTATTTTGCCTTGAAAAGTGTGTCAAATGGAACCCAATCACTACCAAACTATAGATCCGAATTGCCATGGATACTATAGAGGTGGGTTTTCAATATCTTTTCAAAAGCAAGGCTAGATCCAAATAGATCTAAGAAAAACAAAAATGAGGGTTTTGATTTTAATGTAATTTTGACCAATGGGATGGATAGCAAGCGAAATCAATACGTACCTTGTAGATCTTGTTAGCATTTGATAGCTCGGTGGCACTCCTGCATCAGGTGCCTAGGTGCAGGGGTCAATATCTTGGAGTCTCAGTTATATTCTTAAAGTGACTTTAGTAATGTGTTTTTATTAAAGTACCTTTTTTATGTGACTTTATGATTTAAAAGTGAGTCGCACTTTATTATGTTTTTAAAGTGACTTTAAGTCATAAAGTGTACTTTTAAATATTTAGGGTAATATGACTTTTCAAAAGGAAAAATTTGTTCTAAAGTTCACTTACGAGATTTAAGTGAGTGAGAGATTAGATCCCAGCCATAGATCTCTTGGCCAAGATCTAATCTCGTCCGTTGAATTTGAAAAGTCATGAGGGTAACCCTAATAGGGTAAATAAAAGTGCATGAGATTTCATTTTGGCACATCATTCAAGAGAGAGTCTTTGGAGGGTGGCTCGAATTCCAATAGAGAGAGTCTTTGGAGGGTGTCTCGAAATCAAAGAGAGAGGCAAGCTACAACAGCAAAGTAACCAGTGAAGGGCACGCAGTTCGAGGAGGCACTGCTGCACAGAAATCGAGTGTGGGCACATATTTCGAGAAGACTTCTTGGGCACACATTCTGAGTAGATTGGTTCAGTTTTCGAGGAGGGAGACTGTTGAAACTAATTGCTGTTTGTACACAGTCCGTACAGCCTGATTTTGCTGCTGACTGGGCGTGATTTTCAACGCTAAGGTGGCACAAAAATCAATGTATCTTGGTGCTGTTACAGGAGGCACACAGACCGAGACTGAAGACTAAGCTAGGAACAAAATTCAAGGAGGAAAGTTGACTGTGAGAAGCAGTTTATAGAGCCTCTGTGGCACGAATTTTGAGGCAATAAATGCATAGAAATTAATGCATCTACAGCACTAATTTCAAGGCACTATTTTGGTCTTCTGGGTCTGAGATAAGTTTGACTTACTATTGAATAGATTACTGCTGTACTTTCTCTTTTTGAAGAAGATATATAATAAAATTTCTCTTGACTAGTTTTCCCCAGCGGTTGGGGGGGTTTTTCCAAGGTCATTGTTGACCAAAATCCTGTGTTAAATATAATTTACAGTCTGCTGATTTTGAGTTAGTTTTCCGCTGCAAATTTTACTTAGTTACAGTATATCAGCTTGCAGAGACATGAAATTTATATGCATGTGATATGTGTTTGGTTTTATGAAGATTGAAGACTGATATCAAAATTGTGCTAAGTGTTTGGGCTGAGTTTAGCTCAGATTTTAACAGATCTTACCGCAAAAGCTTGCGGCCTCTTAGCATATGGAGAATTCTTGCCCTAGTTACAATTCCAAGCTTGATCCAACTGTCTTCAACCAATAGCATTCAAACCCTAGGAGGAAATATGTCTCATGAAAACCTGCAAATCAAACTACATCAAGTTAGATTTGATCTACAAATCCATAAGATCTAAGCATGTCATATCAAGAAAGCAATCAATGGACAGCACAAATGAAAAACTCCCTCTCTATGAAGTCGATTTGCCCATGGGGGATGTGAGCAACCCCTACAATCTTCCCACAAAACAATTCGATGATCTAGCTTGAGCAATTCGGCCTCCCTCTCTTGAAGTCGATTTCACCTGAAAAGCAAACAATGTCTAGAAGCAAGATATCCAAGAACACATGCAAGAGCAACCCAATCAAAACCAAGAAGTAGATCTCCAAAATATTCTTTTCAGATCCCAAAGGTAAGCTATACAATTGGGAGTCTCCTCCTTATATAGGATAATAAAGACCAAAACCCTAGATCTCAAAACCACTTTACAAAAGATGAGTGGTTGAGATTAAAAGATCTCAATACATAATCAATGGCTAATAATGAACCATAACAATACATCACATGGATCACTCAAAAGGTGATGACATAATAGCTAAATGGTACAAAGTGAGGGTGACGTCATCCTCTAAAGGGGGCAAAATACAATGGGCCCACCTCATATGACTAGGACATGACTCATAAAGCACATGGTGGGGCTAGGAGGCATCAATCCTTGCTAGCTCATCCCCATGGCACAATAAAATAATATAAAATAATATAAAATGTCCAAAATAAATACAAATGATCAAATCTGTCCTCAAAATCTGTGACAGACAAGCAGTAAAAGGCCTCCTATGACCTCTGTGGACCCACCCAAGTGATGAAAACTGCCTAGAAGATAGGGGGTTCACCCTGGAAGACCTTTGCGAAAACCAAGTGCCAAAACCTTGCCTCAATTGCCCAAATCAAATTCCTCAATGACCCTTTTATCCCATTTCTGGACTGCCTCGGTAACTGTGAAAGTGCTGAAACTACCTCCTAGGGCACCTACGTTGTCAAACTGAGCTTACCAGGCTCTCCAGAAGGGGGGATAAATGGTAATAACAAGTGGCTAGACCACCCCCTCCTCATACAGCGCCCTAGGTGAACTGGCCTCTCATGGCCCCTGCTGCTCAGGCTGGGAAATCAACCCCAAATCTGGTCAACAAGTGTAAAACTGCATCTATCACTGTCAGAAGTGCCCGGAACTGAAAGATAAGTGTCTCATTGGATCCAGAAGACCCAAATCTACTAAGAATGTGTACTCATATACCATGGATTGCCACGATGGGCTAGCTGTAGGGTCCACCATATATGGACAGTGCATAATTTGATGATCTGGAGTAATAATAAAACGTGTTGAACTGCATCAATCATCATCTGAATCATATGTCCATCATATAGCATCATCATTAAGAGTATGTGGGACCATCAATCATCATCAATAAGTATACATGGCCACATCATCACGTATCCCAAGAAATGACCATAGTCAAACTGGGTTTGACTAGGTCAATATATAACCAAGGATAAATCATATCAATAGACTAAGACATGTTCCTCTAATCATACTCACAGCTTAACTTAAAGTATAACATCATTTAGTGGCATTTAAACATGTTTGTTCATTCCGTTGTTATTTGTATTTACTTGCACAATAGCTTAAATGACAAACCTACCCATTGGACATGGTCTAACTGCTAGCTAAGAATGAAAGCTAGGAACAAGGTTGGGCAAAGGGGGTGACTTGTCTAAACTCAGCTAAAAGATACTTTGGACTAGGAGAAAGGGGAAACTACAAACTCTGTGCTGGACAAAATAACACACGGAATGGTTGTGCCTCACAAATGGGTAAGTTGTTTAGAGAGTGCTTATTCAACTTAGGCATCATGTCTACATCAAGTTGATCCAAGTTCATTAAGATCATTCAATTTCATTTCATGGCCTTTTTGGCCTACATAAACCTTCGGATCTTAGGTGTGCTGATAAGCACAACTAATTGCAGCTTGCATCCAAGGCATGTTTACATATACATAATAAGGTCAGCAATTGTTTAGATATAGCGTTTAAGAACCATTGCTTTTTGGATCTTTCTTATACTCTTCGAGGAGTATTTTTAACAGTTCATTGCTCTTGCCCTTTTTGGTTTCCATGGGTGAATTTATATAAGTTTCCATAAGTAGTACATGAGCTTTCAGTTTTAGCCAACAACATCTCAAGTGACTAAGGGGAGTTCGAGCCAGTGCCAAACATCGGGACAACCGACCAAAATGATTTAGGCCTACAATCCAACTTACCAAAGGCAAGTTTTGTCACCAACTCAGAGTCGAGACACTAAACATACAGGGATGCGGTCCAAACATAGAGGTAGAAAAAGGGGAAGTCCTCAATACCAGAAAGTCAAGGGTTAAAGCCAAATAAGGAAAGTCATGGATGGATGGAGTCAAGTGAAAGTGAAGCCTAAGCTAGCAGACAAATGGTGTCAAGAAAGACCATATCTATGCAAGGTAGTGAACCAGTGAGTTTTGTCAAACAACCTAAATGTGCAAGTAAAAAGTCCATTTTAAATTATTATCAAGATAGTTCATTTTATACAGATTGCCACATCATGAATTATATACCAAGCCAATGCTGTGAACATGACTAAAATAACAAGATAATAATCCACAGTCAATGATCATACATCCATAGGTCAAACAACATCATCATAAGAATAATCATCATATACCATCTGAAACACTGCTGCAATACATCTCTAGGCATTGAACTGAAACTGTATGGAATAAAGGGTCACATCAGTCATCAAATCTGAACTCTCCAGGCTCAGCCTTGACACAAGGTCTAACATAAGTCTGAAAAATACACTGCTCTGATCATGAGTGATCTCAAAATATAAAGTCATCATAGCCAAGCTCTGAATAATGTAAGCTCTGGAATGTGCAGATATCTACTAAGCAAGAATAGTAACCCTGCAACTATGGTGTGATAACAGGAGACACAGGTGCCTCGGGGGTGGGTGTCGGCGACCGTGATATGCATTCCTTCTTCTCATCTACATGACCCACAACTCCCACAATGCCCTCTTCATCCTCAACTTTCTTTGTGGCAAGGTCAACACACGAGGGGCAACCTTCTCTTCGATCCATAGTTAAAACAAGGCAGAAGGAAGAGGTCGATAGGCTTGTGGCCAAATGTTATCTATGGCGTGATGTGCCTTTTAACATCACCAAGAACAACCCTTTCTATCATTCCATGTTTTAAGCTACTGCTATTGTTGGTCCAAGTTATAGGGGGGCTTCCTATAATGATTCGAGAGGGATATTTCTTGACATGGAGAAGGTTGATTGCACCTAGAGATTAGATGAGCTCGGATAGTCATGGGAGACCATTGAATGCAATGTTATGTCAAATGGGTGGACAAATGGGAAGGGCAGATCCATTCTAAATTTCTTGGTTAAATGTCCAAGGGGAACAATGTTTATCAAATATGTCAATGCCTTTGCCTATGTTAAAGATGCACACTTATTATGTGATTTGTTGGATAAATTTATCCAAAAGATAGGCCCGCAATATGTTGTCCAAGGATTACGGACAATGATGCCAATTATGTTGTTGCTGGGAGGATGTTTATGGAGAGGTATGTCAGCTTGTATTGGACTCCTTGTGTCACCCATTGCATTGATTTGATGCTATAGGACATGGGAAAACTTCCTTGGATCAAGGAAGTAACTGATTCAGCTAGGAGTGTGAAAAAATATATATAATCATACATATGTTCTTTCACACACGAGATGCTTCACAGGGAACAAGGAGTTGGTGCGACCTGCAATCACACGATTCGCCACTACCTTCATTTCTCTTCAGTATCTCCACAAGGTTATGATGGAGTTGCAGCGGATGTTTCTTTCTGATGAGTGGGATTCTTGTGTCTATAGCACCAAACATGATGTGCAAGCCATAGCTCGACTGGTGCAATTTGATCCGACTTTTTGGGAAGGAGTGCAGAAGGTATGTGCCATCAATGAACTTTACTAAACGTTCTTCATTTGGTTGAGGGTGACAAGACCACAATGGGCTACTTGTATCAGGCCATGGATAGGGCCAAGGAAGCTATCCATCAATACTATGAGAACAAGGGGGAGGAGGGATTCATGAGATGAACTCAACTACGGAGTGTGATTGATGAACGATGGCATCATATTCTCCATCGTCCCATTCATGCACCAGGGCTCTACCTCAAACCCGCATTCTCTTATGCATGTGGATTTTGGTTTGATGCTGAGGTCATGGATGGATTTCTCTAGTGTGTTCAGAGGATTGTGTTAACTCCCTTTGAACGCTCAAAGATTCTAGACAAATGGAGATCTATAGTATGGAAGCTGGCACTTTTGGTTATGAAATGGTTATCCGAGATAGAATCACTAGGATGTTAGGTACAATTTGTTTGAAACTTTCAAATTTCGATGTCTTAAGTATTTATTCTTTCATTTCTATTTATTTTTTACTTGGTAGAAATTTAATTCAGTGTCTTTCATTTCCTTGTTTTCATCGTAGATGTGTGGTGGACTAACTATGGTGGCAGAGTCCCATAGTTGCAAAAACTTGCCATTAGAGTGCTAAGTCAAACTTGCAGCTCATCAAGGTGAGCGCAAATGGAGTGTCTTTGAAAAGATACACACCAAGAAGCGCAGAAGGTTAGAAATGTTAAAGAATGAAAATTTAAGTTTAAATTCTTTATAATTTTATCAATTTTACATTTAATTATTAGAATTTTGAATTTGATTTATCATCATTCATTACCCCTAATTATGGTTATCATACTAATGCAAGTTACTTCCCGAGAGCCTTAATGACATGTTTTATGTCTACTACAATCTAAGGATGTAGGTGAAGCAAATTGAGAAAGTACCCAATTCAGATGCTATTTCAATGGATGGCAATAACACTACCAACAAATGGAGGGTGAAGACTGAGGAGCCTGTGATGGAGGAGGCACCTAAATAGTTGGAGGGAGAGGAGGATGTTGATGTAGATGCATTGATTGAGGAAGAGGAGCGGAGGACGATGTTGATGTTCCACTTCCAAAGGATGAGGACATTAAGGAGGAGGTTGATATTTAGGTGCAGCAGCAACCAATGCTAGTGCCACCACCTCCACAGAGTCATACAGTTGGGTTTGGGAGGAGACAGCTCACATTGGCCTCCACCTCATCCCCATTACCTACTCGAGTAGTTGGAGCTTCTAATTCCACTCTAGGCTCATACAAACCGGCTCCACGACCAACTACTAATTCTAGAGGAATAGTGGTGCCCTTTACCCATAAAAGGGGTAGATTGAGTAGAGGGACAAGTACTCGATGACTCGATTCCTATTATTTATCATTGTAACTCTACATACTATCTAGATGCCTCATGATTCATGATGATTCATCTCTTGAGAGACATTTATTTTAATCATTTGATGTGATTTTCTATCATTCCATCATAAACATATTTCAGTATTTTCAGTTTATACCTGATATGTGATCAAGATCCACCATTTGACATCGTATCCATCTTATATATTAGTTGTATTTTCATATTTACGTAACAATGTGTTTATTTGATGTTTTTGTTGCTTTTGGTATTAAAAAAATTGAAAAAAATGGATTTTTTTCAGGTTTTTTTTGTTTTTTTAGGCTTTACGACATTTGTCGCTATTTTCCGATATATTCGTTGTTGTTGACAATAAGTTAAATTTCCGACCCTCGACAATATATTTGCCAACATGATATATATCGATGTTACAAACATCGGCACGACAAAAAAATCAGCACAGTCCAGGAAACATCGTTTTGGGATATCTCGGAAACATATCGACAAACATCAGCAAAAAAATGACAAACTTAAAAAATACAAAAATATTCTTTTTTTTCAATCTTTTCAACATCTAAAGCAACAATAACATCAAATAAACACATTGCCACATGAATATGGAAAGAAAATTGATATACAATATATATAAGATGTCTAGAGATACATCACACATCAAAAATGGATCATGTCATGAATCTTGAGTCATTAAAAATATAACAAATGTATCTCATGATCATCATCATGACTCATGAGTCATCTACAATGAAATAAAGTAAATAAACTATCGATTCCCTCTACCTCTTTTACAGGCAAAGGTAATCACTGTGGAAATGGCCCTTCCTCTAGAACTAGAAGTAGAAGCAGTTGCCCTTAAGGATTATGGGCCTCGTACTGGACTTTAACGTCCTCTAAAAGAAGACCCTGCAAAATGATGTCCTCTAGAAACAGGAGAAGGTGGCCAGAACTGATGCCCTGAAGATAGAGAAGGTCGAGGAGGTAGTCATGCTCCTACTCTACCAATACCAGTGCTACCACCAAGTCTATCTCCCTCTAACTCTAATTGTGGCTCTGATTGTGGCACACTCTCGGACTTAGTGTGAACACTGTGAAACTCCTCTAGAACTAGAACATCCTCATCCAAAGCCTCTGTATCATCATCATGATCACTATCATGATCAGCCTCTAGCCAATAAGGGGATACCTCCATAAAAGACTCGTCACACTCCACCCTCCATGCAGCAGTGGTGTCAATCCCATCCAATGAAATGGTCGTCGCGTCAACATTTCTCTGAGACTGCTTCACCCACAACCTGAGATTGTAGTGGACGTAGACCAAATCATTGAGGCATTGAGTATCCAACCTGTAGGGGGATCATAAATATTAAATTATACATTTATAATACATAAATTAGAAGGCAAAGTGGCATAAAATTATAAATTGAAATTTAATAATTTATAATGAATTTGAAATTCTCTAACCTGTTGCGCTTTTTGGAGTGTACTTTTTCAAATACACTACAGTTGTGCTCACAACCAAAAGAGATACATGTCTGGCTAAGCTCCCAAATGGCAAGCCTCTGTAGAATAGGTGCGCAACAGAAATTGTTCTCCCACCACGTATCTACAACGAATTAAAGAAACATACGAAAAGATAATAAAATTTAAAACAAAGAATTAGAAAGAGAATGAAAATTGAAAAATGAAATTTGAAACTTGAAAGTTGAACTTGAAACAAGGTGAAGCTTACTTGGCATGAGGTTGGTCCTGTCATTTATTGATAATAACAAACCCAAATTATCATGTGGCTCTCTTATACATTTCCAACTCTTGGGAAAGTTGTGTATGCTCAGTTGCACCAGGCACCATCCTCTGGACACACTCGTAGAATCCAAACATAACCTCTCCATCAAATCTAAAGCCATAGGTGTAAGCAATCACAGGGTTGAGGTATAACCCTGCAGCATGAATGGGGCGATGGAGTGTGTGGTTCCATCGTGCATCAATCACCTCCCATATCATCCATTGTCTCTCTTGCCCCTGATCTCCCTTGTCCTCATAATAGGCACGAATGGATTCTTTGGCCCTATCCATGGCCTCATATAGGTAGCCCATTGTGGGCTTCTCTCCATCAACCAAGCGGAGAACCTTTACCAGAGGTTCAACGATGGTGCACACCTCCTTCACCGCATCCCAAAAGCTATGATCATATGTAACTAGCTTGAATGTGGCTTGCCCCTCTGGTCTAGTGCTAAATGATAAAGCATGCCACTCAGGTGAACGGAACATTGTATGCAAGTCCCACATATAACTCGAGAGAAACTGAAGACAAATAAAGCTAGTGGAAAAGCATGTGATGGCAGGACCCACCAACTCTGTCACATGTGAACCTTCTCATCAAGCTAAGCACCGCTACATGATTGTATATGAATTTTGTGATGCTCCGTGCTGAATCAATGGTATCCTTAATCCAATCAATCTATGCCTAAATCCTCTAAGATCAAATCAAGGCAATGGGAACCACAAGGAGTCTAGAATAGTGTAGGATACCTGGCCATGAGCATCCTACCAGCAGCCACAGTTCGCAGTGTTGTATGTTATGACTTGGACAACATGTTGCGACCCAATCTCTTGGATGAACTCATCCAATAAGCTATACATAGCAAGACCGCATCTTTGATATGTGCAGATGCATCCACGAATCTCATAAACATAGTCCCCCTGGGCAATGAACCAAGAAGTTGAGAAGGGTCCTACCCTTCATATCGGTCTAACCATCCAACATCACACTGCATCCTGTTAAATCCCATGATTTTCGAAGCTCCTCCAACCTCTGAGTGCAATTAACCTTTTCATCCTGAAGGATGGACCTCTCAACTCCTCATAACTGGGGGGCTTAAACCTCGGTCCAACAATAGCAGCCGCCTCAAACATGGACACATAAAATGGGTTCTTCACAAAGTTAAAAGGAATAGCACTCTGTAGCAAGCATCGACCAATAAGTTTGTTTGCTTATGTTTTCTCCTTTACTTTCACCATGGACCTTAGAGAAGGTTGTGCACCAGGTGTGCACCTCAACACAAAGAAAGGTGATGTTGTCGAAGAAGGCATTCTGGACTACTGTGTGGAGTGGGTATCGATATTCGAACTTGTCCCACTAGCCCCCACTCTCGTTGCATACCCAGATCTTGAAGCAATTTGATTTATCACGACCTCTTTGTATTGTTTCTTTAGTCTAGTTCCCTCAATTGCTTGTGTGTCCTTCGCAATGAGTTTCGGGGTTGTTTGGCTACCAAGACCCACATCATGCCCTGTTATTTGTGACAAGTGGTATTTTCGCATGCTTATCTCACTTGTCATTCTCTTGCCACATAGATTGCAAGTGAGAATATGCCAATTGAGTGGATCAATAGGTGTGCCTCACTCCCAAAATGGATCCAAAGTCTTCAGCATCTTGTATATGGAAAAATGAACTTGAAGTGTGAACCTAGGGCAAGGAAAAAAAACGTTTTTTAGCATTTGTGAATGATGGAAATGTAAAACACAACAAGAAATCAAAGATATATTGAGCATTCAAACATTGATTTGATGAGAGAAAATAAATGGACATTTTTGTGAGGACTTACAAGGATCTAGGGCAAGAAAAAAATGCAAAAATGTTTTTTCTCATGCTTAATTAATTGCTGCAAATAACATAACAAATGCAAAACAATTCTTTAATGTTAAATTTCATACATTCATAGCATAAAACATAAATGCATTACCAAGATCACTAGAAATAAGACAAAGCACAAAACAACAACACGGAGTTTACCCTGGGAAACCCAAATGGGAGAAAACCCAGCAACCTTCGCAGAGAGATGATAATTCTGAGATCAGAGTACAAATGAAGAAAAGAGAAAGAATGTGAAAGTGTCTTTCACAAGTAGATGCCCCAATAAACCCTTCTTCTTCAAGTGATGCGAAAACCTCCTCCTCCAAGTGATGCGCACTTCACAAGTGTGAGAATGAATCTAATGAGGTGCACAAGCCTCTTATTTATACATGTGCGAAACTAGAAATTCCCTTATGGGGCTGACTTCACCTGGGGGCAATAAATAATTTAATTTTAATCTTTTTATTTGTTTCTTTTGCACCCCAAGGCTTACATTGATTCTTTCATGTGTTTACATAATTGATTACATAAGGTTCTTCTCCCTTAGGAGGTATAAACAAGTACAATGAAAGTAAAATAAAATATAATGAATAATATCCTCATATGCCACAACTCACAATCACTACTGCTGCTACTGACCAGAAGCCTTTGCAGGCTCAAACTGTAGTCTGTAAACCTTCCCGCTCCGAACCCCAACCACCCTGTCCAATCTCTGATCTGAGCCATTTGGCCTGATATATACTTTCCTGTCACGAAAGTCACTAGAAAACCCTTGTGTTCCAGTGTGGAAACTGATATGAGATTCTTAGTCATCCCTGGGACATATAGCACATCAACAAAGCTTATGGGTTTTCCAGACTCCCTCTAATACGATACAGTGCCAACCAATGTTACAAAAACCAAACCGATGGTCGAACCGGCCAACCCTGTGAACCGGAACCGACCCAAAACCGGAAAAAAAACCGGATCATAAAACCGAATCACCAAAAATACATAAAATACTCAAATTTTGAAAAATTATATATATATTCATGTGCATCCATGTGCATTAGCAATACGTCCGCATCATAGCATTAGTAATGCTATGATCTAGACGTATTGCTGATGCTATGGTGTACTCTTGGATCAACAATAGTTCTATCCTGGGATGACTTACAAGTAAGCTATTTACTGTGTAAGGTAAGTCTGTTTGGTTTATGGTTGGACAGATGGTGTATTTCCAGCTCTTGATTGTATGCCCTAGGATTCCATGCTTGATGGATATTATGCCCAAGGTAGTTTAAAGATATCACTTAAGTTATTCCCTTGTAGGTTCTAGGATAGATCTAGCCTTTCATGGATTCGATAGGGATTGGCATTCAAACACTAGCCATCCTTGAATGGTAGTAAGCTCTTCTTCACTAGCCTTGATTGACCCCATATGCCCAACTTCTACCCTAGGAACTAGTCCTATGTTTCTAGACATGTAAAATTAAAATTTAACCTCTTTTCCTTTTGTTTTGCAATCTGAAATTTAATTCTCTTAGGCATTTAAAGATTCTGTAAAACTCAAAAAATTGCATCTTTAGAAACCCCCTTTAGGGTTGTATTTAATTTCTATTTAGGTCATACTCTTAGCGCTGTAGCATGCATTTTTAAATCTTATTTTTTTTACAGGAGTCTATGTATGTTTTGTTAACTGATTTTACACAGAGATTGAGGGTGAATTTAATTCTAGGACTGCATCTGAAATTTAACGTTGTTTGTGCTCTCTTATCTTTCATTTGCTAGGTTAGATTTATGGGTTGTTTAATGAGTGTTTTGTTGGGCTAAAATACATCATAAAATCACTTTATTAACAGTCTCTAAAGTAGGTTCAGATCTTGTACAAATTTTTGGGTTGAATGCATGATATTTTAACTTTTTAAAATCTCATTTTCTCTTGCATCATTGGCTATCAACCAATTTAGTATCATAAAATATACAATGTTGATGGTAAAAACAACTAATTGATTGCTCACTTTAACATTTGGTCGCTTGTCCTTCCTAACCTTACAACCATGAAGCTAAGAGAAGCATTCCACACATGAGAAACAAGGGAACACATCAAAATCGGTTTTTCTCTGCAAAATCGGTTTTGTCCTGAACCGGTCGGTTTTGACAGGTTCGATGACTAAACCGGCCGGTTCAGGACAAACCAACCAAAAACGGTTTGAAGGGTCGGTCCGGACCGGAAAGGTGTCGGAACAGGTCTAACTGGCCAGTTTTGCCTAAACCAGTCAGATTTTTGTAACATTGGTGCCAACACCCTGCGCCTAATACCGCGTATCATCTCCTAACTCAATATGGAGATTCACTCCACCCTCCTGCAAGCTCTTGAAGAACCCTCTGTGTCCTGTCATATGACAAGATGCATCGCTATCCACATACCAAATACTGTTGCTGATGGAGCTTTCCATGCAAGCTATCAAGCAATAGTCTTCCTCAAAACTCTTGTTGAAATCATCCACCTCTGCCGAACCTACCATCTGTGTGTTGTTCTTCTTCTTCATCTCTAGGCACTAGGAAGCAAAGTGTCCATGCTTGTGACAAATGAAGCACTTGAATTTTGCCATGTCCAAGTTCTTCTTGCCACCCTTCTTCTTCTTTTCCTTCCCCTTACCTTTGCTTGTTAGGGCTAGAGCCTCTTCATCCACGATCTGTGTAGCATCATTGATGAAGTTGAACCTTGACCCATCCAGGTCTCTTCTTGTGCGAAGTCATCCCACAATCTCTGCCAGTCAAGGAGCTTCTCCCTAGCCACCATGCCTTTAACAAAGACATCCCATGGCTTAGAGAAGCCATTAAGAGCTATATGAACTAGCTCCTCATCCTCAGTCTTAGAGCCCACTGCTCCAAGCTCATCCCGAATCTGTGTGAGCCTTGTAAGATAAGGCACCACTCCTTCACCCTTGGCCATCTTGATACTGCGCAATCTCTCCTGGAGCACCATCTTCCGGTTTTCATTCTTACTCTGGTAGAGACTCTCAAAAGCCTTCCACATCTCTAATGCGGTTTTCTTCCCAGACAGATGAGGGACTATGTGGTCCTTCACCCCATCCAAGATGATCAACATTGCCCTGGAATCTATATTCTTCCATCTAGCTAAATCTGTAGGATCTGTGGGAGCTACCTTTAGATCATCAATGTGCTCTTTAGCATCACTGACATCAAGGATCCTGGTGATCCTCTCATTCCAAGAAGGAAAGTTATGTGCCCCCTGGAGTCTATCCTCAACTCTCAACTATACGGCCATAATGAATAGTGCATGTAACCCTTTGGATAGATATGCCAATGATTTATCCAACCAACCTACTACTTTCTCTTAGCCTGCTCGGAAGAGCTCTGATACCATGTAAATTTCCTTAAAATCCAACTAGGGCTAGAAGCATGCAAATTAATTAGTACCTATAACCACACATGGATTTCTTCACTATGTAGCGGAACAATAAATACTGAAAGAAATATAGCAGCAATCACATCAATAGAGAAAACTAAGTCTTTTTGAGTATAAACCCCCGGACAAAACCCAAGATGGGAAAACCGGTGCAGCAGTATGAGATTTTTATTTTATTCAGAAAATATGGAGCAATACAATTCAGATTTTGATTATGACAAATTGGAAAAAATCGTCCCACAAAAAATACTGAGAAAAACCTGTAAGTGGGCACGGATCCCAACGCAACAATGTTGTTGCTGCTGTACAGCCGCTGTACGGAATCCGTACGACTGTACGAGGTATACTGATGTACGGACTGTACGATCACCTCTGCCTACTGATGTCTCTCTCCTTTGCAAATTTGCCTTCCTTCACTGGATTGTTGCTCCTACGTCTTCTTCTCAAAACTCTCTCTCTCACACTTTTTTTCCTCCGTCTCTATCGAAATGCAATTTTGTGTCCTCTCCACCAATTGATCTTTCTTTTATAACTCAATGCTAAGTGAATAACCTAATCTCACTATAGATCTAAGGTTGAGATCCTCCAGTGAGATTGGATGGCCAAGATTAGATCTTGCCATCACTTAAATAATTCACTTACAATTTATAAAAAGTGTTTCATTAAGTCAATAATTAATTAGATCACTTTAATTTATTTTCCAAAGTAAATTAAATACATTTAATTGGCTTCTTCCATTTAAGTCTTCTGCATGCAAGGACACATGCATGCAGGAAGACCTTCCTTGTTGTCAAGTTAACTCAGATTAACAATGTTTAATAAACCATCTAATTCAACCATAGACAACTGAAAATGAAATTTCACTCATAAACACATCTGAACTAGAAGCACAAGAAAAGTTCTACCAAAATACTGAGAACAGAAATAACATAACAGCCATGCACAGAAAGTTTCAGACTCGGATATTTTAGCCAAAAGGCCCAGGCAAAACCCCAACTGGGGAAAACCTGTGAGAGAGAGAGTGAGTATTTTTATTTCTTTACAAATGGAAATGTACATCAACTAGATGACTGAGAGAACACTTATCTCAACCCACTGAAGACAATCACCAATTCTGGAAATTCTATGACAGAATTTCTACTCATACTCAGCATTCCACCAGCATTCGAAACCGTGCCCAACACAGGTTGTACAGTCAATCAAAATGCACAGTCCACTTCTCGATTTCTGTGCACAATGAAGTTGTCCTCCTCGCTTTGCGTGCTCTTTGTAATAGCAGCAACTTTCATAGAAGATTGTGCCCACTCTGAAAGGTAACACATGCTCTCCTTTTGCCTGGAAACTCGTGCCTCTAACAGAGATAAACCAGAATTAAATGCAGCAGAAAATGACCTCGAAATTCATGCCAAACAATTCCAAACTCATGCCCAACATCTTCCTCGAAATTCGTGCTCATTAAATGCAGCTGTACGATCTAGTCTAACTGTTGTACCTACGCCTTGGGATGCATGCCAATGGTCTTCTCCTCTCCTCTCAAGCTCGACTTGCTCCAACCAAAAACTCTCTCTTTGGATGAACTCGACTTCTCCAACTCTCTTGGCGATGTGTGCAAATGAATGAGGGAAGGCTTATTTAATTCAAAAATCTTGTCTCCTGGTTTGCCTCTCAAGGGTAACTAAAGAGTCATCTAATCCATGGGCCCACATTGGTTTAGATCAATGGATGAGAATAAACGCACATTATTCTCTCCATAAATTAAATTCATTCACCTACCACTTAAATCAAACAAAAGTCACTTTATAATAATAAAGTGAATTAATTGCTCATCTCAAGCAATTAATACAAGGGTCATGTCCCCTTTTCCCTCATTAATTACTTAGGCATAAAATGACTAGGAGAACACTTCCTAGGTACAATTTCAACAAGTTTCACATACATAAGGAACATTCCAAATATCAACATCTTCAATTGCACCCACTATGATATGGCCCATACAACATCATTAAGCAACATGTCGACAACCCTTCCAAAATTGATTTGTCACTCTCCCTAGGTATTCATCATGTATTCAATTGGAAACAATTACAACTATATGAAGCAATGAGGGAAAGAAGCATACAACGATCAACCACCTTTTCATTGCTTTTTTTTTTTCAGCGAAATCCTTTTCATTGCTTGTATAATTATTATATTGAAGAAGAGCAATCTAAGAATAGAGAGATGCACTAAAGTGGCAAGTCTCCAAAAATACTCCAAGAATGCTACTAAATGAAGAGCTCAACCTCCACGAAGAAAATAGGAAAAGCACTTGCTAATAATAGCTCCAACTCGCTCTCTCTCTAAAAATGACTTACTTGCATGCTTGAAGCACTAAATTGCCATGTGTCTCCTCCTCTAGAGCGCATGTTGTTACCTCACAAATTCTCACCTCTAGTGATAAAGTCCTAAAGCTCAAGGTAGGCTTTGGAGTAACTAAGAGAGCGCCACTATCACCTCACCAATCCTCTTTTACACTTTAGACTAACTTTCCTCTGGCTCGAGGGGGCTTCTGTAGATAGGATTGTTGGAACAAAGTGAAATTAATGGTTAATTCCAGCAAAGCAATAGATGTTAAATTTTGAGCATTAATTCACAATACTCTAGGATCTTTACTGAGAGAATAACATGTGCAGTATATCAATGCATAACAATCATAATAAGCATGACAAGCATCACAAGAATCAAAAGCATGAGAGACAAGAGACACAGAGTTTCCGTGGGGAAAACCCTAAGGTGAAAAACCCCACAACTTCCTCAGAGATAGAGAGAGCAATGGCTCAACCAAAGTACAACCAAAATACACTGAGATAGTCTCCTAGTAGCAGATGATCCTCCTCCTCACTAGTGCACCACTTTCTGAGTGAGAGAAGTGTGAGTTTCTGAGTGATCAAAATAGAGATATCCCGATCTCTATTTATACTTGTCTGTTTGCCCAGTGACCTTAATGGGGTCGACTTGTCTAGCTAGGTACATCAACCATATAATATATATTTCAGGGTCGACCCCACACATGGTGGTCTAATAACCCATCGGCAAGTACACACACTTGCAATACACACACTTGCGACACTTGTCAATACACATGACGACACTTCCTTATAGAGGAATAACACATCTCTTATAAGGGTACAATAAATATATATGACATACATAGATGAAATAAATTCCGAAGTTACATATACATCAACACTCCCTCTTAACTAGGAAGGTATTTCTCGACACAGATCTGCTTAGACAAGACTTCTTCTCGGGATCATCGTCATCAATGCATCGTCATCATCATCGTCACTGCTGCTGCGATCTCAACCAATCTCTGACTCTACTCGTCATAGGAAGTTCTACAGAGCCAGTCCTTTTTCATACTGGATGTAGGCCCACCACCTACAAGTCTTCGTCATCACTGGCCATACTGTGGAATCCTCGGGACTTATTACGTGTGTCACAAAACCTTTAAAGAGTCTCTTGCCTAGCAAGAACCCTAAAGAGCATCTGAGGCCTTTTTCATCATGTCCAGATCTCCAGGACTTATTACATGTGACCCCACCACAAAACCTAGCAAGAGCATTTCAGGATGTTACGGGTACACAACTTCGACCTGAAATCTCCCCAGCGCACAAATTACATGTGGTCACCACAAAACCTAGCAAGAGCATCTCAGGATGTTACGGGTACACAACTCCGACTTGAAATCTCCCCAGGGCACAAATTACATGTGGTCATGGCAAAACCTCGAAAGACATCTCAGGATGTTATGGGTACACAACTCCGACCTGAAATCTCCCAGGGCACAAATTACATGCCATAGGACAAAACCTCGCAAGAGCATCTCAGGATGTTACGGCTACACAACTTCGACCTGAAATCTCCCAGGGCACAAATTACATGTCCTCCCAGAGCAATGTCTCGAAAGAGCATCCCAGGCTGTTACGAGTACACAACTCCGACCTATAGGATCTCCCAGACATGCTCATCTGCACAACCTGATCCACGACCATAAAGTATCATCCTGATACTCACCATACATCATCCTAATGTACACATGATCATCCTGATCATCATCACTGCAACATCCTACTGCATGTCATCTGGAGAAGCTCGTCATCCATGATCATCCTGATCATACAATGCATCCACCTGATGCATACCAAGTATCTACCTAATACATATCATCATACATGATCTCAGTATCCACCTGATACATATACAGATACATGGTCCAAGCATCCAACATGATGCATATACAAAATACATACAAATGATCCAACTGATCATATCCAGCATCCAACATGATGCATACATACATAAATGATCCAACTGATCATAACAAGCATCCAACATGATGCAATGATCCAACTGATCATAATAAGCATCCAATATGATGCATATACATATACAGAGTAGTAACTGGAGCATCGTCCTGATGCTCATCATAGCATCGTCCTCTTCAAATCATCATCTCATCTTCCACGAAGCACAGCCCAGATGCACATCATCCAGCACTTACACCACCGACATGGGAGAACACATCTACCACCATTCAGGGAAGGCTACAGCCCTTACTTTTTCACCATGGGAGAACACATCTACCACCATGTGAAAAATGGCTCAGCAATTACATCACGACCAAGGGAGAACACATCAACCATGTCAGAAAAGCTCATGTGCATCTACATCTTCTGGACTCATCACTTCCCTTTGGAAGGAACCTCGATCTGAAGTGCACCAAGCCTCTCTCTGAAGTACTCAAACTGCACTCTAGCCAACGTCTTGGTTAATACATCTGCAACCTGCTTGTCCGTCGCAACATACAGGAGCTTCACTGCTCCTCTCTGCACCATATCCCTGATATAGTGATATTTGATCTCTATGTGTTTCGACCTGTCGTGAAACACTAGGTTCTCAGACAACTTCACACAACTCTAGTTATCACAGAAGATACAAGTAGCTTCCAACGGGAGATCAAATAACTCAGACAGTAGCTTCCGAAGCCATACTGCCTCACAGCTAGCTGAACAGGCTGCAACCTACTTTGCCTCAACTGTACTCAGTGCTACGCAGGATTGCTTCCTGCTAAACCAAGAGATCACACCTGATCCCATATTGAATCAGCATCCATTTGTGCTCTTCCTATCTGCAGCACTGCCTGCCCAGTCTGAATCAACATAACCTTGCAGGTTAAACTTTTGATTCGCTTCATACCTGAGTCCATAATCAACTGTACCCTTCAGGTACCTCAGAATATGCTTTACAGCAACCAGGTGAACACTCCTCGGATCCGTCAGGAACTGGCTCAATGTTTTCACCACAAAGCAAATATCTGGTCTCGTGTTCGTCAGGTACATCAAGGACCCAATCATCTAACGATACATAGAGACATCAACCGGCTCAAATGAAGCATCACATAGAAGCTTCAGGTTCGATGCCATAGGTGTGGCCATGGCCTTGCAATCCATCATCTCGAACCTCTTCAGGATATCTACAGTATACTTCCCTTATCCAAGGAAGATCCCATCTGTACTCTGCCACACCTCCATACCTAGGAAATAGTGCATCATCCCCAGGTCCTTCATATCAAACTGAGCAGCAAGCTTCCTCTTTGTATCTGCAATCAATCTGTTATCTCCTGTTACAAATAAGTCATCCACATATAGGAGTAGAATCACAGGATTCCCTTCCTCAACCTTGTAGTAAAGGTTGGAATCCACTTTACTTTAGGTAAAGCCCAAACTAGATAGGAAACTATCCATCCTACCATACCAAGTTCTGGGAGCTTGCTTCAAGCCATACAAGGCTTTCTTCAATCTGCATTCGTATGACTCCCTGTCATGTATTTCAAAACCAAGTGGCTGCTCAACATATACTTCTTCTTCAACTACACCATTCAAGAAAGTTGTCTTGAAATCCATCTGATGTATCTTCTATTTCATCACTTTTATATTTCTCTATGTTGCCATCTGCAGCATGCTTGATCTGATAGATCCATTTGGAAGTCACAACAGACTTCCCTTCAGGTCTTGGGACCGCATCACAAACATCGTTCTTCATGATCGACGGATCATGGCATTCTTCCCGTATCCTGGGAACTTCAATATCTTCAATAGATAATTTTGTTGCTTTGAACAAATGTTGTAGTCCTTCTTTTGTAGGTGAAGGTATACGATCTTTCTTATAAAACAAGTTAAATTGCATGATTAGAAACATCTCATAATTTTCAAAACAAATTCTTTCACATAAAGAAATATGTCATATAGTCATGCAATTGTTTAAGCCAATGCTTCAATACAACATTCATCCATATCCTGTAACTTTCTAGATGCCTTCCAATCTCTACCAGAACATTGTTAAGAGTTTGCACTACTCCCAACATGTCAGCAAAGAGGTTTCATTCTAGATAAGTAGCAATGGAATGTTGTATAGTGCCATAGGCCACTTACCCATCACATGCATATTAGTAGTATACTGTTCATCAATGCAATCATTCTAATATGCACAATACATATCCTAAGTCTAGGAACATAAGCATATACATCATTGAACAATTTTATTTAAACAAACAAATATGTAAGAATTGGTAATTAAAATACTTATCTTTGTTTGTTTGTTGGGTAGACTCCCTCTGAGTCTTTGTTTCCTTGCAGGAGCTGCTGAAGTAGAATGATGGTCAACTCTTTCTAAATATCTGCATCCTTGCAGAAACTACTGGAGTGTGCTTCTTCTTGATCTTTGCTTCCTAGATTACCTGTCCTTGAACTCATATTCATCCTTGGTCCCTATGCATCCTTATTAGTATCATGATTGTGTTATCCTTGTGATCTCATACAAAATCATACATTCATTAGTATACTATCAAAACACAATAATCTCAAGCATGTATAGTCATGATCATTTCAAACAAAAATAATAAGCATTAGCATTCAAGGTTTATATAGGACTCTTATGGTTAGTCATATCATAAGAAACATAACATGTCTAAACCTGTGATTACTCAAACCTATGACTCTTCTGGTTAGTCATATCATTAATTAAGGTAAGACACATAATATGCATATACCCATGATTATTCAAACCTATGACTTTATGAACAATCATCATCAATCATGCCATGCATACTTATATAAGAGATCCTATGATATAAGGAAAACATACCTCTTCACCATATTTGCTAGTTATGTTTAGCAATGTTTTCTTGTTCTCTTCAATGACCTGCATAACTCATAAGTTAACCTTTTCAAAACCAAATCATACATACCTCCATGTGATCCATGACTATGGATGAATCTTTGTCTTCATGTCACCATAGCAAGTTCAAGTTGTCCCTTCAATTTGTACAATCCTCCCTCTTGCTCTCCAATCACCACTGCATCATCAATAGATTTACCCTTTGGCCACATTAGGACTTGGCCATCTACAAATGCAACCCTCATGCCTTTTGCATCCAATGCAGAGATGGAGAGTAGGTTCTTCTTGAGCCCAGGTACATAAAGGACTTCTTTCATCTTCAAAGATTTTCCAGAATCTAGGTTGTAGGAGGCTTCACCACTTCCTTTGATAGGGTATTGATAATCATCCCCAAGTTTCACCTTATGGGGTGACTCATGTTCAGATAGGTTTACAAAAGATTTTCTTTAAACCCAATCATGTGTTTGGAAGCCCCACTGTCAATTAACCAATCATTACAACCATGGGAGATAGTACCTGTGAGAGCAGAGATTAGAACATACTCTTCTTCACTTGATGAATCATCATCACTATCATCACTTTCTGCCCTAGCCTTCTTCTTTGGAGATTCATCATCTTCGGCAGCATGAGCATGGAACTTTCTTTTGCTGCCCTTCTTCTTCTTGCTGGAGATGTTGTTGTTATCCCTTTTGTTCTTGGGACAATCTGAAGCAAAGTAACCCTTCTCATTGCATGTGAAGCACCTTAGATCCTTCTTATTCTTTTGGTGATAGTGAGTGGACTTCTTGTAGTGAGAGTGCTCCTTCTTGGGCTTGCTTCTTTTGGTGTGAGCTGCGAGAGCTTGATCTTCACCTCCCATCTTTTCTTCACGAGCTACAAGTCTAGCTTCTTCTTGAGAGCATTCCTCCCACAGTTTACTGAAAGAGATCAATTTCTTTCTTGCACAGATTCCTTGAATAAAGGAGTCCCATGACTTAGGTACGCCATTCAGAGTGGTCATAACAACTTCACCATTGTCCACTACTTCATCCACAGCTTCAAGTTGTTCTTGATCTGAGAGACCTTGGAGAAGTAAGATTGAATGGTTTCTCCATTCAACATCTTGACCCCTTTCAATTGATTCCGCAGAGTCATCTTCCGATTTATGTTCTTCCCTTCAAATAACTTGGTCAGGGAGTCAAACATCTCTTTGGGTGTCTTCAGAGATGACACATGGGGGATGAAATGGTCTTTGATAGAATTAGCAATGATTCTCTTTGCCTTGACCAAGTTCTTCTTATGCAATATCTTAGCCTCTTCATCCTCTGGGATAGGGATGTCTTCTTTTATATATGAGTCCAACTCATTCTCTTCCAAGATTAACCCAATCCTATACTTCCAGGCTCGAAAGTTATCAGCCCCTTCAAGCTTATCCTCAAGCTTGGTGTGGTGAGACATCTTAAAGAGTACTTCAAATGGAAATAGAAAAGTTTTAGGTCTTACCACTCAAATTGTCGAAAACTGGATCTGGTCTCGGATTAGGGTTTGTCGGAAAAACCCTAAAAATTCAAAATGTGAATATAAACTTTATGAAAAGATAGAAAGATGCGCCTTGATGAGCTTATCAACCTAGTGTATTCAGAATTTGAGATCTGCAAAGCTACACCCTTCAAAACTGCCTTTCTATCTTCCCAGATTCACTAAGGAGAGGCCTGAATTAGGGTTTGAGTTTCCCGGAGATCTACCCAGCCAAAAACCTCGATCCAAAGCTCTAAACTTCGATTTTTGCAAGAAGCTTCCAGCTATGTCTTTAGATTCCAGAAATTCCTATTTTTTAGGAAACCCTAATTTTTAGGGCCAAATCTGAAAATGCTCATAATTGAATTCTGATTGGACAGATAGATTCTCCTTGATGAGTAGAGTCAATCTACTATACTGCTTTTCCAAAATCTATGGAGAGAAACCCAATAAACAAGAAACCCTATTTTTCGTCACTGCACAATGTCTTCTTCTCGGGTTAGCTCTAATACCATGTTAAATTTTGAGCATTAATTCACAATACTCTAGGATCTTTACTGAGAGAATAACATGTGCAGTATATCAATGCATAACAATCATAATAAGCATGACAAGCATCACAAGAATCAAAAGCATGAGAGACGAGACACAGAGTTTCCGTGGGGAAAACCCTAAGGTGAAAAACCCCACAACTTCCTCAGAGATAGAGAGAGCAATGGCTCAACCAAAGTACAACCAAAATACACTGAGATAGTCTCCTAGTAGCAGATGATCCTCCTCCTCACTAGTGCGCCACTTTCTGAGTGAGAGAAGTGTGAGTTTCCGAGTGATCAAATTAGAGATCTCCCGATCTCTATTTATACTTGTCTATTTGCCCAGTGACCTTATGGGGCCGACTTGTCTAGCTAGGTACATCAACCATATAATATATATTTCAGGGTCGACCCCACACATGGTGGTCTAATAACCCATCGGCAAGTACACACACTTGCGACACTTGTCAATACACATGACGACACTTCCTTATAGAGGAATAACACATCTCTTATAAGGGTACAATAAATATATATGAAATACATAGATGAAATACATTCCGAAGTTACATATACATCAACATAAATGAAGAGCTCAACCTCCATGAAGAAAATAGAAAAAGCACTTGCTAATAATAGCTCCAACAACTCGCTCTCTCTCTAAAAATGACTTACTTGGATGCTTGAAGCACTAAATTGCCATGTGTCTCCTCCTCTAGAGCGCATGTTGTTACCTCACAAATTCTCACCTCTAGTGATAAAGTCCTAAAGCTCAAGGTAGGCTTTGGAGTAACTAAGAGAGCGCCACTATCACCTCACCAATCCTCTTTTACACTTTAGACTAACTTTCCTCTAGCTCGAGGGGGCTTCTGTAGATAGGATTGCTGGAACAAAGTGAAATGAATGGTTAATTCCAGCAAAGCAATAGATACAAGAAATATAAGTGGATGAGTGGAATGAAAACTAGTGTCTTCCTGTTACGCTTCTGCAATCTACAGCATTCCAGCAAGTCGTTTGGTAGAGAAGGGCTAAAATTTTAAAAATGACAAGTGTGGGGCTATCTGTGTATGGTTGACCATGGTTGGGCTCCTTGGTTTTATTCTTGGAAGTATTATGGCTTAGTGGAATTGCTGACTGCCCTTTATGGGGGCTTTAGCCCTAGCGTTGGTGTCTGGGGATTCCAAGTGTGGGCCATTGGGTTACATGACCACTATGTTTTTTCTTCCTTGAGGGTGACTATGTTTCATTTACGGAGGATATCCCTAGCCTATCAACCCTCTCACACCCCACTTGGACTTTCTCTGCAGCTTATTAGACCCTTGTAATCAAATTGACCCTATGACATCATCATGTTGATAAAACCTCAAGCTAAGGCAAGGGGAACATTGAGGGACATTTTTCATCACTTTGGGGTTAGTAGGGGCATGACACCCCCCTCATGCTCACTCTTGCCATCACGGCGATGCCTTAGCTTGTTTATTTTAGTATTTTTCATCATTTTATCCTAGTTTTAGGGTCTAGTCCCCAACATATGGGTGACATTCACTAATTTTTTCTTAATTTAGATTATTTTAGTATTTTATTGCTTTAATTTTAAATTGACAAATAAAGACATGTAGGCTTGATAAAAAATTAAATCTTGTGCTAGGATGGATATAAACATCCATTCCAAATTCATTTGTAAAGCACAAGACTTGGGATCAAAATGATTATTATTATCTTTCTCCTACTCTATGGCTCTCTCGAAGTGATGCACACCTCTTGGGATGATGTTATTTTTGGCTTGAAGTGAAAAGTGGACTATTTTCTAGGGTTTCATGCACATGCAAGGTTGACGCTAGCATTGTTGGACAAACACAAGCACACAAGGAAGGTCTAGGGTTTCTCTTTAGGCACTCCTTTGTTAAAAGTTGGTAAGTTTATGCTTCTTTGTGGATTGAATGGTAGTGTAATGCTACATTTTTTCTAAATTAGGGCTTCTTACCAGCCTTTTCTCAATTTTGTATGGCGAAAAACGTCCTCTTGAAGGAGTTTTTCTATCATTTGGGCCTTGGATCTCTGATTTTTGCCCTAATTAGGCTCCTTCAACCCTAGAGGTGGTTGTTGGATGCCCTAATTTTCAAGCTAGGAGAAATATTCCAGGAGGGAAGCTGATCACTCATTCCTCATGGCCTGGGGTTTGAGGTGGCACCTCTAAAAACTCCTTATTCTTGTCATTTTACTCAATTTTCAAGCATTTCATTTTGTATTATATTTAATTGCATTTCATATTAGCTTAGGGTTAGTTAGGTTGCACTTTTAAACCATAAAAAAACACTTAAAATGCAGAATCAAAAAACCCTAAAAACTTACAAAATTCAAAAAACCGAAAAATAATCAAAATTTTGCAATTTTGGACCCACAAGTGAATTCGCCCTGCTTTATTTACCCTAGGGTCTAGCTGGTCATCATCTCTTTCCTTGACTGGAGCCCTAAACCTGTCAAACAAACCTGCAGAAGACCAGTCAAACAGAGTTAAGGATTGCAAGTTAGCACTTTTCAGTGGTGAAATTGATCTCAGCCTAGGTAAAGGGTCTCCCTTCCTCTTAGAACGAACTGCAAGTGTCTTCTAGACCCTTTTAGGGCTGTTGTTTACTGCTGGCACTGTTCTTTACCATAAAAATTCCAAAACGGATCTCAGAAAAGTCATCAAACAGATACAAGGTTAAGGTCTAGGTAAATACCAGTGTTAGCACTGAGTTCGGCCTCTCAAAATGATCATTTTAAAGGTAAAGCGAACTTTGTTAGCCCCTTGAAAATCTCCCCTAAGTCTGGTTGACACTGTTGCATTTTCATGTTTTACTTCTGTTGATATATACAGTATTTACAATTATGTTTAAATGATGACAATAATGCATATGTTGATGCTTACAATTGATGATAAATGATGATTATTACTGCAGTTCATGAAGATACCACTGTTGAATACCAAAATATTGTGTAAGCATTGATGCTATAAACCCAGATCTACTATCTCCATATTGAGTTGTCAAGTATTTCCTAATACATTGGTGAAGCATATTGTTGACAACTGTTAAGTTTGGTGACTGTCTATTTGCTAATCATTTTTTAATATTTACGATAATACTTACTGTTCTATGAACTAATGCTGATTGGATTGACTGTCATAACCTATATCTTCAGATTTTGAAATGCTCTTTATTGAAATATCGCATTGCTTGAGATTTGTTACTATACACCTAATCTTTCTAACCCTCAAGAGTACATTGTAGTTAACAATAAAGGGTCTACTACAGAACATTGACACTTATTGGTATTTCGCTTTGTGTCTTGACTTCATACCAGGGCACTGGTCACAATCCTAGAGTTGCATAGAAAAACTTGTGCTTTGTAAAGATTGTTTTCAGGCATCATTAAAGGGCTCTCCCCTGGGTATACAACTCCCGAAGAAGTCAAGGAGCTAGACTGAGGTGACATTGGGTCTAGCCTTCCTTTCACGTGCTTGCCAAATCTAGACCTGCTAGTTCATTTGGTAACACTTTCCATTGGGTATATGGGGTTAAAGGATGACTTGATGGAAGACTATCTTAATGAGGAAGAGTGGCTAATGATTTTAGGTGTATAAGCTCTTATGGATCCAACTACTTGTTGTCCGAAATTGCAGTAAAGTTACCAAGGGTATTACTAGAGCAGATAAAACCCAATACACATGAATATTATGATTATCCGAAATGAAGTATATGTGCATTTAACAAAGTATAGGAAAAGATTGCATCAACAAAACATCACATGTATAACATAAAGAAAAGAAGGAAGGTTTTACCTACTTTTCATTCCATATGCATTTGTCAAGGAAACTAAAGCAAAAAAGGGAAATAGCCTAAAGATCTAAGGGATTGTATCACCCATAAAGCACTTCAATGATGATCTAAGGCTTGTGGGCATCCAATAACACACTTTAAGACCTTAATTCCCTTTTGACATCAATGCCAATTCAGAATTCCAACAACTCCATCGGTACCATGCTGCAAATCATATCTTCTGATGAAAATCACGAGTTACCCATATGGAATATAAGGGGCAACACACCCCTTCTTAATACAGTTTATTTCTTTTTTAATAATTAGCATGCATGCTAAGAATAGGGTCCAACAAATCCTCCAAGAAAAGCAACTTGTATGCAATCTATAAATATCAAAGAAGTAGGAGTCAGGACAAACATTTTTATAAGAGAATCTTCAAAATAATCCAATGCATGGCATAAGTGTGAAGGTATTTAATAGCACATATCCCCACAAAAATAGAATAGTGACTAGGGCTCAAAATACCAAGTGGTTTGATGTGTAAAAATAGCAAGAAACTCACTTTAGATGGAGTGCTCCCCTCTAGGCTAGAAAACCATACTTTTTAGGTTCACACATGCATGGAAGACTCCTTAAGTCATGTGCTCTAGCTATCATAGGAAATCTGTCCAAAAGTCAACCAATCTCAAAATAGAAACCCACCCCTCTACTCAAATAAAGAAAGATGTAAAATTAGCAAGGAGTTTCAAGGATGGTGGATAAGCGAATAGCATAGGGAATCGCTCAAGATAAAACATGAGGCTTCTAGGAGGGCACCCTAGATCAAAAACCACAAGGCTGATATTTCTCCAAATATAGCAAGTACACCACATGTGGGCCGAACAAGCACCATCATAAGCTGCAAAAATGTATCTGGAGCATGAAAATTCAGCTTCCTCAGAATGACTTGGAATTTGGCACTGATGTTGTACACCACATTAGGTATCCAAAAGTGTAGTTACCCTGCCAAAAATAGAACTGCTAAAAATAGAGCCAATTTTCAGTCTCGGAATCAACTAAAACTCAAACCATAGGAAAATCTCAATATTGGGTACCCAAATCCTGTCAATTGAACCAAAATAGAAAGTTCTTAAAAATAGAATTTGCTAAAAACAGAAACATTTCTTTCAAATCAGAATCACATGCCCATCTCCCTAAAGGGTTTCCGGATCTATGATCATTTGTGAAAAATCAAATCTGACTTCCTTTTAGGGGTCTTCAACCTCCCGTAACATTGCAATGGATCTGCGGGTATGGGGTACTTGCTGCCACTGAAAACCTGTCCAACAACTATTCTAGCAGTATTGGCTAGCTCTTAATTGTGTAATAAAATATTCAGTAAAAATGATTTGGCACCAGATATGCTGCTAAAACATGGTTTTACAGTATTCTCATAAATGGAAATTACCTGAATATATGACACCTAGTACGTCCTTGCAATAATCATTAGATGATTTTGAATCTAATGCAGGGGCTTCACATTGAATCTCTTTTGTGTCTGTTTCTAAAGCAAGATCCCATAACCTTATTGTACCATCTGCAGAACATGTCACAAAAGATCCTATGCCAGTGCCATCTCCCAGGGAATGTAATGAGTTTCTAGTTTCCAGCCTTTTATTTGGTAGAAGATTAGAAATATCCCATATACAGGCATTGTGGGAAAAGAATGCACAGTGCCTGGTAATCTGCAAAACAGAATAAAATCAGCACAATTGCCAATCATGCTATTTTTACATCAGGTACACCTATCATTGCAATGTTAATAATGCCTACACTGGCTTACAGCAGTTCAAAAGCTAACAATGCCTAGAAATTTGAAGATATCAGAACACCAACTCAGAACAAACAACCAGTCAATTCAGCAAACCTGCAGCTAATTAGAACCTCACCTTTGATAAATTATGCACATCCCATACATAAAAGCTGTGATCTCCATATATAACAGCTGCAAGACAGTAAAGGCACAAGCTATGGCTAAATATGAAGCCCCAAAAAGATGTTTGTATCAGTTTCCTTTCTCTTGTACACAAACTCACCAAGTTTTTGGGAAGCTGAAAAGCTACAAGCAATGGCATCTGGAAGGCTAAAGCCTACAGCGTTATCTGCCCCATAGAAACTTGCACAAACTTTCTCATCAGTTACTGCATGGTACCCATGTGGTGCTGGCTTGGGCAAGGTTCCAGCATAGACAAGAGTTTCTTGCATGAACAGGCGAACAACACCATTACTACATGCACAAGCAATATGCGATTCTGAAACAGCAAGCCCATAACCTTGTTGTACCTGGAAATCATTTCTATATTAACACATCACATGATAGGATAAAATAGGCAGTGAACGAGGAAGATAAAAATACTCACATACCTTCAAATCAACCCATTTTTTAATTGCAACACCAGAATGCAAAAGGCAAAGGATACCTGATGAGTTCACCAAAGTTCAAACAAAAACTGTTGTTAAGATGATTGCCTCAAATTTATGTCACTTCACTGATAAGAAAATGTTTATGACTTTAACTTTACCAGCAGTTGTTAAGGCATAAATAGGCTGAGGTGTTTCTATTGGCAGGCCTGCAGAAACACCTGCATTTTTAATACATGGTGCAGAAGATATTGACACAAAAGAGCTTTCTTTCTGACTACCAAGACTCACAGGCTTTCCCTCAATTGCCAAGGTTCCTATTCCTGCAGATACACGACGACTAGCAGGTGCTCCTACCATCCAGTACTTCAGATGTTTGGTACCAGCAGTAAGGAAAAAATTCCCGTCCAAAGAAAAGTGGACAGACGTGATTGGTGAAACTGCTGTGGTTATTCTGGTTTTTGCAACTAAAGTTCCATTTCGCCAATCCCAAAGACAAAGAAACCCATCCTGAGGAAAACCAACCGAGACAAGATGCTTCCCTGAAGCAGAAAAAGAAATAAACTTTCTAGGTAAAATAACTCACTTTCCAAACAGGTATTGAAATTATCCACTGAATACTACTGCATAAAGATCATGCCTGATCATCACTGACCATTTGGTGAAAACTCCACACATGAAACTCCATATTTGTGTGCTTTCAGTTCAGCAAAACAAGATCCAGTCAAAGAATCCCAAATTATTACAGCCGGCTTATGCCCTGACTGCAAAACAGAAGATGCTGAAAATAATGAATTCTATTTGTAACAAAAGATATGTAGAAAATAAAGAATTCTGTCTGTACAAAAGTCAATAAGATGTTACATCTTCCTATTAACTATCAGTTATTGTAGGTTAGATAAAGTCTCCGTTACAGACTGTAGTACCAATCCAAAGATATGGTTTCAGCTCTTGTAGTTTGGATAAAGTCTCCAGTAACAAACTATTGTAACAGCATACAAAGAGATGGTTTCAGTTCCTGTAGGTTAGATAAAGTCTCCCATCACAAACTATAGTAACAAAGTACAAAAAAATGAAATACCAAAAAAATACTATAGACTATAGTATATACACAAATTTAAACTAGAGAGACAGTTTAGTGCAATCAAAATAAAATTCAGGACAGTTTACAAACAACCTAATATTATAAAATGAAAAACCAGTACCAGTATGTCAAGATACCAAAAAATACTAGAGTATATATACAAATCTAAACTAGAGAGAGTTTAGTGCAATCAAAATAAAATTCATGACAGTTTACAAACAACCTAATATTATAAAATGAAAAACCGGTATTAGTATGTCAGTGCTAAGGACTCAAGATCACAATTGACATTCCAAATGTAGATCTTTCCTTAGCCATGAGTTATCACAACTATTCATAGAATCAACCTTGCAAGATTAGCCAAGAAGAGAGAGGTGCGCTATCCTTGAGAGCTCATGTATACCAAGAGAAAAAGTAAAATGATCATATGTGAACCCTTGTCTTGTTACAAATGAGAGGGAGGTGCTCTTTATTTATATGGAGCAACCTAGCCTCTTTAATTTAGAGCCTACCTTACTAAAGATAAAATATTTCAAAATTAGGTTTTGTCACCCACAAGCCAGAGACTAAACCACAAATTGACATAAAATAGAAATAAAATGATGCAAATGTCTTCAACCAAGTGAAACGTTGAGCCTAAAGGAGGATGTCATGCCCCAACTAACCCCAACGAAGTGCTTTTCCCTCAACGTCCTCCTTACTAGTAAGGTAAGGCCTTCTTCAAAGGATGTCGCCATCATCATTTTTGCACATGGAGACCAAGACAAGGGGTAAAACATCAAAAGAGAGGTCCAAGTAGACATAGATGAGGTGTGCTAAAGCAAGTATGACAATCTTTACACGCGCAATCACCTATACATAACATAAACACAAGTGTGGCTAGGAGCCCCTAAGCCATGTAATGAGTTCATCCCAAGGTGCACCAAAAACCTACCCAGGGCATAAATGCCCAACATGATGAGGGACATCCGCCCATCAACGAGTAGTCAGCAGAACCACTAGGCCAGCAATCCTCAAAATGAGAACCAAGAGGGCCTGCCATGACTAGACCAAGGGTCTTAAGCTAAGTAGCCATGGTTCCCATACAGGGGGATCGGGCACGCATGACAATACCAGGTACTCGTACCGCCATACCTGGTACGAGAATGGGTACTCCTGGGAGTACCCAGGAGGTACCCAGTACCTTGCCCAAGTACCTGGTATTTTCCACTGTCCAGTCGGGTACAAATACTCCAAAAAGGAAAAGTACCCTGATTTTGGTTACTTTGGGGGTACTTCTGGCCCAGAAATCTCAGCCTACGGACTTCAAAATCCAAATTTTATTAAAGTTTTAAAGTGCAGAGGGGGTAGGGTATGGTGGGGCCCTCTCCCAAAGATGTCCAACTGTGTATCCATTTGCTCCAATGACTTCCACACGAACAAACACATTATTTCAATCTGCCATTACACAATTTCTAAATAGTAATAGACATACTAACGCAACTACGTTGTATCAAATAATAAACCTGTAATTTCAGGTTAGTGCAACAAGCTCCTTACACAAGCCAAACTATTCTTCTTACAAATAACTTTCAGTTTTTGAGACATTTGAAGGCATATGTATCATGACTCATGTCTCACAGTTCTTACGTTAAATATTCAAAGTAGATGTATACAGTGATGTTGCAGATGCTATTGACCTAGCATAGATGGCTTGAGGAAGCCAAATTTGAAATCAACTATGATGTTTAGTATTTAAATAGTATTTTAGTATTTTGCATTTCATGTTCAAAAATGTGGCAAATGCCATTTGTCAAATTTTGGATGTAGTAAGACAATGGACATATATCATGATGATGATTCATATCATTATCAATATGCAATTTGAATTTCAAGCAATGTGCAATGCCAATGTGTATTGGAGTTTACTGTTTACTTGTTGAAGTGATTGAACAATGAACATTGAACAAAGAAAAACTTAATAATAAATATTAATATATAATATAATTTATAAACTTGAAAATTTAATATATATATATACTGTACCCAAGTACCCTGTTTCGTACCCGTACCCGTACCTGTCCCAGTACCCAAGTACCTTGGCAAATTAGGTCTTAAGCCTCGCTAGACCAACACTTTTACATAAGAAATCCCAGACTTGGCCTTTTACAATGGCAAAAGATCCCCCTCACTTTGGTACATCCTCAAGGGCGCACTTCAGACAATCTAAAGGCATAACACTATGCAAGAATCCTCAAGAAGACAAAATATTTATAAAGCTCTAAATAAGATATGCAATATGCAAATACAAAATATATCTCTTTGTAGATCAATTAATTTAATTTATTTGTAATTTAACTTAAATATTAAAGTCCACTAGAAAGCAATGTGACTTTACAAAAAAATAAGATGACTGAACATTGGGAGCGCTAAAACATCTACAAGAGAACTGTGAAAGAAATTAAAAGAGTACATAATTTGTGCAAAAAGAGATGCAATCAAACAGGAAAACCCAAAAGAACAAAATGCCAAATGGGAAAGGGTCCAAAGGGCATCAACAAAGAAGCCTTGAACAAACAATAATGTCAATCGTCATCATCTCTCCTAACATCCAAGGAAGAAGAAGTGGGTGGTGAGATTCCCATCATCCATAGATTGTTTGTCCTGGAAATCGCATTGCCTGACTTTGCTAGTATTGGAGATTCGTTCATGATGCCTCTTGTGATCACATCATCTAGAAGATGGAAGTAAAAGGCGATCAACATAGAAATAACAATATGAGAAGATCTATCTCTAAGAGTTTTCTACTAAAGGTGAGGCATCTCAAAAAGGAGAAAGCCGATACACCTCTGTCTTCATACTGTGGAAGAATCCTCAAGAAGCCATGAGAGTCTCTAAACAGCAATGATAACGACATGAATTTTGAAAGGATACCAACACAAAATAGATTCACAACAGGAAATAAATCATAGCATCATCGGTATTACTTTGCCACTTTGAAGGGCAAACCTCACAAATACAAAACAGTAATACTCGACACACCTACACTTACATACAATGATAATTACATAGACAGGTCGGTAGCGGTAGGTGCCACATGTATTTCCTTTCATGTCACATGGAAAGGGAAAAGCTTATCACTAATAAGAGTTTGAATAGCGAAACGGAAAGTGCTAATAAGAGAATAACCGAACTAGAATTACTAATAAGAGTCTTAAGTAGAAGAATGGTGACCTAATGAGAAGAAAGTAGGCGAGCAGTATAACACATGCCTCACTCACATAGATTATTCAAAAAAGATAGTAACTAGGATGGGAAATATGCCTAATAATTGGGGACATAACATGCTCCTCCCACTTCAAAAAGATTTTCCCTTAAAGCTTCAACTCAGGATGTTGTCACATTAAGTGTTCATATTCCAAGGTTGCATCCTCTATGGCAAGTTCTTCCACTCGATGAGTGTTATCACGCAAATATGCACCAGTAGACGTGCCTAATAATCATAGGCCACCTAGCCTTATGAGTGTTATCACGCAAATATGCACCAGTAGACGTGCCTAATAATCAAATTCATTTCTCTTGGGCACACAGTCCAAGAGAAAAGACCCTGTCATGCACAGAATTTGAAGAGCTGTTTGGCTGTAAGTGAGTCTAAAACTGGCCTGAGATAGGCACAAATTCCCAGACAGTTTGTGCACAAAAAACAAGATCTTCATCTGCACTGTTTTTGAGGCACAATTTTGGTCTTCCGGAGTTGAAATAAGTCCATATCTAATGCTGAGATTTACTGCTGTAAATTTTATTTTAAAGAAGAAAAAAATCCTCCATCTCTCACAGGTTTTCCCTTCGGGGTTTTTCCTGGGCAGTTTGCCAAAAATTGCTGAGTCTGAATTTTCATGTATGGCTGAGTTTAAATTCTGTTCTTTAAGTTTGTAAAGTTTTCTTCATGTTTTCAGTCATGCTCAGTTTATGAGTAAATTCCATATGCAGCAGAATAGTTGACTGGATGGGCATTAAACTTGAGCACTAAAACTTAAAAACTGGGTTGGGGAAACAGTCAGAAATTTACAATGTGATTTAGCACGGCCCTACACGATAATTCTATTTTTTCTGCTTAATAACAGTGTCTGATTTTCCATCAAAATTTTCTGCAGTATGTGTTTGTAGACTTTAGCATTATTAGAACAGCAGTTTTAAGAGGCTTTCAGGTTTCAACGATCTAGTAGTTTAGGAATTCTTTTAATGGAAAGCCTTCTTACCATGATTCAGATAAGATAATTGTATTAATGTCCAGTTCCACTGAATGACCACAAAAGTAGGTCAGAAAATCTAACAAGTTAATGGCATATTTATATTCATATCCTTTATTTTAAATAGAATATCCTTCCAAAGTATGAAGGAAGCATTTTGTTCAAAAAGAAAACCACTTTACCCATTATAAAAAGAAAACAGAAGACAAGCATTACTTAAAATTCCCAACAGCCCTTGAAACTTTTGGAAGAAGCAATGCTTAAATTTGAATTGTGAGGTAAATGCATCATAGAAATTAATTTGAATTTGGTTAGACTTGCTCTTAACATCGTAAAGAGAATATTTATTTAAAATATATATCATAGAATAGATACATATGTTTTGCCTTTTGCATCATTAGTGAAAAATTATCGATGCAATAGCCTCGGGTAATGCTCTTTCTAATGATTTATTACGTTTCTCTGCAAAGAGCCCTTCAAACAAAGAAGACCTTGCCCTCGAAGAATAAGGTAAACTTTATAAAACAAATGACAGGAGCTTATGTAAAATTACTTTCAAAGGATCCAATGACGAACCATACCTCTCCAGCTGCAATGAACTTGGCCCCGTTGTGTGAATATGCCACACAAGTCAATGCCTTCGGGGTTCTAGAGGCCACCAGGAACCGAATTTGGCGATTTGCATCAACGTTGTATACGACAACAACACACCCAGCAAGGTAGGCAAAATCTCCATTTGAATAATTGGAAGCAAAGCCACTACAATTTCTTGTTGTGACACCTATCACCCTCTCCAATTCAAGCTGTATACCATAAATCAAACAAAAGGAAAAATGAATAATATCAAGTGACGGTAAAAAGATGAATAAGAAATCAAACTGTTAGAAATTTATAAATAAAAAAATTGAGGAAAAAGCAGGAATATGCCCCTTGACTACTCTAATTGGGGGCTAATATGAAAATAAGGTGCTTGTGCAGGAGCCCCCCAAACATGCGCTAATAATATTTAAATTTAGCAGAAGGCGGGGGAATAATATGGCCCATTAAAGGAAAAATAATTTAGAATAAAAACAATAACATAATAACCAGGGACTCTTCTGGGTTTTCTATTAATGAAATGTGGTTGTGGATTGGGTCACGGTTCACCAATGAAGATGTGGCATGTCAGGTTCCTATCAAGGTGGAATTTCTCGGAGGCATGAACAACAAACGATTGGGGCAGATTGGGGCAGATGAGGCATGAACAACAAGCGATTAGCGCGAGGTGCAAATCCTGGGTGATTCTTGACAAAAGAGTACACTATCCCATCATCTTGGCCGATAAGTGTGCCTCTGTTTAGTAGTCCACCCTCAAGGGCCTCTCAGCCTCACAAGCATGCCAGTTGTAATGCTTCGCTTAAATTTGAATTTAAACCAAAACCCAAATTCAAAAAAAAACAAAATATAAAATGTAGCATTTCCGGCATATTGTTTTGCTTAGAAAAGATTCGACAGAATTGCTTAGAAATCACCGAGGAAAAATTATTAAACCTGGTGTGACATAATATAACAAGATTGTTCTATCTTGAAGTAGGGTTTGTGAGGTGTTAAATACCTTCCCACAAGACTCAACTCTCCTGGCTTTCTTCTTTACAAGCCTCATTCTGAACTGCGAGGATCTTACTCGGAGACTTGACCTGCGTGAGCCTCAGATTTTAAGGAAACTGCGATGCAAGAAATTTCCTGCAGGGAGAAATACAGTTAACTGCGTCGTAGTAGTATCAAGTATGAATGTTCCGGAGAAAATGAAAGAACGAGAAAAACAATGAAGAAATCGAAGAGGAGAGATTCTGGGCGACTGGCAGAGAACTGATTTCCGAAATGGGAGGGAGGAAGTTTTAAATGCCCAGCGTTTGCACAATGCTCTTAACGGCTGCCTGTGGTGAGCCCTTGTTTGTTAATGGTGGTGGGATCCAATTACTATTTTATGTGTATTTATTTTTCATGGCTTAGTTCTTCCATAGAGTGGAAACCTTTTTCATCCCAAGGAAATTTTGTTGCAAAAACGTTTTTAAACATTCTACATGCATTAATGCGAAATTTGAATAGATCTAACGATTCAAATTAATGCATTTAATTTAGGAAATTTTGAATGGAGCACTTAATTTGAAATGGACACTGCAAATTAATATTAAATATTAATAATAAAGATTTAACTATTCAAATGGATTAATGCATTTAATTTAGGGAATTAATATTAATAATAAAGATTTAACTATTAAATGGATTAATGCATTTAATTTAGGGAATTTTGAGTGAGCACTTAATTTAAACTAGACAAATGTATATTATTATAAATAATAACAATCTATTTTAGAGTTGGAATTTAAAATATTTAAACCAAAATTAATGTAGTTATTATCCATTAAATATGTCACTATAATAATTTTAACTACAATACCAAAAAACCTAGAATTGATTCTTAAATGATGTTTTTTTTTGCCGATTGAGGGGGTAAGGATTGGCATGGCATGCCCAGGCCCCAATCAAAAGTTGTGATTATCGGTCAACTCTTTTCAATTATCGTATTCAAAAGTTGTGCCCCTGTGAAGTTGGTGTCTCAACTAACCACCTTGGGTCCCACAAATCATTTTGACACTTCATCTCCTAGGGTTAGGTTTTTGTATGTTAGGGTTGTTATCTCTTTATGCTTATGATAAAAAGGCCTTTTATGGTCTCTATCAGCTCTTGCGAATGAGCATAGTCGACACATATGCCTTCATAGGTGAGCTACCACCCTTTGAGCTAGTTTGTATTGCTTTACAGTTTACAATGTTGTTCCATTCCATTCATTAATAGAATTTGGGTTTTATTGTACTACTATGCTTTCTGCAAAATATTTGTGTGAGTGTTTCCATTTTATATTGTTGCCTTCAATCTGTTCTCCAAATAATCCAAATTAGAGGGCCTGCATATGTGGTTGATTTGTTTAGGTAGATGTCGATGCTTTTCACTTGTGATAAGTGGAGGATCTTCTTCACATTGCAGATTTTTCAAAATGGATATGGATTTTGTCTCATTGTGTGTAGTGTTGGATGTAATGTGGATAGTTGAACTTCAAGACATATACATGACATGTGATAGGTCTTTATTCAATAGGATTTAGGAGCAAGGGGGAGGCATAAGTGTGGAGCTTAGTGATGATGTCACTTATCTTGTGAGAGGGGTTGGATCCATTTCTTTTCATATGCCTTTAGGAGATGTTCTCCACTTGAGTGATTCTATTTGTTCCTATTTTGAGGAAGATTTTTCTTTCAATTTATTGTTTGATTGATGTACAATGGATAGTTGTTTTTTAGGGACAACAATGCACCATCAATTATTGCAATGTAGTTAGCTCGAGTACTTTCACTAGAGGGGTGAAAGAGGGTGGCCTTTACAAGTTCCTTCTTCATCCAATGTACATTCTAGTGAAAGGTCGAATGAGCCTTCTAGATTTGAAGAGGCACATGCAAAACATACATGGTGGGATGCCATGGAGACAGGTTCAAAACATATTATGAATGTTATGACGATAAAATCTTGTGACGATGGATACATTGATACTTCTATGTAGGTTATAGGATCGATATCACAACATAGTGGGAAATTGCAGTGAGCAAAGAATTGATATTTGATGAGGATGTAAAATCTTCCAATTCACAAGATTCTCTTTAGTGTTTGAGGAGAGAGAGAAAGTTGTTGTTCCATGGATTAATTCAAAGACTTTAGACAAGTCAAATTTAGAGGCATACGTGGTGAGATTGGGTGTGGAAATGCCCTTACTTCCTTCCTCAACACACAGGGGGTCAGAGTGGCTTACCCCAACATTATAGGATGCACAAGAGCATGTATGAGTGGTTATATCTTCAATGGGGTGAGAATACCTTATAGGAGATATGTTAGTCATGTTGCATTGGTTTCTTCCATATGTATGCCTTCCAATTGTCTTACGAAGGAGAGATGTGATACTTTGATGGAGGATGATGCTAAGATTGAATCCAAGTTTGTAGTTCATGGGAGTGTTGTAAAGTAAATGGACATGGTTGATGGATTCTATCAAATGGAGGGAATTGTCCATGATCTTACTCTTTCTTTAAGATTCTCTCCAGACGAGAGAATCGACCCAGTTCAAGTTGTTTCAATTGTAGGAGAATTTAAGGTACTTGGGAGGGATTCTCATGTTCATAGGTTGATGATAGCTATGTATGGGTTATAATGGGTAAAACCCTGATTTGGATGTCTATTTTTGTTGTTTTTTTAGAAAACTGTGTTTTTTTAAGACAGGAAATTTTTCCTTGTTAACTATTCAATTTTGGCATAGTTTTTTACAATAAGAAGTACATAGATTGTATTAGTGCATCTCTTATTTTTTATAAATGTTTCATGACTATTTTCATAAATATCTGGATTATCATCACATAAATTACATATACCACGAGCTTGGTATTTTAGGATCAATCAGTTGACTTGTGCATATTCTATCTTTGTGATTTTGATGGATGTGATCCACATGTCTTCATCTTATATGGAAATGTAATTATCTTCGTAGTATGTCTCAAACAACTCATGGTGTGGTTTCCATTAATTTTTGGCCGATGATATCGACTCGAGGGATGACAGAGTTTGGTAGAATGCTTTTGTTATGGGGTTATGTTCCTTCATATTCACAAGTGGTCAATATTCTTTGGAGGATCAATATGTTGCAATAGTGTGGATAATAACTCCTTTCCTTGCAACAATGGTTGACTCAGAGACTACATTGAGTACAAATTTATAGGTAGCAGGTTTGGTGGAGTTGTAGAGAGAGTCCACAAGTGTTGGTGTAAATACCATCCTCGTAAAGAGGGAGTCTTAGCTTTCATGCTACTCTGAAAGTGTTTACACCATGTTTGGGGATGTTTCATGAGATTTGGGGTACACATATTGGTGTGCTACTAATTCACAAATACATTATTAGCAGTGCACACAACTCAAGTCAAGCACCACTAACAATGCATCAATACATTTATTAAAGCATTGGATTATGCTAGGCGTTGTAAATATATCTCACAATTTTCACTATGCACTTAGAATATATTGATGCATTGCTAAACGATGCATCATCAATAGGCACCAAAAGTTGGTGTGTGAAACAACAATGCTTTATATGTTTATGTGAACACCGCCACCTTTGACAATTGTTTTAAAGGATTATCGATGGGCCTAAATAACTTGGAGCACCAAAAACAAGGGTTTGTACATCAATTAACACATAAGATGGCTTAGTAAATTTTAAATAAGAAATATAGAACTAACTAGTGCACTTGTGATGTAGAAGAGCACCATTGTATGGTGCACCCCATAAAAACACAGACATGCAATATGATCTTAACACTGTGAATGCATCGACACATGTTCGTGTAGCCCATGGTATTGGCCCAAGGTATTGCATGTAAAGAAGCCTTTATAAGGCTTGAGGAGGCTCCATTGTAAAGTGTCGTGGAGGTGAGCGGGTGAGCTCACTTGGCCCGGTTGGCCAATTTTGGCCAAGGTAATGAAGATCTTCATTAGTGTTGGTTTTTCCCCGCGTGGAGTTTTCTAGGGTAAACTATGTGTCTATATTAAATGGTTGCTTGTTTTGTTTATTTATCTCACATGTTATTATGTGTATGCTCGTATAATCCTAATAACTAGTGCACTTATGATGTACACGAGCACCATTGTATGGTGCACCCCATAAAAACACATACATGCAATATGATCTTAACATTGTGAATGCATCAACAAAAATATTTAAAAATAATAAGAAACAAGGAAATTAAAGCCTACTTTTAGCTTTTAGTCCATTGAAAATGTAAATTGAAGAATAATAATTAATTTACCTAGTTTATTCTTTGTTGAGGAGGCATGGTTGCAGTGTAGAGAAAAAATAAAAATAAAAAGTTTTTATGGTTTGAAAATTTCCAAAATGAACACAATTCTACCATGGAAGCAAAAATAAAAATAAAAAGTTTTTATGGTTTGAAAATTTCCAAAATGAACACAATTCTACCATGGAAGCCAAGGAGTTGGGAAATCAAGCAATCTAGTAACACTGATAAACATGGTAGTCACAGAGGCAAAGTAAGCATCGGTGCTTGTGTGTGTGAGACACACTAAGTCATGGGTAGAAATGATTTTTTGACTTGGTATTTTTTATAAAAATTTACCATACCCCAATGCACTTAATATCAATATGCATAAACTCTTTTAGATGTATGGGGCACACTACTACTTCAAAATATTTCCACTCACATCGGTGTGCTTGTCTGGATATGCGCTAGTGCGATTAAGATATATGAAACACACTGACATGCTTTTTCTTAAATACTACCATAAAGTATTTTGGCCTATATTAGTGCTTGTGGTTTAGTTGTGCACTAGTACACTTAAAGTGCAAAAGTCCATTTATATGATAGAAGCACATCAAGGCATTTATATGGTAGAAGCACACCAGTGTCTTTATATAACATATCTCACCAAAGAAACAGCCAATTAAAACCTTTGGTTGTTTGCTTACAATAGAAACAAATTAAAAAGGGAGGAGTGGTTTTGTAAAAACTTTCACAAATTGGTGTCTTCCTTGGGGTGTTGCAGGACCAAGGAGTCTATCATTCTTTATCAACCTTTTTTCTTGACCTATCACATGCAATAATCTCTCAGTGCTTTCTCTCAAAAGACTGGATTTGAAAAATCTCTCATAAATAAACTTTAACTTGTATAAATCCCTTATCGTCTGTGTCTAATTTATAATTAAAGAAATGTGTTCATGTATTATAAATTCAATACAACTATCGTAAGATTATGTGTGTAGTATGGAGTGTTACCGACTTTGATATAATAATGTCAAAATGCTAAAGATGAAGTACATCATAGCTTTGACAACGAGGATTATTCCATGAATGTGGTGATTTGATGCAAATTTTGTAGTGCTTTTTGTTGTTTGTTATAAGCAAAGCCCTTTGTCGTTGAAACTTCGCTTAGGGATATAGAGCATGTGTGCGAAAAAATTAGAATTGGAATTTGTTAGTAACATTATGCGATTGGAACTTTGAAATATGTCATTGATATTTTTAACCTTTCAGTGGACCTTTTTGAGCAATGTCACCAATCACATTTAGAAAAGGTCATTCATAATGTTAATGTAGGATCGATGGCCTTTTTAGAAACCTTCTCACAACTCACCATCATGGAAATTTCAAGCAAGCCACCATGGACATTTTTAGAAACCACTCAATGACTCTTTAACAATCTTTTCAATGGCTTGTTATCAACATGATGACAAACATGGCATCAAGATCTTTATAAAATGTTAGTGAGGCATTTAAAAATTTGTCATCTAAATGATCATTGGAAACTCCTTAATGGCGACTTTTTTTAAGATGTTAATTTAATATTTGGAAACCTATTTATGGCTTGTCATTGAGACTTAATAAAACAAGAATAATAAATGCAAAGCAGCTAGTCCCTGCCATAAAATTATGTTATACTTTGTAAAATTGATCATGTTGCCATAAAATTATGTTATACTTTGTAAAATTGATCATGTTATATTTTGTATAATTGATGTATGATATTATATAAATAAAGTCGTCTAAAATTTCGTCGATTTCGCTCAGATGGGGATTTTCACTAAAATCCAGCGTTTTTTTTTTTTATTTTGCAAAATCTGAATTTAACTGTGTTTTAATGGTGATTTTGATGGTAGAAACCGATTTAACATCATCAAAAACACTTGGGGCACCCAAAATTTCATAGTTTGACAATTGTAACAAGGATTTTTAAAAATTTATGCCAGCTTTTCTCAAAATCATGCTGGAAAAATTAAGATTTTCTGTTCAAAATCGTAGAACTTTTAGACTACGTGTATATAAATTATTTTGTGTAATCGATGATGATATTATATTAAAAAATTAAGTTTTAGTTTTTTAATCTTTTTCATAGTTTTATTTTTATTTTTAATAATTAATAATTACTTTTTATTAATAATTAATAACTAATGTTTTTTAATAATTAATTAATAATTGTTTACTAGTTTTTTTTTAATTTTAAAAATAAGTTTTTAGTTTTTTTTAATATTTTTAATAATTAATAATTGTTTACTAGTTTTTTTAGTTTTAGATGTTTTAATAATGGCTTGTTGTAATTGTACATGATATTTTTTTAGATATTAATAAAAATAATTAGTTTTAGTTTTTGAAGTTTTAAAAAATAGTAATTAGTATATGTATTTAAGGTCTATAGAAGCCAAAGTACATTGCATTTAAAAATGAGAAGACGTGTAATAATAAGGAGGGACACTTCTGTACTTATTATCAATGGAGCTGTCTAAAAATTCGACGATTTGGCTCAGATGGGGGCTTTTCACCGGAATCTGACTTTTTTTATTTTGCAAAATCTGAATTTAATTGTATTTTAATAGCAATGTTTATGGTAGAAACGGATTCAACACCATCAAAAACCTCTGAGGCACCCAAAATTTCAGAGTTTGAGAATTGTAACTATGATTTTTAAAACTTTCTGTCATATTTTTTCCAAATCGTGCCAAAAAATCAATTTTTTTCCATTTGAAATTGTAGAACTTTCAGACTACACCATTATCAATAACACATTGTACAAAAATGGTAATATTCATTATTATTAATGAATTCTCTAGTACAAAAACCATATGTCAAGCTAGGAAGAAAAAAAATGAATTTTGAAAATTTAAATTAATATTTTGTTTAAACAATTTCACATCCATTTGTCACTTCATAGCTTCTAGCCAATCATAAAATAGAAATAACAAATTTTAAATTTTTTACAAAATAATTTTTATTTTTAAAATATTAAGTTTAATATATAAATATTACAAAACTTTGAAAAACATTATAATTTTTTTTAGTATTAATATAAAAATCAAACTTGTTTATGACTAGCTAAATCACTATAATCCCTGCCTTAGAAAGGATTAATAAGTCATCAAGCCCTTTTTTTGTTAAATTTGAAAAAGTAACATCAAGTACAAAGTTCATTGGGGAACTTTTGATGTTTTGATGGATTTTTGTATGTTTCCATTTAGATGTTCTCAAAGATGTCACGATATCACGAGGACACTTAAAAGGATTCAATGGGAAGATTCCAACAATTAAAATTGAATTAAACATGGCAACACTGCCAATTACCTCACTTCAAAAGACTAAAACTCACCCATGTGAGCTCAGATTATCAAGCCTTTAAATGAATGCTTACACATCCAACTCCAATGTTAGTTTTACATCAATCAGAAACGGTGAAATTCCAACTCCTTCTTGAAGGACACCTTAAACTACATGGTTTCATGCCCATGGATGTTGGATCTCAGTTCTGTTAGTTTCATTGAGTTCTTAGACCCCAAAAATACATAGGTAGATTGTTTTGGAGATCAAAACAACGTTGTGACTTAGACATGAACATGCATGCAAAGGTATTTTAAATCGAAAGTTTGGGTCATGTTCAAGATAGTGCTTTGTCGCAATGGAGTTCCATCTACTTGTCCGTAATCCTTGTTATACATGCTTTAAATGTGTTCAAATATGTTGGCATGCTTTACAAATACTTGAATAACTGTAGTTCTAAAAAAGGGTCTTCAGTGCCCGGTGTATCAAACAATTGGCAAAAGCTATCAATTCTGCCCAAAACTCAGTCAGGAATCAGCTAATGATGTAGAATAGATTCAATGACCCTAGTTAAGGTTGTATACACTTTCAATTAGGTCAAATCCAATCAAATCCATGAGGTACAACAACAACGACTAGAGTGTTGGTAATGCAATGTATACAAGAAAACAAAAGTTAGGAACCAAAACCAGCTCGACAATGCAAGTGCTACTATAATGATTGTATTGATATCAAAAAGATCCAACATGCCTCTAGTCAATGGGATTATAGCCAATAAAATCCAGTGACCCACATTCATCATTTAAGCAAAAAATAACAAAGCTAAAGAAAAGCATAATCCACTTGACTAAGCTTGATCAAACTTTTAAAAGGGAGTATAGTTGGAGATTGTTGAGGCCTCAATATAGTGGTGAGACAAATTTGGTCATTTCTTTATATGCTTTCATCCTCTTCATCTAAAGTTTGAATGCAATCTCTACAAGCATCATTGGGATGAAATCTCCTCATGCTCTTCATTGCATCGAGAGTAGCAAGATGCTCTCAACCCAGTATGGGGGAGATGTTGTCACGTTATGTAATGTAACGTTCCCAAAAATAAAAGTAATTAAAAAAATTTATGTTGGCTCATTATTTATCAAAAATAAAAAGTAATTAAAAATTTCATGTTAGCTCTTAAAATAAAAAAATTAAAAGTAGCACAGATCTATCTTAAACCTTGATCTATTAAGGACGGAGAGGGATCTAATTTATGACATTTAAATTTTGTTATCTTAAATTTTTTACACATAAAAAAAAGTTACACCACAAGAAATTGGATTCGTATATGTACTAATAGATTAGGGTTTAAGATGAATCTATGTTGGTCGGTATATTATAGTTGACTTGATTCACTATATTACACTTACTTGTACCCACATGCACAAAGATAATATAAACAAATACATGTTTTGATATGAGTACATATACTTGAAGGTTGACATGTGGCCCCAAGTAGCATGGCTCACAATATATAGTTATAAATATCCATGAAATTGCATTATGTAATACTATACGAGAACTCTTGTACTTATTACTTAAAATTAGATTTTCTTTATCAAATTCTCATACCATGGATAATTATGTTCACGTGACTTTGATTGGGTCTTTACATTATCGATATTAGTTTAACACTTGATGGATTTTGTTTGCAAGTATTTTTTTTCCACATATAAAAAAAAAGCATAACTTCATTTCCGAGAAATGTCATTACATTCTTCAAATGTTTTTCATAAAAACATGTCATTCATATTGTGAATATAAAACTTTCAATCAATGCTATTCAAAATATAGTTATATAAAGCAGTTTTTGACAAAAACTTTCATCTCAAAATACCATATTACAAATCTTATATACTCTTTTTCATATCATTGTTCTCTGAGTCTCCTTTTAAACTCATTTTGAAAGCATAAAAAAAACCAATATTGTTTTTAGAAGAAAAAAATAAAAAAATCTTCAACAGCGGAGAGATTTCCCCTTGATTTAAGATAAAAACTTGTTAATATCAGTATGTAGATGAGCTTGTTGGTCATCATCTTCATCTCAACTTTGTTGTACATGTAAATACCTTCTCCAATTCTTGTTGTTATTTACAAGAGTACCAAAAAATAGTGTCCTATTGATTCATAAATCCTGTAATTTGAAAAACAAAATAGAATGCTCACAGAGCTAGTCTCGCATGTCTTCAGGTAAGTAAAACAAGAACTCGTGAGAACTTGAGTGCGCCTCCAGATGAAAACCTATTTAAAATTTCACAGTTGATGAAAAGGAAAATGACTGACCATTTTTTCCCCATTAATTGATTCAGTTATGAACCATTCTCCCATTTGCATAGTTATTCCAGCTTTTGCAAGTTCATTTGCTTCTTCATTTCTTTCTCTCTATACATGCATTATAGAAAACTTACCAAGCATTGATTTGAGCTTTAAAGTTTCCTGCAGGAGATCCTCCAACGTCATATTATGAATTCTCATTTTTCCATTTATCCAATTTACAATTAACAAAGAATCTCCAAAAATATGAATTCCATCTAGACCCTTTTCCACTACAAGTACTAAAAGAAGTCTTAGGAAGCTCAGTTCTGCAAAATTGTTTGAACCTTGCCCAAGTCCTGCTTTAAAGTTTTACCAATGATCCTCCGAGGTATAAAGTACACCCCCCGCTCCACAAGCATTTGTCTGATTTTGGGTTGCTCCATCAAAATATGCCCATGGGGCATTTGAGTTTATCTCTTCCTTTACATCCTTTCTTATCTTAATCTGCTTTTCTTCCTCCACAAAAAATTGAGAATGCCAAAAAATTTGGGATGCACATTGGAGAGGTAGGGTAAATTTATCTTCGAAAATACTGGCATTTCTTTCTAACCATATTATGCCCTAAGCAATAATTAAAGACATAGCTATGATATCATCATATTCATTGCTGGAGCACCATAATTTTAGACAATTCTCCATTGAATCTCCATGCCACTAGATATATGTCTTCATCATGTTTCCAATCTCTTCCCAAACTGCAAATATATAAGGACAAGAGACAACCAGATGAAATTTTGTGTCTTCCGCTTCTTTGCATAAAGAACACCTTCCAGGTCCTATGTAATTTTTTCTTTGGATAACATCCTAGGTCAAAACCTTATTTGATAGAAAAAACCACATAAACTGTTTAGATTTTGTCGGATAGTTAATCTCCATACAACTTTACACCACCAAACCGTATCTTGTCTCTCCTCTGCATTCATTAGAAAATTATAACCCCTCTTAGGAGTATATACTCTCAATGGTGAGAAGCACCATGCTAAAGAGTACTCTTCATTTTTTATCCTGATATTGCTAGAATTTAAGTTTGAAATGAAAACTTTCCACAACCTGTTATATTCTCTCCTAAAACCCAATAAATTTGCATTTAACCATCCTTGTCCTAAAATTGTAGAGTCAGAGTGATCCATTATGCTGCTAAGTGTAAAATATCCTTTATCACGAAGAAAGACTTTCATATGTTCCGAAAACAAGTGTCCATTTTCACTTCCCACCCATGGATCCTCTCCCAATCTTACTTTAGATTCATTTCCAAATCCTAATCGGGGGAGAAATTACTAAACGTATAGCATTACCTCACGCTAGGGTTATGATCCACCAACCTGCTAGTTCCTATTATGACGGACCGACTGCCAATTTGACCACTATTAGTAGATAAGATTATTTCTTTAACTTCTGAATCCCAAATGACTCGATTAGGAGACAGTGATCCAAATCTCATAGATATCCCAATTCCAGCCAATGATGATGGTATAGCTTCAATCCAATTGATCGTGAACAGATCACCGTCAGCAATTTGCCCATGATAAACTTAAGCCAATCAAGTCAAAGGCATTTACAACTGCTCTCCAACAGTTTGAAATATTATTCTCTGACTTAGTTGTAGTATGAATCCAATCCTCAATTGATAGAGGCTTTATATATTTCTGAACAACTATCTTGACCCATAACCTTGTACCTTGAATCAAACGCCAAAAATTCTTTGCAGCCAAGGCTTTTGCAAACATAGTAGGAATTTTAAACCCCCAGCCACCCATGCTCTTTGGAAAAGCTAAAGCTTTCCATTTTATCCAAACCATACCTTTCTTATCTAAACTGTCTGACCACATAAATCTATAACATAATTTCCTGATTTTCTCAAGAACTCCTAGTGGAATCCAGAAATTCATCCAGTATACAGGGATTGCCTCGAGCACAGCCTTTACCAAAATCATTCTTCCCCCTTTTGATAACCACCGAAGGCACCAATTTGAAACCCAAGACTCATGTTTTGATATCAACCAGTCCCAGTCCTTAACTGAATAAGAGCAAGGCTTTAATCTGTATCCTAAATATTTAAGGCCCTCTTCAAAAGGAAGATCGTAAAAAGGAAACAGAGTGCTAAATAAATTCATATCTTTCTCTTCGATACCTGCCACCGAAATGGATAATTTCCCATTGTTTACCTTCATACTCGAAGCTAGACAGAAAGATGAAATTAAATCATGAATTTTCAGCATATCCCTCCTCAAACCATCTACAAAAATGAGTATGTCATCTATGAACATTAGATGTGTAAGACTCAATATTCCCCCCCATACTAATGTCTTTTAAGTTACCAGAGATTTTGGCATGCATAATAGCTCTTTTGAGTCCTTCAACAACAATAAGGAACAAGAGCGAGGCTAAGGGACAACCTTGCCTTAATCCCCAACTAGGCCTGAAAAAAACTATAGCTGAACCATTTATTAAAATAGCAAATGACACTGAAGACAAGCACCTCATCACCCAAGTTATGAAAGGGACATCAAAACCCATATGGGAAAGTATTGCCTTGAGATATACCCAACTAACCCTGTCATATGCCTTTGACAGGTCAATTTTGATCACAACAACCTTCATCTTTTTTAATATGGTAGAATGCAAACCTTCTTGAGCAATGCCAATGACCTCGTGAATCTGTCTTCCCGCAAGAAATCCAAATTGTTCTTTTGAAATAGTCCTGCTTAGAACGATTTTGATCCTTATCAAAATTACATTTGCAATTATCTTGTATATGCAATTGCATAACGAGATCGGTCTAAAATCATCAAAACTTTCCAGAGAATCTGATTTAGGTATAAGAGCTATAAAAGTTGAGTTGAAAGCAACTAAAATTCTTTCACTGCTTCTAGATTCTTCAATCACTTTTAGTAAATCCTATGCAATAATATCAAACAGTCCCAGAAAAAACTCCACTGGGAACCCATCAAGTCCCAGGCTTTTATGTTTTTTAAGCAGTGTCAGAATATTTGTAAGCTCATTTATAGAGACTTCTTCCATTGACATGATATTGTCTTCTTCAGAGACTAAAGTAGGATAGTATTGGGTTATCTTTACTACCTCAGACAAAGGGACTTCTTCTTTAGCCCTGAATAAAGATTGAAAATGATTTACACATACTATTGAAATCTCCTCAAAATCTCTCACCTCTTTCCCAAATTTCGAGTTAATTTTTCATATAGAATTTATATTTTTCTTATGGTTTGCATAATGGTGAAAGAATTTTGAGTTTTCATCACCGTTCGTCATCCATAAAGCTATGCTCTTAAATCTTAGCTCTATTTCTCTATCAACAATAATCTTTCTGTGCTTTTTCTCCAAATCCACTACATCAGCCTTCTCCTCTTCAAATATGAAACCAAAACCTACTTCGTTGTACTTTACTTCCAAATCCTGTTCAATTTGTTTAAGGATCATGTCTTCGTGTAATTTTCTATTTAAAGACCAATTTACAGAACTCTGTTTTGCTAGTTTTAGATTTTTTTCAAAATGACAGGAATGTGATACCATAGAAGACTAATAAAAGGGAACCCAAACTTCTTTTAAGATCTTTACAAATTCTTCATCATTCATCCAATTCGAATTGAATTTAAAAGGACAAGGAGGCTTAGTACTTACACTAGCAAAATCGAGAAAATCTGGGCAATGGTCAGAATCTCCACCACATCCCACCCTCTACCTGATTCGAAGATTGGTCTTCATCAAAGATTCTGAGACAAGAAACTAGTCTAGTCTCTTTGCAATTTGATCTATCCTTGCTCTCTTATTTGTCCAAGTAGGCTTGAAATTTGCAGTTTCTATATCTATTAAGACTTTCTCTTCTATATTCCTTATAAATAATCTAAAAGGATGTCAACCTGTGAATTTGGACCCCAAACCTCTGAGTGGTCATGGGAGAAGTTCATATCTCCCCCCATGATTAGATAAGAAAGATTTTGAGAAAATGGAGTCCCAAAACTTAACTTTTTCATTGTAAGGGACATATATGTTGACAAACTCAAAAGACAAGTCCATATTATAAGAAAAAAGAGTTACTCCCAAGCTTGATTCCATAGACCAAGCAATTTTACACAACATATTGTTAATTATCCAACATGTGATTAACCCTCCAAAACGCCCCCTAGCATTTACAAAATCAAAATCTCATCCTATTAAACACTTCTTTAACTCAGAAACAATACTTTCTCCTTCGCTCATTAGTTCTTGAAGAAACATAACCTCTATATTTTGACAGTCAATTAGCCTACACAACACTAGCTTTTTGGAGGAGCTAGCCAAACCTTGGCAATTCAAAGTCATTACTTGCATTAGATAACCCCTTCTCGGGCCTCCACTTCTCTAAGTTCCCCTGTTATCAATTTCTGCCTACCGGCATTTACCTCCCTCATCGCCTTTTCTTGAGATAAGCAAAAAAATATTTTTTCCCCTTCCTTTTCTTTGAAAAATCAGTTAAATGACCACAATTACCCAGATCTCCTCTTTCATAAACATTTAGGAATCCTTTCTGGATCTTAGAAAATATCTACTGTCCTCTTCATCTATAAAGTAAGGGGTCTTATTTTCAATGCAAAGAAATTCAGATAACCCATCACCCGGAGAACGATTTGATTCAAAATCCCCCAAGTTTTCAGCAAAGTCTGAGTGCGAGTAAAAACCTTCGTCCTTTAATACCAATAAATCCTCAGCACCTCTACTAGATCTTTCAAATTCTAACTGGATGGAATCACTAGGAGAGGAATAAAAACGAACTTTCTTCAGAGTATTAAAATTACCCGATTTTGGATAGCTTTCCTCGATGTCTTGTATTAAAACATTCTCGGTTGAAACTTCGTGCTTATCTTCTAAAAAGCACTCCTCCCAAGTTAACACTCCATCAATGGACTCAATTCATTTATTTTAAGTGCATTCCTCTTTCTCCTTTAACAAAAATTCTTTGTCACACTCTGCTTTAATACTAACCCCAACTTATGGTTCTCCCAATGACGTCAAAAGCTCCCTTGATACATTCTCCTTTCTAGGGTTTTGACTCTTTTTCATCCAGATCTTTCGTTTGAAAGAAAGCACACAATATTTTGCCACATATCCATGATAATGACATCTGTTACATTTGAATGGTACTCCTTGAAAGTCTAACTATTGAGAGAAAGATGTTCTTCCACTGCAGAGTTATAGATTCTGCCAAACCCTTCCTTAAGTCAAGAATAACTAGAACTTTCCCAACGCACATCACCCGAGAGACTTCATATGATAAATATGATTCCAAAAATTGACCAAGAGATTTTTGCACTTATCTAAATAAATCCCTGGACCAAAACTCAAAAGGAAGGTTGGGTAATTTCACCCATATAGGAACCAAATTATTTGGTTATATCCTTGGGTCGAACAATGGAGACCATTGTTTAAGATGCAAAGATGCAGAATCCCATTTCCAAGATCCAAATAAAATAGTTGAAGCATCCTTTGTTGAGTTAAACCGAAAAGACTAGCCATTTGCGCAGAAGAATGAAAACCTTTGGTTCATAATCAAGCAGTTCCTTCCAAACTTCCATTGTCCAGCATTTTAGGCCAGATTCATTCACCCTACGACTTGAGAATATGACCACTAAGGTCATCTCATTTTTCATGACGATTTCATTCAGGGAAATGTCCTCTCCAAGCACCAGAATAGGGTTCTTTGGTTTTTTGGAGATACAGTGAACATTCTTTTTTCGACTGCCAATACCCTTTTCCCTTAAATTTTCATATACCACAAGTTCTTTTCCCTTCACATTCGATTTCTCCACCTTGTCAAAATCGTCGTTCAAACTTCGAGAATTGACAGGACTTAATTCCCGAAACTTGTCAGAATTTTCATTTAAAACATTACATCTGTCGAATGGTTCGTCATCTATAATCTTTAAACTAATTACCAAAGTCTCATTTTGATCCTTCCTAAAAACGGGTTCATTATGGTTCGGAAATTCATGATTATCGGATAGAACAGATAAAGAAAAAACCTTCACTATATTTGGGGGAGTTCTAGCCAAATCCTTTGCCCGCCTAAAGTCCATGTTCAATAAACTATTTATCGTTCTAGTTTGCAAGTATATTCTAGTGCACAAATATAATGAATGTTAGTTGTGTAAGTAAGCTAGCTAATCTAAACGAATATAGTTTTCTAGCTAAGAATGTGCCATAAGCAACTAGTAGAGGCATTATTCATGTGTGTTTATATTATCCAACACTATATAACGTAACCTTGTTATTGTTTCCAAAAAGCATGGTGTATACTGCCTTGTTTGGGTATGTATTTCATTTCACAGTGGCGAGTAAACAACTCTTTTTCCTCTAAATTCTTTGTTTTTTTCTCATGCTCCAAAATCAAGGACGAAACCATGAGTGGTGGGACATATTTGGTTACTTCTTTATGTGCTTTCAACCATATCATTTAAAGGTTGAACATGATCTTAACAAAGTTTATTAGTTTCAAAATTGCTTTTCCCTGCACAATTTAGACATTTAAATTGTTGCGGGGAAAATAACCACAAAGGGTGAGTGCTCTTCTCACATGAAGAATCCTTATAGGTTGCAACAAGGATATATTATTGTATATTGTGAGTTAGTATTCCACACACCAAATGCCAAAGCAAGCTCAAAGCAAGTAATAAAATAAAATAAAATGGACAAGTGCTAAGAAAAACAAAAGAGAAAGAGTGTGCTAAACCAAATGTTGATTGCCCATTGCTAAAGCTTGTTAAAATGGTGTCACCTAGAGGTGAAGGCTTCAAAGGGAAGGAAACAACCTCCCTTAGGGAGGTTCTTTTTGTCCACACAAATGCAAAATAACAAACTTAGAACAATGGAGAAAAATCTTGCTTCTTAGAGGAAGAAAGCAAGGGAGCTTTGCATGCCAACTAGAGGTAATAAATGTGTTGCAGCGGGTTTTGCACTTGTCTTGGAAGTCACGTGCCAAAGATGGACCATGTGACAATTCAACAACTAGAACAAAACCATGTAGAAGGCAGAAGTTAGTTGGAAGTTAGATAGAAGTTAGTTAGGAGTTGTGTCCACTTTGTAACGGGCTCCGCCCATGTTTTGATGTGTAAATATGTAGGATATCTAAGGGTAAAGAGTTAGTTGGTTTTAGCAGTTAGTAGTTACTTTGTTGTCATTGTGTTGCTATGTAATGTTGGGTAGTTGAAGACTGAACAAAGTACTGATGTGCACCGCACAGGCTATGTAAGACTGTCATTATGATAATAAGAATGAGAAACTTTGGTTGCAATATTCTATGCTTGTGTTAAATGTGATGAATGCTTGGGTTTTTCGCACATGGTTGATATAATAGGATATTGCCATGAAAGTTATTTATGTTATGGTGAAAGTAATTTTATGTTGCGCAGTAAATGAATGAATAAGTAAATCTGTTGAATGTATGTACACATCCCTTCAGCCCTGTAGAAACTTGGTTCCTATAGTCCCCTCTGATACCTTAGGTGAGATTTCATCTGCTTGTAGTTGATGCCAAAAGGGCCGGTGTCTGGGGTTTTGTTGGTGTGATTTATGTTGAACCTTGGGTATGCCCGTGCACCAACAAAATAAATTGAAAGTTGAGCTGTCATTGCAATTATTGTAGCATAACTTTGCTCTTGATTTTCTCTTATAGAATGCATGCCCATGGCCTCCTTCTATAGGCCAAATGGAGGCCAAAAATATTCTTGATCCTAATATGAACACCCTTGCTAGTGAACTGGTTTTCCAAGTACATGAAGGGGGATATTGAATGCTCCCAAGCATGTGAGGAGTCTAATTTGAATATTGGAGCCAAGGGAGCTGTTATGAGCCTTGAATGTGTTGTGGAAAGTAAGTGGTATCGTCGTTTTCACAGTCACGTGACTTTCAAAGGAAAAGTCATGCGGATCTGTGCAAGTTGTTGAACAAAGAGTCATGCTATCAATGTGGGTTCCCAACGCAAAAGTTGCACATGTTAAGATTTAATATGCTAAGACAGAAAATAGCAGCATTACATTCCATTTCACAATAATAGCATATACAGGATCACTGAAGAAACAACAAGCACATCATAAACACAAGAGACACATATTTATCCTGGGAAACCCTCATGGGGTAAAAAACCCAGCAAAGCTTCCTCAATATAGATGACCAACAATATACAAAGATGCAAACCAAAGACATGATCTCCTCCTCCACTATAGCAGACCTCTCCTCCACAAGTGCGCTACATTCTGAGTGAGGGAAGTGTGTGTATAATGAGGAACACACCTCCTCTATTTATACACATCTCCGACTTGTACTTTATATTAACTAGGTCAGCCCCAACTTTACCACTGGGTTAAACACCCCACTACAACTGACTGGGCCGACCCCACTAGGGTGGTCTAACAACCCTTTGACCCACATAACACATACAGGACCGACCCCCACTAGGGAAGTCTAATAACCCAAGTTACCACAATCCGACGGAAGAATAAACATCTCCGGATATACAATAAGATCTTCACGGAGGAATGAAACATCTCCGGAATAATAAAGTACAAATATAATATTCTTTGAAGTTACAATATTTCAGCACTCCCCCTTAACGAGAAGGATATTATAACAACATCTACACGAGCAAGGAGTCATCGACATCATACATGATACATCTATAAATCATTGGAAGTTTTCTCAACATCATCGGTAACTCAAGCAGTTACTGGAACATCTTCAATACTGGAACATAAACATCTTCAGTACTGAGTCTTTATCTTCTGCAGCACTCGAACAACTACAACAACATCAACATCGTCATCACACGATCATCAGCATCGTCATCACACGATCATCTGCATCGTCATCGAGACCATCATGATCAGCAGCATCGTCATCTAGATCATCACGATTAGCAGCAACGTCATCTAGATCATCACGATCAACAGCATCGTCATCTAGATCATCACGATCAGTAGCATCGTTATCTAGATCATCACGATCAACAACATCATCATCTAGATCATCAATACAAGTATCCACACCAATACAAGTATACACATCATCAATACAAGTATCCACACCAATACAAGTATACACATCATCAATACAAGTATACACATCATCAATACAAGTATCCACACCAATACAAGTATACACATCATCAATACAAGTATAAACATCATCAATACAAGTATCCTCACCAATACAAGTATACACATCATCAATACAAGTATCCTCATCAATACAAGTATAAACATCATCAATACAAGTATCCTCATCAATACAAGTATAAACATCATCAATACAAGTATCCTCATCAATACAAGTATAGATATCATCAATACAAGTATCCTCATCAATACAAGTATACACAATAGCAGCATACCCTGCAACACACATGATCCAATTATGGGATGATCAATCCCTCTCACTTTAGGACATAGGTCCAAGGATGATACAATCCTGATCCGCTTACGAGATGATCAGTCCCTCTCAGTTTAAGACATCTCTCATGTCTATGGATGATGCAGTCCACTCATCAACTTAGACAAAGTCTAAGGACCACTTCTCGGAGACATACGTCTACGGATCATTTAAGACACCTCATCATGCCTAGGGATGATACAATCCAAATTACGTACCTTTTGAACCGAGGTCCAAGGATGATACAATCCTATCAACTCTAGTGATCCTTCCTTTCAGAATTACGGGATCTACACCATTCATTTAGGACTATGTCCAAGGATGATTTAATCCACAACCGTACATTTAGGACTATGTCCAAGGATGATTTAATCCTCACTCCATACATTTAGAACTATGTCCAAGGATGACTTAATCCTCACTCCGTGCATTTAGGACTATGTCCAAGGATGACTTAATCCTCTCCCCGTACATTTAGGACTGTGTCCAAGGATGACTTAATCCTCACTCCGTACATTTAGGACTATGTCCAAGGATGACTTAATCCTCTCCCCGTACATTTAGGACAATGCCCAAGGATGACTTAATCCTCTTCCCGTACATTTAGGACTATGTCCAAGGATGACTTAATCCTCACCCCGTACATTTAGGACTATGTCCAAGGATGACTTAATCCTCACCCCGTACATTTAGGACTATGTCCAAGGATGACTTAATCCTCACTCCGTACATTTAGGACTATGTCCAAGGATGACTTAATCCTCTTCCCGTACATTTAGGACAATGTCCAAGGATGACTTAATCCTCTCCCCGTACATTTAGGACTATGTCCAAGGATGACTTAATCCTCTCCCCGTACATTTAGGACTATGTCCAAGGATGACTTAATCCTCACCCCGTACATTTAGGATTATATCCAAGGATGACTTAATCCTCTTCCCGTACATTTAGGACAATGTCCAAGGATGACTTCATCCTCTTCCCGTACATTTAGGACAATGTCCAAGGATGACTTAATCCTCACCTGTCCATCAAGGACTTCATTCTCAAAGACCATACGTCTACGGATCAATTCAAGGGACCGAAGTCCGAGGACGATACAATCCCCACTTGTCCACTAAGGACTTCATTCTCGGAGACCATATGTCTACGGCTCACTTTAGGACTGAAGTCCAGGGATGATCCAATCCCCACTTCAACTTTGACCCTGTCTAAGGACCATCCACCAACCTCTCTGTTAGCATTACTAATATAGGTATCCACATCATCAACCTCACTGTCGATGCAGGTAATCTCATCATAAGTGATCACATCACTCCCCCTTTCGAGGAGGGTCCTTAAGTTTGTCTCGAAAAACTTTACTTGAGGTGGAGGTTGGGTTAGTACATCGGCAACTTGTTCACTTGAGGTAGAGGTTTGGTTAGTACATCGGTAACCTATTACAAATTCGAACCTTATAGTTCCTTTCTGCACCATATCATGGAACACTGGATTCTCTGCCATCTTGATACAACTTTGTTTGTCACATAGGATCACAGTTGGGTCTATCTCTAAGTCAAACAATCCAGAAGCCATACTGCTTCACAACTAGCAGAGCAACCAACCATATATTCCGCTTGTGCTGAGAGCCACACTAGACTGCTTCCAGCTAAACCACGAGATCATGGCTGATCCTAGACAATAACATCCTCTCGATGTGTTCTTCCTGTCTGATACACTTTCTGCTCAATCAACATCTGTGTAACCATCTGAAGTCATGATCTCCAAGATAGCATAGATCAAAGTCTATCGTATCCTTTAGGTACCTCATCACATGCTTTGCAACTATCAGGTGAACACATCTAGTTTCCACTAGATACTGACTCAAGGTGTTCAAAGCAAAGCATATATATGACCTAGTATTTGTTAGATACATCAATGACCCAATAATTTGTCTGTACAAAGTTATATACACTAACTCTGATGAGTCATCCGCTAACAGCTTCAAGTTGGAATCCATGAGAGCAGCCATTCCAACACATCAAGTCCTTTTAATATTTCTTGGCATACTTTCCCTGGTTGAGAAATATTCCTTCTGAGTCTTGCCATACTTCCAGACCTAGGAAGTAATGCATCAATTTGAGATATTTCATTTTCATTTCTGCAGCCATCTATCTGTGCCATCTCTCGTCAGATGGGTCTACTGATATGAGCCTCAATATCATTCAAACTCTGTGGTGAGTTCCTTCTTGCATCCATGTCATCTGTGTATATAAACCATATTCAACCTTGTAGCAAAGGTTGAGATCCACATCACCCATGGTGATCATTAAGCTCATCAATTAACTATCGATCCCGGGTACCCATACAGAACCTGATTCACACTTCTTCCTTAATTACACCATTAAGAGAATGGTCTTATCTAGTCACTTGGAGCAAACATCTTGTCATGATTCTCTTCCTCTTTCTAAGAGAATCTTCTAGCCACGAGCCTTCTATATTTTGTTTGATTTGTAAATCTTCTTGTTGAACATCCATCACTTGTTCGGTATTCATCATTCTTCATGATCTTTCCTACATATCAAAATTAAGTACATGATTAGTAATACTTCATAATCATGAAATCATGTTGACATGATAACCTATTATGCATACATATATCATTTACATAGTTATGCAACTATCTTGACCAATACTTTGGCACAACACTCTTCCATATCCTGTATGCATACAGTGGCTATCTAGATGCCTTCCATCTCTACCAGAACATACTATCGAGAGTGTGCACAGCTCTCAGCATGTCAGCAAAGAGGTTTCATTCTAGACAAGCAACAATGGAATGTTTGTCCAACTTATCAATCATATGCATATTAGTAGTATATTGTTCAATGCTCTATGAATGTTTACACTCAGCATGATATATTCTAGGAATACAAATATTCATACAACCTATTACAGGCAATATCATTTACTATTTCAAATAACAACTCAAATACTTATCTTTTATGTTTGTGTGGTTGCCTCCCGCTTGATCTTCTATATGTCTTTTGAACTTCTATTCATTCTGTACCACTGTGAATGCTCAAGTGTGCACTAGTGTCATCCTCATGATCTCATACACAAACATACATTCATTAGTATATTATAATCTTGAATATGTATAGCCATGATCATAGATGATAAACATTAGTATTCAAGGTTTCAGGGAAGTCTTCTTTTACTCATGCATCAATCAGGATAAGAGACATAATATTCATAAACCCTTGATTACTAACTTTATGAAGAAGCATAACCAATCATACCAAGTATACTTATATAAGGGATCCTAACATAAAGTAAGATTCTAACTTGATATAGGAAAACATACCTGGATTAGTATACCTGCTTAGTTATGTCTAACATACCTAATCAATATCTTCTTTGTTCTCTTCAATGATTTAGAGATCCTGTGCTGAAACCTGCATATCTCATAGGTTAAGCATAATAGAACAAAGTCATACATACCTTGTAAGTAGAACTTCTATGTGATCAAGGATTATGGATGAGTCTTTGTTTTCATGTTGTCATGGTCATGGAACTTGATTTGTCTTTCGTGATGTACCTGTATCTTGTTAGCAGACAACATCAACCTCATACAACACCACAGTGCATTAGTACAATCATATAACCCTAATCAATGAATGTCTTCTATCATTCACATGTATTCATACTTTTATTAGGATGATAAAACATCAATGAATGTCTTCTATCATTCACATGTATTCATACTTTTATTAGGATGATAAAACATCAATGAATGTCTTCTATCATTCACATGTATTCATACTTTTATTAGGATGATAAAACAAATCTAACATTCATCAAGATTGTACTAATAAATAATATGAAGACAAACATATTATGAACTTAATCAAGAATCAGATTTCAAGACATACATGTACCTCCTTAAGTCATACCTGTCGAGACTTCTTGTAGTCTTCTTATGTAAGGCCTTGGCCTCAACTCCCCTTGAAACTTGATCTGGAGCTTGATTAGGGTTTGTTAGAGAAACCCTACAAATTCAATCTTTGACTTTCACACTTCTGAATGGATGGAAGGATGTGTCTTGCTGAGCTGATCAAACTTGCATACTTCAATTTTGAAATCTCCAAAACTTGACCCCTCAAAATTGCCTTCGAAACTTTTGGATCTTCTAGACAGGATCCCGAACTAGGGTTTGATGAAGCCCACCCTTCTGCCCAATCAAAAGGTTCGATCCAAGGCTCTAAACTCTTATTTTTCTGAGGAGCTTCCAGCCGTGGTCACAGACTTAAAAAATTCCAACTTTTGTTGAAGCCCTAATTTTCCATCTTTCCGATCAAAATCTCGAACTGGGGTTTGGTCAAGCCCGGTCTTCTATCCAACCAAAAAATTCGATCTTGGTCTCTAAATTTCGATTTTCCTGAGTAGCATTCAGCCGTGGACTCTGATTCCAAATTCTGGAAGCCATGAATGAAGGTGCTCCAAAAATAATTCTGTTTTGACAAACAAATGTACCTGATTGTTTCTGTTGTAAATCCTAAATTTTCAATCCACAGGGTCTGAAAACTTTTCTTGTGGTAGCCTGACCTGTCATCTTTCCATCTCGACAGGTCTGACCTCAATTGGATTTTCTGAGAGAGATTTATGCCAAGTGTCGCAACGTGACCTGTTTATGGGATAAAACATGAGAGCGAACTTCTACGGCGTGCCACATGTCACTGGTTCAACTTAGGCCTCTGAAAAAGTTTTCTAAGATAGTACAGTCTGTGTACTACCTATCGCTTTTTACGAAATTTCATTTGGAGCTTCCTAGCCCAAGTTATGACCTTTTTTCCTTGGTCACCTGATTTTGACTGAGATCTGGAAGAGGCAGAAACCCCAACTTGTACTGATCATAACTTACAAAGTACAACGAATATGAGGGTGCCTTTGGACACAAGATACCTGGGGATGTTATCTACGACCTGTAAAGGTTTCAGATCCTGAAACTTTGCAAAAATGGATTTATAGCGAAAGTTCCACGATGACTGGTTTTTGCTATATAAAACCCAAACCTTCAAATTGTCGCAAGTGAAGCAAGTTTCGTAAGTGCCATACATTGCCTTCCTTCAGGTTAGCTTTGATACCATGTTAATATTTAATATTCTAAGATAGAAAATAGCAGCATTACATTCCATTTCACAATAATAGCATATACAGGATCACTGAAGAAACAACAAGCACAACATAAACACAAGAGACACAGATTTATCCTGGGAAACCCTCATGGGGTAGAAAACCCAGCAAAGCTTCCTCAATATAGATGACCAGCAATATACAAAGATGCAAACCAAAGACATGATCTCCTCCTCCACCATAGCAGACCTCTCCTCCACAAGTGCGCTACATTCTGAGTGAGGGAAGTGTGTGTATAATGACCCACATAACACATACAGGGCCGACCCCCACTAGGGAAGTCTAATAACCCAAGTTACCACAATCCGACGGAGGAATAAACATCTCCGGATATACAATAAGATCTTCACGGAGTAATGAAACATCTCCGGAATAATAAAGTACAAATATAATATTCTTTGAAGTTACAATATTTCAACAGCACGATCGTCTATAATGACTGATTTTGTCATTCTAAGCCTCAATTTCTCTTGTGGGTCTAATGAGGATGTCTTCGATGAGATACATGATGTATGATGATGATGTCTTTCTGCAATATTAGCTTAAATGTCACATGCGTGTGAAATTTAAGCATTAACATAGACTCTTGTTGCATCGAGAGGAGCGAGGTACTCTACAACCTAGTATGGGGGAGATGTTGTCACGTATGTAACATAACACTACATTACCAAAAATTAAAATTAAAATTAAAAAATACATGTCGGCTGATAAAATAAAAAGTTATGAAAATTAATCTTAAAAATCCATGTCAGCACATTAAAAAAAACTTAAACCCGAAATTATCAAGAAAGAGAGGGATCAAATTTCTTGAGTATAAGATTAAAAACATTTACACCTCAAGAAATTGGATCCCTCTCGGTGCTTGATAGATCTGGTTTTAAGATGGATCTATGCTCGTGTTAGCTTCAATCACGAAGATTCAACATATGTAGAGGAGGAAACAAGTGTTGTTACTAAGAATATGATTAATATATTAGGTGTCCAAATATTATGCTACCTTACGTGTGGAGATTCCACTCTCTTCTATGTTTGTGCATACCTTTATAATACCCGCATATCCTATTAAAGAATATATTTTATTTGGTTAGTACTTATTTAGTTTGCACGAGATTAGGTGACAACACACCTCCATTCATAGAACAACCTACCATTGGTATGAGTAACAACTCGCTAGATTGGGTTCCCCTCTGTGATGTGATGGCTTGAAAAAAGAATGAAGCCACATGGTTATGGTTAAAACCTACTTGGATCTTCTACGAAAATATATCTAATTGATTAGAAGCATTCATGATCACTTACCTTAGGATAACCCTATGAAAGTGCACTCTTCAATAGTAGGAAAGACTCCAATTGACTCCTACCACATTTCAAGTGGTGAAGAACACACTCTTAAATGAATGGAGTGAAATGGTATACACATTCCTATTATGACCAAAAACAAGGGCCTCTCTGAATTACTTCGATTGTGGGATAAGAGAAGGGTTAGAAATAAACAAAACTAATAATTCAAAGGAATGCATTTAATGGTTGTTGCATTGCTCCCCCCTATAAGTTACCTCACTATTCAAGGTATGAAACCAACAACATATCAAGAATCTTTGTAAAAGATATCATAATTCTATGACGGAGCACTCAATTCCTTTGTTATCGGTCAAATTAGCACTTCTCCGTTTGTGACCACATTGCTCTATCGGTCACACAAAAGGACAAAATGGATTGAAGAGCTTACCTTGACCATAGATAACCTTAAGTTGAATCTTATAATCCTTTCCTCAGAAGCATATTTCTTTGTTTATTTTAACAACCTGCGAGTGTCAACAAAATTCATGCACTCACTACATGCAAGCTGAGACATTCGCGAGTCACTTGCTAGTTGTCTCATATCATACTCGCAGGTATCTTAAGAAAAAGTTGAAAAAATAATTCGAAACACGAATTGGGATTAGTTGAGGAAGGTATCCAAACTTCCTCAACTTCCCATCTCAACCACCTTTCGAACCAATCCTCCTTGCCTTGCCATAAATACAAGGGGAGGGCTTGAGAAAAGGAACTTATGATCATTGGAGAAATTTATGGTGGAGAAATTCATAGCTAAGAGAGAGGAGTAGGAGCCCGGGGTCTGGTTACGACGGTGCCGGTGCAGGACATGTATAACATTATTGTACTTCTTGTATTTGTCAATAAAGATCAAGACATTCTTCCTTTCCCAATAAGATTGTTAATATGTATTGTTATTTTGATTACAATTTGACGTTATGTTATATTATTAATATCAATCCTTTATTTGTGGTCAAACTGGTTTGAGGAAGGTTTTGGTTTGTGTCGCAGGTTGTTGCAGTGGAGAACGAAGAGAGAAAAGCTTGGACCGACCTTTATAAATAAGGTACATTTTCCTCTTCACCATAATACAATTTGCTTATAACAATGTTTGCAAACCCTTATATGTCTATCTGATAAACCCTAGTATGTTGGTAGTCTTCCCCTACTATAAGGACAATTTCCCTAACAACAGAACTGGCGACTCCACTGGGGAGCACCATCTGTTTTTTTTTGCTTTGGGGACTCTTGTTGAGTTTTTCCAGTTTTTACAAATTGTTTTGGTCTCTTTATAGGTGTCTAGGGTATCCTTGACCCTTTGTACTTGACTCAGTTCTTTTTGATCTGCAAACTTTTTATTTTTTAAGATTTTTTCAGAGCCCACCCACGAGCTTCGTGTACTTACAGGCGCGACTATTTAGTTGCACTCGCGAGTTGCCTATATAGGTACCCGCAGTTATTTAGTTGCACCCGCGTGCTTCTGTCTGTTACAGTCGCGAACTTATCCCGAGATTTTTAGTTTTGTTAGGGTTTTGTCTTAGGGTTTCTTTTCCTGGCTTTGAAAGTTGGTTTGTTGATCTGACACCTGCTTAGTGTTGCTGAGTGTTCATCTGAGTCTTGTTTACAACCATTTTTAGAGATCTCCTTTGATTTTGTGCTTGATTTAGTAGGTTTTTGGGTCTTCATTTTATTTTTGAAAGTTTTTCAAGGCTCACCCGCGACCTGTCTGTATATACAGTCACGACTTTTTTGCCCTACTCGTGAGTTGCTGGTATATGTACCCGCGGGTCAACCATGTGTTGCTGCATATTACAGTCACGGGTTTTTCCTAGGGCTTTTCTTTTTTAATTAGGTTTTGGTCTTAGGTTGGTTTGACTGTAGCTCTGGAAGTGTTTTGCTGACCTGATACCCTCTAGACATTGTTCAGTGTATGCTGAGTCTAGTTTGAAGCTTCTTTAGGAGTTTCTTTTTGAGTTCTTATGCTTGTGAAGTTACCCTTGCTTTCTAGCCCATGTTTGTTTGGAAAGTGCTTGGATTCCATCCTCTTTGATTACTGGTGTTTAGGAGCAGACTGATCTCTGCACAAAAGTCTCTATTTTTCCGCTTTACATATCAGTCATCTTTGTTTGCATTTTGTTCCAAAACCTAGTTACTTCTCAAAAGCAACTGTTGGGTTGGTCTTTGTCGGTCCCGCATAAGGTCTGATTGCTTTAGTTTTGGGTAATTTTTCTTTATTTGCACTGCTTGATAAGTCTTGTTTGTTCATATTTTATTTGTATTTCTTTCACAATTAAAGAAAAAATCAAATTTAAAAAAAAAGAACTTTACTTTTATAACAAGAGTTGTCATTTTCTCTTCAAAGTAGTTGTAGTCTTTAGTGCTATTATCTTTGAAAAAAAAAGACTTTTATGCTTAGGTTTGCTTTGATTTTCATGTTTTGAAAGAAAAACGAAAAAGAAAAATTGTGAAGTTTTACATTTTATATGCACTTTGATTTCAGTTGTAACACACCACACATTGCACCATCCTTTGAGTAAGTAACAACCTATAAAAAGAAACATTAATAAAATATATTAGTAATTTTCTTTTTTAGGGTTACACAACATCAACTAGATTAGGCTAGGATTTCGGAACATAACACTTTTAACTCTCCGAAATCATTCAAAATATCAAATCATAGTACAAACTATCACTAGGTAAATCCATTGTTGTGGAAGTGTTTCTGGGAAGCTCTACTAAAACCAGAGTTAAGCACGAGGTCATGTAAGATTGGACTGTTGGGGATACCGCCCCCACTTTTCATTCAAGCATACACTAGAGTTGATTCACGCACGGGGGTCCATTAGTTCCTCGTGTACTCTTGGATTTTGGGCTTAGTTACCCTATCCATGCGTTTTGGCTGGACCTGCGACTGTCCCCTCCGACATTTTCTACAATAGTGGTAGCCATAGTATCTTGACTTTTAGGGCTCTACACAGGTGACGACAGAAGGCTATTTTTGTTGTACCTAGGACAGACGTGGGAGGAAACCCTCTGCAGCGATTTGAGAAGGCGGTTTGGTGATTCAAATGCTTGCACCCAGAAAGCCTATATGTGGACCCCGGGTAACTGTTCTTCGATATTCTACTAGTTTATTCTGGACCCTCATCATCCCATACTTACTTTTGAGAGTATTACCTTTGTTTGCCTGGTCTGGATTACTGTAGGACATTTTTAGTGGTGTGCTGCTTGTTCTTCTTGTTCTAGTGGCCCCTACGTTTAGTACTTGGTATATTTTTCACACAATTGTGGAGGACCAACCTCTTTGTAGGTCACGAAGGTTGAGAAACCTTCCTCCACTCAATGTGGAGCCTCCGCCGCCACCACAACGACGAAGAACAAACTCTTGTGGTTCTTACAAACTTATGGGAACAACTGAACAACCTAGAGAACCTCACCTGATTACTCAGGATCAACCGGTTCAAGAAACTGTTGAGGTTGAAGACTTGACTTCTGAAGAGTTTAACACACCTTTCAACCCTCCTTTAACTGGACCCAACAATCCTCTACTGGAAAGAGTAGTTTCTCTAGGGATTCCAGAACTAAGTGTATATAGGTTCACACCTGGTGGTTTTATGGATAAATTAGGGGATGCATCAGGAGCTCCTTTTACTCCCACCACAACTATTATTTCAAGAGGGTTCTCCCATCCACATTCACACACATCGATACCAAGCTCATTGCAGTTTACTTCTGTTGCGAGTCCTTCTTTCAACTTCAATGCTGGTTCCTCGTGTTTGTCGGGCTCTCAAGCTACGACAACATTCACTCCATTTGGTTCCTCCGTTGGAATATCCAGTATTCCCTTTTCGGGGATACCCTCGGTACCTTTTACATCCTCCCCTTTTATGCATCAATTCCAGGTTAACCCCCATTATGCTCCTTTTAGTTACGGATTTCCTTGGTTTGGAGGACACATCGCTCCTTCAATGCCTTTTGTAGGCTCTACACCTGCTTCGTCTACTGCATCCATGTCAGGGTTCAACCCCTTCATAGGTTTTCAGGCACATTCATCCAATGTGCAAACTTCTAATATACCTGTAGGGAGTACTCCCTTTTCACTGTTTGATGGAGGGGGCAGTAACAACTTTGTTAACCCACATTTAAGGGGTGCTTATACCCAACCACAATGGACGAGTCCACAAAGAAGAAGTCCTTTAGATTACGGCTGGAGCAACTTTAATAATGCATTTACTTGACAACCAGTGGCTGGGGGAAACCCCAACCAACAGTATAGGAACCAGGTTTCGAGTGGTTCCTCCTACCGGGCTCCTTTTAATCAAATGCCATCGACGAGACCTCATTTTCCTTTTCTGGCAACTCTGAATTTTCCTGATCTTTCAAAACTCATGAACAATCCGGTGCGCCACAACCCGACATGGCCACCAGTCCCAACCAAGCTTCCTTCGGACATTCCAAAGTTCGAAGGTAAAACTTGTGAAGATCCTAGTGACCATGTCACTACTTTCCACTTATGGTGCTCTTCCAACTTGCTTGACGACGATTCCATTAGGTTGGGGCTCTTCCAAAGGACCTTAACTAGTGTCTCAACCAAGTGGTACATTGAACTACCTGCTACAACATATGATAACTTTCGGGACTTAGCAACAGTCTTTTTGAACCACTTCCAGCTTCATGTCTGGTATGATGCTGGTACAGACCTTCCATCTACCTTCAGGAAGAATAAATCCACTCACCTATCTGACCATATTCAGGAGTGGTGAAGACGGAAGAGGCTCATCAAGGCTGAGATCCCCCCATAGTTCCTTTTGGAGTGGTATCTGAAGTCACTCCTTCCTTATATTTCTAAGGATGTTGCAACTTCTGGGGTAACTTCTGAGGAAGAAGCAATCTTGAGGACCTAGTAGCTTGACCTAGTTTACACTCAATCTGGTATCCTCTATGAGATCATTCCGAACACACCGAGGTCTAATATAGATCTTGGAAAACCTAATCCTAGACCACATGCCGATGGAATTGTTGGTTCAACTGATTCAGCAGTGCTTGAAGCTTTAACCAAGCAGGTTCACGCCCTCTCTGTGAAACAGTCTGTTGTTGAAGCAACTACGGTTGCAACCTCCCCTTCTAAAATGGAATTTGTACAATAGGTGCAGACAAATCAAAAGGGTCCTCAGAAACCCAACAACCAAAAGAAAGGCAAGAAAGGGGAGGGGAACCATCAAAATTCCAAAAACACTGACAATGTCGAGGAGGGAAAGAAGGAGAAAAATAAGGTAAAGTTTCCCTGCAAGCTTTGCAAGGATGATCACCTTACTCACCAGTGCCCTCTTATGGACGAGGCCCAGAAGCTTCTACAAGAAAAGAAACCAGTCGTCTTGAAGGATCTATTTCCTCATGGACAAGGCTCAGCTTCTGGCACCTCTAATGCTGGGGGCACTAACCGTGCCACGTCAACTGATCAATCATTCATCAACATGGTTAACTCAAACACGCTACTAAAAACCAGAGCCAGGAATTATACCCCGAACTTGCAACAGAAAGATAAGGAAGTTCCTGAGTCATCCGTCCCTCTCCACATCGAGAGACCCGAAGATACCTAAGGGTGTCTACAAACGGGATATGCAAAACCCTAATGCGTAGGTCGCTCCAAACTACTCCGTCGTAGAGGTCCTGGCCCAAACACCCCGTGCATTGTCTGCACTAGAAGTTTTGCAAAGCTGCCCTTTGCAGCGGAATGCACTTCTAGCGGTAATCAAGAGCATGGATTCCTCAAGTATGCTTGCACGGTTTGATATGCCAAACATCAAACCCTGGTAACCGTATCATGTGGCCTTCCAAATTGAAGTAGTCCATGGCCCCAAAACCATTGGACGAACCGTTATAGATGAAGGCGCGTCTACTTGTGTAATGTCAATATCCTGCTAGAAAGCCCTTGGCTCTCCTGAGTTAGCCCCTTCCAACACTCTGCTTACTACTTTTGACGGAAGATCGTTCCGTCTGCATGGAGTCTTGCCTGCGTTTGAGATTCAACTTGCCAGTAAGCTAGTGTCTGTGGAGGTTGAAGTTTTGGATGCTCCTCTCGACTACAATCTATTGTTGGGAAGGAGATGGACGTATGCAATGCAAGCTATTCCATCGTCCATTTTTCGAGTACTCATGTTCCCACATAAAGGCAAGATCATCATGATTGATCAACTTTCCTTCACTCAGAAAAATAACACTACTTCATCGGATTCTAATATCCCTTTGATTGATCAGACTCACCCTCCCAACGAGAGTCCGAGAGTAGGAATGTATTCATCGTTGATGGGCACATTCGACCTACCTGCTCCCATAAATTACATTGGTTCTACGAGTACCACTAACATTTTGTCTCGGGAAATCTTCACGGTCAGTCGAACAACTGATCCATGGGTTCTTCCCACTCAACAAGAACCAACTGTGCCCTTATCTATTGCAGAGGTGGCGTACCAAGCATCACAAAATCTTGCAACAGATCATATCTTGACTCCGCCTGTCTCCACAGAGTCAGATATTGACTATGCACCTATATGGTCAGTTAACTCTATCCATTATTTTGATTGTCTAGACACCGTTTTCCTTTCGATGAGGCGATCCTGGAAGCCATGGTAGGGATGGAGCATCCATGGGAGCACATGCACCACAGATCCTATTTCCTTCCATATCTTGACAAGATAGAGAATGGTGAGTTTTCAGTGAGACCTAGTGGTGATGTCAATTTTTCCATCACTCCTTCTACTACGCAAACGATTTATGCCGAAGGTAACATGGAAAACATATCAAAGACTATACCGATCGATATCTCCACTAAACTTGACGTTTTAGAAAACCTCTTTATTGGAGCAAATTGTTCTCCTGATGAGATCACTTTGTATACCAACCTGTTGAAGGAGTTCCACGACGTTTTTGCCTGGTCTTACGAGTAAATGCCAGGCATCGACCCCACCATAGTTGAGCATGTCATCATGACTTACCCTAATGCTAAACCAGTGAGACAAAAGCTTCGTCCGGTGAACCCTCAGAAAGTAGCAGCCATTAAGGCTGAAATTGAAAAGCTGTTAACAGCCAGCTTCATCTATCCAATCGACATGACAGAATGGGTCTCCAACCGAGTCCCAGTCGACAAAAAGCAAGGAACCATACGTGTCTGTACAGACTTCAGGGACCTTAACAAAGCATGTCCCAAGGACAACTACCCCACACCTTTCATAGACCAGATCATTGACGCGTGTGCAGTCCATGAAATATTTTCTTTCATGGATGGTTTTTCAGGGTACAACCAAATCCAAATAAAACCTGAAGACCAACACAAAACGACTTTCATTTGTCCCTCGGGTACCTTTGCTTATCGGAATATGCCGTTTGGATTAAAGAACGTTGGAGCCACCTTCCAGCGCGCCATGAAATTTGCTTTCCACGATATCAAACATGTAATTGAGCCATATCTGGATGATCTCCAGCGCGATCTTGTAAGAGATGAGATCATCCTGCTCATTTGTGACTCATGTTTGAGAGATGCAGATACTATAAGATTCATTTGAATCTTAACAAATGCGTATTCTGTGTCGATTCCGGGCGCTTACTGGGTTTCATCGTGTCTAGTCATGGGATTATGGTTGACCCATTAAAATTTGAGGCCATTGTAAATCTACCTCCTCCTCGTACCCTTCGACAAATTCAGAGTTTGCAAGGCATGTCAAACTTTCTACGACGTTTCATTATTAACTATGCTAAAATCACCAAGGGATTCATGAGACTGCTCAAGCAAGATACCCATTTTTTTATGGGATGAGGTTGCTCAGACTTCGTTCAAGGCCTTGAAGAAGGAACTACTATCAGCCCCCTTGCTGAGCTCGCCAGATTATACTAAGGACTTCCTTTTATATCTGGAGGCATATGTGTCCAAGATTGGTATAGTACTTGTTCAGGAGGATGACAAGCTCCAGGAACATGTCATTTATTATCTTTCGCGCGCATTGGTAACTCCTGAGCTTAAGTATTCTCATGTCGAGAAGTTGGCATTAGCTGTCGTCCACTCTGTTCAGAGGCTTTGTCATTACATCCTACTGTGAACCACCACAACCATTGCAGAAGTCAATCCCTTTCAATAGGTGTTAACCCGACATATCATCGGCGGGAAGTTCAATAAGTGGATTGTCATTTTGCAAGAGTTTGACCTAACTTTCCAATCTGCCAAGTCAAAGAAATATCTGGTGTTCGCCGAACTTATTTCTGAATTCCCTAGTGACGTAGCCAACAATGAGGAAGAGTCATCATTTCCGGATGAACACATATTTTCATTGCGACCTCTAATCCGTGGTATGGAGATATTCTAATATATCTCCAAACTCTTAGGTGTCCCCCTACTTTCTCTAGGGATGAATGACGGAAACTAAAACATCACGCATGGAATTACCTCATCATTTCTGATACATTATACAAACGTGGGGTAGATTCCATTTTACGATGTTGTTTAGCCCTGGAGGAAGCTGAAACAATATTGAATGATTCCCATAGTGGAGCCTGTGGGGGTCATCTTTCTGGGTTGGAAACAACCCAGAAAATACTGCGTGCTGGTTATTTTTGGCCCACGATCTTCAAAGAAAGTGTGGAGGTTGTGAAACATTGTCAACCTTGTCAAATTTTCACCAAGAAAATGTGAGCAAACCCGACTCCTCTCCATCTTGTGATTACAACAGGCCCCTTCACCAAGTGGGGGGTTGAATTCATGACGTGTAATCCAGCTTCGACAGGAGGAAACCATCACATCATTGTTGTCATCGACTACTTTACGAAGTGGGCCAAGGCAATTCCTACTGTGAGAGAAAATGGAGAAACGACTGCTTATTTCGTGTTTAACCAAATCATTGCTAGATTGGGTATTCCCAAAGAGATTGTCATGGACCATGGTCGATATTTTCAAAACAATATGATGACCGAGTTGTATACCATGCTAGGTTTTCAACAAGAACATTCGTCCTCGTTTTATCCACATGCGAATGGTCAGGTCGAAGCAGTCAATAAGACTTTGAAAACCATCCTTCAAAGGACCGTTAATGCCAATCGATCCAACTGGCACATCATGTTGTATCCCACTCTTTGGGCTTACCAGTATAATGTCAAGACTGCTACCGGGTTCTCACCTTTCCAGCTCGTTCACGGGGTGGAGGCAGTTATTCCGGTTGAGTGCAATATTCCCTCGTTGAAGTTGGCTATCCAACTGCTCCCTAAAACTTCAACTTTGGAGGAGCGTTTGCTACATTTAGATCACTTGGATGAACATTGTCGCGTTGCGCTTACAACAAATGAATCTCATAAAATCCGAGTCAAACATCAATACGACAAGTCTATGAAACCAAGGGTGTTCTCTAAAGGAGACCTTGTTCTACTCTATGACCAGGACAAAGATCCCTTGGGGGCAGGCAAATTCAAATCTATGTGGCTCAAACTGTACATTGTATCTAAATTTTTGAAGAAAGGATCTTATGAGCTAACCGACTATGAGGGTTGTAAGTTGCCCGATCCCAAAAATGGGCTCTACTTGAAAAAAGTATTATGCTTAGGCCTCTATGCTTTTTCTTGTATTATAACCGTACATGTTTGTAGAGTTAGTCTTTTCTTTTGATTTTTGTTGTGTCTTATGTATCTTCTGGATTGTGGTTTCAGATGAAAACCGAGTGCTTTATAGGATTCGCTGATGGCGCTAGTCTCCACACCCGTTGGTTGGCTTCAGTAGCTTGGATTATTTACTCACCGTTTGGTCAACTTGTGTCTTCGGGAGGTGCTTTCTTGGGCCCTACAACGAACAATGTAGCTGAGTACAGTGCAGTCATTGAGTTTCTCTAAGATGCTATTCATCACGACATTTCACATTTGGAGGTAACACTCGAATCACAGTTAGTTGTACTTCAATTGATGGGTAACTATAGGGTTTGCAATCCTGCTTTGCTTCGTTAGTTTTTGTGTGTTAGGTTACTTGAAAGACACTTTGATTTTATTACATTTCAACATATTTCAAGGAATTTAAATTCATTAGCTGACTCATATGCAAACTATATTTTAGATTCGCATTTGTACCATACACAATCACATTAAACAGTCACACACATAAAGACAAAAAACACATGTATATCTATCTCACACTACTTTCACCTGTACTGGGGCTTGGGGGTTGGCAGGAATAATTTAGCAGAACTCATGAGTTACAAACTCCTCCTTTTATTTGCCATCAAGAAAGGATGTCAAAATATTAATGTTTTTGGTGATTCTATGAATGTTATTAACTGGTCACATGGTATTCAACAGTGAATAGATATTAGACTTGTTAACATTCTACAGGACATACGTGATCTACAACACTCATTTATACATTTTTCATGCAGACATGTATATAGGGAGAATAACACGAAGGCGGACGAGGCTTCTAAAGTTGGCAGGAACTTGGCAATGGGGATGTGGAAGGTAAAGGAGTTCCGTGAGGGGACTATCTATGAGTACTATCACCAGCCATTTGTTGATGAAGCGACTTTTCATTGATTGAGATATCATCCTATGGTTTCCACTACTACACATTTTTTAACCTGATAACTATTAGTCGTCTCTTTGTTTTGGAATTGTAGAAAGGATATTTACTGTTTTTATTTTTGGAATGGAACTTTAGAGGCTCGGGGAGCCAGTAGACTGATACATATACTATAATCTTTTGGTTTGGATCGGTGATTATTTGATCACATATGACTGTTGTAAAGAAGACTCTTAAGTCTTTAGCACTATTTCTTGTTAAGCTGGTATCCGCATGCATTCTTGAAATGCATATTCAGAATGTAATTTTGTTCACCTCTGCTGAAATAAAATTACGCTTTTTGTCCTGGGAAAAAAAAACACATGTATATATAAAATCGATACTGTATATATCAGGATAAAAAAAAAATGAGTTTGAGTCATAGTATGTCGCAGTGTCATAAATATACAAAAATGGGTTCAAAGGCCTAAAAAATATAGACATGTCTCTCTCCCTATGGAGAGGGAGGTGCCTCTGATAACTCTGATACAACCTCTCTATAGCATATGACTAGCCTGGCTACTTTTCTAAGTAGTCTAATCCATGCTGGGGGCACGCCCACAACATGCTCCTACATCTTGAGCGACATTCGCTCGATATTGTATGTTGGGATGTCATGATTCAACCGACTCATCTTCCCCTCTATGTTCACCAGCATCGCATCAACAACTCCAGGCTCATTCAGACGTATAAATATGCGAGGGTGTCCCGCGGGTCGCATAGGTCCCACATCTGCATAAATCACACTATCAATACTCTTACTCATCATAAAAATTATATATGCATAAAAACATAAAAATGAAATAAATTTCAAAAGCATAAGCATATCTTACCCATCTCTCTCGAGGCTTATCTTGGAGGAAGAGTGAGATTTGGATCTCCTTGGAAATCCATACCAGCGTAGGGGAACTGCTCTAGAGCCAACACTTGTTGGCCCCACCATGCTAAGTAGTCCTCATCTGCATATGAGAGACTAGTTTCGCCACCACCCTGGCGTAAGAAAATGTCTTCCCATTGAGTCATCAAAGGCTCACGAGGATATAGAAATGGTAGGGCTACCCCCGGACTCAGAGCGGGGACCCTCTCGAAAAATAAAGTGCATAAGATGCTGTCGTACCCAAATTTTTTCTTCTTCCCGGTATTGCATTTAGTCAATTGGTGTTTCATGTTCATTGAGACACCCGAACACTAGTGAAACACGACACCACGCAAGAATTCAACACCGATTTGCATGTAGTTTCGAGAGGCCAAGTGTTTGTGGCACTCCCTCCAATTATGTTCAAGGTACTTAGTATTACCTTTAGTGGGAATCTTGCAATGGAGCCGACTGGGACTTGGATACCACTCTTTTCGATACCCGACAAACAATATGTGTTGGTTGATGTAATCTTGGATAGATAGTGCACCGACCCCTCTAAATGTACCTTTGAGGTTCACCCCCTCACCTCTACGGGATAAATCGATAATAAAGTATATATCGTCGATGGTGATGTCTAACATCTCCCCTTGGAGATCAAACATCCCATGATCAGGATCCCAGTAGCCAACAAGCATTTGGAGTAGATGAGTTTGGGCACGCATGCTCATTGTTTGAAAAAATTTAAGCAAACCACATATTCGTAACGCATTAAGTGTAAGCGGATCCCCCATGGCATCTCTATCCATGGTATCATGCTCTCTTTCCCTCCAAGTCAACACCATACCTGCATTGTTCATCCTTTCATCCATTAGTTTTTTGTTTTGTTTTTTCATTTTTCTGGTAGCGCCTGCGAGTTCACCTCTATAACAGAGACGGCTACTCGTGGGTTCACCTTTGCTAAACCTGCACATATTCCTTGTAGCCGCGAGTTTAGTAGAGAGGAACTCGTAGGTACGAGGCCCTAATTTTTAAACCTTTGTAAAAAACAAAAAACACCACCAAAAATTAAAAAAGAATGGATGGAATTGCTAGTTAAGAGAGAGATGACTTACTTGCAACTGACGGAATTCGGTTTGGTGACCCGGTTTGAGCGCTACGAGCGGTTGAAGTAAGAGGGTTCTTTTGCCTTTTTGCTCCAACAAAATGACTTTGTGAGTTTTGTGGCCATTTTTGAACTATTTATAAAAGTTACTTTAAATTTTTACCCACTTTTACCAATTTCCTATAGTTTCAAAACTGTTTTTTAACTTTATTTAATCACTAATACCCTTTTTAAGTTCTTTTTGATTAGGTAAAGTTCGAAGCGACATCTCTCACTACTTTTCGCAATAGTGGTCTATAAAGGTTTGATTTTCTTTGTGACATGTCAGTTTGGTACAATACTTCCTATCATTTTATGTCATAATGAAATCTCTTTTGATCATGTTTATGTCATTTTCTACTAATGCGGTTGTCTTCATGATAGCTACAGCTTTTTGTCATTTGACAAGATCAAGGAACTTAATTCCATGGTATCTATACAGTCTTTTTAAGCCCTTGTTAGACTCTTTAAAATCAAACAAGATCGCTGAGTATACTTGTCACGTCAGACTCGCTAAAGGAATTGAAGCGACATCCACTTAGGTATAAGTTTACCCCTTTTCCGAACCTTTGTGGATTAATTACGAAAAAGGTATACTCTAGTCATGCGTGGCTAGAAGAGTTCTTCTCTCATTGTTTTACACTTTTTTGGGTGAGGAGACTAACTCTACAAAAAATGACCTTTTGGAGTCTTCTTTAGGGTTTCCAGACTCTCGAAACATGAAAATACCAACGAGCATTCACCAACTCGGGCTTGATGTGAAATCCATGAGTAGGTATATGGAATTCTTGTTTAAGTTTTTCAGACTCCTTAAATACGAAAAACACCAGCGAGCACAAACCAACTCGGGCTCGATATTAAAATCCACGAGTAGGTGTATGGAGTTATTGTTTAAGTTTTTTAGACTCCTTAAAATTGAAAACACCGGCGAGCATGAATAGATACAGGCTCGATATTAAAATACATGGATCAGTGTTATCGAGTACTAGTCTATCTCTTCTTGAAACTCATTAAAACATGAAGAAGGTCTTGAGTTTCCCTCCCATGGACTCGTTAAATTACACATAGTTGGAATTATATCAAGCAGTCTTCTCCCTCTTTATTAGTGCTTGCTTCAAAAATGAAGAAGGAATATTGAGTTTGCTTTCTTGGACTCATTAAAACTAACAAGAAGGAAATTTTTTAAATAAAAAGAGAAAATGGAAGGGGAGAATATCAAAGTATCTTTTCAGTATAAATGCAACAAGTCACTTATGTCCTTGAACACAACACCTTTTTGAGTCCTTTCAAACAAGTTGGGTTTTAGTTTTTGGCCTTAGGATGAACCTAATCTCAGAGTTTTTACTCTGATTGGTTACTCTTCCAGTCACATGGAGAATATGTTAATGTCTCCTACATTGCAGATTTATATTATGGCCCCCTTCATTGTCAAAGCTACCTAAGTCACTCTTGTGTTGTGCTCAATGTTCAAGGACACCCCTTGTGTCGACCATTCTGTAGTTACCTTGACCTAATGTGTCGGCCATTCCTTGATGTTAGTTTGTTTCATCATGTACTCAGTCCTATTCCAGATCAAATCAACCTCTTGATTGTATCTCATGTTGGATGATGGAGGATTCCTTAAGGCCTCCCTTCCAGTGGACTTATTCCCATCGACTTCAACTTATCTTGCTCTGGGAATGAAGTTTAGAGTTTCAGGTAGTACCTTGGGGACTGCAATCATCAGTGGCAATTTCCCTCACCGTTGAATAGCAGGAATACATCAATGTCCCCTACTTGATGGATTCTTCAGGTGTTCGACTTCAAGACCCCTTATTCACACTTGTTAGAATGTACTAGGTACCTTGGACCCCATTTTCATTAATGGTGGGTGTCCTCGCACTTGTTAACGGTCTACATCATTGGCCAATAATCAAACGATATCCGCCATGTTTGAATTCATCTCATGTATTCGCATGGTTAGGATTCGCCTTTAGACGGTTTGGATGAAGACCTTGGGCCTATAATAGCATTATCATATTTTGTTATTTATGTGATATGTTCGTAGAGGCTAAGGATGGTATAGTGGTTTTTAGCTAATTAGAGGTAGTTCCAAACCCTTTCTTGGAGCCTTTGCTACAAGACCCTGGTCCTTAGAGGGAATTAGTTCATAATGAGGGTTTCGTGGGTAAATCTTTGGATCTAGCCATCTTGTTAGGTTGTCTAGGATCTATTATGTCCATAAAAGCTCATGGATTGAACACAGTAGGGGTCGAGAGCGATTTATGATTTTCCAAAAAGAATAACAAGGTTTTGAAGAAGTAGAGTGCACATATTAAGATGATTATTGGTGAATATTTATGTTTGGATCAAGTATTGGACTATATAGATAAGGCACTCTTGGGATACTTCTTTGGTATATGTATAGTAGAAGGCTCATTGAGGAAGTGGTTAAAAAGTACTTGGGAACATGTTCTAGGTTACAACCCAACCTTTTATATTCTTACACGAGGCTGGTTAGGGTTCAAGTTTTCCTTGGAGGATGATATTGTGGGGATATTAAATGGTATATGATTGTGGGGTAATTGATAACTATCACTAAAATTTTGGCACACATGCTTCAATCCAAGAAGGGAGGTCTCACATCAGGTTCTGATTTGGGCGAAGGCGTTGTGTCTTGCTCTTGAAATCTGGACTAATGAATTCCTCACATATATGTTTAATTTGTTGGGGAAAACAATTTTTGTGGATGCTTCTTACAAGTAGAGTGTACATATAAGGGTGGATAAGGTACTTTTAAATTTGGATTTGTTTGAGGGTCTTGCAGATAGCAAGAAAATTTTAGTGGGGGACTTGGTTATTCAACAAACTTTGGACTATTGCAATGCCCCCTTCCATTGTATGTGATGTCACTCTTTGGGAAAAATGGTTGAGAATTGTTCTAAGGTTTTTAAGATGTAGATTTGGTGGCAGAAATAAGGAGGACTCCACTCTCCGGAAGAAGGGACTATCTCTCCTAAGGAAGCAGAGCACGCTAAGGGGACTATGCCTCTCATTCTAAAGGACTCGATGGTGGATGTGTCAAAATAGTCTTATGGTTCAAAGCATTTGAGGTAAAAATATGCTCCAATACAATTTTATGATTTTACTACTTCTTCGACTCCACTACAGGTTACCTTTGGAGTTGTTGGGTTGAAAGAATTTAGGCCTGACCCAAGTCCTAAGCTTGGGGAGAATGTTTATTGCTCTATACTTTCTCAAGAAGCATCATGGACTATAATTGAGTGAATTCCTTCTTTCATTGATCTAGGTGAGGGAAATAAGAGGGAGGATTAGGATCTAACATGATGTTTATCTACATACAAAGCCTTCCACAACTCCGAAAGGGGGATTTTCTCTATTTCAGAGGATGTTGGCTTGGGTTCTAGCTTGATGATTCCTGTGGTTGAGCAACATCTTGTACTTTTGGTTCTTGTTTCCCCAAAATGACATAGTACTTGGGAGATGATACTATTTGGTAATTTTCATTTGGTTTTTACTTCTCCTATGAGTACTACATTAATGGTTAATGCATTTGGAGGGGTTTTGGACATTTAGGGTGGGGTGAGGTTTTCTTCCAAGTGTAGTTCTTGATCTTCCTTTTAGGGGACCTCTCTTTCTACCTCCGGGGTAAGTCTAAGTGACCCCCTTCATTTCTCCTCATCTTCTCATGACATGGATTTCTCTTTTGTAGTTTTATTAGAGGGGGTTTCCCAATATTCGGGACATAGCTCGAGTTCTAGTGGCGGGTCTGGGAAAAAATCTCATGCTTTTAATTCAAAAGGTTCCCAATATTTTTTGGGGGACTTATTTTATGGTATACTATGGAGGGACCACAAAAGGAAAGGTTCACATACTACCCTTGGTTGTAAGTATTTTTTGTGTCACCACAATCACAGGTAGCAATTGAAATAATTTAGGATAAACAATTGACGTTTGGGCTCTTAGAGATCGTAAGCCCTATTTTGGGGTGATCCAATGAGAATACTATCCTTTAATGCCAAGGGTTTGGCCAACCCCATTAGATTATTGGTCCTTTATAGGACAATTACAAGAAACAACGTGTAAAGGAGCTTTGATCATAGATAGTTTAAGGTATTTGTTTAAAAATTGGAAGTTCACTTGGATCGATGCAAGTAGATTGTCGGGTGGATTGCTTACTAGTAGGAATACTAATATTTCATTAATTAATTGCTTTTTTGTGAACTCAAGACTCTGCACATCTTTCATGTGTGAAGACTTGAATCTACAACTCACAATATTGAATGTTATATCCTCATAAGTAGGATTTTTGCGATAATTTCTTCAATTCTTAGGTAATTCAAGATCAACAATTAATACTTGGAGGATAACTAAGCTCTAATTTTCCAAGGAGTGAAGTGTGGGGCTACAGATAGTGTCCCATTGTTGCTAACATAGTTTTGTGACACATGAAGAGGATGATTTTTGATGGATTTTGTATGCTAGACTTATATGTTATGGATCTGTTTGGGTCACTTGACTGGTGAACACTGGTATATATGTATATATTATATACATGGTTTCATCTTTGCTTATGTGTGATTATATCTATGATTATATGCACCAAATCTATATTGATTACAAACATGTTATGTGTATATTTCTTTTTCTGCATTTGGTTAATGGCATGGATTATGATATATGATTGTGACATATCGATGATCATTGTTACGTGGAATAGATAGTTGATTATTATCTTGTTGATGACACAATATTAATATTATTATGTATCCTTAACCTTGTAATGGACATGATTTGGCAGGGAACATAGTTACTTGTCGGCAATGATGCTCATATCAAAGATGATTGTGGAAGCCATTTGTTAGAGCAAAAATGACCAAGGAGGTAGTGTACACATTTGGGTAAAATATGACTAAGTTAATTCACTATGAATTTTAATTGATGATATTAATCTATGAGGGTATGATGTGTGTAAGTCTAGGGAAACAAGACCTTGCCAACAAGACCATCATATGGGTATGGACTCACAACTAGTACCTCGAGGGAAATGTGGAATTTCAAGGCAAAATAGATGAGAAGCCATGGAGGTTAGGGTGTGGAGTCTTGAATCCATGGAATATCAAGACATGGATTCTTGGATCTATGGAAATATTAGGGCACAAAGTCCTAAATATTTGACAGATCAAGGTGTGGAGTCTTGGATGTATGGAATAAATCAAGGTGTGGAGTCTTGGATCTATGGAATAAATCAAGGTGTGGAGTCTTGGATCTAATAGGACATGGAGTCCTAATAAGTTTGGATAGGTGCACAATAGGGGTGTGGAATCATTATTCTCCAACAGAAAACACCACTCAAGGGCATAAATCAAATAGGTAAGCCCACCTATGTTAATTCTTGAATTAATTTAACTCCAGAATTACCCACTTTTAAGGGGATTTTAACTTAAATATTATTTTAATAAAAACAATAAAATATTTAGTTATGAATATTGAATAATATGACATTACCTAAAAATGACACATGGGGGCGGTGAATATTAGGATAATTAGTTAATTAACTAAAATACAAAAATGTGGGATTGCCACCTTAGGGGAGGGAGGTGAATAATACGAAATATTTCAATTTATAAAAGATAATAATTTGCATGAGAAGGTGAAATGTCACCCCTCTAAAATCCTATAAATAAAACACGACCCCCATGGTATGAGGGTGAGAAGAGGAGATCAAGTAGATGTTGTTGAAATGGATCTAGAATTTCTAAGTTAGATATATGGGTAAGCTTACCTAGTTGATTTAGAATTGAGTGACGTTGAGAGAAAGAGAAAAATAGTCTTCCTAATACTACATGTGATCTCTTTATTGCTGCATTTGGGTACGGTTGTATTATATCAAAAAAAGGTTGTAACCAAACTGTTCAATCTGAATATACACCATTCTAATCTCTTATGGAAGTATTAAGCATAAATTTATTCAAAAACAAAATTCCAAGTTCAAAACTGTTATAAACTACTGTCCTCCTATTTTTTCTATCTATTTTGCAAGAGTAAATCCTAGAGTATTGTCCTACAAACAAAACATAGTTGTATTGCATTTCAAAATTTAGTCATGGTCATTTCCTGGCCAATTTGGGGTTTCCTCCATCTATTGAACTACTGACGATAAGTATGAGGTGTTCACTCATTGGATTTCCTTCTATAGTTTCTCCACAATATGATCTTCCCATGCAGATCTTTGATCAAAACCAAATTAACCAACTGAGTCCTCAGGGGATGGAGACATTTTATCAGTTGCAAATCTTGGTTATTGTTCCAATTCAAGATATTTCACCTTATCTTAAAGAACAAGAATTTGTTCTGCTTGTTTTTCATTTTTGTCTTTCAAACATTCAATCTCGATGTCTACCATTACCAATTTACTCTTAAGCATGTTCACCTGGGATTTGATAACCTCATATCTAGACACAAATGAATCCCAAGCATAATTGACTTACCAGTTTTTTCTCCAATTTTCCATCTTCCAAAGGGCTTGTGCTACTACATCCTGTGTTTCATCATGTAGCGTTAAAATTTTCTAACTAATTGTTCTTTGTTCTCAACATATCTCTCCATTCTTGACCAAATGAAGTTAGCCCAAATACTAAAAAAACACACTGATTTGAGCTAAAAATAATTGTCTTTCTAAATGCCTAGATCACAATTGGTATGATATCGACCGGTTGGAACTCCATTACAAAGTTTATACCTTCCCCATTTATGTTTTTTTAACACATAAATGAAAGATGGTTCAACCTTGCTATTGTTGGGAGATTCAAGCAATTTTGGTCCCTAACAATAGATAATGGGGATTTCAAATATTACTTTATCATTTAAATAAAACCATTCTATTATTAGGTCAAGGAGGGCTCCACTTACCTTCAAACTGAATTAATCCAAAGCTTATTCCCAATGTAGCTTCGAATTGGGGCTTGAGTAGTCTTTCTTCATCATAAGCACTTTCCCTTCTCACTTGACAATGTCTACCAAAGGAGTTTCAAAGCCGTGAAACCACATCCCAACACCCTTCTCTCTAGGATAAGGGGAAATCAAGTTGGATTTCCTCTTTTCCTCATTCCCACAAACACCTTCCCAATTAAAGCAAACTAATAAGAATTCCCTCTCATATTGGGCATAGTTACCAGAATTACTCCGCTCTATTTTACGAGTTGTAATCGAATAAATCAAAATGATCTCGATATAAACAACACCTCATGGAGCAATTCACTCACCGCTTCACAGGTGATAGAAATCACAACAAGACTAAACCAACAATGCCAAATTTTCCCTAAGTAATGCGGTCCTCCATTAAGCTCAACAATGATGGATAACACAGTACTCAATGCACCCATTGCATCCCTATTACTACTCCCACATGTTATGCGTACTTCCAATTTAATCGCCATTAATAATCTCTCTTATCCAAGGATTGAAAACATGAGTGTGAATTCTTGCATGAAATACTCCTACCACTCGGTGAATTGGCACATTACTCTGTGAAGACGGGTCTCCAATATAGTTTAATGCATATTTGAAATTGAGTTATGATAATTCACCTTGATTTCTAGATTAGGGGATGATGGACATAGATGTTTCCCCGCATTTTTTTCTAGAGCTCCTTGTGCAAGATTGCATGCCTTGTTAGCTTGATGTTCTGCACTCTGCACTATTGTTTAAGGCATAAGGACATGGTAAAATTTTACTTGTACAAAACCGATGATCAACCAATGGATTCTCCAAAATAGGTAACTAAGGATCATATCTATTGGAGTCAATTTAAGAGCTAAGTGTCGAATCATTACCATTGAGTCCTAGACCATAATCAGATGATTAATTCTTCTTCTATCTACTTGCTTCAATCCCTACTAAAGTTCCAAATCCTCTTGATTACTTGTTGATATTCCAAGACCCCAAGTATAGGTGTTTTCTGCTTTTCCTATGAGTTCAAAAAACAACTCCTGTTGTTGTGCATGATATTAATATTCCTTTGAAAGGTGTTTAAGATCTGTTTATGTGTTTTATTCACAGAGAATAAGGATGGTAGAGTGGTTTTAGCTAATTAGAGGTAGTTCCAGACCCTTTCTTTGAGCCTTTACTACAAGACCCTGGTCCCTAGAGGGAATTAGTTCACAATTAGGGGTTTGTGGGTAAATATTTGGATTTGGCCATCCTACCAGGTTGTGTAGGATCTATTATGTCCTCAAAATCTCATGGATCAAACACAATAGGGGTTGAGAATGATTTACGATTTTTAAAGAAGAATCACAAGGTTGTGAAGAAGTAGAGTGCATATGTTAAGATGATTATTGGTGAATATTTATGCATGGAACAAGTATTGGAGTGTATAGATAAGGTACTCTTGGGATACTTCTTTAGTATCCATATAGTAGAAGGCCCATTGAGGAAGTGGTTAAAAAGAATTTGGGTACACGTTCTAGGTTACAACCCAACCTTTTATATTCTTACGCGAGGCTGGTGAGAGTTCAAGTTTTCCTTAGAGGATGATGTTGTGAGAATATTATATGGTATATCTAAATGTTTGCACACATGCTTCAATCCAAGAAGGGAGGTCTCGCATCATGTCCCAATTTGGGTGAAGGTGTTGTGTCTTCCTGTTGAAATCTAGACTAATGAATTCCTCACAGATATGGTCAATTTGTTGGGGAAAACATTTTTTGTGGATGCTTCTTACAAGTATAGTATAAATATAAGGGTGGCTAAGGTAATTATAAATTTGGACTTGTCTAAGGGTCTTGCAGATAACATAAACATTTTAGTGGTGGACTTGGTTATTAATCAAACTTTGGACTATTGCAATGCCCTCTTCCATTGTATGTGTTGTCACTCTATTGGAAAAATGGTTGGGGATTGTTCTAAGGTTTTTAAGATGTATCTTTGGAGGAAGAGGTAAGGAGGACTCCACTCTCTGGAAGAAGGGAATACCTTTCCTAAGGAAATAGAGCACACTAAGGGGAATATGCCTCTCGTCCTAAAGGACTCGATGGTGGATGTGTCAACATAGTCTTATGGTTCAAATCCTATGAGGTAAAAATCCGTTCTAGTACAATTTTGTGATGTTACTAATTATTTGAGTCTACTACAGGTTACCTTTGGGGTTGTTGGGTTGAAATAATTTACACCTAACCCAAGTCCTAAGCTTGGGGAGAATGTTTACTACTCGGTACTTGCTCAATAAGTATCAGGGTTTGTAATTGAGGGAATTCCTTCTTTCATTGATCTAGGTGAGGGAAATAAGAGGAGGATTAGGATCTCACATGTCTATCTCCAAACAGAGCCTTCCACACCTCCGATGTGATAATCTACAGGAAAGATCACACAGCTAGAGTAAACCTCACAAATCTCACTCAAGAATTGCATAGAAGAAGAAGAATAAATGAATCAATTATCACTCATAAACTTAGAAATGGAGAAATATGCAATATAATCATACATCAGTCGTAAGATGGCACCGTGAAAACTGAATACAATGATGAAGCTTTCGAGTGAATTTGAATTAGCCAAATCTCATTCAAATTCTCCTTAGTGTGTGGCTTGGATAGCATTGGAGACATCATCCAATCAGTGGTAGTAGTCACAAATAGTCAAAAGTCAATCAAATGAGTAACTGAGCTATGTGATCACAAATCAAGGGATGGAGACTCCAAGGAGGGCGCATGAGGTTGTCAATAGGTCAAGTGGCACTCCGATAGAGACAACTGGGAGCTACAGGCAGTTAAACTGAGCAATAAATGCAAGAACTGGTCAATAAATGCTGCAACTGACTATTAGGATCTAGGTAGGTGAAGTAGGGCGCAAATGTCATCCAGGTGAGGAAAAAAAGGCGCACTAGGTAGGTAGTAGGGCTACTGAGGGCTAAAAATAGGCTATAGGGGGCTGAAAATAGGCTCCAGGTGCTAGGGAGTCTACCATACTGATGACTAGAAGCATGCAAATGCATGCACGATGACTGGATGCATGCAGTATGCATGCAAAATATAAAAAATGATGGTGAGAATATTCCAACATTCGAAAGGGGTATTTTCTCTATTTTAGAGGATGTTGGTTTGGGTTCTAGCTTGATGGTTCCCATGGTTAAGCAACCTCTTGTACTTTCAGTTCTTGTTTCCCCAGAAGGACATATTAATTAGGAGATGACACTATTTTTTAAGTATCATTTTATTTTTTACTTCTCCTATGAGTACTACATTAGTGGTTAATGCCTTCAGAGGGGTTTTGGACATTTAGGGTGGGACGAGGTTTCTTCCAAGTGTAGTTCCATATCTTCCTTTTTGGGGACCTCTCTTTCTACCTTCGAGGTAAGTCTAATTGACCCTCTTCATTTATCCTCCTCTTATCATGGCATGGTCTCCTCTTTTGTTGTTTTATTAGAGGGGGTTTCTTAGTATTTGGGACATATCTCAAGTTCTAATGGTGGATCTGGGAAAATATCGTATGCTATTAATTCAAAAGGATCTCAATATTTGTCGAGGGAATTATTTTATGGTATGTTGTGGAGGGGCTACAAAAGGAAAGGTTCACATACTACCCTTGGTTGTAAGTCTTTTTTGTGTCACACATAATCACAAGTAGCAGTTGACGTAATTCAGGGTAAACAATTGATGTGGGCTCTTAGAGATCATAAGCCCAATTTTGGGATGATCCAATGAGAATACTATCCTTTAATTCCATGATGACATCTATGGAAGTAAAATTTGTATGCAAGGATTAACGGGAAAAAAACTACTACTGGATCTAAAATCCTTCTTTCTTCTTCTATTCTTTGTCTCAGTCTACATATTTTTCCTTGAATGAAGCAAAAGTATTTAGTGAGGGGCATGTAAGAAGGTTTAACAAAATTGTTATTTCTTGTTTTTAATTTAACCTTATGAAGGGAATTCTATCCATAGAATTTATTATTATTACAGGTGGTATTTGAAAATCTTAGTTAGTTAATTGTGAAATTTTGTATGGTATTATATTATTTTTGATTGTAATGAGTAATTTGCATGCCATGCATTTGAAAAATTGCGCAAACAACCCTTAAGGGTTTTAGAAAATTGGGTCTTGAGACCATTCTATTTTGTACCATATAAAACTAGAACTCCCGGTTCGAGTTAAAAAAATGTTTTTAGAATCTAATTCTGTGATCTAGATAGTTTTCCAAATTCCCCATGCACCTCGTGGGGACTATCCTGGTTTTTAATATGCAATTTTGAAAATCATTACTAAACCCCTTACTGAATTATGGTATTAGATAGGGTTGTAGCTCTAATGTTTGCTAAGTGCTTGTTTTAATGACTCATTGAGCTATATTCGTTTGTTATCAAAATGTTTGTTTTAAGTCCTCGATGAAATGCATTAGTTTGCCATCAAAGTGTCTGATTAAATGTCTCTTGGATGTAGCTTTCATGTATAAAAAGTGTTTGATTAAATGCCTCAATGGCTGTAGCTTTCATGCATGCAAAGTGTTTGATTAAATGCCTCAATGGTTGTAGCTTTGTTGCATGCAAAGTCTTTGATCAAAGGCCTAAATGGATGTAGATATTTTTTTAATTTTTTTATCATAAACATATATTTTTTGTATTATATCAAAAAAATTTGCGGCTGAACCGTTCAACCTAAATATACAACATTCTAATCTCTTATGGAAGTATTAAGCATAAATATCTCCAAAAACAAAATTCCAAGTTCAAAAAAACTATAAACTATTGTCCTCCTATTTTTAGTATCTATTTTGCAAGAGTAAATCCTAGAGTATTGTCCTACAAACAAAACACAGTTGTATTGCATTTCAAAATTTAGTCACGGTCATTTCTTCACCACTTTGGGGATTCTTCCATCTGTCCATCTATTGACGATAAGTATGAGGTGTGCGTTTGCTACATTTCCTTTTGTACATGCTCCACTATACAATCTTTCATGCAGATCTTTGATCAAAACCAAAGGAACCAATTGAGTCCTCAGGGCTGGAGTCTTTTTATCACCTTCAAATCCTGGTTATTATTCCAATTCAAGACATTTCACCTTATCTTGTAGAACACGAATTTGTTCTACTTGTTTTTCATTTTGTCTTTCAAACATTCAATCTCAATGTCTTCCATTGCCAATTTACTCTTAAGCATGTTCACTTGGGATTTGATAACCTCATATTCCCTTATAGACACAAATAAATACTGAGCATAATTGACTTCCCATTTTTTTTTTCCAATTCTCCATCTTCTGAGGAGCTGGTGCTACTACCTCTCGTGTTTCATCATGTAGTCAATAAAATTTTCTAACCGACTGCTCTATATTCTTAGCAGATCTCTCCATTATGGACTAAATGAAGTTAGCCCATATTTTAGAAAACACACTGATTTGAGCTAAAAATAATTGTCTTTCCAAATTCCTAGATCACAATTGGTATGATATCATCAGGTTATAACTCGATTTATAGAGTTTATACCTTCCCCGTTTATTTTTGTTAACACATAAAGGAACCATGGTTCTACATTGCTATTGCTGAGAGATTCAAGCAGTTCCGATCCCTAACAACAAATAACGAGGATTTCAAATATTAATTTTGTCAATAAGAGAAAATCATTGTATTATCAGGTCAAGGTGGGATCCACTTACCTTCAGACCGAAATAATCCAGAGCTTATTCCCAATTAGCTTTGAAATGGGGCTTAAGTAGTCTTTCTTCGATGTAAGCACTTTCCCTTCTTGCTTGGCAGTGTTTACCAAAGGGGTTTCAAAGTCGTGAAACCACATCCAACCACCCTTCCCTCTAGGATAATGGGAATTCATGTTGGATTTTCTCTCTGCCTCATTCCCATGAACACCTTCCCAATTAAAGCAAGCTAATAAGAATTCCATCTCATGTTGGGCATACTTAGTGAAATTAATCCGCTCTCCTATAGTAGTTGTAATTGAATCAATCAAATTTTTCACTCTTCCTTTATCTGAAGTTGGCCAACAAAAATTTCCTAATAGAAACAACACCTCGTGGAGCAATTCCCTCACCTCTCCACATGTAATAGAACTCACAACCAGACTACACCAACAATGCCAAATTTTCCCTGTGTAAGGAAGTCCTCCATTAAGCTCAACAATGATGGATAATAGAGTACTCAATGCACCCATCACATTTTTGTTACTACTCCCACATTCTATGCATACTCCCAATTTACTCGCCATTAATAGTCTCCCTCCTCCAAGGATTGCAAACATGAGTGTGAATCCTTGCATGCAATGCTCCCGCCACTTGGTGAATTGGAAGGATACTCTATGAGGACGAGTCTCCAATATAGTTTGATACATATTTGAAATTGAATTATGATAATTCACCTTGATTTCTAGATTAGGGAATGATGGAGAGAGATGTATCCCCCCATTTTTTTCCATAGCTCCTTGCACAATATTACATGCCTTGTTAGCTTGATGGTATACTCTCTTGTTTAAGTCATGAAGAACATGCTAAAATCTTACTTCTACAAAACCAGTGATCAACCAGTGGATTCTCTAGAGCAGATGACTAAGGATCATATCCTTTGGAGTCAATTTAAGAGCTAAGTGTCAAATCATTACCATTGATTCGTCAACCACAATCAGATGATTAATTCTTCTTCTATCTGCTTGCTTCAATCCTTGCCAATGCGCCAAAACTTCCACTTGATTTCTTGTTGATATTCCAAGACCCTAAGCGTAGGTGTTTCCTGCTTTTCCTCTGGGTTAAAAAAGCAAGCCCCCTGCTCCTGCCAACCCTAGATTGTTCTTGGAAGATCCATCAAAGAATAGGATATGATGATTTTGAGCATTGTTCCAACCTTTCATATTTTCTTTATTTATTCTCAAAATCTAGTTTGAATTTATTTTTACTCTGGGTTTTACTATTTGATTACTTAAAGCTAAGTTGCAATTTAGCAAAAAGTTGTTTAGTTGTATTTTCCCCTCTATTTCAGGTTTATATATTTGTTGTTTAGCTTGTCCTTTAGCTTTGTTAGAACAATATTATACCTTAGTACCTTAATCATTAATTAATTGATGGTTATTAGGTGCTAAACTGGTTAATAATTACATCCCTAGGTTGTTAGGAAGTTGTTATAAGTTGGTTAGAACTTGTTTGGGCAAGTGTGAACTAAACCACATTTTATGGGCCAAGGTATGGGCCAAGGATAGTCAAATATAGCTGTTGGGCGCTCTCCTCGAGACCACCAGATGCATTTATTACCACCTCCATGCCTAAGGTGCATTCCTTTCCCTGTTTTATGGATATGGGTTTGACCAAGGGTGCACATGCATTGAACCTAGTCTTTTGCCCCTCTTTTGGCTATTTTGGCCTACCCTAGCCTATCTAACTTCCAACCAACCACCTCCTCCACATGTGTGAACACTATTTTGATCTCCCATGCTCCCCCAATGTTCACATGCACAATTCGGACCTGTTTGGGATATTTTGGAACCATTTGGTCAACCTAGGGGGGATTGGGGCTAAATCTAAGCTAGCTAAGTGTGGACACCCCAAGTGCATCCTATTTCTTCCTATTGTTATATAAGGATTATCCAAACTCATTATTGGGTTGGAATGTTAATAGAATCCAATATTTGATCATTTGTGTATCCTGTTTTTTGATCATTTGTGTTGATATTTGATCATTTATGCCTGGTTTTTTATCATTTGTTTTTCCAGAAATGTATATGCACTTGTTTCTTGCATAATCAGTTAAATATTTCAATTGTGAGGCATCTATAGTAGTTATATCCTACTATGGTATAGATTTTACATGGTATCATAGCTCTTGGAGCTACTATTCGAACCAATTAACTGTTTTAGTGGTGTGCCAGAAGTAGTGAAGAAACAACAGAAGTCCCTGGAACCATTGCATTGAAGCCATTGGATAAATCCATTGGAGTCTATCCAGGGTGTGATGCACTCTCGAATGCACCCACTATCAAGCAGGATTCGAATATGTTATTGTAGATCCCCTCTTGAGTGTTGAGAGTTTTATTGTAGGTATTGAAGAGCACCATTGTCACCCAGTACGCAAGAAACAGAAGAAAATGGAGCAAACTCATCCAAATTTGCTCAATCCTTTCAACTATTTCAATTGGAAGGTTGAAATGGTTATTTTGTTGAGATCCGGGTCTTTTCAGGATCACCATGGGCACAGAGGTTGAGACAAACTCTACTGTGGAGAAGTCAAAATTCTTCAATAGAATGGATGAGGCATTCGACCTCCTTTGTCTCAGTATTTCGAGAGACCTCTTGTTTCATGTTGAAAGTATAGCTACACCCAATGAAATTTGGATCAAGCTTGAGTCTTTATTTGGGAAGACTGATGAGATGAGGGGCCATCAACTTGACAATGAGTTGATCTCACTGAGTCCAAGCAATTTTGAATCCATCCAAGATTTCTTCACTAAGTTCAAGAGCTTGGTCTTGCAAATCAAACAGTGTGGGATTGAAAAGAAGGAAGAACAATTGTTTTTTTCCATTCTCTCAAAATTGGGTCCTGGGTACTCAGTTTTTGTCTCTACATTTCACTCAACAAAGCTCACAGTTAGAAATTGGAAGATGCCATCTTTGGCTGATTTCATGGAGATGTTAACTCAAGAGCAAGACAAGTTGGTCTTGATGGGTTCAATTAAGCAAGAAGATCAAGTACTTGCAGCTGGAGATTCGAAACAAGGAAGAGGCAAGCAAAATCCCAAGGGGCTAAAACCACAAGAGAAGAAGAAGGATGAGAAGCCCAAGTCCACTGATGGGGGTTTGAATCCTGTCAAGGATAAGGGAAAGAAGAAAGAGAAGACTAAGTGCAGCTACTTTCAAATGGGTTTTCACCCTAAGATTTCATGCATGAGGAAAACCATAGACATGATGACCCATCTCCTACAGAAAAACAACATTCCTCTTCGAGAAAGTTCAAATAAGAAAGAGAGTGTTTCTGAAGACAAGGAGAGGTGCCATGCATTGATGGCTAGTACCTCAGAGTCATATTATTTTATCATTGATTCAGGTGCCTCAAGGCACATGTCTTCTTCAAGAGATTCATTCTCTACTCTTGCTCCATACAGTGGTTCTTCCATTCTCATGGGAGATGATTTAGAAATCCCTACTCAAGGCATTGGGAAAATCTCATTGGAAAATGGGTACTTCAGTAATGTACTGTATGTGCCTAAAATTGCAGCAAACTTACTCTCTGTGTATCAAATGACTCATACTGGTTCATCCAAGAGAGTGATATTCACCAAAGATGATGCGGAGATCTCAGAAGTTTCAACTGGAAAAGTTGTAGCAGTGGGTGTTGCAGACTATGATTCGAGGATGTACAAGTTCTCACATTTTATTGAGTTCTCTTCTTTAAATGCACTTCTGTCACATGGAAATGAAGTACAAAATCTATGGCACGAGAGGTTTGGACACATCAATTACAGATATCTTCAAGCATTGAGCAAAGAAGAGATGGTTGAAGGGATTCCAAAAATCAGATTTTCCAATGGCACTTGTAAAGGGTGCATTGTTGGGAAGCATGCTAAGAAGAAGTATGACAAAGGGAAAGCAAGGAGAGCTTTTGAACCTATTGGTTTAGTGCATTCAGATCTGATTGTTCCACTCCCCACTCCCTCCTATGGCAGCTCAAAGTATGTGATCACCTTCATTAATGATTTCTCAAGGTATTGTTGGTTGTATTTTCTCAAGCAAAAATCTGAAGTTTTCCAATGTTTCAAAGTTTTCAAGAACTGTGTGGAGAACTTTAGTGGGAGAACCATGAAGGCCTTGAGGACTGATAATGGAAGGGAGTATGTCAATAAGGACATGCAACTGCTCTATCTGAGAGCATGGAATCCAAATGCAACATTCTGTTCCCTACACACCTCAGCAAAATGGTGTTGCAGAGCGCAAGAATAGAGCACTGAAGGAGATGGCCACTTGCATGATTTAGGCTAAGTGTTTGTCTCCTAAGCTATCGGATGAAGCTATTAATTGTGCTGCATATGTTCAGAACAGAGCACCACATAAATCCTTGTAAGGCATGACTCCATATGAGGCTTGGATGGGCCACAAGCCCAATGTTTCTCATTTCAGGGTGTTTGGCTCAAAGGCTTGGGCTAGAATTCCTCCAGAGAAGAGAAAGGCCTTGCAGCCCCAAATAAAGGAGTCAATCATGGTTGGATGTGAAGAATAAGCAAAGGGATACAATCTCTTTGATCCATCATCTCTCAAAACATTCATTGAAATAAGTGTCCTGTTCGAAGAAGAAGAGCCCATGCAAGCTATAAAACAAGGTGAAGGGGAATGCTCATATCCTCTTCTTGATGATGATGTAAGTGATTGTTCTTTTTATGATATTTCTAATTATTATATTTCTGCTGATGATGATGACATGGATTCTGATCATGACCCTCCATCAAGGTCCAAGTGGGATGAGAAAACCATACAAGCTGCTGGTGAGCTTGCTGGAGATCCTCAAGATCCTAGGAAAACTAGATCTCAGTTTCACAATTCTTTTGCATATCATGATCTATATCTGAGTGGTAGATGTTCTCCGATGGTTGGATATGATCCACAATCATACTCAGAAGAATATAAAGACCCAAGGTGGAAAAAATCCATGCAAGAAGAGATGAACTCCCTCCATGAGAACAAAACTTGAGATTTGGTCCCTCTTCCTCCCAAGAGGAAACTAGTGCAATGCAAATGGGTTTATAGAACCAAAATGGCCTCTTATGGTTTTGAGCTGAAGTATAAGGCCAGGTGGGTGGATAAGGTTTACTCTTAGTGTTGGTTGTGGAGCTTGATATCCAGATCCAGAGATATTATTATTCAGCCGTGTTTGTACCCCAGTTTTATATGATATGGAGGTGGACTGTACACTCACCCCAGTGGGGTTCCAGGGGGGACCATCCCCCCTGGCTGGGGGGTCCGGGGGCAGCGCCCCCAAGAAAGGGGGTTCGGGGGCGAAGGCCCCGAAGGAAATTTTTGGGGTTGCTTTACGGGCCCATGGTTTTGGATAACCCGTGGTATTTTCCCATTGTATCTCCCTTATAAAAGAAAGACATTGTAATACGGCTAGGGTAAGATGTATTAGGTTTTATGCATTGTAAAGATCTATGAGATCAGGAGAGAGACTGTGAGACAGTGAAGAGGAAGTGCAACGGCTGTGCTGCAGGTTGTATCCCTTCACCTTGCTGGACGGTAATAATAATAATAAGGACTGGCAAATTCAGTGTGGAAGTAGCCCAAGTTGGGGTGAACCACGATATATCTGTGTCTCTCTTGTAATGTGTGTGTGATTATATTTGCATTTCTGTTTATTGTTATTGTTCTACGATCCTATTTTTCTAACACTCAGGTCCATGGAGTGGACTATACATAGACATTTGCACCGGTGGCAAAGATGGATTCCATAAGAATAGTTTTGGCCATTGGATCTTCCAAGCGATGGGAGGTTCATCACATGGATGTGAAGAGTGCATTTATTCATGGGGATATTAATGAGGAGATCTATATTCAGCAGCTTGAAGGCTTCATTTTTTATCATACACTTGTGTGCAGGTTGAAGAAGTCACTCTATGGGCTCAAGCAAGCTCCTAGAGCTTGGTATGACAAAATGGACAATTTTCTGCTATCTTTGAACTTTGAGAGATGTAAGTCTGATACTAATGTCTATATGCACCATGTTAGTGACCTGATATTGATCATAGTACTGTATGTTGATGATATTTTGATTACTTGTAGCTGCACCAAAGAATTGGGCTCATTAAAGGTTGCATTACACAATGCATTTGCTGTTGGATTTTGTGCAACTTCGGAAGATATTATTCATTGTATTTTATTGTACTTTCATTGTACTTGATTTTATATCCTAAGGGAGATGAAACTAATGTAATTACTTATGTAAATACATGAAAGTATCAATGTAAACCTTAGGGTGTAAAGAAGCAAAAGAAAAATATTAAAATTAAAATTATTAATTGCCCCCAAGTGAAGTCGGCCCAGTTATGGATTTTTCATGTTTGCACTTGTATAAATAAGAGGTAAAGTGCACCTCATTATCTCATTCACTCACTTCACAATTGCACATCACTTGGGAGAGAGAAGAAGTTCGCACAAGCTGGAGAACGAAGCTGTTTTTGGGTTTCTACTTGTGGAAATCATTTTCACATTTTCTCTTTTTATCTTTGTACTATGATCTCAGGATTTCATCTCTATGCGAAGGTTGCTAGGTTTTTCCCAATTGGGTTTCCCAGGATAAACTCCATGTTATTGTTTTGTGCTTTTTCTTTCTTCTAGTGATCTTGTTTATGCATTTGAATTATTATGCTATGAATGTACGAAATTTAACATTTGCCATGACCGATCTAGGATTGTTGAAACAATTTCTGGGTTTGGAAATTGATCAAACTGTGGATGGGATCTCTATCTCTCAATCAATATATGCTTCATAAGTTCAAGATGGCTGAATGTAAGTCTGCAAAATTCCCATTCTTCTCTGGATTTAAGCTTACTGATCGGGGTTCTTCACCACTAGTTGACAACTCACTGCATAGACAATTAGTTTGGAGCTTGTTGTATCTCACACACTCTCGACCATATTTGTCTTATGTTGTTGGGGCTGTTGCAAGGCACATGCAAGAGAATCATGAGGTCCATTGGAAGGAATCCAAGAGGATCCTACATTATGTATAGGATACTAAGCATTTTGGTATTCAATATGCAACTGGTTCACCCTCTTGAACTAGTTGGTTTTACTGATTTTGATTGGGATGGTGATAGTTCTGATTAGAATTCTACTTCTGGTTATGTGTTTATGCTTGCACATGGTCCCATTTGTTGGTCAAGCAAGAAGGAACACACCATCTCCTTATCTTCAGCTGAGGCAAAATACAGGGGAGGAGTGAATGCAACTACATAATGTGTGTGGTTGCAAGGTATTCTTGGAGAGTTTGGCATTGTGTTTGATTCACCCACAGTCATTTGGTGTGACAATCAAAGCACAATCAATATCTCCACCGATCTAGTACAGAGAGAGAGGACCAAGCACATAGAGATTCACATGCATTACATTCGAGGCTTGGTGCATGACCAGATCATAGCATTGCAGTATTTCCCTTCTGTTGAGCAAACTGTTGATATCTTCACCAAGCGTTTTACTGAGAAGACCTTCACTTAACTTAGATCACTCCTTGGGGTGAGTGATGCATGTTGAAGATTGGTGTATTTTTATATATGCCACATTTCCATTTTTGAGGGGAGGCTTTATTTCCCATGTGGTTTTTCTTCTTTGCTTGGTTACATGGACAAATAAATTTTATGTTGTAAAAGGTGACTTGAGCCTTAGTTTTCAAGGCCTTATTTTTGATATTCCACTAAGTCTAGCTTATGGGGGGGTGTTAGAAAAATATTATATCTTAGTAACTTAATCATTAATTAATTTATGGTTATTAGGTGCTAAACTAGTTAATAATTACATCCTTAGGTTGTTAGGAAGTTGTTATAAGTTGGTTAGAACTTGTTTGGGCAAGTGTGAACTAAACCACAATGTATGGGCTAAATTATGGGCCAAGGATGGTCAAATATAGCTGTTGGGCGCTCTCCTTGAGACCACCACATGCATTTATTACCACCTCCATGCTTAAGCCGCCTTCCTTTCCTTGTTTTATGGATCTGGGTTTGACACAGGGCGCATATGCATTGAACCTAGTCTTTTGCCCCTCTTTTGGCTATTTTGGCCTACCCTAGCCTACCTAAATTCCAACCAACCACCTCCTCCACATGTGTGAACACTATTTTGGTCTCCCATGCTCACCCAACATTCACATGCACAATTCGGACCTATTTGGGATATTTTGGAACCATTTGGTCAACCTAGGGGGGATTGGGGCTAAATCTAAGCTAGCTAAGTATGGACACTCCAAGTGCATCCTATTTCTTCCTATTGTTATATAAGGATGATCCAAACTCATTATTGGGTTGGATTGTTAATATAATAAAATATTTGATCATTTGTGTATCCCGTTTTTTGATCATTGTGCTGATATTTGATCATTTATGCCTGGTTTTTTATCATTTGTTTTTCCAAAAATGTATATGCACTTGTTTCTTGCATAATAAGTTAAATATTTCAATTGTGAGGTATCTATAGTAGCTAGATCCTATTGTGGTATATATTTTACAAGCTTTGATGGCTTTATTTATCATCGCCCATGTTTGTGTTGCTACAACTCCTATGTTAATTTCCTTATTTTTGAAAATGAGTTCATTTCTTGCTAACCATATTTTCCAGAAAATAAAGTATGGGAGAGCTTACCACACTAGTTTCATCAAAGGTTTGTTAATAAAATTTATTGAATAATTTTTGTGCCAAGTTAAGAAGGATTCATTCCAACTTGTCAGGATAGCTAGATTAATAGTAAGCCTTGCAAATACCAATCTCCATACTTTTATTGCAAATTCACATTTCAAGAATAAGTGATTCACATTTTTTTCCTTGTGTTTACATAAATGGCAATGGGAGGGCCCTTGTAATCACCTTCTACGTAAATTGTGAGCACTTAAAATCATTTCATGATTCAAAATCCAACTAAACAATTTAACTTTGGGCAGCACATCACTTTTTTAGATAGCTTTCAAGTTGACTTCATTGGGAGTGCATAATGATATTTGTTTTCCAAATCATATCCATATTTTACAGTATAGTTTCGACACTTGATTCCCCATACCCGGTTGGCATGGGAAGATATTTCTGTAGGTGATTGTAACATACCCTTTTTGCTGAAAAACATTTTATGCTGAGAACATTATGTTAACTTTTATTGTAAAGTTTTATATTGGACAAGTGTCCAAAGATGACTGTAATTGCACAATATTTTATTATTTAATAAATTAAATAGGAGACAAACACCTAAGGGGACTGTTGAAAGAGAGCTTACTAACCCACTAGGTGGAATGGAATCTGGGGTAGAAGGCAATGGACAAGTGGCAGCATCATAATGCAACTAACTAGCTGTTGGTATGGGACAACTCCCTTGAAATGTGGTCATAGTGCCCTGGAAGGTGGGACTAGAGCTTGAAGCTCATTTACTCAAAACTGACCACTAAAGACCTAGGCAGTCTATATAAGAGCCATCAAATTATGAACTGAGGTTCATCACTTTTCTTGACGAGGAAATTTACCTTGGGGTTTTGCTGTGCTTCCACCCAAGAGATTCGATGAGGGGATATGCTGAGTTTTTGATCATTCTGTAAGTCTGCTTATTTACTGCTGAGTGCAGAAGTTATATTGCTGAGTGCAGAAGGCATATTTGAGTGCATAAGTTATATTGTTGAGTGCAGAAGGCATATTTGAGTGTAGAAGCTACACTGTTGAGTGCAGAAATTAAATCACTGAGTGCCTTGCTTCTACACATATTCCATCTACTTAGTGGTTCAGTAAGCAAGCTCGGGGGTCCAAAGGAAGCAAGTAGTTTTGGCTGCTTCTTCTGGAAAAGGTTTGGAGGAACATGCCTCCTTGGGTGTTTGTCGGCCCTATCTTCATTTACAGGTTCTACTTGTCTTTTCTAATGCCAAGTCGTTTAAATTTCTATCTGCAATTATTTATTTACTGTTGTTAAGAGTATTATCAAACAAATATAATTATTTTAGTTTCTGATCTAATTAGAATTCTGCATAGAAATGATTATGTAAGATGAAATGAATAAATAAAATTGATAGAAGAAATTAAGGTAGATAAATTGATAGGTAGATTGCCAGATGAATGAGAAGACCAATATTGTTGTATTTTCCTAGCTTTTCCTACCATTAATATTCTGTATACAATTTAATGTTTTTCCCTTATCATTCTTTTCCTCGGTTAAATGTTTTAGGTTCCCTGTATTTCTTTCACCAGTCTATATTGAAATAACAGCTGCAAAAACATTTATTTCCTAAGTACATAGTACTGTTTTCCTTACTCTCAACAAGTATTTTTATCATGAAAACAAACAGTCTTCATATCTAAGTATAAAATTTATCTTTCTGTTATACAGTATTTAGGAAATCATAACAGCTACCATGTTATTAGTATCAACAAACATTATATTACTTTTTCCTTTTCAAATAATGCATAATTGTTTAAGTACTAATATGTATGCATAGTTTTCATATATGTTAAACTATTTATTCTTTTAAAACAAAGAATCATTATATTATATACAAACAGAGCATCATTTACAAAACCTAGCTTTATGACAGGTTCGTACCCTTCACTTATCAAACCCTAGAATTATTAACTTTAAGAGATTACTTAAGTTTTCAAATAGAACAAAGGAATGATCACGATTCATTTCATAACTGAAAGTAGAACATTACATTATGGCTCATGGCCTTCTAAAAAATCAACAGAGAAGAATAACAAAGAGAAGTCCACGACTCCATACACTTAGACACAAAAACGATTACCATTTACATTCTCAAAGACTAGAATCAAGGGTATCTTGGCAGCATCATGAGTCTACATTACCACATTCAATTGAAAACAAATAAACAAAAAACCCTACATTTAGTTGTTGTAGACATCTACTTCCCATAACTAAACATTGATATCATATCAGTAAAATATTTCCAAGAACAACATTAGGGTTTGACAAATTTAAAACACAGTGTTAAGTTCCCAAATCCCGAACTCATCTTAAAAACACAGAAGTTGCAAAATGACGAGTTCCATTTATTACAAACTGGAGCAGTGCTCTCACATTGAACACATATATCATAAACATAGAAAAAACAATTTTTAGTTTATCAAAGGCACAATAATTTTTATTTAAGTAAGCTTCGTTTTCTTTACACAAGATAGAGCAACGCTTTCAGTATCATCTACATAAACGCAGGTCGAAGAGAAAACATAAATCCTTTTATCACCGAGAACAGTAGTAGGGTGAAACCCTTCCAAGGTATTTTCTTACAGATTTTACAATGGAAAAACAAGCACTACTGAAAACAATGACGAATGGGTCGAGGGTTTCATCCTCCCCAAACTGTCAAAAAAACAAGCTCACAAATATTTCGATGAAGGTCACCCTCAAAGCCCAAGCAAACACAGAGTCTCGACAAAGAACACAGTGAAGTCCCAATAGTCATCTAACCGGAGTAACGAGTAACCACTGAAGCTTACCGGTCTTTTAGCAGTTTCCAGCTACCAAACACTTAAACTGAGAAGCCATCGACGAAGGTACCTGCCATTCAAAACATAGTAGTGGTCAAAACAAGTTTTACAAAGATCATTGCATGCGAAATAGCAGTAACTGAACTCTCAAAAATAGAATGGAAGATACAGGGTTTCAAATCGATATCTCTTACCTTTAAGAATTTCACTGAAGCCGAATACCAAGACTGTGCATACTAGAACCATTCTCCACCATCGAATACAAAGAAGTATGAAAAACAACTCTGGAAAACCACCATTGGACAGGCATGGAAAGCCGAGTGTCGAACCAACTACCACTAAGAATTTATCACACACCCTGGAACTGATATTATAAAATGGCTACTGCAAAAACACCTCAATGTCTCGGCTCTTAAACTACTAATAGGTCACGGTTTCGAACCGTGGGCACTCCACAAAAGACTATTATCAAAACCCTGAAGGCTCTCGGCCTGTCGGCCTCTCCTCAGAGCCACAACGCCGAATGCCAAGGCAACAATAACTCCGTGAGCATAGTGGAGGTAGGGTTAGATCCCAACAACCAAAACCCTTGCTAGATCAACGATGGAGATCACCAAAGGGTTTTCACGTAACCCAAGCCAACAACCATATTAATTGACCTATCATTACCTTAGCCACCGAGGAGCCAGCTCAGATAATTCTCGAACCAAAACACTTATAGCTCATCACGAGACATTGAAACATCACCACACTATCACGTGCTTAAGCACCGCGACGTTATCCACAAAGGCATTCCACTATCTCGGCAATGGTGAGTATTAAATGGCAAGGAAGCCCAAGTGCCTGCCAGCACGATACATTAATAGTGTTGGTATCACATATTTCATTTAATACATCGTGGTATTAGTAAAAATGTGACATTTGACTTGGTATTAACACCTTGTGGTAAGTCAAGGAGATGTCGAGTGCATAGTGTGGAAATCACAATGTTATATAGGGGCACATAGATGCACACACACATCACCATATAGTTATTGTTCATAGGACCTTGTATAGGGTTTGGCATATGCATATTTCATATAGTATAAAAATCAAATTGGAAATTGCATATAGTTCATAGGTTAACATTTGACTATGAATTGTCATAATTCATAAGTTAGCAAATGACTATGATATGATATTTCAATAATTACTAGATTAGAACATAATCAAATCTTGCATGTAATTCCTAGGCTCTAAATTATATATAAGAAATTGCATATCGACATTGCATTCATTTGCACTTAGCCATCATATATAGACATTGGGTAATCTACTAATATACATCAAATAGAAACTCACAATGACATTATACATTGAGTTAAACTTGGTCTATGAATCCTATTCTTTTGTCTGGACAAATTAATAAAGGCGAATATGGAGATTTTGATTATTACAACTGACGTATGTCTGATTTTTACAAACTAGGCTAACTGAAGATCTCACCAACAACACTTACGACATTATGTATCTTAAATCATTAACACTTGGGAGACACGGAAACTCTTTAGAACTCTTCGGTCACATGTCGTAAACATTATACCTGTAATCTGCGAAAAGGACGATTCAAATGCTTTAGCACGAATGCGAAGTAAGCCTCGCGGCATCCGTAGGACCCCTTCACCATCAAACAAGAAGAAACAATAGTTAACACATATAAACTTATATCTTAAGAACATAAACAAAAGATTTTGAAAGTACAGTTGAGTAAGCTTAACATCAAAGTAAAAATATTAATTATCTAGTCGCAACATTTCACTTACGACTAACAACAACATTTAGTACAGCAAGCCAACATTTAGACAATTATGATATTTCCGCACAGTTAGATTTAGTATTAAAAGCTATATCTAAAAATTTTAAAATTTTGTGAATTTCGGGATGTTACATGTGGTATCAGAGCGCGAGTTCAAACTTTAGGCTTGAAATAGGCTCACGCCCGCAAACAAAAAATAAAAATCAGAAAGTTTATATTTCTAACTTTTATTTTAATTCTATTTTTGTACAGAACGATTTGATATTAATTTGCAGGTATGGACATACCGGAGGAATCAACAGAGGACAGATATCCTCGTAACGAGCATAATAACAATAATAATGAAGGAATATATGATGAATTAAATAACCAATCTTCAGAACTTCCCCGTACTGTAAAAGATTTAAAATCTGAGATAAGAACCGTTAAGGAAGAAAATGAACGCATTATGAAAGCACAGGAAGAGTTAAATCAAATTCTATTGGATAAATACCATCACAAGGAAAGAGGAAGGAAATCAGAAGTAAATTCTGATTTTGGTACAATGTCTCACAAACATAAGAGTAAGAAAGTTAAAAATGGTAAAAATATTAGTTACTCTTCATCTGAATCTAATCGAAGTAATGATAAATATGACTGTGACAGCAGTGACAGTGATTGTTGTTCCAAGAAAAAGAAGTATAAGCCTCATGAACAAATTACTGGAGAGTTTAAAAAGATTAAGCCACCAACATTCAATGGCGAAACTGAAAAAGGTGAGACAGCTGAAGCATGGATGTCTGGAATGAAGAAGTGCTTTAATATTTACGATTACTCTTCTCAGTTAAAAGCCAAGATGACTATTTACAATCTGATAGGAAAGGCAGATATCTGGTGGCAGGACCTTGAAAAAATTAAAAGCATAAAGGAAAGAGACGTAACTTGGAATATGTTTAAAAAGTTATTTAAGAAAAAGTTTTTGTCAGAACAGTACTATGAAGATAAACAAAAGAGTTTTATGATCTAAAATTGGGTACTATGAACATGAAGGAGTTGTGCAGCAAGTTTCTTAGCTTGCTGAGGTATGTACCTTACATGGTTGAAGAGAAGCCTAAGGTGCAAAGATTTCTAAATTGTCTACCTTTCAACATAAAAGACAGGATTGAGTATGATAACCCTTCCACTCTGGAAGAGGCTACGAGGAAAGCAAATTTCTGTTTTGACCAAAACAGAAAAAGAGAAGGAACAGCTAGCTGGAAAAGTAATAAGTCAAATCAATTCGAGCATAAAAAGAAGAGCATTAATCATAATTCTGGAAGTTTTAAGAAAAATTTTAATAACAAAATTTTTCCAATTAGTAACAACTACAGAAATAATACACCACAGAATTTTACTGCTGCAAGAAATGTACCTAATAACAATAACAACACCAGGTATGCTGAACAAAAAGGACCTTTGAAGTGTTTTGATTGCGGTGGACCACATAAGAAAGCAGATTTCCCACACAACAAAAGGACAGTCAACAACATTCATAGCATACAAGCGGAGCCAACAGTTAGTGATGTGGCAAGAGAAATGCCAAGGATAAATGCAGCGCTGAAAAATCGTCAAGTAGACCATGAAACGTCCATGGTCGAAATAGAAGGTATGCTACAAAACCGGTCTATTTCTGTTTTGATATATCCAGGTGCAAGTTTGAGTTACATTTCACCTGAATTAGTGAAAAATTGCAAGTTAAGAATATAAAAGTTTGATAATTCTTGGTTAGTTCAGCTAGCAACAGGCACTAAAAGAAAGGTTACAGACTTTGTTAGAAATTGTGATGTATTTTTGAATCAACTGAAAACCCAGGTTAATCTGAATGTTTTACTCTTAGGGTCATATGACTTGTTGATTGGCATGGACTGGCTTGAACAACATAGAGTAGTGCTTAATTGTTATGAGAAATCGTTTACTTGTCTGAATAATGAAGGTAAAACTGAAACAATAAAAGGAATTCATAGGAACATTTCAGTAAGACAAAATTCTGCGTTATAAGTTAAGAGAGTTGCCATAAAAGGCTGTAAAATGTTTGTTGTTAATGTTATTAATGACGAGTGTTCATCTAAAGAAGACAAGTTAAAACTAGAGGATATTCCCATCCTTAGGGACTTTTCTGACATATTCCCGGAAGAAATTCCAGGATTACCTCCGAAAAGGGAGCTTGATTTCACCATTGAGTTAGTACTAGGTGCGGTACCAAACTCAAAGGCTCCCTACAGATGAATATTCTGGAGTTAAATGAGTTAAAATCTCAGATGAAGGAATTAATAGATAAAAACTACATAAGGCTAAGTGTGTCTCCTTGGGGAGCACCAGTAATTTTCGTTAAAAAGAAGGACGGTACCATGCGATTGTGCATCGATTACCATCAGCTTAATAAAATGACAATTAAGAACCGATATCCCTTACCCCGCATAGATGATCTATTTGATCAAGTACGCGGAGCAGAGATATTCACTAAAATTGACTTAAGGTCGGGTATCATCAGGTTAGAATAAAAGATGAAGACATATTCAAAACATCATTCAGAATGCGATATGGACACTACGAGTTCGTAGTTATGCCTTTTGGGCTAACCAACACACTAGCAGTGTTCATGTGTTTAATGAACAACGTTCTGCATAAATATTTGGATAAGTTTGTAGTTGTGTTCATTGATGATATTCTGATTTATTCAAAAACTAAAGAAAAGCATGCCGAACATTTAAGAATAATTCTACAAGTTTTAAGAGAAGATCAACTTTACGTTAAGTTCAGTAAATGTGATTTTTATAAAGATAAAATACAGTACTTAGGTCACATAATTTCTAAAGACGAAATTTCTGTCGACCCTGATAAGATAAAAGCAATTAACGAGTGGTCTATCCCTAAAGATGTAACTGACGTTCGGTCAATTATGGGGATAACAGGTTATTACAGAAATTTTATTGAAGGGTTTTCAAGAATTGCGAACCCCATTACTTCTTTGCAGAAGAAAGGGAAGAAATTCGTATGGGATCAAAAGTGTCAAGAAAGCTTTAATAAGTTAAAATAATTATTAACCACTACACCAATTTTAAAAATTGCTGATCCTAACAAGGACTTCGCTGTATGTACTGATGCATGCAACGATGGAGTTGGAGGGGTCCTAAATCAAGAAGGTCATGCTATCGCTTTTGAGTCTAGGAAGTTAAAAATCCATGAAAAGAATTATGCAACTTACGATCTTGAGTTGGCAGCTGTGATACATGCATTGAAAATGTGGCACCATCACTTGATTGGAAGAAAATTCATACTAATGACAGATAATAAGGGTTTAAAGTATTTGTTGGATCAAACAAATCTTAACGCAAGGCAAGCTAGATGGCTAGCTTTCCTTAGTGAGTATGATTTCGAGATTCAACACATCAAGGGAAAGGAAAACAAAGTTGCCGATGCATTAAGCAGGAATCCCAGATTAAGCTTTATGGCAGCAATCAACACCTTTAAGACAGATTTGGAAAATGAAATTGAAGAAGGAATTAAACAAGATGAAAATTATCGAAAATTGCTTGGTAAAGTTGTTGAAAACGTATCTGAAAATTTAATAACAGATTTCAGCATTGATAAAAAGGGGTTAATGACTTATAAAAACAGAATTTATGTACCAAATGTGTTAAAGGTTAAGCTGTTAATTTTGGAGGAAGTTCATAAGAGTCTTTATTCAGGACATCTAGGTTATCAGAAAATGATAACTATGTTAAGGAAGGATTATTTTTGGCCCAACATGAAGAATGAAGTGGCTGAATACATAGCTAGATGTTTTGAATGTCAGACCATTAAGGCTGAACATTAACATCTAGCTGGACTATTGTAACCATTGCCAATTCCAGAATGGAAATGGGAGATTATAAGTATTGATTTTATTACAGGTTTGCCTAAAAACCAGAAACAGAATGACTCCATAATGATGGTTGTGGACAAGTTAAGTAAGGCTGCTCATTTTATTCCTGTTAAAACCACTTTTAAAGCTTCTAACATTGCAGATGTATTTATGAAGCAAATATTTCGCTTGCATGGAATTCCAAAGGTAATTATTTCTGACCGGGACTCTAAGTTCACTGAAATTTTTTGGACAACACTGTTTAAAGGTTTAAATACTAAACTAAATTTCAGCACTTCTTTCCACCCACAAATTGATGGTCAAACAGAAAGGGTAAACCAGATTTTAGAAGACATGCTAAGAATGTATGTCAAAGATCAACCATCTAAGTGGGAAGATTATCTACATTTAGCAGAATTTGCATACAATAATCATTATCAAGCATTTGCTAGGTTAAGTCCATTTGAGATTTTGTATGGAAGAAAATGTTGTACTCCTATTTCTTGGGATAACCCTATAGACAGATTAATGCTAGGATCAGATTTATTGAAAGAAATGGAGCTAATCGTGAAAAAGGTTCAAGGTAACTTAAGGGTTGCCCAAGATCGGAAAAAAAGTTATGCAGATTTGAAACGCATTGAAAGAGAATTTCAGGTTGGAGACCATGTTTTTATAAAGGTAAAACCCAAGAAAAGTTCTTTGAAGCTTTGGAGTTGTGCTAAACTAGCACCGAGGTACTGTGGACCATTCGAAATCCTATCAAGGATTGGAACTGTTGCATATCAATTGGCCTTGCCATATAATTTAAAAATCCACAATGTTTTTCACATTTCTATTTTAAAGAAGTATGTGCACGATGCTACTCATGTGCTGAATTGGAATGACATACAGGTGGAGCCCGAAGGATATTTTTAGGTGGAACCGGACTATATTCTCGACCGGAGGAAAATTATGCTTCGGAATCATACCATAGGGCAGGTAAAGGTGCAATGGAAGCACCTTAGCCTTGATGAAGCTACCTGGGAACTAGAAAGTAAAATTCGGGCAGCATATCCAGTTCTATTTCAGGAAGGATCAGATGATGAATAAGCAACATCGAGGATGGTGTTGAGCTTAAGTGGGGGTGTTTGTAACATACCCTTTTTGCTGAAAAACATTTTATGCTGAGAACATTATCTTAACTTTTATTGTAAAGTTTTATATTGGACAAGTGTCCAAAGATGACTGTAATTGCACAATATTTTATTATTTAATAAATTAAATAGGAGACAAACACCAAACACCTAAGGGGACTATTGAAAGAGAGTTTATTGACCCACTAGGTGGAATGGAATCTGGGGTAGAAGGCAATGGACAAGTGGCAGCATCATGATGCAACTAACTAGTTGTTGGTATGGGACAAATCCCTTGAAATGTGGTCATAGTGCCCTGGAAGGTGGGACTGGATCTTGAGGCTCATTTATTCAAAACTGACCATTAAAGACCTAGGCAGTCTATATAAGAGCCATCGAATTATGAACTGAGGTTCATCACTTTTCCTGACGAGGAAATTTACCTTGGGGTTTTGTTATGCTTGCACCCAAGAGATTCGATTAGGGGATATGCTGAGTTTTTGATCATTGTGTAAGTCTGCCTATTTACTGTTGAGTGCAAAAGTTACATTGCTGAGTGCAGAAATTAAATCACTGAGTGCCTTGCTTCTATACAGATTCCATCTACTTAGTGGTTCAGTAAGCAAGCTCCAGGGTCCAAAGGAAGCAAGTAGTTTTGGTTGCTTCTTCTGGAAAAGGTTGGGAGGAATAGGCCTCCTTGGGTGTTTGTCGGCCCCATCTTCATTTACAGGTTCTACTTGTATTTTCTAATGCCAAGTAGTTTAAATTTCTATCTGCAATTATTTATTTACTGTTGTTAAGAGTATTATCAAACAAATATAATTATTTTCGTTTCTGATCTAATTAGAATTCTGCATAGAAATGATTATGTAAGATGAAATGAATAAAATATTTCTCTGCATTTTTTCCCCATGCCAATGGATCTGCATCGTACTCTAGTACAGAGAAGAAATTAAGGTAGATAAATTGATAGGCAGATTGCCAGATGAATGAGAAGACCAATATTGTTGTATTTTCCTAGCTTTTCCTACCATTAATATTCTGTATACAATTTAATGTTGTTCCCTTATCATTCTTTTCCTCGGTTAAATGTTTTAGGTTCCTTGTATTTATTTCACCAGTCTGTATTGAAGATAACAACTGCAAAAACATTTATTTCCTAAGTACATAGTACTGTTTTCCTTACTCTCAATAAGTATTTTTATCATGAAAACAAACAGTCTTCATATCTAAGTATAAAATTTATCTTTCTGTTATACAGTATTTAGGAAATCATAACAGCTGCCATGTTATTAGTATCAACAAACATTATATTACTTTTTCCTTTTCAAATAATGCATAATTGTTTAAGTACTAATATGTATGCATAGTTTTCATATCTGTTAAACTATTTATTCTTTTAAAACAAAGAATCATTATATTATATACAAACAGAGCATCATTTACAAAACCTAGATTTATGACAGGTTCGTACCCTTCACTTATCAAACCCTAGAATTATTAACTTTAAGAGATTACTTAAGTTTTCAAAAAGAACAAAGGAATGATCACGATTCATTTCATAACTGAAAGTAGAACATTACATTATGGCTCATGGCCTTCTAAAAAATCAATGGAAAAGAATAACAAAGAGAAGCCCACGACTCCATACACTTAGACACAAAAACGATTACCATTTACATTCTCAAAGACTGGAATCAAGGGTATCTCGGCAGCATCATGAGTATACATTACCACATTCAATTGAAAACTAATAAACAGTAAACCCTACGTTTAGTTGCAGTCTACATCTACTTCCCATAACTAAACATTGATATCATATCAGTAAAATATTTCCGAGAACCCACATTAGGGTTTGACAAATTTAAGACACAGTGTTAAGTTCCCAAATCCCGAACTCATCTTAAAAACACAGAAGTTGCAAAATGACGAGTTCCATTTCTTACAAATTGGAGCAGTGCTTTCACATTCAACACATATATCATAAACATAGAAAACATAATTCTTATTTTATCAAAGGCACAGTAATTTTTATTTAAGTAAGCTTCGTTTTCTTTACACAAGATAGAGCAACACTCGCAGTATCATCTACATAAACGCAGGTCGAAGAGAAAACATAAATCCTTTTTTCACCGAGAACAGTAGCAGGGTGAAACCCTTCCTAAGTATTTTCTTAAAGATTTTACAATGGAAAAACAAGCACTACTGAAAACAACGACGAATGGGTCGAGGGTTTCATCCTCCCCAAACTGTTAAAAAAACAAGCTCACAAATATTTCGACGAAGGTCACCCTCGGAGCCCAAGCAAACACAGAGTCTCGGCAAAGAACACAGTGAAGTCCCAATAGTCATCTAACCAGAGTAACGAGTAACCACTGAAGCTTACCGGTCTTTTAGCAGCAGCTAGCTACCAAACACTTAAACTGAGAAGCCATCGACGAAGGTACCTGCCATTCAAAACACAGTAGTGGTCAAAACAAGTTTTACAAAGATCATTGCATGCGAAATAGCAGTAACTGAACTCTCAAAAATAGAATGGAAGATACAGGGTTTCAAATCGAGATCTCTTACCTTTAAGAATTTCATCGAAGCCGAACGCCAAGACTGTGCATACTGGAACCATTCTCCACCATCGAATACAAAGAAGTATGAAAAACAACTCTAGAAAACCACCATTGGACAGGCATGGAAAGCCGAGTGTAGAACCAACTACCACTAAGAATTTATCACACACCCTAGAACTGATATTACAAAAATGCTACTGCAAAAACACCTCAATGTCTCGGCTCTTAAACTACTAACAGGTCATGGTTTCGAACCGTGGGCACTCCATGAAAGACTGTTATCAAAACCTTGAAGGCTCTCGTCCTGTCGGCCTTTCCTCAGAGCCACAACGCCGAATGCCAAGGAAAACAATAACTCCATGAGCATAGTAGAGGTAGGGTTAGATCCCAACAACCAAAACCCTTGCTAGATCAACGGTGGAAATCATCGAAGGGTTTTCACGTAACCCAAGCCAACAACCATATTAATTGACCTATCATTACCTTAGCCACTGAGGAGCCAGCTCAGATAATTCTCGAACCAAAACACTTACAGCTCATCACGAGACATTGAAACATCACCACACTATCACGTGCTTAAGCACCACGACGTTATCCACGGAGGCATTCCACTATCTCGGCAATGGTGTGTATTAAATGCCAAGGAAGCCCAAGTGCCTACCAACACGATACATTAATATTGTTGGTATCACATATTTCATTTAATACATCGTGTTATTAGTAAAAATGTGACATTTGACTTGGTATTAACACCTTGTGGTAAGTCAAGGAGATGTCGAGTGCATAGTTAGGAAATCACAATGTTATATAGGGGCACATAGATGCACACACACATCACCATATAGTTATTGTTCATAGGACCTTGTATAGGGTTTGGCATATGCATATTTCATATAGTATAAAAATCAAATTGGAAATTGCATATAGTTCATAGGTTAACATTTGACTATGAATTGTCATAATTCATAAGTTAGCAAATGACTATGATATGATATTTCAATAATTCCTAGATTAGAACATAATCAAATCTTGCATGTAATTCCTAGGCTCTAAATTATATATACGAAATTGCATATCGACATTGCATTCGTTTGCACTTAGCCATCATATATAGACATTGGGTAATCTACTAATATACATCAAATAGAAACTCACAATGACATTATACATTGAGTTAAACTTGGTCTATGAATCCTATTCTTTTGTCTGGACAAATTAATAAAGGTGAATACAGAGATTTTGATTATTACAACTGACGTACGTATGATTTTTACAAACTAGGCCAACTGAAGATCTCACCAACAACACTTACGACATTATGTCTCTTAAATCATTAACTCTTGGGAAACACGGAAACTGTTTAGAACTCTTCGGTCACATGTCGTAAGCATTATACTTGTAATCTGTGAAAAGGACGATTCAAATGCTTTAGCACGAATGCTAAGTAAGCCTTGGGGCATCTTTAGGACCCCTTCACCATCAAACAAGAAGAAACAATAGTTAACACATATAAACTTATATCTTAAGAACAAAAACGAAAGATTTTGAAAGTACAGTTGAGTAAGCTTAACATCAAAGTAAAAATATTAATTATCTAGTCGCAGCATTTCACTTATGACTAACAACAACATTTAGTACAACAAGCCAACATTTAGACATTTATGATATTTCCACACAGTTAGATTTAGTATTAAAAGCTATATCTAAAAATTTTAAAATTTTGTAAATTTTGGGATTTTACAGTGATGGACCATTAAGAGATTGAACTAGTGTCTGCCATTGTTGATTTAGTTCATCAAGAAGGTTTAGGGTCCTCCATCCTTTCCAAATTCCAACTATGTCCCACTTCGAGATTTTGGCTAGAGCAGATATAGTATTGTTTTTATCCATAGTTGTAATTGAATCCATTTAATATTCTCACTTAACGTTAGCCGATCCATAATAGGGTCCTCCTAGATTCTAATTCCCCCCCATTTCCTGGAAGCCATATTATCTTCCATTTCAAAATGCCTACAAAGGCTTTGCACGAGCCTCATATCACTATACAGGGCTCATTATTGAATTTTTGGTTTAGGATTCGGGCACTCGTTGATTGAGTGTATTTCCTGTGTAGAGATGATTACCACCAGGCCTCTTCAACAGTGGAGAGATTCCGCAATATTTTTTCTCCCATCGTTTTATTCATTAAGTCAATATCCCTTATTGCTAATTCGGCATATTCCATAGGAGCCATGACTATTTTCTAGTTAACTAGATGAGATTTTTTGGAGTTCGCTTTGCCTCCTTGCCATAAGAATTTTCATTATAGCATATCTATCTGATTAGAGACCTCTTTCGGTGCTATAAGAACAAAATTATGATATATATATATATATATATATATATATATATATATATAGGGATGAAAGAACTGACTCTATTAGCACTACTTGGTCGGCTAGGTTTAACCACTAGGTACCCAATTGACTCATTCTTTTTAAATTTTTTTTTTTTTATCAATCACTTCACCTTAGTCTGAGGCCTTCGGTCGGCTGAAAAATTGTGATTCCTATATAAATGAAAGAGTTCCATTCCTTTTTAGCAAAGAACTCTAAGATATTAGCAATATTTTGGATGTTGATTGCAAAGGAATTCCATCCAAAAACACAACACTTTTTTTTATTTACATCTCCTCCTGATGCATTTAGGTACATGCTTATGATTGTCTTAAATCTAACTACTACTACCACTAAGGCCCCTCCCAAAAAAAGGGTATCATTTGCAAACCGTGAATGATTAAGCTCCTTTAAGATCCTTGTAATGCTTGCTAGGTTCCCTAAACGCCTTTATGATTCCAATATTCTACTTAAAGAATCTACCACGAGAATATAAATAATGGGGGAGAGATAACATCCTTGATGAAGGCCTCTTTCACTCTGAAAGAAGGCAGTAGGCCTACCATTGACTAGTAGTGCTATCCGAGGGCTTGTTATGCAAGCTTTAATCCAACCATTGAAGTTGATAGAAAAGAAAATTTACTAAGAATGAAGAAAAGAAAGGAGTGGCAAACTCTACCAAAGGAACTTTCCATATCCATCTTCATAAACATACTTCTTTCTTTCCTGACTTTGCTAGAATGGATTGCTTCTTGCACTAAAATTTTATTATCAAGGATTTCCCTTTTAGGAATGAAACCCCCTTGGTTTTTTGATATAATTTTAGAGAGAAGAGGTTTTAATCTTGTGGTCAATATCTTAGTGATTATCTTGTACGAAGAATTGCATTGGGATATTGGTATGAACCAGGAGAATTGGATTGGGATATTGTTCTGAACATGGAGAATTGCATAGTGATTATCTTGTGTTTTCTCATGCTAATGGATATCAAAGTTCTCTTGAGAAAATGATTAGTGTTAGTATTTGAGTCAGTATAATGACTTGTTCAACTAATATAAGTCATCAATTGATCAAATAAGGCGGAGTTTGATATACTATATCCTAAAACTACATCCTTAGCATAGTCCAATGCATTGATTCGACAATCACAAAAGGTTAGATCTAAGTATGGTGTGGGAAACATTTGATTTAATTTAGGCATTTGGAAGATAGCTTTGACTATTAATTTTGTTATATAAAAAGTAAATTTAATATAATTATAAGTTTGGTATGCATTTTATACCATAATTAATATCAAGTTCAATGTAAGAGAATGGCTCACAATATTTTCCGCGAGGTTTTTTACTATGCTTGCTTGTTTTATTTCTTAATATGATATTAGAGCATTATAGTTTTTAGAGCATGAATGAATCTATGAAAGTTATCCATAGAGACTGATTTTTCAAGTACGATGAAGAAGCTCCTTATGATAACTTTAACTTCTCCATGGTATTGTTCCCTAATAACTTTAACTTCTCCATGGTATTGTTCCATGAGGAATTAGAAAATTATCCATGGTAGTGTTCCATGAAGAATTAGAAAATATAAGTTGATTGATGGTGAATGCAAGCCATTGGGCATATATCTAAATCTATATTGTATAATGATATTTGTGATCTATCATTCCATAGTCTACACTCAATCTCGATCTTCCAACCATGTGATTGATACACCCAGGTTTGAAGTGAAGGAGACAAGGACAGTGGATTTGAAGTGAAGGAGACAAGGACAGTGGATCTGGTAATTTGATTATAATAGTTTTGTCATGCAAATTGATTCCTTTATGGCTGAATGTAATGAAATAATTGTAACAAAGTATTGGCGTATGATATAACAGTGTGCAAGCTTACCCTTGCATCCTTTATGGAAGTGTCTTTAATGGAACCCTAGTCGATTCCCACTCTTGAATTTGTTATCCTTGGCGTAGTGAAGGTACACAATTTGGAGGAGTTTTGGAATCCACAACACCTTCCATAAAAGGACCCCAACAATGCTCTAAATGAGCACTAAAACATGAGAATCATTGTAGCCACATTGCCAAATTGCCCTAGTCCATTTCCAAGTAGAACGTAGATGATTTGTAGACAACCAACAAACCGACATGGCGAGTTATCTCTTCATCAAGATATCCCATAACACTTATCTTCTAGGAAATAAAAGAAACCACATCAATCTGCTTTGCACTGGCAAAAGAGATTCAACGAACCTGTCAAGTGACCCTTTCACACCACTGTTACAGATTGCACAACAAAAATAATGGTGGTGCATCAAATCAGTGGTAAGAAGAACGTCGAATAGGCCCACACGTCATCTAAAATGAGACAATTAACTTTGTAGCAACACCAAACGCAAAGAGATCCATAAAGCAGCCCAAAAGCCACCTAAACAACTCCTTCATTGAGTTCAAAAGCTAAGGTAGTTTTTTCAATTATCCCAAATGACCATAATGATGTAAAAACTCATCCCTTTATTTTTCAAACTAATACATATATCCATATTTACAAATCCCTTATTTTTCAAACTAATATACATGTCTACCAGGTGGAGTGGGTGCTTTTGATTGCCTTATATTGAATTGGTTTTCAAACCCTTTGCAGAGCTTCATATGGAAACAAAGTACTTTATTCTAATTAACACAAAATGGCCAATACATTAAAGCTTAGTCATTGAATTTTTTTAGATTTTCTTCAAAATGGTTTGGTTTTTATTCAAAAGCTTCGTCATTGAATAGTCAATACATTTTTGCTTCAAAAGCTTTGTGTTGGGTGCCAGAAATGACCCTTTTTGCTCACTTCTATATGTGATCCTTTTTCATGTTTCTCCTTATTATTATTACCAAGTTGCTATCTTTCCCAATGAAAAGCATGAATTTGTGACGAACAAAGTTCCTTCCTAAAGAAACTTCTAATGTAAATAGAACAAATACTCCATAAATGGAAAAGTAAATAATAAACTGTATAATAAATAAGAGATATGATTACAAGTAAGAATGAGGGCTCATATATATACCCATGCAGGGGTGCCCCTTCGTAAAGAGACACGACCTTTTATTAGGAAGGTGTCTCTTTATTACATATTAGTTTATTGAATATTAATTATTGCTTTAATATTTATTTATATTTATATATTATATATATTTTGTTGATTACATTTTTTTTTTGTAATGCTGCAAAATTCTATTAAACTAGGAGAAATAAAGATACAGTAGTACTTATAGTTTGAGGTGGTCTTATCAAAATATGCCAACCTTGAAGATCAATAGAGTCATGGAGGTTCAAATAAAAAATATACAAAAGACTCTGCTCAGTATAGGGAGACCAGGGTAAACAGGTAGAGTAGTCATAGCCATGAAGGCTTGAGAGAAACTAACAATCTGGTGCATAGAAAAACATACAAAAAGACAAAAAAAGAATTGTTGAAAAACCTCCTTAACCAGTTGCTGAAGGAGTGTCTGCATTTGAAGGAGTCTCCTCCTAGATGGGGCAGCTATAGCATGCAGTGTCCTCCCCGTCCCTTGCAGGTGGCAGAGTATCTTTCACAGGTGGAAAGTGTCCTTCGCTAGAGGCCGAATATCGCTTGTTGGGAGCTTGATAGTCATGGGCGTAGTCTTCCTGGTTGTGAGAACACTGCCATCAGGTTTGTTGCGAGTACGCTTGGCGAGAATCGGGCCCAGGGTGGAGGGGATGGGGAAGGACGATCGAGCTGGCTCCTTTCCTTTCTGAGAGTCTGGCACCTTGCCGCGTGGTGGAAGCAAATATTTTCCTGCTGGGTGTTCGGGTAAACAAGGTACTCCCAAAATACCGAACACCTAGAGCAACCACTTCGCACAAATAGATCATAGATTGATACACCGATGTTTTGACGTGGTTTAAACCCTCGAGAGGGAAACACTCCACGGCCCCGACCAAATAGCTTCTACGGAGCAATTTATTATGCAAAGAAATAAAGTTACAAATGAGCTTCTCATAATCGATCAACTAAACAATGACCCTCCATGCTTTTTAAATAGAGATCATGGACCAATCGGGTGTTAAGCCACGGATCAAGGTTAGGTATGATCTAAGAGAAGTTGAGCTGTCAGATCACAACATATCGTGACGGTCGGATTAAATATTTACAAATGCATACTAATGCATACTAAAGAAACACAATTTTTCTAACGGATATATTACACAAGTTGATCTTAACTAACTCCTAAGTGTCTAAATATCATAACATCCCCCCTTAAGAACAACTTGGGATAGGATTGAAGGATTTACAAAAGTGACACTATTAGGAGAAGGAAGGAGGCATTAGAGCCTATCCCCCCTTAATGACAAATTCCTGAAATGCTAACATAGATTGAAATTTAGAAAACTTCACTTCTGTAAGAGACTTGGTGAAGATGTCTGCAACTTGATCATATGTAGGACAAAAGAGCACTTCAAGAACACGATCATGAACAAGATTTCTGATGAAGTGCATATGTAGCTCAATGTGTTTTCTGCGTTGATGTAGGACTGGATCTTTGGCAAGCTTGATGGCACTTTGATTGTTGCACCAAAGTGGAGTAGGCTGCTGCTGCTCGAATCCAAACTCTGAAAGGATCCGCCGAAGCCATAAAGCTTCCCGACTGGCATTAACTACAGCTCGATATTCTGCCTCTGCTGAAGAAAGAGCAAGAGCTTGTTGTTTCTTACAAGGCCAAGTGATAGGTCCAGATCCTAGACTGAAAACATAACTTGCAGTAGACTTTCGATCATTAGGATCGTCGGCCCAATCTGAATCAGTGAAACCAACCAACAAAGGTTTCTCCCCTGTACTGTAATGAATCCCAAACTGAATTGTACCTCGAATATATCGAAGTATTCTTTTAGCTGCTTTCTAGTGACTTTCATGAGGTGTTTGCATATAACGGGCAACACAACCAACGACAAAGGAAAGGTCAGGATGAGAATGAGTCAAGTATAAGAGACTACCAACAAGCTGACGATATAAGGTGGCATCTACTTCAGGTGAAGTACAAGTGGCAGAAAATTTGACTCTAGACTGGAAGGGAGAAGGGGCTAGTGTACAATCTTCCATGTGAAAGCAACGAAGAAGGTCACAAGCATACTTAGACTGAGAAAGAAAGATTCCTTATTTGGTTTGCAGGACTTGGAGACCAAGAAAATAATGCAAATGTCCCAAGTCTGACATTTCAAAATTTTGCTTAAGACTGGATTTCACATGGGTTATAAGATTAGGGTCACTACCAGTAAGAATAAGGTCATCAACATAGAGAACAAGTACGATGAGATGGTTTCCTACTTTCTTGGTATAGACATTGGGGTCAGAATGGCATCTAGAAAAACCAGTGTCAAGGAGAAAGCTATCCATTTTGGCATACCAAGTTCTAAGGGCTTGATTAAGGCCATATAAGGATTTCTTAAGGCGGCAGACAAGGTTAGAGTTATTCTGAACATATCCAGGAGGTTGTTCCATGTAAATTTCCTCATGTAAATCACCATGTAAGAAGGTAGACTTGACATCCATTTGATGGACTTTCCAATTATGTAAGGCTTCAAGGGAAAGAACAAGGCGGATGGAGTTCATTTTTGCGATAGGAGCAAAGGTTTCATTGTAGTCAATCCCTTCAACTCGGGAAAAACCTTTGGCAACTAACCTTGACTTAAGTCTTTCAACACTTCCATTTGATGCATACTTAGTTCTGTAGACCCAATTACATCTGACAAGTTTTCTTCCTTGTGAAAGAGGTACAAGATCCCAAGTATCGTTCGCAATTAAGGAACGATATTCTTCATCCATAGCTGCATCCCAATCTGGATTTCCTGAAGCTTGTGCAAAATTTTTTGGATCATGATTCTCAGAAACTTGAGCCAAAAGAGAAGAGGCTCGCTGAAACTGAGAATGTGTTCGATGTTGATCTCTAGGATCACCGGCAAGATCACTAGCTGCTTCACATGTTGAATGGACCCATCGAGGAAGCACTTGTGCTGGTGCAACTGGATGAACATAAGCAGGCGGAGGTGGATTTTCATCCTCACTGTCAACATCATAAACTGGAGTTGGAAACCTGTCAAGGAAGTTGGAAGAAGAAGAAGGCACAATCGCTGAATCAGGATCGCAGGCCAAAGATGGCACAATCGTCGAGTTAGGCTCACAGGCCAATAGATTTTCATCAAATTTAACATCTCTTCTAATGATTACATCATGAGATTGTGGTTGAAGAAGTCTATAACCTTTTACATCTTCAGAATATCCAACAAATATGCACTTTTCACTTTTAGGCTACAATGTTTTCCGGTTTTCATCCGGAATGTGAGCCCATGCTTCACTACCAAACACACGGAAGTGACTTACATCTGGTTTAATTTTACTCCATGCTTCTTCCAGTGTGATACCTTGTAAAGCTTTAGTAGGGGTGCGATTAACTATGTAATTTGCACAATTTATGGCTTCAACCCAAAATTGAAGACTTAGTCCCTTAAATTGTATCATACAATTAGCCATTTCTTTTAAAGTGCGGTTCTTCCGTTCAGCTACACCATTTTGTTGTGGTGTATATGGAACAATGTGTTGTTGTTGGATTCCTTGTTCAGTGCAGAAAGTAGTGAAATTTTTGTTAACATATTCTCCTCCATTGTCAGATCTTAACTTAATAATTTGATGACCAGATTGTTTTTCAACAAGGGCCTTGTAGGCCAAGAACATGTTAAATACTTCGCTCTTAAGTTTTAGGAAATAAACCCAAGTGCGTCTAGTGTAATCATCAATGAAAGTTAAGAAATATTTGAAACCAGAAAAGGAAGCAGATGGAAGAGGACCACACAAGTCACTATGCACAAGCTCCGAGGGAACCGAGGTGTGCCAAGAGGTACGTTTGTCAAAACTGTCCCAATGATGTTTTTCGAGTACATAACCGGAACAGACACCATCACTACAAGATACCATCGGAAGACCTGTCACCATATTGTCTTTACATAGTTGTTGCAATGAGAGATAATTTAAGTTACCAAATCACTCATGCCAAAATTTGCTCAGGTTATCACTATGAGCAACAAAAACTGAAGGAAAAGGTGATGACCCAAAGTTGTTAAATTTGTACAACCTAGTAATATCATCAACAATTTTGGTAGCTAGGACCTGTTGAGGATTTTTAAAATCCTTGATTACAACTTGGTGAGGTGTAAACGTCACAGTTTTAACTTCACCAGAATGAGTGATTTGATAGACTGATAACAAATTGCAGGAAATTCTTGGAACACATAGTACGTCACTAAAATGACCATTATCTACTGGAACTGTTCTATCTCCTACAACACTAAGAGATCTATCATCACCAACAATTATTTGTTTGGTGTTACATTCATGCATAGTAGAAAAGATGGCTTGATCCTTAGCCATATGATAAGATGCTCCATAATCAATGAGCCATTCATTTGAAGTAGAAGAAGAAGATGCATTATAAAAATAGCCAGAAGTATAAAGTGCATGTCCATGAGAGGTAGATTCTAAAGGCGAATCTAGGCTTATGTGGTGCTCTTCATTGCTACTTCCAAGGCTATCATCTTCTTGAAACACTTAGATTTATCATGATTATCTTTCCCGCAATAAGTGCAATGATGCTCAGTCTTCTTGCCTTTTGGCTTGGATCCTTTGTCATGTTTTAAAGAAGGAGCTGACTGAGAGGGTTTGGGACCCTTGTTTGACTTATTATTGCGAAAATTTTGTTTCTTGGGAGACTTGGACATTTTTTTCTGTTGGGACAATAAGGCTTTCTCAGATGTATCTGCATTGTTAATTATTCTAAGATGGACGAGCTTATCTTGCTCTCTAATCAAGGAATCACAAAAGGATTCAAGACTAGGCTCTTGATAGTTAGATGCATTCAAGGATTCTTTCATGGAGTAAAATGTAGATACAAAAACAGAATATGCAGGTCCAAATTTAGAAAGAATATGATAAATGCATTGTTTGTCTTCCCTCTTAATCTTGCATTCTTCACATAAGAGTTTAAGAGTTTTGTACTTAGATAAATAATCATATATGCATGAAAAATCACTTAGATTTAAATAAATCAACTCATTTTCGAGTTGGTGACCTCGAATTTCATTGTGTTTACCAAACACAGATTCCAACTTGTCCCAAGCAGCATCAGGTTCATCAATTCCAGATATGTGGAATTGCAAATCAGTGGAGATTGACATCCCAATCAATCCACGAGCTTCGTCACATCTATTTTTCCATTTTATTTTCTTATCATCATCAGTGGGTTCTGTTTTTTTCCCCGAGGTAATTCTGTAAAGTTCTCTACTTCGTAGAACATCCTCCATACGGTATTTCCATGAGAAATAGTTGGAACTGGTAAGTAGAATATTACAAGGGGCGACCATATTTGTAAATTAATGACTGTAAAAGCAGAAACCAATAGTCTGGATGCGAAAAACTCAAAACAATAGGCCGTTTAAAAAAAATGGCACTGAAAACTGATTCCGTATGATGAAGTTATGCTTGATCAAAGAAAATGTTGAAGATGTCCCCAATAGTGACGTGGCAGATAGAGAATGACTAGCTAAAAAGAAAGATCCCCCCTCTTCCCAAGATGAACCTTTGACAATCACTTTACAAGAAAGTTGCTTTAAGTGAATCACTTTTGTAAAATAAGTGATTTCATTTTAACAATGATGCTACTTTAAATAGTGCTGCAATAAATGAACATAAGTGACTCACTTTTTATTTTTATTATTTAAGTGAGATGCACTTTTACAATAAATTAACTTGAAAGTAGAAACTGCATGCACTTTTTCTTTTAAAAATAACTTCCTAAGACTTGAACTGAATACCTATTAAGGAATAAAGCAACTTTGAACCAAGTGAGATAGATTAAACTGTATGTAAAATATGAGAAGTAGGAAGAGGTTTTTTTTACTCTTTTTGCTCGGTTTCCGCCTTTTTTTTTTGTTCTGCAAATCACACCACAAAACAAAACAAATTTTTTTTTCCACACTTGTGGGTTCTGTTTATGATTCGCCGAGATCGCACAAGGTGCATGGCAAAGAGCATACACAGACAGGGAAAGTAACAATTCGAAACTAAAAAAATATAATAATAAAAACTGATAAAATATGAGATCTTTTTAAAAAAAAAATACGTCACTGTAAAATTATACCTCTAGATCTGATGAAATACACGTTTCTGAAACAACCGTGAACCGTTTTCGATAAAAAAAAAACTATTTCCCAATGGAAACAGTGCTTTGGACGCAATCGAACACCTCCCACAGCCCATAAATGCATAGAAATACCAGAACCAAAAACTCTTTCATGTTTCCGCAACAACAGTTCAAGATCTAGATCATAACCAGAAGCGGTTCTTCATAAAAGCTCTGATACCATGTTCGGGTACACAGGGTACTCCCCAAAGACCGAACACCTAGAGAAACCACTTCACACAAACAGATCACAGATCGATACACCGATGTTTTGACGTGGTTTAAACCCTCAAGAGGGAAACACTCCACGACCTCGGCCAAATAGCTTCTATGGAGCAATTTATTATGCAAAGAAAGAAAGTTACAAATGAGCTTCTCATAATCGATCAACTAAACAATGACCCTCCATGCTATTTAAATAGAGATCATGGACCAATCGGGTGTTAAGCCACAGATCAAGGTTAGGTATGATCTAAGAGAAGTTGAGCCGTAGGATCACAACATATCGTGACTGTTGGATTAAATATTTACAAATGCATACTAAAGAAACACACTTTTCCTAACGGATATATTACACAAGTTGATCTTAACGAACTCCTAAGTGTCTAAATATCCTAACACTGGGTTGTTCCAATCCTTGTAAGGTGGTGTATCCAAATTGCCAAGTGTGGCCTCGTTTTTGACCGTTGAGGGAGTGGCGCCATGAGCACTGCTTCCAGAACGAAGGTCGCGACGGAGGTGACGAGTGGGGGCATAGTAGTCCTAACTGAGGGTATTCTCCAGGATGCTGAGAGTGGCTGCCATGTTTGGCAGGGTAGCTCTCAGGGTCTGAGTGGTGTGTTGAGCAGTGGCCCAATTGCATAGCATGTCGTCCATGAGCTCACCCAGCATGTTTTTTACCAGCTAGTAGGGATCCCATGGCTGTTCTTGATTCATGTTGGAGAGATTGTCAACAATAATCCTTGCCTCCCAATTGTCTACGAGTAGACGGACTGGAATTGAGACCTTAGGACCATAACCTTTCCTGGTTTTCCCTGTTTCCTGGGTGTCCATCTTCTTTTTGCCCCTAGTTCCTTTTGGTTGAACCATTGTGAGGGTATCGCAAATGATACCAAACAGGAGCTCGAGGAGCGCTGGAGCAGGATGACGAGAATGCGAATGAGCATGGTTGGGGGCCGAGACCGAACGTGGTAAGACATACAGAGATGCCAGTTAGCAGGCGGACATAACCTCACACGCTTGAGAGCCATGGGGATGGTGCACGACAGACCAGGCTAGGCTGGTTGAGGCGACGTGGAAGGCCGAAAGATTAATGAGCCCAACGACTTGATGTCGCTTCTATATCCTGTCTTACCTCAGCGCTGCCACTTGGTTGACGCTCGTGTCCAGGTGTCGTGTCTGGTTAAGTCCTGGTGGTGTGTCCGGTGTTGTCACCCGCATCCAAGGTTTTTTTTATTACATTGCCTCCCCCTTAGAAATGCTTTGTCCTCAAAGCATAATTATGGAAGACTTTATCCTTTGTTCTTGCTCTAGATGCCTTCTCATGATCTTCTGTGCTGGTAGCTACGACACTCGGCGAAACGAGATGATATGAGTTACGAATTCCCAAGTAAAAATGTTGCATCGTTTGTGAAGTGATCCATCCCAAGTTAACCTTCATTGGGACTTTTTGCTGATCGATTGTTTGGATAGAACTTCTCATTTTAGGCTTCCATACAAGTTGTCGATTTTGTCTTCGTTCTTTTTCAATGTTTTAGTTGGTTTGTCTATAAGAAGAATACTATTTATTTTTCTCTTGATTTTGTCGTTGGTCATAAGGACTCTTGTAATTTGGATGACGATAAGGTATTCAAATAGCTTGTGGAGTGTTTGTAGAAACTTCAACTTTTTGTACTTCTGGCGATTTATTGGTTGATAACAGTTCAATTAAGTGTGCATTTGTTCCTCTTTCCACAATTTGGACTTCCATTTCTAAGGATTTTCTAGCTTCTCATCTTTTATTTTTTTTATTTGTTCAATCAAACCTTGGTTGAGATTTTTTTAAGTGAGAATTTTCTTGATCTTTCTTTGATAACCTCTTTTGGATCTCTTGTTTCTCTTGTTCTAGTTTATGATTGCATTGCATTTTATCTTTTGACTTCTCAATTTGTGTCAGTAATTTTTAACTATGATATTTTAAACGAGATATCTCTTCGTCTCTTTCTAGTAAACTTTTGTCAGCTTTCTTCTTGAAATTTTCATTTCCCCTTAGTAATTTTTTATTGCGATAAATCTCATTTTTTACTTTCATGATTTGAGTGAGCAAATCCTTATTCTTCTTTTCAAAATAAGAATTTAGTTTCTCTACTATCACAAGTTGTATAGATCCCATTTTTAAATAACTATGTACTTTTTCCCTTATAATTCTAAGCACAAAAAGTGTGATAGTCCCCAAAATTGATACGAAATAGAGCTTAGGATTTTCTTTAATAAAACCCTTTTATTTCTCGATTCCACCTTTAGATGTTGCTAGTTACCCCTTTTACTTATAAACTTTATAGTAATTAAATTGATAAATGATATTTTTAACCTGATTGTAATTAAACGCCTTAAAGCTTAGGATTTTCTTTAATAAAACCCTTTTATTTCTCAATTCCCCTTTAGATGTCGCTAGTTACCCCTTTTACTTATACACTTTATAGTAACTAAATTCATAAATAATATTTTTAACCTTATTCTAACTAAACGCAACCCTCTTTTTATTGTATACTTTTAAGTAACTTTTAATTGGAACTTAAAAAAATATTATTTTGACAACCATTTTAATTGAACTTTATAACCCCAATTACTTTTTGTAATTCCACTTTTTTAATATCACCTTCATGATTTTTTCTCCTTGGGATTCTAACTTGATGTATAATAGACTCTATATTTATTTCCAGCAAGTGGGTTTTAATTCATATAGGATTATAATTCCACTTTTCTAATATCACCTTCATGATTTTTTCTCCTTGGGATTCTAACTTGATGTATAATAGCCTCTATATTTATTTCCAACAAGTGGGTTTTAATTCATATAAGATTATAAAGTTACGCTTGGAAATTCTTTCACCATGGCGATAAAATATTGACCCTTGTGTTTTGCGCCTTAACTTTAATCCTCTTAATTGAAAATATGTCATCGTTTGGCTAATACGTCACTTTGTTCAATTGTCATTTGTGTTGAAGGGTCACAACCATTGGTTTGACCAGCATGTCACCTGCCTTTTCAACCTTCCCACGACAACAAGGAACTCTTAAGCGACGGTCAAGCCATCGGTAATATCTTGATTGAGACACATTGCCATGGAGGCAGATCTTGCCACGATAGTCTAAATTTCAATGGTGGTAAGTCCCTTATTCCATAGTGGTTGGGAGTTCGATGGACAGATCAGACATGACTTGCAGCGAGTTCGAGTAATTGTTTTTAAGCAATTTCTAAATGGCGACTTCCTTGATTTATAACGTCTTTAATGTATTTATGTTCCTACGTTTTCTTGTATACTCATGACGCAACAACCTTTTTGATTTGGCTGAATTTCCTCCTTTGGATTTTCTCTGCAGTAGATGATTCCTTCTTTACCTTGACTTTTTTATTTTTTTGCTTTGCGGTGGAGTAATTATTCTTGAGCAAAATTCTGAAAATGGCCAAGGGCCTAATTTTTGGTCAAAGAACTAGTGTAATGAGAGAACCTTTCAATGATGGATGAGTGTGGTAAAAAACCACGTCAGATAAGGTTTAAAGGGAGTATGGCCAAAGGTCGGATCAAACAATGAGGTTTTGATACCAAATTTGACGAACATAGTTTGTTCATAAAGAAACTTTTAATGTAAATAGGACAAATACTCCATAAATGGAAAAGTAAATAATAAACTGTATAATGAATAAGAGATATGATTACAAGTAGGAATGAGGGCTCATATATATACCCATGTAGGAGTGCCCCTTCGTAAAGAGACACGACATTTTATTAGGAAGGTGTCTCTTCATTACATATTAGTTTATTGAATATTAATTATTGCTTTAATATTTATTTATATTTATATATTATATATATTTTGTTTATTACAGAATTCGAGCAGATATAATTTATTATTACTTTGCTATATTAATCCTTAAAGTTTGCTTGTTTTTATGGATTTTGTTCCTAATTATGTTGACTTCTGATAGATTGATGAAAGCAATTTGAGACCACAGGGGATTCGGGTGTATTAGCCTGTTGATACACGTGGATGAAGAAGTAATTGGAAAACAGTTACACCTTTTAAGGGCTTCGGTTCAGTTTATTGCGAGGTAGTCCAAGTTATCCTACCCACGTGTTAGAAAAACAATATCGCAGAGCAATAACAATAAATAGAAATGCAAATATAATCACACATACACATTACAAGAAAGACACAGATATATCGTGGTTCACCCAACTTGGGCTACGTCCACACTGAATTTTCCAGTCCTTATTATTATTAACGTCCAACAAAGTGAAGGGATACAATCTGCAGCACAGTCGCTGCACTTCCTCTTCACTGTCTCACAGTCTCTTTCCTGATCTTAGAGATCTTTACAATGCATAAAACCTAATACATCAACCCTAGCCATATTACAATGTCTTTCTTTTATAGGGAAAATACAATGGGAAAAATACCATGGGATACCCAAAACCATAGGTTCGCAGAATGGGTGTACAGTCCTCCGGGGTGCACGGCTAAGACAATATCATCTATGAGACTGGAAGATCTGGCTCCACAACCAACAATCTCCCACTTGGAGACTGATCACAGCAACTCACCCGTTGCTGCACTTGTTGGACTTGGACTTGGCAAATTTCTCCTCTTCACCTTTATGCTAGAAGGCCAACTGAAACGAGCAAGAACTCAATTTCTCTCTGGTCACTACCTTTGTGAACATGTCTGTAGGATTCTGGCTAGTATGTATCTTTTCCAGCTTCAACAGTTCATCTTCCAGAACAGAGCGTATGGAATGGTACTTGAGCTGTATATGTTTAGTCCTGGAATGGAATGCTGAGTTCTTTGCAAGATGAATGGCACTCTGGTTGTCACTATACAACCTGCTATCCTTCTGCTTCTTACCCACTTCCTCCATAAACCTCTGCAACCAAATCATCTCTTTACTAGCCTTTATAATAGCAACATAGTCTGCTTCCGTTGTTGAAAGTGCAACAACCTTCTGCAGTTTTGAAATCTAGCTTATTGTTGTTCCTCCTACAGTAAACACATACCCTGTGGTGATCCTCCTGCTATCCTTGTCACTTGCCATATCTGCATCAACATATCCTTGTAGAACAGTGTCTGAACCTCTAAAACATAATGCTTGAGTGGTAGTACCTCTCAAATACTTGAGAATCCACTGTACTGCCTTCCAATGTTCCTTACCTAGATTATTCATATATCTGCTCACAACTCCCACTGCATGTGCAATATCTGGTCTTGTGCACACCATAGCATATGTCAAGCTGCCAACTGCTGATTGATAGGGAATCTTGGACATGTAATCAGTCTCTTCCTGTGTCTTGGGACACATTTATTTACTTAGACTGAAATGGCTGGCCAAAGGTGTACTTACTGGTTTTGCATTCTGCATTCTGAACCTCTCCAACACTTTTTGTATGTACTCACTCTGAGACAATGTCAATTTGCGATTTTTTCCGTCTCTCATTATTCTCATACCAAGGATTTGCTTTGCAGCACCCAAATCCTTCATCGCAAATGAATTAGCTAGCTTCCTTTTGAGTACATTTATATCTTGCATGTTAGACCCTGCAATAAGCATGTTATCCACATACAATAACAAGATAATATATATTTCATTGTCTAGCTTCTTGAAATAAACACAGTGGTCAGAATGACATCTACTATAACCTTGTTCTGTCATAAACCTGTCAAATTTTAAATACCACTGCCTTGGAGCTTGCTTCAAGCCATACAAACTCTTTTTCAACCTGCATACCAAATCCTCCTTCCCTTTGACCTCATACCCTTATGGCTACTGCATATATATCTCTTCCTCCAAATATCCATGGAGAAACACTGTTTTTACATCTAACTGTTCAAGATGCAAATTTTCTACCGCCACTAAACTTAAAATAGTCCTAATTGAAGTCATCTTAACAACAAGAAAAAATATTTCATCAAAGTCTATACCTTTCTTCTGTGCAAACCCCTTTACAACAAGTCTGGCCTTGTATCGCTTCTTACCTCCTTCTTCTTCCTTCAACCTATAAATCCATTTGTTTTGCAATGCTCTTTTACCAGCAGGAAACTGAACCAGATCCCAAATCTGGTTTCCTACCAATGAGTCCATCTCCCAATTCATGCCTTCCTCCCACTTCTTTCTAGTTTCCACCTGCATTGCTTCTTCATAACATTTTGGTTCACCAGAATCAGTCATCAATAAATAATACATTGAAGGAGAGTATCGTTCAGGGAGTCTACTTAACATGGTAGATCTTCTTACACTTGTAGGAGTTTCAGGTACTTGCTGTTGTTCTTGATTTTCTGGCACCTTTGGAACTTCATTTTCTTTAATTTCATCAAGTACTGTGTACTCTGTGTTTTCCTTTTTCTGTTTCTTTCCCTGCAACTGATCTTTATACATGACCTTTTCATTGAATATCACATCTCTACTCTTGATGATTTTGTTATTTTCATAATCCCATAAACGATAACCAAATTCATCAACACCATATCCAATAAAGGTACATTTCTTGGATTTAGCTTCAAGCTTTGTTCTATTATCTTTATCAATATGGACAAATGCTTCACAGCCAAACGTTCCCAGAAATGAGTAGTTTACCTTTTTATCTGTCTATGCCTCCTCTGGAATACCACCATCCAAAGCACTTGAAGGTCCTCTGTTTATTAAATAAATAGCAGTATTTACAGCATCCGCCCAAAACTGTAAGGGCAATCCTGCATGCAATCCCATACACCTTGCAAGCTCCATGATTGTTCTGTTCATCCTTTTAGACACACCATTTTCTTGTGGTGTTCCTGGGACTGTCTTCTCTCTACGAATCCCATGGTATGAACAGTAACTATCAAACTCCTTGTCGCAGTACTCACCTCCATTATCAGATCTGAGACACTTCAATCTTTTTCCTGTCTCATTCTCAACTAAAGCTTTCCACTTCTTAAAAGTAGCAAACATATTAGATTTCTGTCTAATGCAATAAACCCAAGTTTTCCTAGTTGCATCATTAATAAATATAACATAATAATGAGAGCCACCAAGAGATTGTACCTGAGCTGGTCCCCATACATCTGTATGCACTAGCTCTAACTTTTCATTCTTCTTCTGTTTCCCAACCCTGAGAAATCTGACTCTCTTATGTTTTCCATAAACACAGTTTTCACAGAATTCCAAACTTACCTACTTCAAATCTGGTAGCAACTCCCTTGAGTGGAGAATTTGCATCTCCTTCTCACTCATGTGGCTAAGCCTATGATGCCACAATTCTGTATCTGTTCCTGTGGAAGTTAAAGAGATAGAATGGTCAGTATTATGAGGACATAAATACAACGTGCCTACCCTGTCTCATTTTTCTATCACCAATGATCCTGTAGTGATCTTCCACCACTTTTCTCCAAATGTAGATAGACAGCCGCCATCTCCCAACTGCCCTGTTGAGATCAAATTTCTTTTCATAGCAGGAATATGCCTAACATATTTTAACAGCCAATCAGTTCCATTTTTAACTTTTATCCATGCCTTACCCATTCCAACAATTTTACATGGCTCATCATAACCAATAAAACATGTCCAAAATCGCCTGGAACATAATCATGAAAGTATTTCTTATGTGGTGTAGCATGACATGAAGCCCTTGAATCTACTACCCAATAATCACTAGTATTATCTAATGCAAGAATCAAAGCATCTTGTAACACATCACCTGCTACATTTTCTTACTGGGTAGTTTCCTTCTGTGCATCTCCTTTCTTCTTTAGAGATCTGCAATCCACAGTTCCAGCACTCTATCTTTTCTAGTTTGGACTTGGATCTGCCCTTTTTAGAGTTGCTGTGATTACCTTGGCTCTTTCCTCTCTCCTTTTGTCTTCCCTTGCTCTCCATGGTCAATGCATTACCTGATGTCTCACCTATGCTTTTTCTTCGCATTTCCTCGCTAAGAATAAAACCAATAACATCATCAAATTTCAAGGTGTTTGAACCAGAGACAGAGTTACTTACAGCCATGACCAAGCTATTCCATCTTTCTGGCAATGAACACAAGATTAGAAGAGCCCTAACCTTATCATCAAAGTTCACACTTATAGAACTTAGTTGATTTGTAATCGTATTAAACTCATTTAAATGATAAGTAATAGATCCACCTTCAGACATCTTCATATTAAATAAACGCTTCATTAGAAATACCTTATTGGAGGTCGAGGGTTTTTCATAGAACTTACCCAATGCGCTCATCAAACCCTCCGTTGTCGTTTCTTTTGAGATATTGAAATCCATCGACGAAGCCCGGCTCAGCCGTATTATTCCCAGAGCCTTTCTGTCAAGAACCTCCCATTCTTCGTCCTTCATAGCCGCCGACTGATTTGCTCTTCCTCCCAACGGTAGGAATAGATCATTCTGGTACATATAGTCCTCCATTTGCATCTTCCATAACTGAAAGTTTTGGCTGTTAAACTTCTCGACCTTACACTTTCCTTCTTTCGCCATTGCTCCCACTCGAACCAGAAATCCTCGCTTCCTACGGGTTTATTTGCCAAATAGACCTTTAGCTCCGATACCAATTGTTAGAAAAACAGGATCGCAGAGCAATAACAATAAACAGAAATGCAAATATAATCACACATACACATTACAAGAGAGACATAGATATATCGTGGTTCACCCAACTTGGGCTACGTCCACACTGAATTTTTCAGTCCTTATTATTATTATCGTCCAGCAAGGTGAAGGGATACAACCTACAGCACAATTGCTGCACTTCCTCTTCACTGTCTCACAGTCTCTCTCCTGATCTTAGAGATATTTACAATGCATAAAACCTAATACATCAACCCTAGCCATATTACAATGTCTTTCTTTTATAGGGAAAATACAATGGGAAAAATACCACGGGATACCCAAAACCATGGGCCCGCAGAATGGGTGTACAGTCCTCCGGGGTGCACGGCTAAGACAATATCATCTATGAGACTGGAAGATCTGGCTCCACAACCAACACCACGCGGCTAGCTGAAACTCACTTGGCGTTGGATCAGTTCGAGTTGGAGTGTAAATGTTTATGAACCCCCTCTGGGCACCCACAACACCCCCTCATCGGGTGGCATGAAATAAGTCCTGTGGAAGGCACAGTCAGTCGTGTCGGGAAGCAGCGCAACGTTTCGTCCGAGCATCGTTCTTTGATTTTCCAGGGGCCACTTTCATTTCTAATATCTTTCACTATGGATTCATCCAACAACAGCTTTTACTTCCCTAAGTCTGCTTCTTCCCGTAGAGATAAACACTCTAAGAGATGGTCATGGTTAAATAAATATTTGAACAAGATTGATTCCGATACTTTGTATGATACCCATGTAGTTTCTCAGGAATATGACCCTCAGCCTAATTGGACTTTGCCTGAGATAGATGTTGATAAGATTTATGATCTTCCTATGTTTAAGTTTCGTGCTACTCAGTTATTTCGGTTCACGTCTGTCAACACTCCTATCACCATTGGTCAATCTGTTTATCAAATCCCGCTCATCAAGCCTAACGACATTACTTGGGGATTAGAAAATGGTTATAAATACATCCATATTGGTTTGGTTAAGTTTGGTATTAATCCACTTGTATTTCCAGGATTAAATACTTCTTGTCTGTCCTGCATATTAGATTCCCGTCTTAATAAGTTTGAAGATGCCTTACTTGGTGGTTTCCAGAGCCCACTAAATAATGGCCTCGCATGGTCTTCTCTTGTACCTTGATACCAGTTGTCACTTACTGATCCCTATATCAATGATTTTTTACAAGCATATTTACAGTTTTATGGTTTTGATGTAGCCCCATAGGCCCAAATTGCTCAGTTACATTCCACCTTATGCATACGTTTTGTTTCTACAATTATGCCCGAAAAGAGCACTTCAAGAAGGGGTAGTAGTTGGTCCAGGAAACACCACACCTCTCTAACTAGGATTCTCTCAGGTGACTTTACTTGATGAATGGAATAGCAATTACTTACCACTATCTCAAAAATATCCTAAACTGCAACAGTCTGGTTCCAAACAGCTAAGAATAGTTCAGTCATCAAATGGTAGTACCTCTCTCTGTTTTGCTCCATCTTAGTCATTTAATTTCCCTGCATATGATTCTTCACCCTTTCTCAGTCGATCTGCATCACACTCAGTGTCCCTTCCCAAAATAATATCTCCTATCCACATACAACCTAGATGTTTATGTCCCAAAATATCTGTGATATTGATCTACTTCAAGATTATTTCTGCACCATGCAATCTATGCTCTATAAAATAACTGATTACCAAAATGTGGCATATCTTCACCACTATCTTGCCTCTCTCCCAGGAAATATCTCAGAATTAGTCTCCAGATATTTAAGTGACCATCAAGTTAAAATAGAAAATCTTTCTTTGGCTGGCCTCCATCAGCATGTTCTCATAGCCGTACAAAAAGAATGTGTCGCCATGAAGACACAAATTTTTTTGAAGAAACAAATCTTCCTCTCACAGCCAGCCTGCCAGCAGTTTCGTGAAACAACTAGTTATGGGTGCTTTCTTCCTAAGAAGAATTCCACTTGTTCCTCCTCTTGTACTTGTTCTACCCGGAAGCGTGGTGGATCCTCACCATCACATTCATGTTCTTCCAAAAAATTTTCAAGAAAACCTGTCAAAAATAATTTCTTCAGGAATAAGCAAAGAAGGTTTGTTTTCAAGAAAACATGTGACGGACAGAGGAAAGAAGGACACTTATGTTTTGTACAAAGCTACACAGTGGATATTCTTTCACAAGAACCCACAAAAGAAATGACATAAAGCTAATAGTCGGGAGGACTATGATCAGAATCAAATCCCTCTGACCCAATTCCATTACGGTCAGTATCACTATCCTCGGATTCTCTTCCTGGATCAGCATGAAAGATTCGTCGGTATGCTTCAGTACCATACGGCCAAATATTCTTCATCCAATATGGAGGATTTTCACTGAAGTAGTATGAAAAAGGAGACTGTTGAAAATACCGCTGTCTAGCATAGTCAGGGACTGATACTTCACCAAAGAAACTATTCTATATAACAAATTTTAATCCTTGATTGATATCGACTGATGTCTTAACAATTTCACCTTTCAACAAGAAGTCAAATTGAAACACATTGTAGGAAATAGCTCCTTCTGCTAACTCGTGCTGCAAAGTCAAAGTAAACCAAAATGGAGAAGCTTTCTCCAAAGCAGAAATTCCAGGAACATATAAGAAAAGCATAATTTTCATCCAAGGACTCCAAAATTTGTAATTATTCTGGATGTCTTCACAATAGAAGCAGATGGTGACTTTATTATGGGCACGAGCAGTTTGGTGGATTGCATAAAAATCAATCCATCTCAGAGAGGGATAAAAAATGTATGCATAGAATTGTATTTTTCCTGAAAGCAGCTGATAATGTCTAATTATCATGTTAACATGGTTGACCTGTAGGAATGGATTATTAATATCAAGATCATAACTATGGCGTCCTTCTAATGAATCGAATTTGTTCTAGAGAATCCGTTGTTGAATGTCAGATGGGAGACTTCGAATTTTATCACCAAAAAAATTGATACAAAATCTGTAATGGCATTCATGACAGATGCTAACAGAATACTTCATACTTCCTTGGGAGGAAGATTCACCTTGGGTAAAAACCTTAATGTCTTTGGCTGGAGCTCCTTCGCGAGTGAGCATATCGGCAAGATGGTTGTCTCGTCCAACTTTATAGATGATATCAAAATTAAATCCTTGTAACCAAACAGCCCACCAGAGGACCCTGGCATTGCCTTGTTCAAGCAGTCTTCTATTACCAAGCATACCTTTCATATGCTTTAAATCTGTCCGAACCACAAAATGAACACTTTTGACAAACAATCTGAAACGCTGGATTCCTTTCTTGAATGCCAAAATCTCCTTATGTGAAGATGGATACTTTATCTCAACATTTGAGAATGTACTAGATGCGTAGGCACATACTTCTTCTTGTTTGGAATGTTTCTGTAGTGGAACTACTGCCCAAACTTGATCTGATGCATCTGTTTCTAATATGTATGACAATTCATGATCTGGCAAAGACAATGGTGGGAGATTCTGAATATTAGCTTTGATGCGTTTTACAGTAGCTGTCATAACTTCTGTCCATTCTGATCCTGGTTTTAGCCTTTTCTGGAGCAACTTTGTATCTCTTGCTTGAGTTTGATAAAACTGTTGAATATAGTTGAGTCAACCAAGAAATCTATGAACTTGTTTGATATCTTGCAATTTATCTGGAAATATTAAAAGCTTCTGCAGAACATGGGGTTGCAGAATTATCTTTCTGTGAGATATTTGAAGACCTAAATATTCAATGGAGGTTTGTGCAATGAAAAATTTATCTGGAGATGAAGACAAAGAAATTCCATGCCTAAAAAAAAATGCATAAAATTCTTCTAAATGCATCTTATGTTCTGCTATATCTCTGCTAAACAAAAGCAAATCATCGATATATACAATGACAAAATCTAATGGTCTGAAAATATCTTCCATTCTTTTCTGAAACTCTGAAGGAGCATTCTTCAAACCGAATGGCATAACTTTCCATTGATACTGACCACGGGGAACAACAAATGCTGTCTTAAACCGATCTTCTGGAGAAATACCAATTTGCCAAAACCCACTCTTGAGATCAAATTTATTGTATATGTTGGCTTTTGCTATTTTAGACAAAATCAATTCTTTATGAGGAAGCGGATATCTAATTGGTTCCAGGGCCTTATTCAATTCTCCATAGTTAACAACCAATCTTTTGTTACCCCTCTTTTATGTTCAGAATGCTTATTAACATAAAATGTTGGGCAAGCCCAAGCACTTTTGCAAGGTTCAATCAATTTCCTGTCTAACAGCTGTTGAATTTCCTCTTTACATGCTTTCTATTGTGTTGGACTCATGTTGTTAGCTGAAGCCTTCTGTGGCTTGATGTCTACATTTTGTTTATAAGGAAGATCAACATAATATTTCTCTTTGGTCCAGAAGGCATCTGGTTGATCAGAAGTACAATATTATTTCAATTTTTTGATGATTTATGCTAGAATTTATTGACCATGTAGTTCTGCATGTTTGACAATTTTCTTGATTTTAGTCAGGTATTTGACTGACTCTTCAACTACATCTGGTTTTTCTGCAGATATTCTTATTACAAATTCTGATTTTACTGGAACAGACACTTTAGAACCTTGAATTGTGGAATCAACAGATTCTTCTCTAACTGGCATGGGTAAGTATTTTTTGACAAAATCATGTCCTAGCAGCATATCTGCTCCTGTATTTAAACAATACAAAGTCACAAATGTTTTGACTTTTCCTAGCATGATTGGGAAATCTGGAGCGATGAAATTTATATTGATGAGTTCTTTGTTGACTGCTCTGAAATTAATAGATGTAGGTTGCCAAAAGTATTCAGGGATTGCTTTATACTTACAGCAGCTACTCATGGCTCCTGTATCAACCTGTGCATCAAGCTCATAGAGCTTATATCCTTCTCTGTTTATTTGGATTGGAATAACCATTCTGTCACCCATACTTTTATGCTCAATGACCGTATCAGAAGGGCTTGAATCTTTTGCTGGACAAAAACTATGATATTTTTTCATTGTCAACTGAATGTATTATGAATTCAGCTCATCAAGTTTATGTAAAGAACTCTGTATACTAGTTGCTAAATTTGCCAACTGTTCTCTTTCATCTTTTATCTTATTTTCAAAGAAAGTAATTTTCTCGAGAAGGAATGACTCGCCTTGATCTTGTGGAAAATCATCAAACCAACTTTCGTTTTCGGGATCAAATTCTGTCTGCATTGGTTCTGGTAACCGTTGCGAGAGTTCATCAATTTTTTCTTGCAATCTTCTTCTGATTATGACTAAACTTGGAGAAAGATTAGCCTTTCTCTCTTCAAGCTCTTTTATTTGTTTTCTTATGGAAGTAACAGAGAACACATAACATTAAAAAACATAGCAATTGCTAATGAATGTTTTTTCATCATCTGAGCTCTCTGAGGATTCTATACAAATTTTTCTGAAATCTAGTTCTTCTATATCAGAGTCATATTCAGACTCAATATCTAACTCATGTATAAAGAAACCCTCATCATTAGATTGGAACTCTGGAACCAAATCCCATTCAACAGGATTATACTCTGTAGTGAATATTACACAGAGTTTATGCTGGATTCTAGTCTTCTTGTCAGGACAAGCATTTTCCCAATGACCTGTTTTGCCACAAATATAACATGCTAATTGTTGGGTCCATGAAATGCCCCTTTTTGGCCATCCTATTTCATCATTTTTCCCTAATTACATCCTATTTCTACAAGCTATATATATGCCTTCCCTCCAGATCAACCAATAATATCGACATGTATAATTCATTATTTCTTTATTCATTTTATGCCTTAGATTGTTATAGTTCAGGATCCTAGCCTTTGAATTATGCTAACTTGTGTGGTTTCATTTAGTCAAAGCTCAAAGCACAGGTGTATCGGCTACCATGCCTTGGAAGCAATCATATGTGGTGTCAGCTGTTACTCTTTTAGCTCAATTCCTCAGGTCTTCAAGGGACAACGCATCTCTCCACGCGAGCTGTAACAGATTGCTGTAATAGAGTGTACCTGTGACAGACAGGTCGCCTTCCAGATTGCTAATCCGTTGATCTATGGCTCGCCAGCATCACAACATCTTTTATGATTAAAAAACCTCATTCAATGCGGTTGTAATAGTTAGCTGTAACTCAGCAGCATGTCGATCATAGATCTTCATTGCTACACGGGATTAGTGGATCACGAACTACATTTTGTATGTATAAATATGGGAAGGATTCCTATGCCTGGGGTTGGTTAATCATCAATTGTTGTACGGGCTATAACAGAGATTGAGATTGTGAATTTCCATCTTTTAATGAAGAGCAGGGTTACTTCCATTTCTGTGTCTTAATTTGTGGTGATTCACGATGTGTCTGTCAGAAGGCCAGGGCCCGCCTTCTCACAGAGATTGCTGATTTAGTTAGATAGTTAGATTTATTCATTTCCTGTTGTGTGTTGTGGAATTGCATTAGGTGTATTTCTGATAGCTGCAACAGTGAGTTTATGATTGCATTCTTTATTGGTAGTTTATCTCCTGCATATGAATAGCTGTAAATGCGTGGTGTGACATTCGACTGTGTTTGATTATGCATGTGTGTTCAATAGGTGTGACAACCGAGATCAGTTCCAATTCCCTTCAGTCATTTATGCTTTCTAGGATTTCCTTTGATTATCAGTTAGAGTTCAAGCTTATGTTTTAGTTTTGGTTGCTGTTGTATTTTAAATTGGATTCATAGATTAGATAGATTATGGTTGAGTTGCAGTAATCAGGATGGATCATTTTGGTAAAGGTTGAATACCGTAGTTTGATAAGTATAGGATTTAAGTTCTTGCAAAAGTAATCTAGTTTATTTTCATTCTTAGATCATTAAACTGCTGGGTTAATTTCTGTAGGAAGATAATTGCATTTTGAATTCCTAGATGTATGGATTAGATTAGTTTTCTTTATGGAATGAGTTTGGCTGAACAGATAGGTAGGATTGTTATCTCCATTTACTTAAATCAACTACTGAAATTGTTTATGCATAGATAGTGCTTATTGCCATTGAAATGAAAAGACCTCCCTGGGTTTGACAATTTATATTGAGCATCCTTTGTGTTAGTTTTAATTAATTGACATATAGGGTGACCAACATTTTGGCGTTGTTGCTGGGGATGGTAATAGATAGACATAGTTAGTAGTTGGTTTTATTTGATTCCATTTTAGTTCAATCATTCACAACATGCATGAATACAAGAAAAACAAATCGGGAACCCCCTTTGAATACTAACATTGCAGGTGGAAGAGGTCGAGGTCGTAATACAGGTCAAGGAAGACACACATACATTGATGAAATAATTGCTAAGGCTGATTCTTCCACTAAACCATCGTGGAAATCTACAGGCAGGAGAGATTCTGTTCCTCCCAATCTTGAGAATTCAACATCAACAATGGAGAATACAATGGGACCTTCAACTCCTAATGTAGAAAATAAACCTCTTGAAGATAAGGGAAGCACTGTGGGTGTGCTAGATAGAGAGGAGATCTATCATAGTAACAAAACCAGAGTTACTAAAGAAGTGTGGTTGGAGACTCACCGAGTAGCAGAGGAAGAGGAGGCGAGAAGAAGAGAGGAGAAGAGAAGAAGAGAGGAGAAGAGAAGAAGAAGCAAAAGCAAAGGAAGAACGCATAAAGGAAGCTATTGAATTTTGGACTAGAACCATGGGGAGAATCAAGAAGGAGAAGTGGAATATAATCAGCCTGGTAATACTGTGGCTACATTAGAATTCCCTATCCTCCAGACACCTGGAGCAACTCCCATGAAAAATATCTCACCATCAGTTCTCCTGAATTTTCATGGTAAGTCTTCTGAGGATCCTGATGAGTTTCTTTTTGAGTTTGATATCCTCTGTCATAGTTATGATTACACCTCTAGTGCTCAGAAGTTGATACTATTTGTAGCCACCTTGAAAGGAAATGCTCTGTGCTGGTTCATGAGTCTAGGTCGTGAGACAATTACTACTTGGGACCAAATGAAAAACACCTTCCTTTCTACATATCAAGAATATTGTAGAACTAGGGATAGAAAGGAGGAGTTGTTTAAAATGGTCCAGAAGGATGAAGAGAGCTTGGAAGACTTTGTGGAAAGATTGCTGTATAATTTACAAAGGTCTGGGCATGCTAGGATTGGAAAGGATGTACTCAAGATAATTTTACCACAAGGAATTAGAAAAGACTGCCTTGATATGTTGAATTTGCTAGGAAAAGGGGACATCTCAAAGGAAACTTTCGAGAAGATTGTTGAACTATGTCGAAGGTACTCAAGGAGATCCTCCAGAACCAACAAACAAGACAAAGATTGAGACCAGGATGTCTTCATTAGGACTCAAAAGTCAACTAGTGGAGGAGCCACTCGAGCAGAAATAGGAAACTTACTGGAGAATTTTAAAACAAACATGATGAGCTCCATTTCCTCAGAGTTAGATGTCATGAGAGCAAAGCAGAGGCAAGTAGTAGAAGACCTTACACTTGGTGTATTCTGTCCTAAATGTAGGAAAAAGCACCCATTGAAAGAATTCCCACTGGACAAAGTGGATATATGTAGGACATGCGAACTGGAGCATGATACTAAGGAATGTCCTTCATTACCTAAGGTCAAAGCAGTTCTAAAGGCATCCATTCCAGATGTGGAGCAGGCTTACTTCATTGCACAGAAGAAACCATGGTAGCCTCACAATCAAGGTATGAATCAAGACCCATCATTTTTTTTGAATAATATGAATGGTATGAACAATATGAGTAATATGAATACACAATTCCCTTCACATTATTATGGTAACCATTGGAATCCATCTCAGAACCAAATGAAAAATCCTAATCTTTGTACACCATGGTCACAGCAGTCAAACAATCAAGCTCCTTGGAATTCCAACCGGAGAAATTCTTACCAAGGAAATAACTTTCCCCATCACGAGACTCAGTATCAACAGTATTCTCCTCCACAGTATCAACACCAATAGTATCATCAAACACAACTCCCATTTCAAAACAATGCCGCACCTGTCAATGCACCACTTCGACCACAGCTGCCTGCGCAACCTAACCCGAACCCAAACAATAAAGCAGTCCATCAGTTTGAGACTGCCAACATGCCTGCGTATTCCATCACCCAGATTCCCTGCAATGATATACGATTACGATCAGGGAGGGTAGTGGAACCTACTATCATTGAGGATGTTTCATCCCCAGTGATTGAAACTGGAGTGAATCATCACTATGAGAATATGGTCAATTCAGCAAGTCCCATCATTGAAGATGTTGATACTCCTACCGAAACAGTAGCTGAAACTTAGGAGCTAACAGACGATAAATCACGACCTACACAGTTGATAAAAGAACCTCCATACCTTGAACGATTGGCCCTGCAGAAAACAGTGGAACATCCTCGATTCGATCTCTTAGGAGAATTGAAAAATTTGTATGTCAAAATTCCACTGTTACAAGCATGATGTGCCCATTTATGCCAAGACTGTTAGAGATTTGTGTATCAAGAAATCAGGAAGAAATCCTAGGGATCCTCCCACTGTCCATGTATTGGGAAAAATTTCTGAATTGATAATGGGAAAGACTCCTGTGGCGAAATACGATGACCCTGGAAACCCTACTGTTACAGTTCACATATGAAACACACAAATCCCCAACGTCTTGGTAGACTTAGGCATGACTATTAACATTATGACCATAGAAACTGTGAAGAAACTTGGACTCACTAACCTTTGGCCGACCCCTACTATTTTGGAACTTGCTGACAGATCAACAATCAAGCCTGAGGGGATCTTAGATGACCTTGTGATCTCAGTTGACTCGTGGGAATACCCTGTGGATTTCTTGGTGTTACAGCCAAAATCCCAGTTGGGGGGACACCCACTGATCCTGGGAAGACCGTGGTTGGCCACAGCAGATGCTTGTATCAGCTGTCGGTCAGGATCTATGACCATTTCAGACGGGACTGAGATCAAGAGCCTAACCTTGTACCCTCCAGCTCGACCAAGCACAGAAGCTGAAACTCCATTGTGGGAAGATTTGGAGGAGGAAGAAGGTGTTCAACCGTTATTAACAATAGGGAGAGCCTTAACGTTTAAAGATGAAACAGAGGATGATGCCATTAACAGTTTCATCAGTGAGCCCACGTCTGTCAACAAACTTGTTTACCAGATTCTTAACAGTACATTAGATGAGACAGAGCAAGAAAATCTTACAGAAGAAACTCTAGTCAATGATGCCAGTATAATTCCAGTACTTAAAAATTTGAAGAATATTCTAGTAGAAATCGAGCCAAGGAAAACATTGAACATCAATTCAAATCTTGCGCCTAGCGAGTTGGAACAGCTAGTCACTCTACTGAAACAACGTAGGGGAGCTTTAGCTTGGGAGTGCATAGACATGAAAGGGATTCCTTCCAATCTGTGCACCCATCATATTTATATTAAGAGCGACTCCAGGCCTGTGTGTCAACCACAACGAAGGATGAACCCGCACCTAAGAGACATACTGAAAGAAGAGATCCAAAAAATTTTGGAAGCAGGATTTATATACCCGATTTCAGACAGTGAGTGGGTTTCTCCACTCGTGATTGTGCCAAAGAAGAATGGGAAATGGAGGGTCTGTGTGGATTACAGAGAATTGAACAAAGCAATGCAGAAGGACCACTTCCCCTTACCTTTCATTGATCAGGTCCTTGATACCTTGTCTGGGAAAAAGTATTTTTCCTTTCTGGATGGCTTTAGTGGCTATAACCAAATCCAGATTGCTCCAGAAGACCAGGACAAAACCAGTTTCACCTGTCCCTGGGGAACTTTTACATACCGAGTACTTCCTTTTGGGTTGTGCAACGCACCAGCCACATTTCAGAGAGCAGTGATTGGAATATTTTCGGAAATGGTAAATGATTGCATGGAGATTTTTATGGATGACTTTACTCCATATGGTGATAGTTATGAGGAAGCACTGAAAAATTTAGAAAAGGTCTTGAAACGCTGTGAACAAAGCCAGCTCTCTTTAAGCACTGAAAAGTGCCATATGATGATGAGTAAGGGCATAGTGCTGGGGCACTTCATCTCTTCTGAGGGTATCCAGGTAGATCCATCCAAAATCAAGGTAATTGAAAATATAACAACTCCTGGAACACAGAAGGATGTACGTAGCTTCTTGGGGCATGCTGGCTATTATATAAGGTTCATACAAATATTTTCCAAACTAGCTTCGCCTTTGTTCACTCTGTTGATGAAGGATGCATAGTTTGTCTAGAACGATGCATGCCAAACAACGTTTACTGAGCTAAAGAAAAGGCTATCTACAACACCCATCTTACGAGGGACCAACTGGGCTCTGCCTTTTCATATTTCTTCAGATGCTTCAGACACTGCCATTGGAGCATTTTTGGGACAGCAGGAAGGTAATGCTCCTTATGCAATTTATTACATTAGCAAGAACTTATCTCTTGCTGAACTAAACTATACTGTTACAGAAAATGAATTTCTTGTCATTATTTAAGCCATCAACAAATTTAGACATTATATTACTGGATATTCTACTTTCGTGCACATTGATAATTCTGCTATCAAATATTTAATGAATAAATCAATCACAAATGCTAGAGTTACTAGATGGCTGTTACTGTTACAGGAATTTGATATCACAATTATTGATAGACCAGGGAAGGAAAATCTTGTTGCAGATTTTTTATCTCGACTTACTAACAGTGATGACAATTTACCAGTTGAGGATTCCTTCCTTGACGAACATTTGTTTGCAGTATCAGCTCATTCCCCATGTTATGCAGATATTGCTAACTTTTTGGCTGCAGTTAAGCTCCCAGCACATCTATCGAAGAGAGAAAAAAGAAAGATCATACAACAGAGTGCTAGTACTGCTGGATTGATGGCCATCTTTTCTACACAGGGCTTGATTTAGAGATCAGAAGATGTGTTAGAGAAGATGAGATCTTTAGCATTCTTAAAGCTTGCCATGATGAGCCCTGTGGGGGACATTTTGTTGACAAAAGGACAAGTCATAAAGTTTTGAGAATGGGCTATTTTTGGCCCACATTGTTCAGGGATGCAAAGAAGTATGTTCAGGCATGTGATAGCTACCAAAGGATGGGCCAACCCAATAGATTAGAAGAAATGCCTTTGCAGCCACAGCTCGTGGTTGAACCATTTGATAGATGGGCTCTAGATTTTGTAGGGCCTATCAACCCTCCCTCAAAACAGAAAGTTCACATCTTGGTTTGTACAGATTACATGACCAAATGGGTAGAAGCTGTAGCTTTGGTTAAGGCTAATGATCAGGCTGTGATTGATTTCCTGTATGAAGAAATTATCACTCTGTTTGGAGTACCCAAGGAAATCGTCACAGATGGTGGACCGTAGTTTGCATCTCACAAGCTGGAAGTGCTGTTACAAAAATTTCATATTCAACACAGAATAACCTCACCATATCATCCACAGGCCAATGGCCAAGTGGAGAGTTCAAATAAGGTTATTGATGCTATTTTGACAAAAATAGTGAAAAACCATCGTAAATATTGGGCTAAGAGACTTCCAGAGGCATTGTGGGCCTATTGCACTACATGGCGTAACACCATTGGTTTTTCCCCATATGAGTTAGTGTATGGTAAGAATGTTGTTTTCCCAATTGAATTTGAAATCAGGACTTTGAAAACAACTGTGGAAGCAAATCTGGATTTATCAGAAGCATAGAGGAACTGATTGAATCAACTTAATGAATTGGATGAAAAACGCACAGCAGCAGTAAATCATACAACTTTAATCCAACAACAGCGCTCTAAGTGGCATGATAGATTCATAAAGAAGAAAGTCTTCCAGGAAGGATACTGGGCTCTGTTATATGGTTCACAGTTTAAGAGGGATTTCAAAGGCAAGCTACGCACTCGTTGTTTGGGACCTTATCAAATAGATCGTGTATTTGAAAATGGAACAGTTCGATTTGTCACCATTGATGAAAACAAGACACCTTTATTCGCAAATGGTCATCGGCTGCAACTGTATCACAAACCGATCTCAAGGGATGCTTTTGTTTCACAGGTTGCAACAGATCCAGATTATCAGTTAACGCCAGGGCAGGGAGTTTTCTCAACCCCTGTGAATTTTTAGGACTGCAATATCCACATCATTTGTACATAAATAATTTATTTTTTTCATTATGTATTTTTATCTATTTTTCATTTTGCACTTGATCGGTTTGTTTTGAAGATTTGTGTACAGGGATTAATTGGAGGAACAACAGTCATGACTGGGCCAGATGATTGCAAGCACCTTACATTGTTTCCTGATTTAATAAATCTCTTTGAAGAAAATGGATGATTCGTTAGTTTTTCAGCAGCCAGCTGAAAGTCCGCCTGTTACTCATTTTTTTTGCACATCTGCGACTCCTTACCTTGCTCATTCTTCCTATTTCTGCAGCTATAACTCCGTCATTTTTCCATTCACTTCATTTTTGCCAGCAGCTACGACTCCACTATTCTTACCTATTCCGCTAGTCTAGTAGCTGCGACTCCACTATTTCCATTTCATTTTCGCTTTTTTCCAGCAGCTGCGACTCTGCTATTCTTGCCTATTCTGCTAGTCTAGCAGCTGCGACTCCGCTATTCCCATTTCATTTTTTCTATTTTCCAGCAGATGCGACTCTGCCATTTTTGCTGATTCCGCTAAATTCAACAACTGCGACTCCGCTATTCTTCATTCATTTTAATTTTTCTTCGTATAGCTGCGACTCCACTAGAATTTCTTCATGCCTGTTGCGACTCCACTAGTTGTCCTTTTTCCGAATTAATGCCTGTAATAATGACTCAATCTGGCGTCAATTTGAATGCCTGCTCCATGGATCCAATCACAGTCCGCCAAGAAGACAACATTAGGTGTCTCGGGCATCTGTTAGTCGAATGGCGATGGCCAAATCACCTCGGCACATGTGCACTTATGCTCGTTTTATTGGGAGGTGGGATATAATGATAACTCATAGCTGAACACATAACAAAAAAGGTACGGATTTGAACTTTTACATGATTAAGCGTGAAATTGAATATAGTAATAATGATTATGCACTGTCTTTTAGTCCCTGTCAACAAGGCCATACCATTTAACCACCAGGATACCTTAATTAAGCCAACTTTCCATAACTGTCTCATTTTAACGAGATTTCATATCTGTGCCGACTTTCCGAAAATACCCGATTTTAAACTCCAATGGTTCCTTGCATGTTCATACGCTGCAACCCCCACATCCGGACTGTTACTTCCTGTATTCGTCACCTGGATTTTGAAGAAGGCTGATATGGGAAACCCAGTCCGACATGAACCCGTGAATACAGAAGCCTTGTGCACCAATGCAGAAGTGCTTAACAGTTTCATAATAGCAGGTTGGATGGAATATTTTGAACCATTGAACGGTTTCCATACAGAAACTGCATTACAATTCGCCCTCAACCTGACTGATACTCACTTTGAGGTTAGGGGACTGCGTGTGGATGTTACAGAAGAAATCATAGCAGAGGTTACTGGCTTACCCTGGATTGGAAAGAAGCTATTTGGACGTAAGGCACATAATGTGACGACTGTAAGAGAATTTCTAGCAGTCGGGGAGAATGTTCGTCCAAAGCGCCGTGGGTTAGAATTGGCGTCATTACCACGACCCTGGAATCAGGTGGCAGCCTTTGTGAAGAAATATATTTCTTGGGAAGGAAGGTACCAAACTGTTTTTTTTTTTTTGAACTTCCTTTATTGTCTTACTTACGCCATGGTATTTTAGTAAATATGCCATTCTATCTTTTTAAAGCCCTGCAAACCATGGATGGATATGCAAAAACATCCCAACACCTAGTTTCCTCCCTTACCAATCATGGCCTAGTTAAATTGTTAGTCTTAAGGGCCCTTGCAAATCACAATTTAACCTGGGAGCAATTTCTTGCGGGGGTCTGGCCATTTAGAGGACCTATATTAAAAGTGGGGGGTATTGGAGAAGGTGAAGAGGACCGACGTTCCTCAAATCCAGTTGGGGGGGAGGTTGGAGCATCAGGAAACTAGAAGGAGGAAAAAGATGAGGTAAACATGGAGGATGCTGCAAAAACAACAAAACCTGTTATTGAAGAAATGGTGATGGAAGCTATGGCATAGGAGGAAGTGACATTAGAAGCTGCAACTGCAGAAGTAGAAATTCAGGCAGAAGCAGGAGGAGAAGGAAATGTGGAAGTTTTTGATGTCGTGTCCTCTCCTGAGATAAGGGGGACCATTATTGAGGAGGAGAAGACTGAAGAAAATACCCCTGTGTCAAAGAGACGAAGAGATCCAGGGGACAAGGGTCAGACATCCACTACAGTAAAGAAAAGAAAAAACAGAGCTATCACAGCATCAGTAGCATCATGCAGTGGAGGTCGGTCAGAGGAAATGTTGAAGAAAAGGAGGACTCGATCAATGGCAGCAACAGAGACAGCAGGTGCAGTTGGGGTTAATAGTGAAGCACCCTCAGCAGAAACAACAGGTGCAGTTGGGGTTAATAGTGAAGTACCCTCAGCAGAGACAGCAGGAGCAGTTAGAGCAAATATTGAGTTACCTATGGCAGAAATAACACCTGTAACAGAGGTAGATATAGAAATTCCCATTCTAACCCTCAAGTCACCTGCTGTTACACATGAACCTCCCATAGAAGAACCTTAAATCGATAACCTCCTGTTTGAAAATGAATTATTAAAGGAGGAAGTGCAGACATTGCGAAATGAGTTGGAAAGATTGAAGGGAGCATTTGGAAAACAAGCAGAGAAGATTTTGAACACATTATTAGATGCTGCAAATTTATTAGAAAATTCATCTCTTGCATTAGAAAATGAGGAGCAAGGAGAGATTGTTTGCCCAGAGTGTGGAGACATATTCTTTGCAGTAGGACACAGAGTGACGGTGTTGGGAGTTGCATCACAAAAGCATGCACAGATAGAACAGGAGGAAGAAAAAACACCAGAAATAGAATTGATGGGGAAAATGAGCCAAAAATTGAAGTGATTCCTGACTCGAATATAGGAGATGAAATAGTGCAGTCCCAACCATTAGGGGATACTGAACTTCTTCAGGACCAGTCTCATCAGTTAGAGGGATTTGATATAACCCATAAACAATCTTAGTAGTTCGAAGAAATTGAAGGACAAGGGGCTGTTACAGAAGAACTATTAAGATTTAATATGCTAAGACAGAAAATAGCAGCATTACATTCCATTTCACAATAATAGCATATACAGGATCACTGAAGAAACAACAAGCACAGCATAAACACAAGAGATAGAGATTTATCCTGGGAAACCCTCATGGGGTAGAAAACCCAGCAAAGCTTCCTCAATATAGATGACCAGCAATATACAAAGATGAAACCCTGAGACATGATCTCCTCCTCCACAATAGCAGACCTCTCCTCCACAAGTGCGCTATCCCCAAGTGAGTGAGTGTATCAAATGAGGAACACACCTCCTCTATTTATACACTACACTGACATATATTTTACATAGGTAGACGTAGGCTCGTATTTAACCAATGGGTTAAATACCCCACTACAACTGACTGGGCCGGCCCCTCTAGGGTGGTCTAATAACCCTTTGACCCACATAACACATACAGGGCCGACCCTCACTAGGGAAGTCTAATAACCCAAGTTACCATATTCCGACGGAGGAATAAACATCTCCGGATATACAATAAGATCTTCACGGAGGAATGAAACATCTCCGGAATAATAAAATACAAATATAATATTCTTTGAAGTTACAATATCTCAACACTCCCCCTTAACGAGAAGGATATTATAATAGCATCTGCATGAGTAAGGAGTCATCAACATCATACATGATACATCTATAAATCATTGGAAGCTTTCACAACATCATCAGTAACTCAAGCAGTTACTGGAACATCTTCAATATTGGAACATCAACATCTTCAGTACTGAATCCTCACGATCATCAACATCGTCATCTAGACCATCTCGATCAGCATCATCGTCATCATACGATCATCAACATCGTCATCTAGACCATCACGATCAGTAGCATCGTCATCATACGATCATCAGCATCGTCATCACACGATCATCAACATCGTCATCGCACAATCATCAGCATCGTCATCCCATGATCATCAGCATCGTCATCCCACGATCATCAGCATCGTCATCGCACAATCATCATTAGTACAAGTATTCATGCCAATACAAGTAACCATATCATCAATACGAGTATCCTACCGATACAAGTAACCACATCATCAATACAAGTATCCTATCGATACAAGTAACCACATCATCAATACAAGTATCCTACCGATACAAGTAACCACATCATCAATACAAGTATCCATACCGATACAAGTAACCATATCATCAATACAAGTATCCATACCGATACAAGTAACCACATCATCAATACAAGTATCCTACCGATACAAGTAACCACATCATCAATACAAGTATCCATACTGATACAAGTAGCCACATCATCAATACAAGTATCCATACCGATACAAGTAACCACATCATCAATACAAGTATCCATACCGATACAAGTAACCACATCATCAATAAAAAAAAAATCACTTTCTCGGAGACCATTCGTCTACGGATCAATTCAGGGACCAAAGTCCGGGGATGATACAATCCCCACTTCTCGGAGACCACACGTCTACGGATCAATTTAGGGACCAAAGTCCGGGGATGATACAATCCCCACTTCTCGGAGACCACACGTCTACAGATCAATTTAGGGACCAAAGTCCGGGGATGATACAATCCCCACTTCTCGGAGACCACACGTCTACGGATCAATTCAGGGAGCAAAGTCCGGGGATGATACAATCCCCACTTCTCAGAGACCACACGTCTACGGATCAATTCAGGGACCGAAGTCCGGGGATGATACAATCCCCACTTCTCGGAGACCACACGTCTACGGATCAATTCAGGGACCGAAGTCCGGGGATGATACAATCCCCACTTCTCGAAGACCACACGTCTACGGATCAATTCAGGGATCGAAGTCTGGGGATGATACAATCCCCACTTCTCGGAGACCATATGTCTACGGCTCTCTTTAGGACTGAAAGTCCAGGGATGATCCAATCCCCTCAACTGTCCACTAAGGACTTCATTCTCGGAGACCTCACGTCTACGGCTCTCTTTAGGACTGAAAGTCCAGGGATGATCCAATCCCCTCAACTGTCCACTAAGGACTTCATTCTCGGAGACCTCACGTCTACGGCTCTCTTTAGGACTGAAAGTCCAGGGATGATCCAATCCCCTCAACTGTCCACTAAGGACTTCATTCTCAGAGACCTCACGTCTACGGCTATCTTTAGGACTGAAAGTCAGGGATGATCCAATCCCCTCAACTGTCCACTAAGGACTTCATTCTCGGAGACCTCACGTCTACGGCTCTCTTTAGGACTGAAAGTCCAGGGATGATCCAATCCCCTCAACTGTCCACTAAGGACTTCATTCTCGGAGACCTTACGTCTACGACTCTCTTTAGGACTGAAAGTCCAGGGATGATCCAATCCCCTCAACTGTCCACTAAGGACTTCATTCTCGGAGACCTCACGTCTACGGCTCTCTTTAGGACTGAAATTCCAGGGATGATCCAATCCCTCTTCTTTCTCGGAGACACCTGTCTACGGCTCACTTTATAACATGTGTTCAAGGATGATACAATCCCTCTTCTTTCTCGGAGACACTTGTCTATGGCTCACTTTAGAACAAGTGTTCAAGGATGATACAATCCCTCTTCTTTCTCGGAGACACCTGTCTACGGCTCACTTTAGAACAAGTGTTCAAGGATGATGCAATCCTCACATGTATTCTCATCAATACATCTCATCATCAAAAGCATGTATTCTTACTAATACATCTAACATCAAAAGCATGTATAAGTAAAACTAAGTATTCTAAGTATAAGAGTCCTAAATCTAAATATTTCTAAGTATCTAGGTGTAGAGAACAGGTTACCTCATCATCGACCTTGTTGTTCGATGAGACAATCTCATCATCAGTGACTATACTACTCCCCCTTTCGAGGAGGGTCCTTTTGAGCTACACCAAGCTTGTCTCGGAAGTATTCAAATTTCACTCGAGACAGAGGTTTGGTTAGTATGTTGGTAACTTCTTCACTTGAGGTAGAGGTTTGGTTAGTATATCGGTAACCTGTTACAAATTCAAACTTTATAGTTCCTTTCTGCGTCCTATGTTCTTTGACTTATTATGGAACACTGGATTCTATGTCATCTTGATACAACTCTATTTGTCACATAGGATCACAATTGGTTTTATCTCTAAGTCAAACAATCCTGAAGCCAAACTTCTTCACAACTAGCAGAGCAAGCAGCCATATATTCTGCTTGTGCTGAGAGCCACACTAGACTGCTTCCAACTAAACCATGAGATCATGGCTAATCCCAGATAATAACATCCTCTTGATGTGTTCTTCCTGTCTGATACACTTTCTGCCCAATCAGCATCTGAGTAGCCATCTGAAGTCATGATCTCCAAGATAGCATAGATCAAAGTCTATCGTATCCTTTAGGTGCCTTATCACATGATTTGCAGCTTATCAGGTGAACACATCTAGTTTCCACTAGATACTGACTCAAGGTGTTCACAACAAAGCATATATCTAACCTAGTATATGTTAGATACATCAATGACCCAATAATTTGACTGTACAGAGTTATATCCACTAACTCTGATGAGTCATCCCCTAACTGCTTCAAGTTGGAATCCATAAGAATGGCCATTCCAACATATCAAGTCTTCTCAAGATTTCTCAGCATACTTTCTCTGGTTGAGAAAGATTCCTTCTGAGACTTTTCATACTTTTAGACCTAGAAAGTAATGCATCAATCTGAGATCTTTCAATTTCATTTCTACAGCCATATATCTATGCCATCTCTCATCAGATGGGTCTACTGATATGAGCCTCAACATCATTCGAACTCTGTGGTGAGTTCCTTCTTGCATCCATGTCATATGTGTATAGAAGCCATATTCGACCTTGTAGCAAAGGTTGAGATCCACATCACCCATGGTGATCATTAAGCTCATCAATTGATTATCGATCCTGGGAACCCATACAGAACCTGATTCACACTTCTTCTTTAATTACACCATTAAGAGAATGGTCTTATCTTAGCCACTTGGAGCAAACATCTCATCATGATTCTCTTCCTCTTTCTAAGAGAATCTTCTAGCCATGAGCCTTCTAAATTTTGTTTGATTTGTAAACATCCATCACTTGTTCGGTGTTCATCATTCTTCATGATCTTTCCTACAAATCAAGATTAAGTATATGATTAGTAAAACTTCATAATCATCAAATCACGTTGACATGATAACCTATTATGCATACAGATATCATTTTCATAGTTATGCAACTATCTTGACCAATACTTTGGCACAACACTTTCCCATATCCTGTATGCATACAGTGGCTATCTAGATGCCTTCCATCTCTACCAGAACATACTATCGAGAGTGTGCACAACTCTCAGCATGTCAGCAAAGAGGTTTCATTCTAGACAAGCAACAATGGAATGTTTGTCCAACTTACCAATCATATGCATATTAGTAGTATACTGTTCAATGTTCTATGAATATTTACACTCAACATGATATATTATAGGAATACAAATATGCATACAACCTATTACAGGCAATATCATTTACTATTTCAAATAACAACTCAAATACTTATCTTTTATGTTTGTGTGGTTGCCTCCCGCTTGATCTTCTGTATGTCTTTTGAACTTCTATTCATTCTGTACCACTGTGCATGTTCAAGTGTCATCCTCATGATCTCATACAAAAACATACACCCATTAGTATGTTCTAAATGTTATCAAAACATTATAGTTCTAAATAATCTTGAAAATGTATAGTCATGATTATAGTTAATAAACATTAGCATTCAAGATTTCAGGGAAGTCTTCTTTTACTCATGCATATCATCAATCAAGATAAAAGACATAATATGCATAATCCCTTGATTACTAACTTTATGAATAAGCATAACCAATCATACCAAGTATACTTATATAAGGGATCCTAACACAAGGTAAGATTCATGGGAAACATACCTGGATTAGTATACCTACTTAGTTATGTACAACATACCTAAACAATCTCTTCAATGATTTAGAGATACTGAGCTAGAACCTACATGTCTCATAGGTTAAGCATAATATAACAAAGTCATACATACCTCGTAAGTAGAACAAATATTATGGATGAGTCTTTGTCTTCATGATGTCATGGTCATGGAACTTGATTTGTCTTTTGTGATGTACCTGTATCTTGTTAGCCGACAACATAAACCTCACACAACACCATAATGCATTAGTACAATCATATAGCCCTAATCAATGAATGTCTTCGATCATTCACATGCATTCATACTGTTACTAGGGTGATAAGACAATTCTAACATTAATCAAGATTGTACTAATAAATAACATGAAGACAAAACACATTATGAACTTAATCAAGAATCAGATTTCAAGACATACCTGAACCTCCTTAAAACATACCTGTCGAGACTTCTTGTAGTCTTCTTATGTAAGGCCTTAGCCTCAACTCCCCCTGAAACTTGATCTGGAGCTTGATTAGAGTTTGCTGGAGAAACCCTAAAAATTCAATCTTTGACTTTCACACTTCCAAATGAATGGAAGGATGTGTCTTGCTGGGCTGATCAAACTAGCATACTTCAATTTTGAAATCTCCAAAATTTGACCCCTCAAAATTGCCTTTGAAACTTCTGGATCTTCTGGACAGGATCCCAAACTAGGGTTTGATGAAGCCCACCCTTTTGCTCATTGAAAAGGTTTGATCCAAGGCTCTAAACTCTTATTTTTCTGAGGAGCTTCTAGCCGTGGTTACAGACTTCAAAAATTCCAACTTTTGCTGAAGCCCTAATTTTCCATCTTTCCGATCAAAATCCCGAGCTAGGGTTTAATCAAGCCCGGTCTTCTACCCAACCAAAAAATTCGATCTTGGTCTCTAAATTTCAATTTTCTTGAGTAGCATTCAGCCGTGGATTCAGATTCCAAGAATTCTAACTTTCTCCAAAACCCTAAATTCCGGAAGCCATGAATAAAGGTGCTTCAAAAATAATTCTGTTTTGACAGAAATATGCACCTGATTGTTTCTGCTATAACTCTGAAATTTTTGCTCCACAGGGTCTGAAAACTTTTTCTGTAGTAGCCTGACTTGTCATTTTTCCATCCTGATAGGTCTGACCTCAATTGGATTTTCTGAGAGAGAGTTATGCCAAGTGTCGCAACGTGACCTGTTTATGGGATAAAACAGGAGATCGAACTTGTACGGCGTGCCACGTGTCACTGTTTCAACTTAGGCCTCTGAAAACTTTTCTTGAGATAGCTTGCCCTGTTTTCTTTCCATCCTGATAGGTCGGACCTCAATTGGACTCTCTGAGAGAGAGTTATGCCAAGTGTCGCAACGTGACCTGTTTATGGGATAAAACAGGAGAGCAAACTTGTATGGCGTGCCACGTGTCACTGGTTCACCTTCGGCCTCTGAAAAAAGTTTATTGAGATAGTACGGTCTGTGTAATACCTGTCACTTTTTACTAAATTTCATTTGGAGCTTCCTAGCCCAAGTTATGACCTTTTTGCCAAGGTCACCTGATTTTGACTGAGATCTGGAAGAGGCAGAAACCCTAACTTGTACTTATCATAACTCATAAAGTACAACGAATCTGAGGGTTCCCTTTGGACACAAGGTACCTGGGGATGTTATCTTAGACCTGTAAACTTTTCAAATCCTGAACCTTCGCAAAAATGGATTTATAGCGAAAGTTCCACGATGACTGGTTTTTGCTATGTAAAACCCTAACCTTCAAATTGTCGTAAGTAAAGCAAGTGTCGTAAGTGCCATACCTTGTCTTCCTTCAGGTCAGCTCTGATACCATGTTAAGATTTAATATGCTAAGATAGAAAATAGTATCATTACATTCCATTTCATAATAATAGCATATACAGGATCACTGAAGAAACAACAAGCATATCATAAACACAAGAGACAGAGATTTATCCTGGGAAACCCTCATGGGATAGAAAACCCAGCAAAGCTTCCTCAATATAGATGACCAGCAATATACAAAGATGAAACCTTGAGACATGATCTCCTCCTCCACAATAGCAGACCTCTCCTCCACAAGTGCGCTATCCTCAAGTGAGTGAGTGTATCAAATGAGGAACACACCTCCTTTATTTATACACTACACTGACATATATTTTACACAGGTACACGTAGGCTCGTATTTAACCAATGGGTTAAATACCCCACTACAACTGATTGGTCCGGCCCCTCTAGGGTGGTCTAGTAACCCTTTGACCCACATAACACATACAGGGCCGACCCCCACTAGGGAAGTCTAATAACCCAAGTTACCATATTTCGACGGAGGAATAAACATCTCCAGATATACAATAAGATCTTCACGGAGGAATGAAACATCTCCGGAATAATAAAATACAAATATAATATTCTTTGAAGTTACAATATCTCAACAAGAACCAGCACCTTTGGAAATATATAGTGAGGCTGCAACTCAAACAACAATATTTGACATCAATGATCAAGAAGAGAACACTGTTACACAAGAACCAGTGTTCTCAAAATCATTTGCTGAAGCTGCAACACAAACTGAGATGGCTGATATTGAAATGGAAAGAAAGGATGCTGTCACACAAGAACCAGCAGTCCTAAGAATATTTGCTGAGACTGTAACACAAACTGAGATGGCTGAGGTTGAGAAGGAAAGAAAGGATGTTGTTACACACGAACCAACATCCCCAAAATCAATTGCCGAGACTGCATTACATGCACATACCACTGCAACACCAATGAAGGATGAAACCGTTACACTGCCAAAGCAAAACGAGGAAGCCAGTACAACGGGGGGCAAGGTAGGAATATAGCCTTCTCAGGAAGTCATTTATCTAGACTCTGATGATGAAAGGGATGTGGAGAACAGAAGAATTCAAAGGTTAGAGAAAAATATTCTTTGGCTAAATCTCGAGTTGGATAAATGGCATAAATATATTGATCAGTACATGACATGTATGATTTCTCTCCAAGAGCATAGAAATTTCATTAGGGAGTTGAGAGAAAAGTGGGCTGAGGAGTTATTCTTCTAGAAACTCCAGTGGGAGAAACTTCAAGAAAAATTGGAAGGATTGAAGAAACTTAAGTCCCTGCAACAAGAAAAAGACAAAATGTATACTCGTTCTCTAGAATTACTGAGTTGTAGGGCTCCATCCCCCTCTTACCCTGTCTTTCTCCACGAGCAGACAACTTTATTTCAATTAAGGGCTCTTAAGGAAGGGAGATCATTTGGTTTCGCAACAACTACCCGGTGTTTAGAGACTTTCCTGAAAAGTGATTTTGAGGATCAACATTTGTTATGTGAATTGTATTTACATGATAGGGCTTGTTATATTGACTCTCCATCCAATCCATTGCCTTGTGTGGGGGATGCTCAGCTGAGGGAATTTGCCTCTTTTGTCATCAACCATGTAAAATGGCGAGATGCTTTCCAAACTATCCTCAAGAATGAGGAGAATTCTACTCTCTGGATTAGGGGTGAACCTCCAGATCCAAAAGGACTCATAGCAAATCATGCTGGATCTCTCAGGGTTCCTGCAATTGCCCAATACTTTGAAATTTTGCGAGATAAAATCCTCACTACCTGTGTCCTGATGATTCTTAATATGCAGCAGAGTGCTCTAGAAGGTAGTGAATACATATGGCTATATTCTTCTTCACCTCTAAAGGAAGGGGACCCATACTGCTTTGAGAATTTCAGGCAAGCCTTGAAAAGGGTTCCTAGATATGTGCAGTGCATGAAAAATTGTGGACCTTGGTGGATTGGATTAAGATTTAGATTCCCTCTTATATGGATTCCTGTGAGTCCTTACAGGAACAACTATGCTTTGAATGAAGAAGAAGAGAAGCTGTGTTGGGATAAATGGACAGCTTGCTATGGGTTTGTGCCTTAAGAGGAAACACCAGAATTTGCCTACAGTCTCACAAATCTTCACAGATTCAACTCAAACTTAGATTCGGACTAGTGGAGGTTGTTGCATGGGGACATGCAATCGGATAGTTGGGGGGAGATGTTGGGTCCAAGAAATGCCCCTTTTTGGCCATCCTTATTTCATCATTTTGCCCTAATTACATCCTATTTCTACAAGCTATATATATGCCTTCCCTCCAGATCAACCAATAATATCGACAGGTATAATTCATTATTTCTTTATTCATTTTATGCCTAAGATTGTTATAGTTCAGGATCCTAGCCTTTGAATTATGCTAACTTGTGTGGTTTCATTTAGTCAAAGCTCAAAGCACAGGTGTATCAGCTACCATGCCTTGGAAGAAATCATACATGGTGTCAGCTGTTACTCTTTTAGATCAATTCCTCAGGTCTTCAAGGGACAACGCATCCCTCCACGCGAGCTGTAACAGGTAGCTATAACAGATTTTTGTAACAGAGTGTAGCTGCGATAGACAGGTCGCCTTCTAGATTGCTAATCCGTTGATCTATGGATCGCCAACATAACAACATCTTTTATGATTAAACAACCTCATTCAATGCGGCTGTAACAGTTAGCTGTGACTCAGCAGCATGTCTATCATAGATCTTCATTGCTACATGGGATTAGTGGAACACGAACTACATTTTGTATGTATAAATATGGGAAGGCTTCCTATGCCTAGGGTTGGTTAATCATCAATTGTTGTACGGGCTGTAACAGAGATTGAGACTGTGAATTTCCATATTTTAATGAAGAGCAGAGTTACTTCCATTTCTGTGTCTTAATTTGTGGTGATTCACGGTGTCTCTGTCAGAAGGCCAGGGCCCGCCTTCTCACAGAGATGCCGATTTAGTTATATAGTTAGATTTATTCATTTCCTGTTGTGTGTTGCGGAATTGCATTAGGTGTATTTCTGATAGCTGCAATAGTGAGTTTATGATTGCATTCTTTATTGGTATTTTATCTCTTGCATATGAATAGCTGTAACTTTGTGGTGTGACAGTCGATCGTGTTTGATTATGCATGTGTGTTCAATAGGTGTGACAACCGAGATCAGTTCCAATTCCCTTCAGTCATTTATGCTTTCTAGGATTTCCTTTGATTATCAGTTAGAGTTCAAGCTTATGTTTTAGTTTTGGTTGCTGTTGTATCTTAAATTGGATTCATAGATTAGATAGATTATGGTTGAGTTGGAGTAGTCACTGGATGGATCATTTTGGTAAAGGTTGAATATTGTAGTTTGATAATTATAGGATTTAAGTTCTTGCAAAAGTAATCTAGTTTATTTTCATTCTTAGATCATTAAATTGCTGGGTTAATTTCTGTATGAAGATAATTGCATTTTGAATTCCTAGATGTATGGATTAGATTAGTTTTCTTTATGGAATGAGTTTGGATGAACAAATAGGTAGGATTGTTATCTCCATTTACTTAAATCAACTACTGAAATTGTTTATGCCTAGATAGTGCTTATTGCCATTGAAATAAAAAGACCTCCCTGGGTTTGACAATTTATATTGAGCATCCTGTGTGTTAGTTTTAATTAATTGACATATAGGGTGACCAACACTAATGTTTTCAGAGGCCTAGTTCTTTTCTTGAAAACAAACCTTCTTTGCTTATTCTTGAAGAAATGATTTTTGACAGGTTTTCTTGAAAATTTTCTGGAAGAACGTGAATGTGATGGTGAGGGTCCACCAACGGGGGGGTGTTGTGGGCGCCCAGAGGGGGCCGGGAATGGAGCGGCTCTTTTATCTCAATGTAATAATGATTGTAACTGTTTCTATTCTTGGATATTGACTCGACATCCTGAAGATCTTCAATATTCATGGCTGCCTGAATTATAAGGATATGATTCGCCTTGTTGTAATATAAAAAGGAGGATAAGATGGTTAAAAGAGGTTAGGATTATTTTGGAGAGAACTTGTAACCGGAGTGGAAAAAATCTGTAATTGAATTTCATTCTATCAATGAAAGAGGCAGTATTTTCTTGATTTATTGTGTACTGAGTTCTGGTAGTATTTAGTGGCATCTCCGTTAGAAGGCAAGGGCCCACCTTCTCACAGAGTTTCCGAGTTAGTTAGTTGTTTATTTCCTTTACTTGTTTGGTGTGGAATTGCTATTAGATTCCTTTTGGTTTGCTGAAACAGTTTGAATGTTAAGCGTATGATTCTTTAATTATAATTTCTCTTGGTTTGGTGAACAGTGTGAACATTAAGTGTAGGATTTTCCCTTCATAGATTTTTCTTGATTTATTGAAACAGTCGACTGAGTAATGCATAGTTTCTCTTTGCAAGTGTGTTATTGATTATTGCTATTACACATGTGCTTTGCTGTTGCATTTTCTCATTATTTATTTCCTTCCATGAACTGCTGAAACTCGTTGATGGCATATGATTTATAGAACAAGAGGATTGATTTGCTTTATGATTGAGTATTACAATTGTGGATTGGATCCATTTTTGTGATGATGATTTAGGATTTAACTTATTGCAAAAGAAATTTAGTTTATTTATTCATGAAGCAGTCACTTCCAGAATTGATACAATAGAAGGATTGTGAATTCTTTTAATCTTTTGGCAGTTGAATTAGTATTTGAAGTTGGATTGAGCAGTGAGCAGAGCATAGATTTAGTAGTTAGGTAGATTGGGTGACTTCTAGTTATTGATCAGTTTCTGAATGTTTATTCATATATTTTGCTTGATTACCTTGGAAATTACTAGACTTCCCTGGGTTGACAATTTATATTGAGCACTTTGTTTATTAATTAATAGGCAATTATAGTGACCAACATTTTGGCATCGTTGCCGGGGAAGGTAATTGGTAGACATATATTGTAGTTGATTAGTTTGTTTTCTTTAGCTATCTTGATTTTTGAGGTTGCAGGGACGATAAGACACAGTGAATATTTGCGCATCCTTCAACAGATTGAATGGTTTCCTACCCCCAAAACAAGGTATGCTTATTTAAGCTTGCATGAATACAAAAAGAAAAGAACGTGAAACGCCCAAAAGCACTAACTTTGCAGGTGGAAGAGGTCGTGGCAGTAATCCAGGACTAGGAAGGGAAACATTTGTTGATGAATTGATCTCTAGAGACGATTCCTCTACTGGAACTTTATTTCCACGAACATCTTCAGGAAGAGGAATTTTTATTCTCCCCAAGCTTGGATCATGATCAACATCAACCGTGGAGAAGGTAACAAAAGTTTCAACCCCCACTTCTGAGAAGCAACCTCTAGAATATAAGGGAAGTGTTGTGGGTTCCAGAAATCCAGAGGAGATTTATCGAATTAACGAGCAGGAAGTAACTAAGAAGGAGTCACTGGATTTTCGATAGAAATTGGAAGAAGAAAGAGCAAGGAGAAAAAGAACGAGGAAAATATTAATAATGAGGAAAACAGAGAATGCCGGGGGCACCCTAATGATCATAAAGAGGAGATGGAGGATAATGGTAATATGTGATGAACCTGCAATAATTAATTAATGAAAATACACAAGATATCAGAAATAACAAAACTCAGAATCACTTTTATATTGATCACAGGCTACTTCGAGGGGGCAACCTCCTTTGAGCAAGCTCAATACAATTAACTTCACGGTGCCTTCAATAACCTCAACACACACTTATATACTAAGTCTATGCCCAATACTATGGGTCAAAACCATGGGACATATAATACTACGGGATGACTTACAAAGCATATGCGTCCAATACTATGGGTCAATACTATGGGCTAATATAAACTATGGATCAACAAATACTACGGGACGACTTACAAAGCATATGCGTCCAACAACAATATACTAACACAGTAAAGAGAAGGGTTGACACGGGTTCCTAACATCCCCTCTCCCTTAGAAAAAGATTTGTCCTCAAAGCTTTGGTTGGAGAAATTGCTACAGAATCTGAAGGAGTGGTTCCCTGGTAGCATCCTCGGGTTGCATTTCAGGCCACTGAAGCCTTTGGAGTGTTAGGGAGGATTGCTTGGAAGGCTGTAGACGAAGAAGAACCCTATCAGCTGCGTGGAAAATGTGCTCAGAACGGTGCTGATCGGCTTGTTGTTTCAGGCGAATTCTGGCCATGTGAAGATTGTCCTGTAGAATGAGAAGAATTTGATCGTGGTTGCGAAGAACCGAGTCAATTTCCTGAACCAGGGAGATGCTAAGGGTGTATGGAAGAAGAACTGGCGGTGTCTGTCCATAGACAGCTTCATATGGTGTCCTTTGAGATGTGGTATTGTACCACTAGAGCGCTGTTAGGAAATCCATAGAAATAGTTGGCCAAAGCTGTGTAGGGATGGGCAAGGGTTTGAGCAATCCCGAAAGGAGTGTCGTTTCACCCTTGTTGACCTGGAAAGTATCACAGTCAGCCACCATCTGTTGAATTGTTAGTTTCAGTCCCTACCAAAAGAAGTTACATTGTTCTCGGTCATACATTTTGAAGAACCCAGAGTGCCCTGCTGATGAAGAAGCATGGAGTTCATAGAAGAGATAGCCTTGTTGAACATATTGCAACCAATTTGGAACAAGCAGAGAAAGAGCTGTAAGAGAAACTGGGTCATCAATTGTGCGAGAAGGAGCATCTGCCACCATATTGTCCTTACCCTTCTTGTAAGTGATCGCATAGGGATAACCTATGAGTTGGATAACCCATTTCAGGTGTGTTGGGTAGGAGACCCATTGTTCCAGAAAATTTTCCAGACCCTGGAGATCAGTCTTGATGTAGAAATAATTCCCTAATAGGTATGGCTGCCACTTCTGTACTACATGCAAAATAGCCATCAGTTCTTGCTGAGAGGTAGATGCGACTAATTTCTTACCGGAAAGGTCTCTTGAAGGCGACAAGATCATTGGTTCAGCAAAGACACCTGCATATCTATCCAAGGAAGTAGTGGAGACCGTTGATGGGTGCATCTGAATGGAATGGAGCTGAGCGATGACACCATGTGAATTCTTCTTAAGGATTTTTTCCAGGCGATGTGAACTGATGATGTGGAGAGACCCTGGTTGTAAGCCCATTAATATGTGTTGTGCCCCATTGACTGAAAACTGCATCCAAAGTTTTGCAAAATCCCATAAGATGGGGCCAAGTGTGCGTAGCCATTGAACACCCAAAACCACATCACATCCGCCTAAGGACAAGGAAAACATGTCAAAGCGCAGGTTATAATCTTCCATAGAGATATGCACATTGTGTAACCTCCCCTTGCAAGGTAAGGTGCCCCCATTGGCAACCATGACTTCCAAGTTGGAGCAAGGATGGACAAAACAATCAGCCTGTTTGGCAATCCGAGGGTCAATGAAGTTATGAGTGCTACCAGAATCAATAAGTATGGTAAGAGGGAGCTTCTTGAAGTATCCCCTGACTCGCATTGTTTGTGGGGTGGTGACGCCGGTTACAGCATGGAGAAAGATCTCGGGTGGGTCGTCCTGAGATGGGGTGTCAATAAGCGGGAGTTGAATGTCGACCTGATCATCTACTGTATCAGGAGCTTCTTCATCAAGTTCTGAGGCAGGCGGAGAATCCACATCCAAGAGATAGAGCTTTTGTTGATCACATCTCTGTCCCCGAGTGAATTTCTCATCACAATTATAACAAATCCCTTTTTCTCCGCGTGCCTGCATCTCTGTTTCAGACAAATGCTTGATAGGAGTTGGTTGAGGAGCAGGCGTGATGGGAGGTCGTTGGGAACCCATATTTCTGAAGGGAACAAAGGTGGGTTTGGAGCGTTGTTGAGCTGCGATCTTGTCCTCTGCCAACTTAGACAACCCTAGGACTTCCATCATTGTGTTGGGACATAACATTTTGACCTCTGAGCGGATTTCATCCTTGAGACCACTGATAAAACAACTCCTATAGAATTCATCAGACAATCCTTCTGTGTGATTGGCCAGTTTCTCAAATTCTATCTGATACTCTCTCACTGTGCCAATTTGGTGAAGTTTAGTGAGTGCTCCTGTGAAGTCATCAAAAGCACTAGGACCAAATCGTGGCAAAAGGAGTTGGCAAAAATCTGTCCAGTTTGGTTTGGGATGAGCTTTGATGTACCAACGGTACCATTGAAGGGCTTCTTGTTCCAAATGAAAGGATGCAAGTGGAACTTTCTGGACATCAAAAATATTATGCAGACTGAAATATTGTTCTGCTCGGTATATCCATTTAGTCGGATCAGTACCATTGAAGCGAGGAAAATCAAGCTTCAGCCCACGAAAATTGCTGGAAGAAGAGAACCCGGTGGCTGCAAAAGATTTTGGCTGTCGGTTATTGTTCATGGCTGAATGCTGAAGATGGAGGCTGAGAAATTTTTCATCCAGATCTTGGAGTTTGGTTTGGATGGCTGCAAGTGCTTCCTCCATGGTGTTTGCTCCTGCGCGGGTGACAACCACAACCAAGAGTTTTTTTGTTTTGTTTTGGAAAATGGATAGAAAAACAAAAACAAAAGATTATTCAGTAAAGGAAGATTTGGATTTGGGAAAAACTTGGATGGGTAATTGGGGTATGACTAGGTTTTTGACACTTTCTGATGGACAAGGAAGCAAAAAATGGGTATTTCAGAAGAGGGGTGAAAGAATGGGAAAATTTGGCAGAGGGGAACAAAGAAGTAAAATTCAGAAAGGAACTTTGTGGTAAAATTTGAAGGTGATTGGGTGAAATCCGAGGAAGTTATGGCAAACCCTAAAAATAGACAAATGTGGGATTTCAGGCTTATAGGGGTTCCCCAAAATTTTTAAGGGAAACGGAGTGAAAACAAGGGAGATATGGAGAAAAAACTGAATTTTATACTTGGCCACGACCTGGAAGTGAGTGAAAACAGAGGGATCTGAAACGGCGCCGAATGGATTGAAAACGCTTGGATCTGGAACGGCTTTTAGAATGGATCTGAATGGCTGGATTTGAAACGGCGCAGCAGTGATCGACAACAGTTCAGCTGAAAATAGATATGGACCCCAAGTATGTGCAGCTTCCTAACAGTTCAAGGGTTTCACTCGGCCACCAATGCTGTCTGACGGCTTGCGTATTGGGGCAGTACCCCTCACTCCACAGCTCAGGTAAAACTGATAACCGCTTTGCCACAAACGACAACTCTTGGTTTACCTCACAGGTGGGAACTAGTCAATCAGGTAGGGGTCGTTGCCCTTTTCGCTGGTAGTCCTCTCAATGGGCCAGCTACTTCGGGGTTCCTGTGGTACTCCTCACAATGAGTTTTAGGGCTTATGCCCAAGTACTTCCCACAGTTAAGTGGATAGGGATTATTCCCAAATCCGAACCTGCAACAGATGTGAAATTTGTTTTTGGCAAAAATTTCACCTAGCGAGCCCAAGAAAGTGCTTTGATACCAGATGTGATGAACCTGCAATAATTAATTAATGCAAATACACGAGATATAAAAAATAACAGAACTTAGAATCACTTTTATATTGATCATAGGCCACTTCGAGGGGGAAACCTCCTTTGAGGAAGCTCAATACAATTAACTTCACGGTGCCTTCAATGACCTCAACACACGCTTATATACTAAGTCTATGCCCAATACTATGGGTCAAAACCATGGGACATATAATACTACGGGACGACTTACAAATCATATGCGTCCAATACTATGGGCTAATATAAACTATGGATCAACAAATACTACGGGATGACTTACAAAGCATATGCGTCCAACACCAATATACTAACATAGTAAAGAGAAGGGTTGACACGGGTTCCTAACATAATAATCAACATGGCGAGACAGTTGCTACACTTGAATTCCCCATTCAACAGATGCCTGGGGTGGCTCCCATGAAGAACATTTCACCCTCGGTATTGCCAAAATTTTATGGTGAGTATACTGAAGATCCATATGAGTTCCTTTTTGAAATTGACATTCTCTGTCATAGCTATGACTATACCTCCAGTGCACAAAAGTTCAAATTATTTCCTGCTACTTTAAAGGGAAATTCCTTACGTTGGTTATGAGTTTGGGTGGTGAGACTGTTACAACATGGGACAAAATGGAACAAGTATTCCTTGCTAAATATCAAGATTTAATTGCAGAACCAAGGATAGGAGGGAAGAATTGTTCAAAATGGTTCAAAAATAGGACAAAAGTTTGGAGGATTTTGTAGAAAGACTTTTATATAATTTGCAAAGATCTGGCCATGCCGACATTGGAAAAGATGTCCTTAAAATTATTCTATTGCGAGGGATTAGAGAATACTGTCTAGATATGCTTAATCTACTGGGAAAAGGGGACATCTCAAGGGAGTCTTTTGATCATATTGTGGATCTATGTCGAAGATACTCTAGAGGATCTTCTAGAACCAGCACAAGAGACCAAGATGTCCTTACAAGGGCACAAAAGTCAGCCAGTGGTGCATCTACACGAGCAAAGATAGGTAATCTTCTCAAAATTTTTAAAATTGATATGATGAGTTCTATTTCCTCACAATTGGATGTTTTAAAATCAAAGTAGATGTAGGCAGAGGAATATTTGGCATTGGGCATATTTTGTGCTAAATGCAGAAAGAAGCACTCGTTAAGGGAATTTCCACTTGACAAGGTAGAGGTATGTGGTCTGTGTGATTTGGATCAAAATACTAAGGAGTGCCCCTCATTGCCAAAAGTTAAGGTAGTCCTTCAAGCATCTAGCGTGGACGTGGAGCAAGCTTACTTCATTTCACAAAAAAATCCCTGGCAACCTCGTGCTCCAGGAATGAATCCAGATCCCACCACATCTTTTAATTCTTGGAATAATATGAATAATCAATTTCCCCCACAATATTCTTGTCCCAATACTGACTGGAATCCATCTACTCAACCTACAATGCAATAGCCTACTCCATGGATTTCATGGGAACCTCATCCAAATCAACAAACCCCTTGGCCTCCAGGTTGGAGAAGTCCTTATCTAGGGAATCAATTTCCTCACTCACAATATCAACAACCACAACTGCAAATCCCTAATAAGGCTGAACAAATTAATGCACCACTATGACCTCAGCTGCCTGCTCAACCTAATCCTAACCCCAACAATAAGGCAGTGCATCGATTTGAAACATCAAACATGCCAACTTACTCTATCACTCCCGTCCCATGTAATGAATTACATCTACGATCTGGGAGGGTGGTAGAACCTATTGTCATTGAGGATGTTCCATCCCTGTGACCGAGGAAAGAATGAATAAACAGGTTGAGAGCCCAGTCGGTACAACAATTCTCATTATTGAGGATGCTGAAACACTTGCTGAGATACACATTGAAACTAATCCTGTACAAATTCCAAGAAATCCACCATATCATGAGCATCTGGCCTTACAGAAAGCAGTATAACAACCTTGCTTCAATCTTCTAGGTGAACTGAAAAATATTTATGTTAAAATCCCAGTATTGCAAGCCTTGCATGATGTACCCAGGTATGCTAAAACTGTTAGAGATCTTTGTGTGAAGAAACCAGGTAGGAAGCCTCAAGATCCTATTATAGTTCACGTGGTTGGGAAATTGTCTGAATTAATGATGGGAAAGGTTCCCTTGGATAAATATGATGATCCAGAAAATCCCATTGTTATAGTGCATATTGGGTAACTAAGATTCCCAATGTTTTAGTTGATTTGGGTGCAACAATAAATGTGATGACTATTGAAACTGTAAAGAAATTAGCGATCACTAATGTTAGACCAACCCCCATGTTATTAGAATTGACTGATAGATCCATGATTAGACCTGAGGGAATTTTGGATGACTTGGTAGTTTCTGTTGATTCATGGGAATATCCCGCAGATTTTCTTGTTCTACAACCCAAATCTCAATTGGCGTACATCCACTTATCCTAGGAAGACCTTGGTTACCCACCGCAGATGCATACATCAGCTGTAGATCAGGATCTATGACAATATCTGATGGAACTGACACAAAAATTTTGACCCTTTATCCTCTGGCTAAACCAAGCTTAGATGTTGAAATTCCATTGTGGGTTGATTTGGAAGAGGAAGAAAGTACTCAGCCTCTTCTGAATATAGGGAGGGATCTGAATTTTAAAAATGAAACGAAGATGATACTATCAACAGTTTCATTAGTGATCCAATGAAAGTTACCAAACATGCATATCAGATCCTGGACAGTGCCTTGAGTGAATTTGAGCAAGAAGAACTTCCGGGGAGATTCTAGCTAAAAATGCTGAAACTATTCCCATAATTGAGAATTCGAAGAGTGTTCCAATAGAGATTGAGCCTGGAAAAACCTTGAATGTTAATCCTAATCTAGCACCTTACGAGTTCGAATGTTTGACTACACTGCTGAAACAATATAAGGGAGCCGTTGCATGGGAATACACAGACATGAGGGGTATTCCCTATGAGTTGTGTACTCATCACATTTACATTAAGAATGATTGTCAACCCATATGTCAACCCTAGCACATAAAGAATCCAAATTTGAGAGACATCGTGAAAGAGGAAATTTAGAACCTTTTAAAGGCAGGATTTATTTATCCCATTTCAGACAGTGAATGGGTTTCTCCATTAGTAATTGTGACTTAAAAAATGGTAAATGGTGTATATGTGTGGACTACCGAGAGTTGAATAAAGCTACACAAAAATACAATTTCCCTTTGCCATTTATCGATAAGGTCTTGGATACCCTATATGGAAAAAATTCTTTTCCTTCCTAGATGGATTCAATGGGTATAACTAGATTCAAAGTGCCCCTGAAGACCAAGACAAGACTACTTTCACATGTCCTTGGGGCACCTTTGCATACAAGGTGCTCCCTTTTGGATTATGCAACGCACTAGATACATTTCAACGAGCTGTGATTGGAATTTTTTCTGAGATGGTTAATGATTGTATGGAAATTGTTATGGATGATTTCACTCCTTATGGTAGTAGTTTTGATGAGGCTTTGGAAAATTTGGAAAGAGCCTTGAAATGTTGTGATCAGACTCACCTGTCCCTTAGTACTGAAAAATGTCATATGATGATGAGTGAAGGTATAGTCCTTGGACATTCCATATTTGTTGCAGGAATACAAGTGGACCCTGCTAAAATAATGGTAATTCTGAACATCCCTATTCCTGGAACGCAGAAGGAGGTACATAGTTTTCTTGGACATGTTGGCTATTATAGATGCTTTATTGAAAATTTCTCTACGCTAACATCTCCTCTATTTACCTTACTAATGAAAGATGATGAATTTAATTGGACAGATGTATGCCAGACATCGTTTGCAGAATTAAAGAAAAGACTGAGTCTAGAACACCTATTTTGCATGGGCCTAATTGGGCCTTACCTTTCCACATCTCCTCTGATGCCTCAGATACCGCTATTGGGGTTGTTCTAGGCCAACAGGAGGATCAAAACCCGTATGCTATTTACTATATCAGTAAGAACATGGCTCCTGCTAAACTCAATTACAAATTAACTGAGAAAGAATTCCTTGTTGTCATTAACGCCATCAATAAGTTCAGGCACTATATTACCGTGTACTCTACCTTTGTGCATACCGATCACTCGGCTATTAGATATTTAATGAACAAACCTATTACTAATGCTCGAGTGACTAGTGGTTACTGTTATTACAAGAATTTGATATCACTATTATTGATAGACTAGGAAAAGAGAATGTTGTTACTGATTTTCTTTCTTGACTAACCAATAATGATGATAATTCACTAGTTGAGGATTCTTTTCCTGATGAACATCTATTTGCAGTTTTCCTTCACTCACCATGGTATGCAGACATTGTTAATTATGTTGCTGTAGGGAAGCTTCCATCGCACCTATCCAAAAGGGAAAGAAGAAGGATTGTACATTAAAGTGCTAGGTATTGTTGGATAGAAGGATACCTCTTTTACATAGGGATAGACTTGGAAATCAGACGATGTGTGAGGGAAGATGAGGTCCACAACATCCTGAAGGCGTGTCATGACGAGCCTTGCGGGCGACACTTTACTGATAAAATAACTGGACATAAGGTATTAAGAATGGGATACTTTTGGCCAACCCTGTTTCAGGATGCAAAGAAGTATGTGAAAGCCTGTGATATCTGCCAGAGGATGGGTCAGTCTAATAGGTTGGATGAAATGCCATTACAACTACAATTGGTGGTTGAACCTTTCGATAGATGGGCCATGGAATTTGTAGGACCTATCAACCCTCCTTCAAAACAAAAGGTTCACATTTTGGTTTGCACAGATTATATGACTAAATGGGTGGAGGCCACAACCATGGTGAGAGCCACTGATCAAATTGTGATAGATTTCTTGTATGAAGAAAATTTCACTAGCTTCGGGGTGCCTAAGGAAATATTCATAGATGGGGGGTCATAGTTTGTATCTCATAAAATATAAGCTCTTCTGCAAAAATACCATATTCAACATCGAATAACTTCACCTTATCATCCACAGGCCAATGGTCAAGTGGAAAGTACAAATAAAGTTATTGAAGCTATTCTCACAAAGATTGTGAAGAGTAATCATAAGGATTGGGATGAAAGACTTCCTAAAGCTTTATGGGCATACCGAACTACATGGCGTAACACCACAGGGTTCTCCCCTTATGAATTGGTATATGGGAAAAATGTTGTCTTCCCTAACTTGGATCTGATAGAAGCCCAAAAGGACTGGCTGAATCAATTAAATGAGCTTGATTAGAAGTGTGCAACTGCTGTACATCAGACTTCAGTAATTCAACATCAATGCTCTAAGTGGCATGACAGGTTTATTAAGAAGAAGATGTTCCATAAAGGAGATTGGGCCTTATTATATGATTCACAGTTAAAGAAGGACTTTAAAGGTAAACTGCGCACCAGATGGTTGAGACCATAGAAAGTGGATACAGTGTTTGAAAATGGAACTGTTCAATTGACCACAATTGATGATTATCAAAACCCACTATTTTCCAATGGTCATCGTTTGCGGCTCTATCATAAGCCACTCTCTAAAGATGCATTTGCCTCTCGTGTTGCTTTTGACTCAAACTGTCAGATGGTACAAGAACATGAGTCTCCTCCTGTTTCCTCAACTCTCTAATCTTTTGCACATAAATAAACTCGTTTGATTTTATTTCTTTTTGCTTTGGTTTCCTTTGTTTGGTAGGATTAATAGATTATTTGATTGCTTTTATTTTCGATTGTTCAGCCTTGATTGGTTTGTTTAGAGGAATGGTGTGTAGGGATATATGCAAAGGACCTAAAAGGGAAAGGAGCATTCATAACGGGCCAATCGATTCCGAAAACTATGGGTGGTCCTTTGCAGTTGTTGAATAACCCTACACAAGGATCAACGAAGGGGATTATGGATTTATGTCAAGTTCATTGATCTTCATTCAGGAATTGCTGAAATTTGTCATCGACCAAAACTCTATCAATTTTTCTACCAAAACTTTGTCAATATTTCTGCTTTTTGCCGAAACTCCGCCAATCTTTGCGTTGAAACCCCGCTACATTTTCGGCTGAAACTCTACCAATCCTTTCGATTTTTGCCGAAACTCTGCTAATCTTTCCGCTGAAACTCCGCTACACTTTCGGCTGAAACTCTGCTAATATTTCCGTTTTTTGCCGAAACTCCGTCAATATTTCTACTGAAACTCCACTACACTTTCGGCTGAAACTCCACTACACTTTTGGCTGAAACTCCATTACACTTTTGGCTGAAACTCCACTACACTTTTGGCTGAAACTCCACCAATATTTTTGCTTTTTGCCAAAACTCCACCAATATTTCCGCGGAAACTCCACCAAGTTTTCGACTGAAACACTGTCAATTTCTTTCGGTATCCGTTGAACCACCACTATCTTTTCAGTTTTCAACCTGCATTAGTTATGAAATTCGTCGCTTTCCCTTGTAATCGGTTAAAATATGTTTTGCAAAATTATCCGAGGAATACTTCGACGGAATTGGCAGTAATCTTACCTTGCAAGTTCTATAATCAATATTATTGTTGGCTGCTTTCTGCTAACTGACCCGGGTTTTCAGGATGCGCAGCAACAAACACCCCTTTGGCGCACTGGCCCTTTCGGCAACGAGATGCGCAGCAGCCCGAAGTCTCACCCGAAGTGGCCATGGGGGGGCTAAGGAATCAGGTTTCCTTAACCTAGGTGGTGTGGGGTCTACAGTCTTCTCTCTTACCTTCTTGGAGGTAACCCCTGAACAGAGCGTCTTACTCTTTCACAGGTCTCCTAGTGCTACAGCGCTGGAACTCACTCTTCTCAGCCGAGCTGCGCGGTAGCTCCGCACCTGCGCACTAGTCTTTTACCCGCTACCTCGGATACACTTATGTATCATCTCTTCCCTTGCGCCACAACGTAGTAACACACTCCTTTAGCGCTGCGGCGACAGTGTTCTTACAGACTCCTTCGAAAATTCACAAGTACAACTTCTAAGGGAGCTTCCAGGATTTAATTTACATAATCATTCATAAAGATAGTGAAACATTCATAGAAACATAGACAGTAAAGCAAAGAAATGCAATCACATAAAGCATCACCACAACAACAAGAATTACGTGGTTCACTTCCGGGAGGGAAGCTACGTCCACAGGAACTGTGTTTTATATTATCTTGAGATGGGGATAACACAGTTCCGCTGCGCACACAGCTGCAGCCTTAGATCTTTTTGGGAAACTCCATGCACACAGCTGGGAGCCCTTCTCTTAGATCTATTCTCTTCTTCTATAGATATTACTATAACAAAGACATACAATTACATTCCCCTCTCAGTCCTCTTGCGACTGGTGGATACATGCAATGGCCCTTACGCCAAGCGGTCTTCCTACGAGATCGCGGCCTTCTTACATGCACAAAATGATCATTAACAGATTAACAGATACATCAATACAAATGACTCAGACATCAACTTAGACTGTCTGGGTAACCCAGTAACTATCTGACCCGTTTCCCTTTTCAATTACACATATATATAGGTGGCCCTGAGGGTCGCACCTTTACAAAATTGTGGGCCTTTCTCAACAGTGATCCCCAAAAACCCTAACCACGGACACGGCTAGGTGTACTGTAGGCGCCTCTTGCAGTCACATCGCAGCTTCCTGTAGACTCCGTGATTTTCGGCGCAGATCGCGGGTATGGGCGCCGCTTCATCATTCTTTGCTCCTTGTCCTTCGCCTTCAATGCTTCGGCCCGTTGCTCTTCCTTGGTCCGAGCAACCATAACTCTTGTACTTTGCCTTAATGAGGGTAGCTGAGCCCTCTATTCCGCCGCTTCATTTACTGTGGTGGTTGAGCTTTCTACTCGGCCACCTTATTTACTCTTTCCTCTGACTTGTGCGCGTGAGCTCCATGATTTTCGGCCCGTAATTTGCGGTGAGCTCGTCCATCTGGCGCCATACCGCGCACTGTTCATTTCTGCCCAAAAATGGTGCTTTTCCTCAAAATTAGCACTTTTCCTTCAAAACTTAGTGCTTTTTCCTAAAATTTGGCAGCTTTGCCATAGCTGCAGCCTATGCTCCAACATGCCCCTAACACTTACTTGTGGCTCGTCCTCGAGCCACTTGCACTAGCTTGCAGTCGTTTTACTTGTGCATCTGACTTTGCTTGGGTCGCAGTGAAGGCTTGCTTCCACTGCGCAATAGCGGAGTCCATGTCTTGCACGCACTTCGTGGCTGTCTGCACTAGGTCTGAAGTAGCTTCCTCTCCTTCCGCGCCATCGACCAACTCTTGAGACTCAGCAAATGCTTTGACCTTGGCCTCTGCTTGGGCAGCAAGTTTAGCATACTCATCCATAAACGGTTGAATGATGTTGGCGAGAGTAGCATCTTTGTCTCTGAGCCTGTGCAGTTCTTGCTGGACTTTGCGGACTTTGCTCATCTTTCTCATTTTGGCTAAGCCTTCCAAGGGCTTAGCTTATTCGTTCAAAACAGTTAGGGACTGTTCTGCTGCTTTCACCTCTTCCAAAAGGGAAAATTTAGAAGGGAGCTTCTCGAGCTCAGCCCAAGCCTACATAGCTTGCGTCATTAACTACTGGGCTTCATCTGTTCTGCACTTCATTTGCGTAGAAGCTATGCGCAGTGCTTCAAGCCGTTCTTGCTTATTATCTGCGGGAGGCAGTATGACACGAGCTTCCAACTCGGCGAGCTGCTTTCTATGGTCCTTAGCCATAGCAACTACTTGCTGTTCTAGGGATTTCGCCCTTCTGCAAATGCGTTGCACTTTCTCAACTAAAGGAAGGTCTGGTTGAATCTGGTAGGCCGACAGCTCCTGGGCAATTTCATCGACGACATTCCTTAACCCAGTGTCTTGCGCTTCGTGAAGTGCAAGCTGCGTAGAGATATCCTTATAGCCTGCCCTTATCTCTACTTCCTGCCTCTGTAGTCTTTGATTGGCATGGAATGTGGAGAGCTCCCTAGCTCTCAGCTCAGTAGAGACCTTCTCATGAACCAACTGTAGAGTTTCCAATGGAATTAGTGACAAATTTATTTCAACAGGGCCAACCGCACTTACCTACGGTGTAGCCAAAGGATCCAGGAGTGTCATGCTTGCGGGCGGGATGTGGATGACAGTGTGCCTTTCTGTAGGTACTTCAACCCGCTCGGTGCTTGTAGATGCTTGCAGCATCTGTGAGCCAGATGCTGGTGCATGGGTCTGCGCAACTCATCCTGCGAGACCTTTCAAATCCACGAGCTGCAGATCCAGAGCACTTCTGATATTAACCTGAGAGGCACGCAGCTCCTGAAATGGCTCCTTCAAGAACTGGTTGAGCCTCGCGGCAAGGATCTCATAGGGATCTCCAGTCGCTTCTGCGGGGTGCGACAGCTTCTACTTCTTGGTAGCCAGTTCTAACGGACCTTCACTATTCTTTTGCCCGATCTTTTCCTTGCCCTTATCTTTCTCTGGCGCCTCAGGGGGTGGCATCGTGGCAGCGGCTTCAGCGGCCTGCTTCCATTCATCTAGCCAGGACTTCACAGTGTCCTCCATGTCCTGGGTAGTCATTTGGTAGAGCCCAATGGCCCATTCTTCCGACTGAATTCCGCGAGGGCTGAAATAGATTTCATGCAAGTTGGCAGAAAAGAGAAACTTCATTCCATAGAGTTCTGCCGTCTCCTCAGTAAGCCTCGGCATCTCCAGGATGGTATCCCTGAGGAGATGATAATACTCGAAGAACACGGCGCGGTTCATCTTGCGCTTCACGGGATTACCAGAGTCCCAGAGGTTGACATAGCGCATCCCTGTAACCTCTCCTGAGCGGCGCCGAAGAAACTGAGTGTTGGGCGGTTCCTTCCACCCGACAAAGGCACAAAAGATCAGGAGCCAAGAGAAATGGAACAGCTGATTGGCGGTGTCCTGAACGTTTCGACAGTCTTCCAAGAATGAATTCAGGAGGAAGAGACACCAGTTATACTGCTCTCCCTCTGCAGCTGCAATTGCGAGCTCTACAACAACTCCAGGGACTTCTTTAGGTCGGAATTTCGTTAAAAGTCTTCCTGCGAGCAGACTGCCTGTGAATCTGAGTGCTTCATCTTCAACTACAGTGAGGTCATAAGCCCGACCTCCTCTCGACAATTTGTATTTCTGCACCACCTGTGCAGCCAGCTTTCGGTCCTTGTCTTTACCAACGAAATGGACGTTAGGGTCCTTACCAACCTTAGATAGGCCGGTAATTCGTTGAATCAGGTCCACATTCAGATCAATTGGCCTCCCTAGCCAAATATAACCACCGTGAACACAGGATAACAGGACCTTGACAACCGCATTAACTTCATTGCTACGCCCGAAGTGCGGTATCTTCAACAGGTTCAACAGTCCAGGCTTGTCTAGATTTACTGCAAATTCCTGCGGGACGAATTCATCAATCTTCTTAATAGGATTATGGACCACCGTCAGATAGTGATCTGGTGTGAACTGAGGATACGTTATATAATCTCCCAAGTTGAAGTCAGAAAACTTAACCAGTGGGATATGTCCAAGCAGGGATCCTTCTTCTTCCACGATTTCTGCCATTGGTGGCAGTGGAATCGAATACTTGGCGTTCTTGGGAATACGCACCTCGGGTGCATCATCTGGGCACGGAGGAATGTAGTTAACTAGAGTGGCCAAGGGCTCTGGAACGGGTACCTCCGGTTGCTGCTGCTGCTGTTGAGACGCCCTTGTGCTCGGGGACTGTCTGGGATCATAGAAACTTGGAAGCTTAACAATCTTGATCAGGGTAGCCATATCGAAGTCTAACCCTCTGCATCTGAAGTGACGGATGAATTCTTCAGTTGACAGGTTCTCCGACATGAACCTGCATACATGACAAACACTGCATAGAAGAGGGCGGAACAACGTAGGATGTGAACTCTGAAAACAGAGGGAAGCAGTCTGCACGACACGGCTCTGAAAACAATGGCTTAGACTCTCAAACAGGACAACTATACAACTCAATAGCAAGGAAAGTAACCCAAGCATATACGAATGAGGAGTATTTATAGCTGAGGGCAGTAGCAGGTGTGGACAGGTGGTGCTAATAACCGTTGGCACCTAAGCGGATGAGTTGACAACCTCCCCCCCCCCGTGCCTCTGTGGTGCATTAAATGCGAGGGATGGGCTCTGACAGCCTTTGGGAGATGTGCTAAGGCCTTCGGCTCCTTAATTAAATGCGAATCTTAAGGAAATCAAGCCGAATCTGTCGGAGCAAGTACAATTAGATGGCGGTCTCATCCTTCATTAAGACTCAGACGCGGCTACAGAACTACCGCAATTCAAATTTTCGGCGGGTAACTTCAGCATGGGTAATTGTGCACATGGAGGGCTCCACGGTGAGGAGAACTCCGCAAGAGTGACAAATCGACAATAGGGAACTCTGCAAGAGAGAGAGTTCGACAACCCAGGGAACTTCGCAAGAGCGAAAATAGGCTCGCTCAGAACAAACTTTATTGACTGCGCGGATGTTTCGAGGAACTGCGCGGGAAGCCAGAGACTGAAAATGTCTCACGACTTCCGTGTAGACTGTGATAAATGCGATGCCTCTTTCAACTACATTGGACATCTACATGACTTTAGCAGCTGATTAGGTCAACAGGGCGGAGTGGCCATCGTGATAAAGCTTGAGCCGACTCCCGTTGATCATTGTGGGCAGCAATTCTCCATTAAGCTTCGCAAGCTGAACTGCTCCACCTTCTGCTATCTTCATCACTTGAAAAGGGCCTAACCAATGTACACGAAACTTGCCTGGAAACTTGATGAATTTACTATCATAGAGGAGTACCAAGTCTCCTTCCTAAAAGACTTTATTCTTAATATGCCTGTCATGCCAAGCCTTCTGTCTCGCCTTTTGCACTTGTTGATGGAATCCAGCTAAAAGCCTGTCTTCTTCTAAGGCAACCAATTGTGACAGCCTTTCACTCATAGTATCAGTATCTGCCATTTCTGTAATTTGAGCAATTCTGAGACTGGGAACAATGTATTCCGTGGGCATGACTGCTTCTTGTTCATACACCAAACTGAAAGGTGTGTGACCTGTTAATTTCTTACATGTGGTTCTGTAAGCCCATAACACAGCTGTGACTCTAAGGTCCTAATCATCTCTTTGTTGATTACAGATCTTGGTCAGGGCATTCTACAAAATCTTATTGAATGCCTCCACCGTACCATTAGCTTGAGGGTGGTAGGGTGTACTCTTATGGTGACTAATGTGGAATTCTTCAGTAAGGGCCTTTATAGTCTCGTTCAGGAAATGTGTGCCTTGATCACTCATTAGAATCAGTGGACATCCAAATCTAGTGACAATATTCTCAAAAATGAACTACGCGGCAGTGACAGCGTCGCAATTCTTAACTAGCTTCGCCTCAGCCCATCTGGTGAGGTATTCAGTAGCTGTGATGATGTATCTTGCACCGGTTCTCTTTCTTGGTGGGTTGATAGGTCCCACAAAATCAATGGCCCACTTATCAAAAGCACGCACTGTTATCTGGGGTCTTAGCGGCATTTCATCTCTTCTTGAAGGTTTTCCTGTTCGTTGGCACACATCGCAACACTTGCAGAATTCCTTAGTATCCTTGTGCAATGTTGGCCACCCAAGACCTACGGCTAAGATCTTCTGCGCAGTCGGCTTTCCTGCGAAATGGCCTCCTGCGGTTCCTGAGTGCGCTTCTGCGATTATGGAATTCTTCTCATGCGGTAAAATGCATCTGCGCAAGACTTCATCAGGGCCCAACTTATAGAGCTGGCCTGCTATCAAAGTGAAGTCTGCGGCTTTGACAACAAGTTGTTTCTTCTGCTGCATTGTGAACTCAACTGGCGCTTGCCCTGTAGTGAGAAACTCAAGAATATCGGAATAATACTCGTCTGCTGCTTGAACAGAAAACAGCTGCGCATCAGGCAGATTGTCCTCCAAATTTGTAGGTTCCTCCCCTGACTCTATCCTAGATAAATGGTCAGGTCCTGCATTCAATCTACCTGGCTTCACAATAATCTCAAAATCATACTCCTGGAAGAGGAGTATCCATCTGCAAATTATTCCCCCTAACACTGGCTTATTGACCAAGTACTTCAAAGCAGAATGGTCAGTATACATTTTAAAATGAGCACCCAATAGATAGTGTCTGAACTTCTGTAAGGCATACACCATAGCGAGTCCTTCTCTTTCTGTAGTGGTGTAGTTCTTCTCAGCTGTAGACAACTTTCTGCTAGAGTAAGCAATGGGGTGGTCAATACCTCCTTCTCTCGATTTTGTCAGTACAACCCCCAATGCTATGGAATAAGCATCTACATGAACATGAAAGGGTTTTCTCCAGTCTAGGAAAACTAGAATAGGTGCTGTGACCATCTTTCCTTTAAGTGTGTCCAAGCTCTGTTGGAATTCTTCTGTCCATTGGAATTTCGAATCCTTTTTTAGTAGTCTTTCCATAGGCATAGTGATCTTTGCATAACCCTTGATAAATTTCCTGTAGTATCCTGTATGTCCCAATGTAGTGCACAATTGTTTGACTGAGTTGGGTGCAGGCAAGTTAGCAATGATGGCAACCTTCGCAGGATCCATCATGAGTCCTTGTCTGCACACAATGTGACCCAACAAAATACCAAAAGGAGCACAGAAGATACATTTTTTCAAGTTAAGGGAAATATGATTCTGTCTACATTTTTCTAACATCATCCTTAGATTCCCTATATGGTTCTTTAGTAAACCAAACACAGTCCAGTCATCAAAATAGACTTCTAGAAACTTATGAATGAATTCTTTAAAAACAGCAACAACGACTCTATAGAAAATAGCAGGAGCGTTTTTAAGACCAAAGGGCATTACCGTATACTGGAATGAGCCCCATTCAGTCGCAAAAGTGGTCTTATGGTGGTCCTCTGGATGGATTCTGATCTGATGGTATCCTGAAAAGCCATTAGTGAAGGAGTAAGCCTCTTGTCCTCCAACATTGTCAAGCACTTTGTCTGTAAAGGGCGTAGGAAATGGATCATGCGCTGATGCGTTGTTGAGCTTGCGCAGGTCCACGCAGATTCTTATTTCACCTTTTGTCTTTTTCTCTTGTACCACCATAGGACTAATCCAATCACTTTCCTCTACTGGCTCAATGATACCATCTGCGAGCATCTTATCAATTTCTTCTCTGACCTTTTCTTTATATCGCGGGTTCAACCTGTACGGGCACTGTTTTACTGGCTTAGCGTCCGCTTTCAAAGGTATGCACATAACTCCTAAATCTCCTAGGATGCCTTTCATTTCTGTAAACTTGGTAGGAAAGATATCCTGGTACTCATGTAGTAAATCTGCAATATGGCCAACAATTTCATCATCCCAATAATCTCCTATAGAGGCAAACTTGGGTTCGGCTTCTGTACCAATGTTAATCTTCTTGAGCTTGATGTGTTCTGTAATGGCAGGGATATCAAGCTGAGGGCCTTCGACTTTGCGCGTCCCTTCTGACTCTGGAATATTGATGTTGCGAGGATCATCATCCTCTTCTCCAGTGGTGAAATTATAGCATTCCAGGTCATGTTCCATCTGGACAGCCCAATCTGGTTGAGAATACTCTGGTAAAGGACATCGTCCAAATATCTTCTTTCTAATACACTTTAAAGCCTGATCGATGCTTGGATGTTCTGACTCAAAGCTGAAAGTGAGTTGAAAACTTTCAATCATGAGAGGCCAAGTGATAGTGCCTCTGCGCAATTCTGTTTCAGTGTACCAGTTCCTTGGAACTATATCCAACGTGTGGATGAATAGGTGAACCCACTCATCCTCTGGAATATCTGACCATTGCTAAATACATGCTTCAACGTGTGACTTGGGGTCACTCTGTCCATCATATTTGCGCAAAACTCCTACTGTAGTCTCTTGAAATCTGCGCAGTATCAACCTGCGACAGTCTTGCCATGTGTCGATATTTTCTTTATGCGCACCCCACCATCTCGCGGGTGTAGTGTGCAGTGCTACATCCAATGCTTGTATGCGCTTCTCATATGGGATTTCTTGTTCATATGCATTTATGAATTGACTTATTCCAGTTAAACCATCAAATATTGGAGTGTTATTCAACTCTGTGCCAATCCATCGAATGGATTTAGTTGTCATGGCGCAACGCCTTGCAGAAACCTCATGTAAGCAATTCTACCAGTTTTCCAGTCCTGCTTCTGAATCTGATGTGCACGAGCTATCGCATCGCCAGCTGATATGGCCGTCCGCTGTGGGATTGACATAATCATTATGACTAGCAGTCATCTGATACAAACTTTCCATGTGGCGCACTTCTTCTTCTACTCGAATGGGTTCAATATACCGTGGTCCTTGAAGGGGATCAAGTGGTGCAATGACCCTAATTTGGTCATCCTCAAAGGTCATCTGTCTTTTCTTCAAATTAATGACAGCCAGATTATCAAATGCCCAGTCTATGCCTAAAATTGGTGGGTAAGGTCTACTGTCATCCAGAATTTTGATTACTTCAAAGTCTGCAGAACTTCTTACTCCCTCAATATCAATGGGTACATTGGGTAATCTGCCCAACGGAGAAACTCGTTGCTGATTTGCTAGTCTTAGATGGATAGGAGATATGATAAGCTGAGGACTACCCATCTGTTCCCAAGTCTGCATGGTGAGAACATTAACTTCTGAGCCTAAATCCAACATGACTTCGTCCATTTCAAATGCTCCAATCTGCGCTGTGAGTCTCATCTCTCTTCCAGTTCTAGTATGACTCCTGATCTGATGAACAACACGCTGTGCTGTGTTCATCGAAGCAGATTGTTGACACTGATCCAACAGGTGTTGGAGTTCCATAGTTGCTTTTTCATTGCGCAACAACTTTAAGCAGCTTCTCAGGAAAGCATGAACACTGCCTAGTGTATACTCCTCATCAGGCCTTCCAGATGTAGTAGCCTGCTCTTGTACCAGGTTCTCTTGACTTGGCACATGCGGTCTAATATCATTGTGCGGTAATGCGACAGAACTTGAAGCTCGCGGATTTGAGAAATACTCTTGAGCTTGCTTGAATGCTTCTTTTTGCTTATGTAGGTCGAGTGGGGATGGTTTAATATTAGCGCGGCACACCCATTGTGTTGCTGGCTTTCCAGTTCCCGACTCTGGCGCACCAGTGGTTGCACCACTGCGCGTCACTATATTAACTGTGGGATCTTGTTCTCTTTTTTCTGCTGCAATCAATTGAATATTCTGGTTAACCCGTGGCTTCTTTTCTTGCATCTTGGACATCAACTGAGGGCATTCTTCAATGACATGATCATAAGATTTACAGTATCTGCAGGTGGTTGTAGGGTTTTGGCAATCCCTTGCATAATGGCCTTGAGCTCCGCAGTTATAGCAAGTGATCTGTCCTCTTCCACGACCAAAACCTCCTGCGCGTCCTCGGCCCCTGTAATTTCCTCCTCGGCCTTCGCGAGCTGGGTCATACTGCGGACCTGCTGTGGGTCCCTGTGGTTCTGACTGTACTCTATAAACATCATGTTTTCTTTCTATCATAAGGTCATATGCTCTGCAATTGTTCTCATCATGGCCTACTGATTTACAGAAATTGCAATATAGATTCTTTGGAGTTTGTACATATTTCTGTAACAAGTGACACTCTTGTGGTTTGTGGCCTCTAGTTCTACAGATTTCACACCAAGGCCCCTGAGCCTGTGGTAAAGGGTTAGGTGCTCCGGTTGCAATATAATCTATGAAAATAGGACAATGGTCCTTTGAATGTCCTTGTGCTCTACACTTTGTACACCAAATTTCTTCTTTAACATCCTTTCCTTTCTTAATATCATGCACTTGCAAAGTCAGGTTTGCTATTTTGTTCTGCAATTGCGCAACGTCGTTGCTTGTTCCAACAATTGGTGAAGCTTCTAGTTTCATAGCCATCTCCAGAGCTTGTTCTTGAGTAGTGAGATTCTGTTGCACAAGAGGAAGTCTAATCTGAGGAAGCAGCGCAGCAATGAACCATTCCTTATGCTGCTGCGGTGCAAACTCAAAGCTTACTTGATCTATCAAGGCTTTGAACTTCTGGTCAAAGTCCCATACTGATTCTGTAGGTAGCTATTTTATGTCTTTGAGTTCTGTTATGCACTGTGATTCTGATTTAGGTTTCTTGAATTCTTTAATCATAGCACTTCTTACATCAGCAAGCGTCCTATTCTGTGCTGCGGAGTATTTCATAAACCAGGTTAAGGCTCTCTCTCTTAGTGTGGTTGCTAACTGAACCAGCTTAACAACATCATCATTAATTTGCTTAATCATCCAAATGGCTTCACATAGAAACCAGTGTTGCTCAAGGTCTTCTAGCCCTGTTCCTTTAAAGGTTGGTAGCTTCATGTCATCACCCATCCTTCTTGCACTAGGTTGACGTGGAGGTGCTGTGGCACTGCCTCCGGGATGGTTAAACAAAGGTGGGGCTGAGGTACTAGAAGTACCGTGCAGGATACTAGAGGGTGTTACTGCGGGGTTATGCTGAGCCCCATCTGGCTTTTGCAGTGTAAAAGGGTGATAAGGGATATGAGCACTCCCTTGTCTCTCTATATGGCTCGCTCTACGAGCTCGGCTATCTTCTGGGCTAGACTCAAAAGAATGCTGGTCGAGGCCTACTTTATAACGTTTTCCACTACGAGTGCAACCAATAACTTCAAGATCACTATCAGAATCTGCGGACATTACTTGTCTATGCTATTCATCGAAAGCTATGCATAATTTTCCTTTTTCATATAAGAGCATTTTAATCCACAAGTTTAGAGAATTTAAGAACTTACCCTTGTATGCTTTGAAGAAGCTCCTCTCAGCCTCGCTGAAGCTCTTTCTCATATCTACTGCAAACTCAGTGATGAAGCCTTCTAGCAGACTTTTCAACCAAAAGTCTACTGCGCGGGACACAGGATTATCTACCCGCTTCAAAATGCTAACTAGCTCAGGCGTCCAAACGATAGGTTGATCAACATGCACAGTGGGTCCAGTATCTGCTAGCTTGGATACCCACTCATGCAACTCGAGTGCAAATGTTACAAAGAATATTTCGTGAAGCTCAGTATAAATATGCTTCTGCAACCAGCCCTCTATCTGAAGCCTAAGGCTTCTATTTTCACGTTCAACGAACTCTCTAGCCTTTGAATCAAACCACTCTTGAATTTCTTTAGCTGTAGGAATCCAGCACCACATTGCCTTCAAAATAATAGGGTTAAAGCCGGCAATGGAACCATTTGTTGGCTGCTTTCTGCTAACTGACCCGGGTTTTCAGGATGCACAGCAACAAACACCCCTTTGGCGCACTGGCCCTTTCGGCAACGAGCTGCGCAGCAGCCCGAAGTCTCACCCAAAGTGGCTATGGGGGGGCTAAGGAATCAGGTTTCCTTAACCTAGGTGGTGTGGAATCTACAGTCTTCTCTCTTCCCTTCTTGGAGGTAACCCCTGAACAGAGCGTCTTACTCTTTCATAGGTCTCCTAGCGCTACATCGCTGGAACTCACTCTTCTCAGCTGAGCTGCGTGGTAGCTCCGCACCTGCGCACTAGTCTTTTACCCGCTACCTCCGATACACTTATGTATCGTCTCTTCCCTTGCGCCACAGCGCAATAACACACTCCTTTAGCACTGCGGCGACAGTGTTCTTACAGACTCCTTCGACAATGCACAAGTACAACTTCTAAGGGAGCTTCCAGGATTTACTTTACATAATCATTCATAAAGATAGCGAAACATTCATAGAAACATAGACAGTAAAGCAAAGAAATGCAATCACATAAAGCATCACCACAACAACAAGAATTACGTGGTTCACTTCCGGGAGGGAAGCTACGTCCATAGGAACTGTGTTTTATATTATCTTGAGATGGGGATAACACAGTTCCACTGCGCACACAACTGTAGCCTTATATCTTTTTGGGAAACTCCACGCACATAGCTAGGAGCCCTTCTCTTAGATCTATTCTCTTCTTCTATAGATATTACTATAACAAAGACATACAATTACATTCCCCTCTCAGTCCTCTTGTGACTGGTGGATACATGCAATGGCCCTTACGCCAAGCGGTCTTCCTGCGAGATCGCGGCCTTCTTACATGCACAAAATGATCATTAACAGCTTAACAGATACAGCAATACAAATGACTCAAACATCAACTTAGACTGTCCGGGTAACCCAGTAACTATCTAACCCGTTTCCCTTTTCAATTACACATATATATAGGTGGCCCTGAGGGTCGCACCTTTACAAAACTGTGGGCCTTTCCCAACAGTGATCCCCAAAAACCCTAACCGCGGACACGGCTAGGTGTACTGTAGGCACCTCTTGCAGTCACATAGCAGCTTCCTGCAGACTCCCCGATTTCTGGCGCAGATCGCGGGTATGGGCGCCGCTTCATCGTTCTTTGCTCCTTGTCCTTCGCCTTCAATGCTTCATCCCGTTGCTCTTCCTTGGTCCGAGCAACCATAACTCCTGTACTTTTCCTTAATGAGGGTAGCTGAGCCCTCTGTTCCGCCGCTTCATTTACTGTGGTGGTTGAGCTTTCTACTCGGCCACCTTATTTACTCTTTCCTTTGACTTGTGCGCGCGAGCTCCACGATTTCCGGCTCGTAATCTATGGTGAGCTCGTCCATCTGGCGCCGTACCGCGCACTGTTCATTTCTGCCCCAAAATGGTGCTTTTCCTCAAAATTAGCACTTTTCTTCACAACTTAGTGCTTTTTCCTAAAATTTGGCAGCTTTGCCATAACTGCGGCATATGCTCCAACAATTATTCCTACTACAGTTTTCCAAAAATGAAGCCGAAAATATGCCAAAGTTTCCACTCACTAATATAATTAAATTTGACATGGACATATTTAATTTTCATTGGACAGAGTCCTACCAACTTTATGAAGCCATGTGATGAGAGATGCCTTCATCAACGATTTGACAACAAAAGTAGGCCACCTCGAAGTGCTGGCGATCTGTCATGGTAAGCTCAAAGGTACGCATTCTAACCACAACTATGACTAGGCATAAATTGACAAAGTAATCATGATTATACTATGTTTGCATATCCTTGTCAACAATTTTTAGCCAATATTTCCAGTCGGTGGGACACATCACCATCCTCCCCCATACTTATTGACCGCCTCCATCTCGTCCAATTCATGCAATGACTTTTAACACGAGCCTATTCCATAATTACATCACCTTTCTGAAAATAGCCAACGGAATCCCCAATGTTCATCGTTGTTTATGCATATTGCAACTCCAGCATCCAAATTGGGAAATTCTTGCTTGCATCATTTGAGATTGCTGAAGAAAGACATTATGGGGGTTTTTGCAGTTTGACATGAACTTGAAACAATGGATGCTTTGCGTCGGAATGGAGAGGTTTTCAAATTTTTTGAAGAAGCAGGATGGACGACGTATTTCGAGAAATTGAATGGGTTCAATGAAGGAATGGCGTTACAATTTTCCCAGAATTTGATAGAATACCAGTCAGAAGTAGGGGGACTGAGGGGCGAGGTATCTGAACACATTTTAGTAGAAGTGATAGGATTTCCTAGGAACGAGAGGAGATGGTTCGGTCAGAAAGTTCCCAACCCAAATGCAAAATAGACTTCCTCGCAACAGGACAAAACGTTCAACCAAGGGGACGAGGGACAACATTAGAAACTTTGCCTCGCCCATGGGACTTGGTTGCAGTATTCTTCAAGAAATATATCACCTGCAAAGGTAGGTACCGAGTTGTCTATTCCTATGATTTTGTTTTTCTCTCTCACCTGCGTCATGACATGTGAATTAATATGGCTTATTGTCTTCTAAGGACCCTGCAAAACATGGCACACTATGCGAGGGTGTCTCAATATCCCCAAGACTCCATTACCAACCATGGCCTCATTAAGTTATTAATATTAAGAGCCCTTGAGCAAATACACCAATCTTGGGGGAAATTCATTGTTGGGGCTGCAGTCGACCATGTGGCCATAGAAGAAAGTAGTAATGAAACTGAGGAGGATGACGAGTGGAGCCTGTCAGATAGAGTTGGGGGGGAGATAGGGAACCCGTAGAAGTAGAGAAGGATTAAGAAAGGTATATGGAGGAAGTTGTGACTGCAGAGGACTCTAAAAACATAAAACCTTAGTATCCTATCGGAATCCCATTCCAATAGACATATGCCAATGCAGAATAAATAAGAGAGGGGACTGAAAGCCATGCGATAATAATTAAGGAGATTGAATCTTCTGCTGAACAAGGAGGAGCTATAATTCAGGAGGTCGAATCCTCTGTTGAACCAGGAGGATCTAGTGATTTGAGGGAGGAATCATCATGAAAGGATGATTCTCCTTTTTATGTATCAAAGGATGTTGAAATGCTCACAGAGGGTTCCACTCCCCTTGTGCCATGAAGAAATAAGAGGAGATCGTGTATCCAAAAGCAGTCACCTAGTCCACTGAAAAGAATAAGGACCTGTGCTTCTGTTGTAGTAGAGGCAACAAAAATGACCGAGGAAGATTTTCATATTCCATTTCTAAAACCTCGATCACCCCCTGAAACACAAGAACCAGGGGGTAGCCTGACTTTAATTTCGAGCCCTGCCGACCCACAAGAACCTGCTGCAAGTGAGGGTCAAATTCAAATAGAAACTCTTCTCTTAGAGAATGACCTGCTAAAATAGGAGGTATAGGTGCTCAGGGAGGAACTGCAAGGATTGAAAGAGGTGATAAAAAGTCAGGCAATTCATAGATTGAGCACGCTGGTTGAAGTTGCAGATCAAATGGGGAGTCTACCCTCTGTTTCAGAAAACATGGAGCATGATGAGTTTATGTGCCCAGAATGTGGGGACATTTTTAAGAATGTAGGATATAAGGTCACTCTCATGGAACTTTCATCTTGAAGACTTGGACAATGGAGACAATAAATGAATGGGACAGTATAAGCATAATCAATGGTGGAGGATGAGCAGAATCAGAACATGGAAGCAGCCCCTTCAACCATGGACAATCAAAATTTATTGGGTAAGGAATCTGAGGATATTATTGCACAGGAAATGCTGACCCTTGACCAGGGAATATAAGAATCAAAGGAAACATTGCCTCAACAATTGGAGGTTGCTGAAACACTCCAAGAAGAAGCCATTATAACACAAGAACCAGTGGCATAAGAAGAAAATGTTGAGGTCTTAGAACCAACTATCCAAAAAGAGGGTGCTGAAACACAAGAACCAGTGACCCAAAAAGAGGATGCTGAAACACAAGAACCAACAATCCAAAAAGAAGCTGCTGAAACACAAGAACCAGTGGCACAAGAAGAAATTACTGAGGTCCTTGAACTGGTGGGTCAAGAAGAAGCTACTGAAACACAAGAACCAGTGGCACAAGAAGAAATTTCCGAGGTCCATGAACTGGTGGGTCAAGAAGAAGCTATTGAAACACAAGAACCAATGGCACAAGAATAAAGTGTTGAGGTCCCTGAACTGGTGGGTCAAGAAGAAGCTATTGAAACACAAGAATTAGCTACTGAGACTCAAGATCTAGCAACTCATGACCAACCTCTACCTAGGGAAATTAATGATAAATAAAAGGCTCAGGAACCTATGGAGATTATTGAGTTGGAAACAGAAGATGAAAAGGACATATAATATGAAAAGAATAAGGAGATGACAAAAGAAAATTTCTCTGTTAAAACTTGAAATACATAAATGGAGATATCACGCTGCCTTGTGTGAGGAAGGGATGATTCCCCTGCATGAACATATGAAATACATTAAAGAACTCAGAGAGAGATGGGCCGAAGAATTAATATTCCAAGGATTTCACTGGGAAAGTTTGCAGGAAGAGTTGAAGGAACTAAGAAAGTTTAGGGCCATGAAACAGGAGAAGGAGCAAATGTATGATTTAATTAAGGAACTTTTAAGTTGTAGGGATCCATCACCATCTTAATCGGTCTTCCTTTATGAACAATTGACTCTGTTTAAATTAAAATCTCTTAAGGAAGGGAGACCCTACCAGTTTGTTACAAATTCTCAATTTTTGGATGCCTTTACTCAGAGTGATTTCCGTCGGAAAAAAAAAAAAAACTATGTGAGTTATATCTACATGAATTAGGATGCTTCATGGACCTTCGGTCTAATCTTGTCCCTCATATAGGATATATCCATCCGAGGGAATTCACCTCCTTCGTCACCAATCATATGAACTAGTGGAATGCCTCTCAGACTATTCAGAGAAATGAGGATACTTCTACTCTCTGGATCTGAGGTGAACCTCAATCCCCTGCGACCCTTGTTGCAAGACATAGAAGACACCTCTCCTCTCCTTAAGAGGCTAATCAGATGACATCATTTCAGCAAGAGATTATATCTACATGTGTTAGAATTATCTCACAACAAGAGCCCTATGCATTGGAAGGCCATAAGCACAGGTGGGAAGCCTCTTCTGAGTCCTTAAGAACAAGAGACTCTTATTGTTTTGAAAATTTTAAATATGCTTTGTCTCGAGTCCTAGAGTATGTCAAGTGTATCCAGGCATGTGGACCGAGATGGCTAGGACTAAGATTTAGATTCCCACTCATATGGCTTCCTGAGAAGAAATGTAGGAGTATATATAACCTAACCAAGAAAGAAGAAAAGAAGTGTCGGGCGTATTTAGTTGCTTGTAATGGGTATATAAAATCGGGAGAGAAACCTGAATCTTCCTTCAACTTCACCAACTTCCGTAGGAAAAGTTTTGATTCAAATTCAGATTCAGACTAACTGGAGGTTGTTGCATGAGGACATGCAATTGGACAATTGGGAGGAGATGTTGGGTGTCAGAAATGACCCTTTTTGATCACTTCTATTTGTGATCCTTTTTCCCACTCATCCTTATTATTATTACCAAGTTGTTATCTTTCCCAAGGAAAAGCATGAATTCGAGCATGTATAATTTATTATTACTTTGTTATATTAATGCTTAAAGTTTTCCTGTGTTTATGGATTTTGTTCCTAATTGTGCTAACTTATGATGGATTGATGAAAGCAATTTGAGAGCATAGGGGATTCAGGTGTATCATACTGCTGATACATGTGGATGAAGAAGTACTTGGAAAATAGTTACACCTTTTCAAGGCTTCGGTCCAGTTTATTGCGAGGTAGTTGGAGTTATCCTCCCACGCGGCCAACTGAAACTCACTTGGAGTTGAATCAATTCGAGCTATGAGAGCGTAAATGTTTATGAAACAAATTTTATCTCAATGTAATAATGATTGTAACTGTTTCTATTCTGGGATATTGATTCGGCAGCCTAAAGATATTTGATCTTTATGGCTGCCTGAATTATAAGGATATGATTCACCTTGTTGTAATATAAAAAGGAGGATAGGATGGTTAAAAGAGGTTAGGCTTATTTTGGAGAGAACTTGTAACAGGAGTGGAAAAACTCTGTAATTGAATTTCATTCTATCAATTAAAGAGGCAGTATTTTTGTAATGTCCCCAGTTTGACCCCATGGTATTAAAATGTAAATGATGTAATATTGTTGTAAAATCATGGTGAGGTGCTCAAGGCCAAGGCCCCGCCATCGATTTATTGATGCATATGGTTCGCATGCTAGCCAGGCACGGTGGAATTGTGAATATCATGTAAGTATGCATTTTAATAAAATACCCACAGCTAGCTATGCAATGCAACAAGAGATGGGGGCATGATTTTTACAAGGAATAGGGAGGGAAATTAATCAAACCCTTGAGCCAATAAAGTCAATCCATGTGTCAATGAGAAAACCCATGAACTCTCAACTACCCATTTGGTCTCATGCACCCAATCATTTAATTATTCCAAGAATTGGTTGAGACAGTTAATGCCTTGGGATTGGTGAGGTATGGCAGCCAATTTTGTGTATGGGAAAGCCATCAACCTGGGAAATCAAAATTTGTCTCCTTGGGCAAGAAATCACCCACGAATTGCCTTCCCAAGCCATTATGAACCATTGTCTTTCCTCTCTCACGCAGTCTGAAGGAGCTGGGGTATTTCCCTTCACGTTTTCTACCATTTTCTGCATTTTTCCCATGCCTGGAGCTCGTTTTTGCAATGTACAACAGCTTGGAGAGAAGGGCCACGATTTGGGGACTATGAGGGAGGTCGTTTTTGCCCCAAAATACCCATGGGAGTTTTTCTGAAATTGGATTTGGCTTCCTAGGGTTGTTCCCCATCTTCCATTTTCGTTTTTGAGTTTCCCACGTTTTTTTGAAGCTAATGGAAACCCCATCTTTGGGCATCCCACTGAAGGAACGTTTTTCCTCATGCACAACAATTGTGGTTTTGCTGTTATGTGCATCCTTGTTTTGGTTTGAACCTGTGAGAAAGAGATTTGGAGTGGTAGTGGATAGAATTGGCTTGATAAACCTAGTGAGGAATCCATGGCTCTGTGCTTGAGCTCACTAGCTTAGCAGTTCTTTCTTTCCATTTCCTAGCAGTCGATAAACCCAATTGTAGATTGGATTGGCTCATGTTGGTGTATGTTTGGCTATGTGTGAGTCTGTTGTTCCCTGGTTCCTTGTAGAAATCATGCCCAGCTCAGGGGTGGTAGTTGCATTAAGAGATTAATAAGCACAACTGGCCTATGGTTGGGAGGAACGTTGCAGTTGCATAGCTGGTTTATCAGGGACTACCTTGTTTAAGATAAGTACTCTCTTGTGTTAACTTTGCAATATATTTCTTTGATGTTATCATGAATATCTTGAATGTATGATAGATGTGTAATTGAATTACTTCCGCTGTCTTATATTTATACATCTGCATGCATCCTTTTATATTATGTGAATGTTTATTTAGTACCTATGGGCCAAATGCCCAGCTTTAGCATTATTGTTTCTCTCCATTGCCTTGGGTTGATGGGAGGGGACATTACAATTTTCTTGATTTATTGTGTACTGAGTTCTGGTAGTATTTAGTGGCATCTCTGTTAGAAGGCAAGGGCCCACCTTCTCATAGATTTGCCGAGTTAATTAGTTGTTTATTTCCTTTACTTTGTTTGGTGTGGAATTGCGATTAGATTCCTTTTGGTTTTCTGAAACAGTTTGAATATTATGCGTAGGATTCTTTAATTATAATTTCTCCTGGTTTGCTGAACAATGTGAACATTAAGTGTAGGATTTTCCATTCATAGCTTTTTCCTGATTTGTTGAAACAATCAACTGAGTAATGCATAGTTTCTCTTTGCAAGTGTGTTATTGATTATTGCTGTTACGCCTGTGCTCTACTACTGCATTTTCTCATTATTTATTTCCTTCCATGAATTGCTGAAACTGGTAGATGGCATATGGTTTATAGAACAAGAAAATTGATTTCCTTTATGATTGAGTATTGCAATTGTGCATGGGATCCCTTTTTATGATGATGATTTAGGATTTAACTTCTCGCAAAAGCAATTTAGTTTATTTATTCATGAAGCAATCATTTCCAGAATTGATACAATAGAAGGATTGTGAATTCTTTTAATCTTTTGACAGTTGAATTAGTATTTGAAGTTGGATTGAGCCGTGAGCAGAGCATAGATTTAGTAGTTAGGTAGATTGGGTGACTTCTAGTTGAATGATCAGTTATTGAATGTTTATTCATATATTTTGCTTGATTACCTTTGAAATAACCAGACTTCCTTGGGTTGACAATTTATATTGAGCACTTTGTTTATTACTTAATAGGCAATTATAGTGACCAACACTTAGTCATTGATTTTTTTTAGTTTTCGCTTCAAAAGTTTAGTCAATGTAAAAGTTTGACAACTCTTTCTAAAAATGTGTGTAAAAGTTTGAAAACTCAATTTGCTTCAAAAGCTTAGTCATTGATTTTTTTTTGTTTTTCTTCAAAAGCTTAGTCATCGTAAAAGTTTGAAAACTCAATTTGTAAAACTCTTTCTAAAAAGATATGTAAAAGTTTGAAAACTCAATTTGGAAAACTCTTTATATTTTTTTAGTTTTTGCTTCAAAAGTTTAGTCATTGTAAAAGTTTGAAAACTCAATTTGGAAAGGTCTTTCTAGAAAAAGGTGTGCAAAGGTTTGGTCAATCAATTTGGAAAACTCTTTCTATTTTTTAGATTTTGCTTCAAAAGCTTAGTCACTGTAAAATTTTGAAAACTCAATTGGGAAAACTCTCTCTAAAAAAGGCGTGTAAATGTTTGAAAAATCTATTTGGAAAACTATTTCTAAAAAGGTGTGGTAGCTTTTGTTCAAAATCCTTGACATTTTTATAAGTTGGTAAAGGAGTGAAAGGGATTTATATTTTTGTAATCTTTTGAAATAAGTGAGGCATAAAGTGCCTTTCTAAAGGGGCATTGAAGTGAAAGATATATTTTACAAAAGATTGAAAATGAGGAGGTTTGTTCACCCAATATTGTTTGTATTTGACTACTTCTTCATACAAAGGAAAATATGGCATTGTAATCATGCAAAAATAATAATAATATCATTTTTCCACTTAGAATTTGAATAAGGGGATCTAAGGACGTACATTTATTCCCGTGTTTGATGATGTATGCTTATTGGATGCTTATGTGTTTTGTGTCTAGTTCTTTGACACATATTTAATTTGATGAACGATACACACATGGTGTAACAAAGCATAAAAACTTCACCATTCCACACAACAAAGTGTAATCTCATGTAAGAGGAGACTAAGAGTCACTTGTTCCTCTAGACTTCATGGCACAATGTCAAGTCCAATATTTTGAACCATTGAATTAAGCAAGTTTGAGTCATTCAATTGTAAAAAGGGTGGAGATGAAACCCTTTTCAAATTCAAAATTAACTTGTGAAAAATGTCAAAAGAGACCTGCATGAAATTTGAATAAGGAGGCCATCTTCATAAAATTCTAAGCATTGTAAGAATCACACTTTGGGGTGCATGATCAATAGTACTTTACACCCTAAAGTTGGAAATAAGAGCATGCAAGCATGACATAAGAGCAAGTGAGCAAGTATAAGGGAGCATGACAATTGAAAATCCACAATGGGAAAAGGAGAAAAGCGGTTGCAAAATGCAAATGAAGAAATTGAAGAACAACAAAATGCCTTGAAAGAATTGGAGAATAGGGTTGTTAATCTTCACAACCAAATTGAAATGAAGGAGGAACTGATTGAATTTATTTAACTACAGTTATTGAAAAGTAAATGATTGATGTAACTTGCAACACAAGTGACTTAATTCAAAAGGTCGATACAACTTGTACCACCAATGGTATAATGCAAAAGGTTGATGCTACTTTTGATACAAGTGACTTAGTACAACTAGATTATATAGAGACTATGATTGATGATTCCTTAATTGGTCATGAGAAGGAATCAGTGATAGAAAATGAATTGATGAAGATGAATTTTGAAGATGAATCACAAGCATAAGCACATAGTGATAGAAACATCAATGAATTTTGAATTCCAAGAAAACATTTATGAAGAACATCAACAAGCAAAAAATGATATTTCCAAGATGATTGTTAGACCTTGGGAAGAATTACAATTCAATAGAAATTGATATGGCTTAGGACATGAAAACAAAAATAGCTTTCATATTCCAAAATACTCCAAACTAGTTCAGTTTGTGAGTGCAATATTTCTTGATGAACATTTCAAGACTCCAAAAGTTAATAAAGAATTTATTCAAAGAGTTGATGATAAAAACATTGATAAGTGCCATCATTGTCATAGAGTTGGCCATGCTTTGATCTCCATCCTTGTCTTCATTGTGGGAAGAAAAATCATTTTTTTCAGAAAAATGTCGAAATGAGAAAAAGGTTCCAAAATGAACACTTCATTATGGATGGATAAGTCCTTGGAGAGAGAAACAAAAAGTCAAGAAGTCCCTTAAGTCTTATAGTCTAGTTCAAACACCAGTAAAGACACATTTGAATGGTGAAATTATGAAAGAAAACAAATTTCAATCAATTATTGCTAATGATAATTTTGGGAATGACTATGGCCCAATTTTTATTTGTACTCCCTTGTACATTAAGGGGTAAGTACAAAAATGAAAACAGAAACACAGTCTTTTGCATGTACAACAGGGGGTGTACAATGAAGAAACAAGATCAAGTGAAAAACGTTAGTGGTCAACCAAAACCACCGCATCCATTGATTTTATTGGTCAGTGGTCAAACAAATCCACGAGATCCATATCATCAAAATTCAATGATTGAAGACGAATCCAAAATCTCAAGCTTGGATCCCTTCCACATTATTCTCACCTTGCACCTAACAGGGGGGAATATTAGTCAATGATGATAGTCAGGATTTAAGATTCAAATTCCAATCATTCAAAATTCAATCAACACTTGGGAATTCTAACATGGCAACTTGTCTCCTCAACAAGCTATCTACATCAATTCAATTATTCATTGGTTGTTGTTTGATACCTAATTGTGTCTAAATTTAGAGAGTGCTCGATGATCCTATTTATTCATTGATAGAAGAATGGTGATCCTATTTGTTCACCAAACTAATAGAAGACACTATATTCTTCTACCAAAATAGGGAATGTGTAGACATTGTAGCGGTTCACTTCCAAAATTTCAGCTCTCTTTCAAAGTTCATGAACCATTTAGCATCCAGATTGGCGGTTTTTTAGGCATATATTCATTGAATCTCGGTTTTGAAGTTTCAAATTGAAGATGATACCAATTTTTGTCACTTTAATGTTATAATTATTTAGACTTGTGATTGAGGGGGGGAATGTTAGACTATAAGTCCCTAGACAATCACAAAGTCCTAAATCACCTCTCATATGAGTTGTTATTCTTATCACTTTATGAGTTTTCATACTTATCCACTAATGAGTTTTTAGTGAGATCTGGATCTAGAGGTGACTATGATCCTTGTACTGTATATACCATCATTGGTACAAATATTAATGAAAGAAGTTGGCTCAATCCTTTTCCTCCAGTTTTTGTCTTATGGTTGCTTATTAGATTTCTTAACATGATATGGAAAGGATTTTCATGTGGCTAGTCATAAGTAATAAAGCCCTTACCTTGAAGGTATTGCAAAAGAGGAATCAATAAGGACCAATTCGAGGCACTTTATGTAAGGAACACAACCAAATGATAGTCCATTTGCTTATATATTGTCCCTATTCATCCAAGGTATGGGTTGAAATGGAGAGCCTAAAAGGGGTAATGGATGCTTGGATGGGGGGATCAATTATAGAATGCTTTACACAATGGCAATAAAATCCAAAAGTTAAGGAATTGAAATATCTTCCTTTGATTGTATCATGGAGCATTTGGCTTGCCATAAATGCTGACATATTTGAATGGAGATTCATTCCTCCTTTTCAATGTGCATTGTGCAACACAAAATCGATCTATATTTTCCAATATCAAATATGTTCCTACAATCATCCCTTAGAGGTAGTTGCTTAATGATCCCAATGACAAATCTGAGGCCATGAGGATATTTTGATGAAGCTAGTCAAGGAAATCCACCCTAGTGTGGAGTAGGTAGCATACTTTTTATAGAAGATTCCCATATCTTTGTGTTTAAAGGTAGGGATAGGAGAGAGATCAAACAATTATTATGATATTCTAGTATTAAAGTTTCTCATCAAATTACCTTTTGAGAAAGACGTATCCAAGTTATAGGTCTTTGGTGATTCATAGGTGGTCATAAAATGGATGAGAGGGGAATATAGAACGGGGAGTTTGATTTTAAGTCGTATCTTTGATGAGATTAAAATAATGATTATTGATTTCATGTAATCTTCTTTTCCATGTCTATAAAAATACAGCTCTGAAGATTATACACTCTCGAAAGCAACTGTATAGTTGGATGTTGGCAATCATGTTATTATGGAAGAAAATAATGGTCATGTTTCAAGATGTCGTTCTTTTATTATTTGATTAAGAAGCACTTGGGAAAATATTCTCATGAATTTTATTTTTATTTTTGTGGCCTTATGCTAGATGACTATTGTTCCATCCATATTTTGGTTTGTCTAATAGTTTGTCCATAAACTAGTTTAGAATGAGCATTTTCAAATCATTTGTGGGCAAGACTTATGATTTGATTTTTGGTAATATTTGATACAATTCTAGATGAGTTATGTGATGATCTGTGTTTGCAAAAGGAGAATTTATGGACATTGGAGAGATTAGCTATGACTTTCCTATGAAGCAATTATTTAAAAAAAAGGCTAGAAATGGATTCATTATTATGTATGTAAGATTTGAAATGTATGGTATGTACGCTAGTTATGAGGACCTTTTTGAAAGTCTTAGAGTTTATTGATTGAGATTTAATGCAAGGATTTTTATAGAAATTCTATATGCTTTTTTTCCAAGAAAAAATCATAATTTTAAGTCAAAGGAAAATAAATAGTATATTCATCAAGTGCCTTATGACATGATAGTTTGAGATACTTTAGCTACCCAATAGCCAAAAGCCAAGAACGATCTTGACATATATACATAACTATTCATGGAAAAATACCCCGAGTAAAAACAACTATATCTACACCCACACACTAAGACTTGATAGGGCCTTATTAAGGCCTATGCCTAAGAATAAACATTGGAAAAATAATACAAATAGGTTTTTCGAAAACCCCAACACCAACCAGATTAAATAAAGGAAATATTAACAACATAGCCACTCTCCTTTACTTGTTTGAAGCAGTGTAATAGACATCGATATGTTTTCCTTCCATCGACAATCTATACACCTCTTGATTCAATTCATGGAACACATGCTTAAATGAGGATATAGTAAAAAATTGCAGCTACCTCCAACAATGGATCACTCAATGGACTAATGAATGTTATCAAGAAGACTAGATCCTTTCATCCAATTTATTATCAAAGAGGAATCACCATAAAATTATAGACTCTTGACCCCACATTCCATAACACACTTTAGTAGAAGATGAAGGGCAAGTAATTCAACATAGTTGTTAGATCATGGTCCAATACCTTCTTCAAACCTTATAAAGTGAGAATCGAATAAATATAGAAAACCACCAACATAAAAAAAATCTTAATTATGTTCTCAAGGACCACAAAAAAATATCCTTGGCACAACTTATCTGTTTTGAATTTTGAAGCTAAGTCACTAGCTATCACAGTGACTAGGAATATACTTTCCTTTAAAAAAGATATAATTATAGCCAATTAGTCACCCAAATACAAAAGACATGGAAATTCCCTCTAATATCCCTTAAGCTCCTTCTTGTCAAACCACCATTTCAAGCATTCATCAATAGATAAACTCATACTTTCACATTGACCACTACTAAAAAACTTTTGATTCCTTACATAATTGTTGAGATAAGGACAACTTATTAACAAATGATTGGTCGTTTCCTCAACATCCCCGAACAACTGCAAATAACATGGCCTTGTCGGCCTCTCTTCTACATATTCTCCTAAGTTTAAACATTGTTTCTTGAAGACAACACCATGAACATTTTAGCTTTCTTAGAAATTCTATATTCATGTGATGAATGCATTTTATTTTCAACTCAAATAGAATATACTTATTTTTTTCCAAGGAATAAATACATAAACTCATCCCGATACTTGCATGTGAGGTATCCCCATAGAACATGTTGTTGCAACTACTACATGGACAATGATAGAGCATGGATCCTATCACCATGGCAATACACGTTTATCTCGTAGGATCTATACATTCCAAACAATTAGACAATTACTAATACTTTTCAATTATGTTTACCAAATACTTTTCAATTGTAACTATTATACATAAACAATGAAAATATAAACATATTTTATAGTAACCTCATCTAAGAAACTATCATGCACATAAACCTATGTCAGCCTATAACATGTGCCTAGTAATTAAATCTCATACATTTCATTACATGTGCCTAGTAATTAAATCACATAGAGGATAGAGGGTGGAATACAAATTCCTCACCAAAAACATGTGGATGGTTTGGTGTTTGTAATTGCAAGGATGTAAAATTTATAATAGTTTCTTCACTACCATTTTATGATGTTTGGATTTACTTTTATTTCAATTATTTTAATAGAATAGTTAGGTAGTTCTCAATAATTGCAATTATTTTTGTTATTTTGAGCAAAGGTAAAATCATACATTAATTTTAATTTAACATATTACTTTTAGGATAATTGTTTATTTATCACAACTCACACAAACAAGGGACTTAAAAATTCTTTTTATCTATGGTATGATCTTTGCTTTGTTCACATAAGCAATCTTAGAAAAGTAGAAAGGGGAGACTGAGTGGAATACCTCCCTTGTCACTTTTACTTCAAAATGTGTAGTTCATTTGCAAAATTCATTTCACACTTAGGAAATTAATTATACAAAATAAGAACCCCCGAGTTCACACCATTTGTCTCTTTAAATTCTTATAACATTTTCTAAGTATTTTTAGGCAGTTTGCTTCAATCATTTTACTTCAAATGTTAGAGAGGTACACACCTCCAAAGTTGCAAGGAATTTTGGTGTTGGGAAGACAATTACTAACTTACAAAGGTAAGTGTATTGGATCAGAATGCAAGAAAATGTAGCATGGTATATTAGAGGATACCAACACGCCCAATAATGGAATGTAAGGTCTATACCATCCCTTACCTATACCCACTCAACCTTGAGAAGCATGAGTCCATGGATTTTTTGGGTACTTTACCAACCACTAGTAAGGGACATGACTACAAGATATGCATTCTTATGCCTTGTAAAACGACCATCAAAGGATAAGAAGAGGCAAACATTTTCTTTGAGAAGGTCTGGGTGCACTTTGGGATACCAAGGAGCATCATCTAAGATAGGGATACCATATTTCTCATTTCCTTTTGGACTACACTTTGGGAGAAAATGGACACTAAGTTGAAGAGATATACAATATCTTGTTCATAGATAGACGTGCATAAAAAGTAGTCAACAAGACTTTGGTCCACATTTTGAGGGGTTACAATCATAAGCATATGAAGAATTGGGATGAAAATCTGATCAATATTAAGCATTCTTATTATAGAGCAGTCCACACTTCTACTGGTAAGTCCCCTTTTGAAACTTGTTTTGGGTATTTTCCGCCTTAGCCCGTGGATGTTGTATATAGACAACAAAGAACAGTAAGGGAAGACATCATAGGAGAAGCAATGAAAGCAAATAAATTTGTTGAAAATATTAGACAAATCCATTTAAAGGTATGAGAGACATTGAAGAAGTCATAGGCAAAGTGCCCAGATCCGGGTGACGCAGATACAAACATATGCTGCCAACACATGGATCCAAGCACACGTCGGCAAGACTCCCCTTTCCAGCACTCAGACCGAGGTGACATCGATGTTTTAATGCAGTCCGAGTGAAGGAAAGCTAGTGCAATTAATCCTTGCGCTGCGGAATTCATGTCGTTGATGGAGTTCAAGCCGAGAGGTACCAACCTCATTAACTCATCTTCACCACCAAGGTGACCGCCATGCGCATTAAATCCAACAACTGGGATGAGACGGGCATGCTGGCCCAAAGTAGTTTTTGCATTTGCACCGACGATGTGGAAGCTTCACGTCCGAGCACAAAAGCTCCTACTTTAGATTTGGTTAGCGTCATTCTCCATTGACATTTCACCATGACAAGACCTTGAGGAACTCCGAGAATGGGTGGAAACAGGAGTGGCGCTCGAAGAAGCACCAGAAACACCTCCAACTGGGTTTCCATGGATGGTTATGCTGGAGGTGTATCGACTTCAACCCATGGCCTAATTAATAGCTGGGAAGCGCGTAGAGTATCGACCATTCTGGCCTCGGGGCGACATGGAGGAAGAATTAACTATTATTGGTTTATAAAGAACATGATGAGCACCCTTGTGGAAGAAATGAAAACCAACTGGAATTCCAACAGAGACACGCTTAGGGATATCAGGACCAACATCGTCAAGATGGGGGAGCGGCTTGAGGGTTTGGACTCCAATTTTTTCTGGGATAACTATTCCCTTGGTTGCATCAATGAATTCGAGGGTCTGCAGCAAGAAGATGATACTAGCGGCAACACCGGGCATGTTGGCGGTTTGTCGGGTAATGGTTCTCCCGTTGCCACGGAGGGTGGCCTCCCTAGGACCGAGGCTGCATTTTTTTACTGCAACAAAGAGAGAGTAGAGCATAGGCCTCACCTTCTAGCTAGATTTTCTCATGTATTGGGTTTCCCAAGATAAATATTTTGTTCATTGTGTGGATGGTGTTTTCATGTTACTGTTCTTTCATTTATGTGAGTTTGCATTAATACAAGATTTATTCTTCAAATTGTTATGAGATATGTTGTGACAAACTATTCTAATGGAATATCCAAAACTGTTTAGAGATCAACCCCATTATGAAATTCATTCTTCAATTCACATTTTGGATCTATTACATTGGATATGCTTATTGGATTCCCATGTTTGCAAGGGAAACTGCAACGGATCCCTTCACATATGCTCTATATCTGCTTCCTTGCATGAGACTGCAATGGGGCACCTTCAGAACAATCTCGTTGATCATAAGAATTCAATTGATCTACAACCATGTGAAGCAAGTCTTGGGATATCCACAAACCATAAAATTCAATAGGACATGAAGCAACACTAAATCAAGTTGTTGTCAGACTCATGATTGTCATCATCTTCAGGTGGAGTGGGGCGAGTAAATAATCAGTCGCTAGCAAAAGCACATGGTTGACAATGTTGGATACGACATATCATAAGTGTCATGCTTATAATGCCACTACCTAGATTAAATCAATACAAATCCTTGTACACCATGTCCATCATGCTTGTGGTGTACATGGATGCTTGCTTTCATTGACTTGGAAAGCCACTATTGACATGAAGGGATTTTTTATTTCTTTATGAAGCATGGCTACTTGTCCCTACCACATCAATTTCCTTAGTTGTCTTTTCATATTAATATTACTAACTCAAAATTTCAAATGTGCTTTTATATTTGGGCCTTCAGATAGGACCAATATTTTATCTTTGGTAGAAAGAGACATATGGAGTCATTTAGACCTACAGATGGTTCCTTTTAGTAGTAGTTGCTAATTATCAACCACTTTGGGCTTGAATTCAAAAGGATCTAAGATGAGATATTATGTTTTCTCTATATGCATTGATTGTGAGAGAAGCATCTTGTGAATGAAGGTATGCCAAAGCAATTGGACATTAGTGCCAAATCCTAGATAACAATAATGTAATTTTACCTGGCTGTACCAAAAGTTTGTAGTTTATTATTGATAGCCTTGAAAAGGGATGCATACAACTTAAATAAAAGAGATGCATTTCTCTTAAATTTTAGTTTATTTTTGTTTGCTTGAAACTCCCTCACTTGGCGAGAGTGGCCTTTTGTCTGAGAAACCATGAACCATGAGAATCTATTTTGTCAAAATCACCCAAGGATCGCACTTGGACTGGACCACACCAACCATTAACTTGACTGGATTCTGGGGTGTCTCCTCGCAACTAGTTCACCCCTAAGAGGAATTGAACCCGATTCACCTTGTTGATGAGATCCACACCTTAATCGAATAAGCTAGTGGGAATTGACTTCTTAAATTTCAAGTTTAATAATATAGTAGTTTCTATTGTTTTCTTTTGATAAAAAATGAAACATGTCGAATATCAAGTTGCCATTTTTGTTATAGTTATGTATAGATGCCAAATTTCAAACCATAGAGGCATTATTTGTATATTGAGAGATTATCTTACTTTAATATATATGCATATTATTGAGCCTTCGGAGATTACTTATAGTCTAAGCATTTGCACTCGCCTTTAGGTTCTTTTGAATCTTACAAAAACAACATATTTGTGTCATGTACTTTCTTGTACCCGTACCTTCACTATGTGTAACTTTGTTATCAATTGTTTTCTAATAATAATTCTTTAATGCACAATATAGGCACAAGGAATAGAAAGCTAAGTTCAATAATAAAGTTCACATTCATCTAAACTTGTAAAAGATCCGACATTGGGAAAACATAATTAAGGGCAAATTTCTAAACTTCAAAATTAGAATTAACTTCAACTGGTTTAGTGTAATGTTGTTTTTATATATTAGTAAGTCTTTTCCTGGTATGATGTGAAAACGTAAACTTATCTACAGTGCTAATAGGCATGTAGTATAATTCAAATGGCATCTCTGTTATGTGTTAATTGTTTTAAAATGATACTTGTCATTAATATTGTTTTTTGGTTGACAGTACTAGAATTTGAAACGATAGAGAATACACACACATAATCTAGTACATGTATTGACTTATCAAGTAATTGACATGCCATGGCACTAAATGTACATAAATCCTTGGATTTATTTTTAGGCCCTTATTTTCTGTGTTGATGTGTTTTCCAATTCAATATAAAAATGTTAAATTGGCTTACCATATTAGGAGTAGTGTGATTCAACTTGAAAGGCATCTCTGATGTTAGTCAATTTATTAAAATGATCCATAGTTTATATTGTTAATTATGTCCGCAAGCTCATAGTACTGGAACAATGCATTTTAGTACTTATGTCAAGTAGTTGATACTGCACGATACTTGATGTATATTTAATGGACACCTTGTAATACTTAATGCATGCTGGTCATTATATTTGAAAGATGTTTGTGTATCCTTGAATTGATATTTTGACCTTAAAAATTCTGTAGTGATCGTCAAATACAAGCTCTCTAAGCCTTGTTGGTACAGAAGGACCACACTGTGCAAAATCATAGAGCTCATTCCATGTGCACCTACAATAGAAAATGTCTAGTACCTTTAAAATATTGGTTAGATGGAAAGCACAATTTTATAGATACACTTGTCACTTTCTAAAATTTCTCACATTCTATTTGAACTTTTTTAATAAGTTCCATTAAATCTTACACCTTAAGGTGCACATAAATTGTGCAAATATGTTCATTGCTTATTTTTTTATTCCTACTTAAAAGTGAGGGGCATTACCACTAAACAAATCTTGTTTTACAATTGTTATCAATCATATCCAATTATTCATAATCCCCAAATTCAATAAGTAAGTGAAAGAAGCAACAAGCTACTTAATACATGCCATAAAAAAATGTAAAATTAGTAGCATTAAGTATTTTATGTTGTAAAAGACAAATATTAGATTGCTAGATTTTTGTTAATTTAGTTTAGTAAATTTGTAGATTGTTGTTACATAATTTAGTGGCAGCAGAGCTTAGTACCTTCCTCTTAAAAAAGGAAAAGGAAGGTTATAAAGTGTAACAGATAGGGATGCTAATAATTTTTATTTTATGTAAATTTGTTTTCTCTATTTTGTAAGGAATTTTTTTGTCTAATATTTTTTTTTAAATTTAGTTGTAAATTGCATTTATATACTATGAAGTATATGGAAAAAAAAGTTAAAAAAAGTTAGATAATCACACACAAATAAAAGTTAGAAAAAATAAAGTTTTTGTTGTTAGCCGTCATAACGAGAGCACGTGTGAAATTGCCCGATAACTTTTTGATTGGGCTTCATCGAGACTCGAGTGTATATGCAGGTAGGTTGGACAAAACCTTAAGGTATAATTGACATTAAAACTGATTTGACTAAGGACATGACACACATGACAGAAGGAAGAACATGTATAAAATTTATGTTTTTTTTCTTTCCATTATTTTAATTTTTAATTATTTTTTTTAATTTTGATAAATAAATTTAAAATTAGGGAAAAATTATCACATCAAGGTTTTTGTTCAATTATAAATTACAAATTTATATTTCAAAAATTAAAAAAATATTTTTTATTTTTTATTTGATTTGATTTAATATATTTTTTTATAAAACTTTATTAAAATTATAGTTAAAAAAATTTAAACATCACAAATTAATGAAAAGTCAAATGAAGTTGACTAGCAACTCATTGCAATATACCTGCCTTGGCAGGTATAATAAACCCAAAATAAAATAGACATTCAATAAAAAGAACTTAAAAGTAGAAAAAAAATATTAATGTACAATGAAATCTTCTATTAAAATATAACATAACAATTAAGAGAAAAAATTAATATATCACTTAAACACCCAAATCAATTAACTTCAAATATTTCCAACCATTAAGTATAAGAATTTAATTTAGTTTTGACACACAAAACATAAATGTAACATGAAGATAATATGGGTATTCGTGGAGGGGATTATTGTGATGTCAAAGTAACAAGTGACATGGAGAGCTGTATAATACTAGTCTCTATCATGGTTTAAGTTAAATTATTTTGATTCGAAGTTAAGTTAAGGTGGATTAAAGTTGGATTAAAATATGTTTTTGAATTTGGTTTAAATTAAATTATTTTGATTTGAAATTAAGTTAAGGTAGATTTAAAGTTTTATCAAATAACAATATTTTAGTTGAATTCAATTTATCATCTAAAATTGTACTATGTTGGAAATGGAAAGAGAAATTTGAAAACTAAAATTAAAATTCAAACTTGATCACTTTATCATAGTGGAATATGATTGTTAAAAACGAAGCACCAATGTAAATTCGAGTAAGACATGGACTCATCAAACTTGTCTCTTTAATCTGCTTATGCAGTGATAAAATTTGTAAGGTATCCTTAAAATATTTATTTTAATGGCATAGATTCCACCTCTCTCCCCATTTGACTAGCTTTAAACACATGCTGTATTACATTTTACGACTTATTTAGAGTGGTTTCAGAGTATTCTAGCTCATCTTTATTTAATTTAAAAAAAAATAGGTAATACATATTTAATTGTTTTACAACTTATTTAGAGTGGTTTCAGAGTATTCTAGTCCATCTTTATTTAATTTAAAAAAAAATGGGTAATACATATTTAATTGTTTTATATTATAGGAAAGTTATATGTTTTATATAAAATTAATTATATATATATATTTCGTGTGGTTTATATAATATCTTTTTTTTTGGTGTCCGGCTATATTTATGTTAACTTTTTCTGGAGAGAAAGTATTACGTTTGGGATTTAACTTGGGTGGAGAAGATAACAATCCCATAACTCAACCACCCAAACTAAACCCAATTGACGATATTAAATATATTAATATGATATTGTTTTTTTTTTAATTTTTTTTTTTTTTGAAAATATGAAATTTTAGTTAATATTTTTATTTAATGTAAAAAATAAATAAATATGTAAACTAAATAAGATTTGAATTTAAATAAATATGATATATTTTTTTCCTCTTTCACCGATTAAAATAAATTTAATTAACATAAACAAAATGTTTTCATAACAATAGAAATAGTTGCAATGCAACAACAAGTTCCTGCTCTTGCAATAGTAAATAAACATGTTGGAAGTTAAAAATGTCACTAGTAGTAAATTAGATGTGAAAGTCTATGTTTATGCAACATTCAAACATATGTACCAATTGCTTAACTTAATCAATTACTCTATGAACCATTTTTTTATAGATTTTATTCAATAAAAAAACAAAACACTGCTATATAATTACATGTAGTGTACAATTTTCAAGAATTTTTAAAAAATGCCCATAATCTATATTTTAACTTCTTGTTAAAACAATTAAGAAAACTAACATAAATGCTATCAAGATATAACATCCCACACTATACATTGAAAAACATGTAATGTAAAATGCAAAGAGTTATATTTTAACTTCTTGTTAAAACAAATAAGAAAACTAACATAAATGCTATCAAGATATAGCACCCCACACTATACATTAAAAAACATGTAATGTAAAATGCAAAGAGTGTGGGGTGAGCCAACATTGATTGACCAATGGAGGCTATGCCAATGTTGGCCAATTCATACTTTTGTCTTTAGGATCCAAGTTAAAAAAATCGTTACACTCTACATTGAAAAACGTCTAATGTAAAATGCAAAGAATGTGGGGTGAGCCAATGTTGTTTGACCAATGGAGGCTATGCCAATGTTTGCCAATTCATACTTGATAATTCACACTTTTGTCTTTAGGCTCCAAGTTAAAAAAAATTGTTACACTCTACATTGAAAAATGTGTAATGTAAAATGCAAAGAGTGTGGGGTGAGCCAATGTCGATTGACCGATGAAGGCTATGTCAATGTTGGCCAATTCATACTTTTATCTTTAGGATCCAAGTTAAAAAAAATTGTTAGGAATGCAATTATAATAATGTACATATTAGTCGCATTCAAATTTAATACTAATCATTTATTGGTAATTTTCTTACATAGATAATCATCTTATTTAAGATTATAACTTAGCCAAGCATGACTCCAAAGGACAACTTAGTCTACAAAGCTATGACATTACAATTTGGTCAATAGAACATGATCAATAAACTAGGATGTTGAGAGGTCCCTTAACCTATTGTGTCTTGGATATTGCAGTTTTTAGCACCAACATAATTTCATTATCATGTTGTGTCTTGAATATTGTAGTTTTTAGCTTCAACATAATTTCATTATCATGTTGTGTCTTGGATATTGCAATTTTTAGCTTCAACATAATTTCATTATCATGTTGTGTCTTGGATATTGCAGTTTTTAGCATCAACATAATTTCATGCAAAACATAAGTTAGAATCAACGATATCAATTTATATTCAATATACAAAGGGTGAACTTCTCATGGTTGAGGCCCAATTCACCAACATTTTGTACAGAAGACTTAATAAGTTAATTCGGTAGTTTCAAATGATTTAGGTTTGCAATATATAATACAAATCTATGTACGATCCATCACTAGATTTTAAAACTTTTCACTGTAGTGTACAAATGGTCACTTTTTCCCTGTAGAGTACAAATGGTCACTATAATTCTAATTTTGATAATATAACTCTATTATTAACTCTATTATGTGTAAGGAAATAAACAAAATTGATAAGACCATATTCAATACCAATTACGAACTTTAAAGAAAAATTACTTTGTGAATAAATGTATAAAGTATTAAAATTATCACGAGTCCTTGTAGTGGGTCTTGAAATGAAGTATTTTATGTAAAGGGTGGAGGAGACATTTATGATCATGAAAGAGAAAGTTTCACTTACTTCCACTGTCGAGCTTGGTGCCACTTGCAAGGTTCCAATGTTGTATGCATACAACATTACATGATTTTTCATATTCGATGCTACGTGCTGTCAGGAGGTAAGCAAGAAATAATGGAAGGAAATATCGAGAACAACCCCTGGGAGCTCTGCAACAACATCCACACTGTTAATAGATGCAATTCTACCAATATTACATGTTTCTTGATCTTGGAAATATCAATCCAGAGACTTTTAATGTAGGAGCTAAGCATTTTTATACAGTTTTGGTCTTTTGAGCCGAGGTCGTTTTCAAAGGATTTTCATGAATTATTCTTCATTTGCATATTGCAAGGGTTTTGGATATGCTTTTATGGGGAAAGCAGGGGGGAAGATGTAGCTTTGCTTCAGGATGTGCTGTAACGTCTAAATGACTTCTACCTTAGGCTATGATGGAGGATGTAGCTTTTCCTCAGGCTGTGTTGGAACAGTTAAATGGGTTCCTTAGCCATTGTGAGTAAGGAATGGCAATGGAACTATGAAAGTTGATATAGAGAAGGTTGTGGTGCAAAAGCCTCGATGATTGGAGTTCAGATGAATACTGTCTAGCATTGTTTTTATGTGGTAATTGACTGGTTATTTTGGGGTAGGTGACTGTCAGAAAAATATATAAAGTTATATAATGTAATGGAACTTAAGGATGTTCTTTGTATATTATTGACTCTATCACCCATTTTGGGTGGAATCCATATCTAAAGTTTGTCGATGCAGACTCAAATGGATCCGAGAAACTTGACTCATTCTGCCAAATGCTTTGGAAACTGGTGAGCTTCACCCCTTCATTCCCTTCTATTTGTGTACGGAACTAGCTTTGTATTTCCATCTCGATTTCAAACTAATGAATCAATGGGTTCTTAATCTACATATGCTCTCTTGGTTTCAGATATGGAACTAAATTTTTTTTCTTAGATTATCATGAATGTTGCAGCTGGATATAGTAGCCACTCTGAAGGGTTTTTTTTACGGGAGTTAATCAGTAAATTATTAGGAGAACTCCAAAGTTTGTTTGAAATGTTTTTGTTTCATTTTTTCTATTGATTTTTATTAATAAGGCCCTTGAAATTGAATGGTGGGGGGTTTCTAGGTAGAGGGAGGTCTTTATGGCATAGTTTTCACCCCTCAAGCAGGGATTATAGTGATTATGGATTATAAACTATTTAAGTGACTCCACTAAGCAGCAGTCCCAATCTCTATAAATAAAATCTGTAGTGTTTAAGCGGTATGTGCTATTCTTTCCAATAAAAAGCTATCCATATATGGGTAGAGGCGGTCCAAGTCCAGCTATATAACCCTTGCTCTATAAGCCTTTCTGAGCCTTTTTTTAACCAGCAGGAAATTAAATGAGTTGACTATGACAAAATTGAGTTATGGGAACAACCTACTCGGCATCCACCCTATGTTAATGTTGTCGGATATCATGCTTTGATATATCAGCTACCTGTAATCTTGTCACTCCCGAGTCCCAATACTCATTTGAATATGAATTTCGATTGTACAAGTCTCGAGGGATGTATGCCTTCATATTCATAGGTTGGAGCACGCATCCGTTTCGAAGTTATTTGCACAGCCATGGCTGCCGTCAAACTAATTTGTATATCCACACATTTTCCTTACAATGCTGGTATAGATGAGTTTCTTACTTCCATATCACATTTTGGCTCTTGCAATGATAATCATGGCCATCAACATCCCAATTTGGGAGTGAGAGGTTTGATTATAATTGTCTTTGTGAGACTTTTGCTGGGGTGACTAATTTCATTTTACAACTTTGAATGTGTTGTTGTGACTACCCGGATTTAGGAGGTTACAATAGGATTCAATTTTTCAATATGATGGATCTCAAGAGATGATAAGAGAAAGAAGGATTATATATGAATAAAAGATGAGATTTTGTAAGAGAAACCAGTGATTTCTATAGGAATAAATATTGTTTATTTGTCTGAACACCTTTCCTTGTATCTTTGAAGAATTGTGATTGATTGTTTCTGCCTTGTTTTGAAAGGATTTTAAAAAGTATGATTTTTTTAATAAATGTTTTATTTCTTTATCAATTAAACAAAACATAAACTTAATTTTAAAGCTGCTTTGCAGCTATTCCTTGCCTTAAGACTATGTTTATATTTAAGATATGGTTTATATGTTTATAATTTTTTTAGTATATATGATATTATTTTTTGTTACTTATTTATTATTAAAAATACTATTAATAAAAGCTAATTCATATATTTATTTTTAAAAGAGTTAGTTAAAATCCTAAATATTCTAAATATGATTGCACCGAGTGAAACAAGGTGCTCTACAGCCCACTATGGGAGAGATCCTCTAATGTGATATAACGTTATAACGTTAGTAACAAAATAATTAAAAAAATTCATGTCCGCTCATAGAATAAAAAATTATGGAAAATATTTAAAAAAAAATCCATGTTGGTTCATAAAATAAAATATTATGAAAAGTAATTAAAAAATAGATGTTCGTTTATAAAATAAAAACTTAAAACTTAAACCCGGATCTATTAATCAAGAACGATCAAATTTCTTGAGTTTAAATTTTAAAAAAGAAATACACCTCAAGAAATTGGATCCCTCTGAGTTTAAGATGGATCTATGCTGGTATATATACAACTAAATTAAAGTGTGATAAATGTGTGTGTCTGTTTATTCAATGTCATCATTCATGCAACGAGATAGGCAACTTTTTTTTAATTCATTTTCTTCTAAATTGATTAATTAAATATAAGCTTTGTTGTTTTTTGTATATGGCAATTCCATCAGGTGGATACTCTATAACAACACAAAAAAGATTAAATCATAATTTACATAAAATTTGAGACCATTTGTGCAAATAGAATGTGAAATTTCAAACCTCTTGTAAACATGCTTTTAAGAAATTTGTTTTGACATATATTGAAGAGACCAAACACATAGACTTCCAAATAACATACCAATTATAAAGTTTATAAAGTTTAGACGATGTACATTTACATGAGAAGACATGATTGAGTGTAATTGTGGAAGAACAAATCTTTCTGCTACCAAGTCTAATTCTCTATATCAATGAAACCAATAGAATATAATTCAATAAATTTTATTAAATCAAAATTAGATAATCAACATGGTTATAAAACCAAACAAACCGAAGGTAAATAAATAAAAGTTGAAAAAAAAAGTTGGGCCACACTTCAAATAAACCTTAAAAAAAGTTGAAGATACCCTTGTTTACATGGATTCCAAAAATAAAACCTGTAATTGCCACCCTAAAATCTCGCTACTATATCAAATTAATTTTAATTAAAAGTAATTTAGATTAATACTATTTATTCAAAATACATTTGGTTCTATTATTAACCTTGATTTTAATTAAAATACATTTGTAAAGAGATTCTGTGAAGTCAAAATTCGTGGTGGTACGGTTCTACCCACCCACATGATGACTTTCTCTGTTATTGCGTTGCAATTTCCACCGCATACTTCCTTATCAGACGGCCAAAAAATCTAATACCAGAGATGCCAAATAATTATATATAGCTAATAAAATCACTCAGAATTGATAATCTTTGAAGGACGTTCGAGAGGGGTACAGGCGATAAACAATGAAGCTTCGTTGCAATTTGATCTGAACTTGCAAGATAATCAATACAGTGTAGAAATCATCTTTACATTCAAATGGGACGAAACACAACATAATTATAGCAAGAACACAGTCTAATCATCAAATAAATTGATCTCTGAGCATGTAATGTAGCTTATTTAATACAGTCATCAGCCCCTATATTAGCCTCTTATTCTCTGATTACTCGAACTCCCTGCTTCCTTCCAAGAGGAAGATCCCAAACCCACCATTGATTGCTAATTTTCATAATCTTTATAGCCATAGCCAATTCATGAAAACAAACTCTATCTCTAATTCTAAAAATAGAAAATACAGATAATGTGGTGATCTGTTGCAAGAAATCTGGACATGCTTATAGAAATTCTTTAGCAATCTCTTAAATCTGGAATTAGTTTATTTACTATTGATCTTCATCCCTCTAGATCTGTTACTTTGACTGCCACATGCTCACTAGATGCCCTGCTTCCCAGTTGATCCTTTGACTACTAATTAAATTCTTGAAAATTTGGAAATGATAAGATCCAGCTCTGGCTGCTGATTGTTTGCCTTGATAACTGGGGTATTTGCCTTCATATCTAGAGTTTATTCTGGGTGAGCATGACTATCTTTGGAAATGTGGATCTGCAACCTGGAAAAATGGATTTATATGCCTTCAAAATTGGGATTGATCTTGAACACATGATGACATTCTGCTTGAAAATCTGGAACGGATATATGAACTGTCCAATTTTCTTTAAATAAAGAATACATATTACTCTACCACCAATTGTAGTACTGTAATCACCTGCATGGAAAAAAATGAATACATTGTATGATTGAGCTTTCAATGCCCCAACTCATGAGGAGCTTTCAATGCCCCAACTCATGAGAGGAGAAGTCATGGGTATAATGCTTGTGCGCTTTTGTTGGCCCGGTTTTGCAACCAGGCTTAGTGCTATGGGCACTTGCTAACTAGTAGCAGCAGTTTCAATAAAAGCAAATAACAAGAAACTAATCTAAACTAAACTATTCATGGATCTATGCAAGAATCTAAGCAAATAATGTAAACATTTAAAAATCAAGAACAAGAAACATAAGAAATAATTTTTTGTATTGAAAAATGGGGGGCAAGCAAGTGCTTGCGATATTACCTTCAATGGTGAAGGTTGATGTTGAGCAACTCCCAAGATGAGTAGCTCCAAACTCCAAGAGGTCTCCTTCTCCAAGGTTGCTTCAATGGCTAAAATGCTCAGGGGAGATTTCAGCAGCATAAGGATGAGATAATGGATGGATGTGAAATGAGGAGCCCCTACCACCTTTTTATAGGTTTTGGTGGTGGGGAATACCATTTGTGGTTTTGCGGAAACCAAATGGTATTGACCAACATGGTTTAGGTACTTTTCCCTCCTTTTTCCTTTTTTGAATAAAATTAATATTTTTATTCCCTTTTTAATATTTTTGGGAATTTGGACCCTTTTTGAGGGTTTTTTATGCTTTTTTAGGAAAAATAATATTTTTTAATGGAAAAAGGGGTGTACTGAGGTCTTTTGGTGACCTTTTGTTGGTTTCAGAGGCTCAGATGGTGGAAAAGTGGACAAATGGGTCATGTGAATAAGGGAATGAGCTAGTGAGCACTTTTTAAGTGTTAACAGATTGCCCCCTGATGTGTGAGGGCAGGAGCTCATCGTATGGCCGATAGACATCATAGTTCTTTTGTCTTTTTTCTGGGGTTTATGGAGAGAGGAGAACGGTTGGAGACTGGAGCCACGGCCCTTGGAAGCTGCAAAACAAAAAAAAATATTACATGGCCTCAATATGAATGAGGTCTAATCTCTGATAATGGACGAGGCGGGCATTCCCATGCTCGTATCAAGATATAGAACAAAAAATAACAAATGGCCTCACATAATGACTGAGGAATAATCTGAATATATGGACGAGGCGGGCATTCCCATGCTCGTATCCAGAAACATAAAAACTAACTGTAAGGCCCGGAAAGGGGGACCTGTAAGATACATAGAGAACGAATGTGACATCATAAGGGTCCAAAGGGGACACACATCTAGGATGTACTGTTGGGATGACCATGTCTGCGCGGAAGAACTGATATACTGAAATAACAACAGTGCTGCTGAGTGTGGACTCAGAGGAACTGATGAACTGCTGGATCAATGGTATACTGAACTGGAACTGATCCGGGTATTCGAGGAAGCATATAGTGGATGGTTTCCGAATACGATTGCCATGCGCAACCCGGATATCCATAAGAAAAGTGTAACTGTTTGTTTCCATAGGTAGACTCTCAAATGTGCTAGAGTCAAGGGAAATCCGGGGTCTTCGACCAATAACTGAAGGAATAAAAACCCTGCGCGATTCTCGACGATGCGATCAAGGTGTTGAAGTCGAGCATGTGAGAAACGACCACGTGGAGAAGGAATGATGATTCATCTCAAAGTGGTCCGTAGGCACTCACCGAAATGGTGATGAATCCAAGACGTAGGGACCTCTGGGTCTATCCTCTGGAATAATGGGGTTGTCGTCGACAGAGGGAGACCTGCAACTAATAAGGCAATGATGGTTTCCTTAATAGGAGCACGAGGTGGTGAACCGAAATGTGAAAGTGCTGATGGTAGTTGCCATCTCTGTGGGGATGGGAAGTAACTGGGTCATAAAGTGGGTAGACTCAAACTTCCTTTGTTCAGAGCATGATGACATGGTTGACCTGGAAGCATAGGGAACTGACTTGTAGGTGTGGGGATCATGACTTTTCAGGGACTGAATATATGTATTGACTCTGGGGGGGTCAAGCTGATGGGTGTTGTTGAGGGATTCTCAGGGTGACAGACTGCAGAATGCTCTGAACAAAGGCGACTAAAATAATGGGGAAGCTGCCATGTGAGTAGATGTGATCTGTCGTGGCACCAAGAAGCACCATTGGGTCCTTCTTTGTAGTTTTAATGAGCTCCAAGAAGGGATAAAAGTGTGCTCTGAAATGGTACTGTCCTGTGGATTTTCTGAGCCCAGGATTGTTTGTGCTCATGGTTGCTTTCATGTTTAGAGAGTCTGAAAGCGGTAAGTGGACTCTATTGGTATTTATTTTTCGTAAGTTTAGTCTCCAAGGCCCGAAAAAGCATAAAATGATGCGGATGGAGAACTCTTCTAGCCGATGTGACTAGAGTATTCCTTTTTCGTAATTAGTCTACAAGGTCCGGAAAAGGGGTAAACTTATACCAGGTAGACGCCCTTTCAGATACGTTTAGCGAGCATGAAAGGAAGCAAGGTTGCTCGGCGATCTTTTCATTGTTTTAGGAGTCAGAAAAGAGCTTAACGGAAACTCCCTAAGTGCCTTTTTCGTAAAAAGGAGTGCTCGGCCCGAAAAAGGGTTAAAATTATACCGAACAGCAAGGGGCATGATGGTAGTGAGAAAAGGTCCCAAGCATCATTATAAGTGCAGAAAACTGGATCCGGTGATATATTATATGTCGAAAACGGAGGACGGCCGATGTGGCACGCAAACCGAGGTGACGAGGGGGTAAGGAAGAAATGCCCAGAAAATACAGAGATGAGAGCGAGAAATGATCTCAAGCATCATCACGAGCGCGGAAAACTGAATCCGGCGATATAAAACACGTCAAAAAACGGAGAAAGGCCAATGTGGCACGCAAACCGAGGCAACGAGGGGGCATGGAAAAAATGCCCTGACAATCGGGACGTGACAGCGAGAAATGGTCTCAAGCATCATCACGAGCGCGGAAAACTAAATCCAGCGATATATAATACGTCAAAAACGGAGAACGGCCAATGTGGCACGCAAACCGAGGCGACGAGGGGGCATGGAAAAAATGCCCTGACAATCGGGACGTGACAGCGAGAAATTGTCTCAAGCATCATCATGAGCGCGGAAAACTGAATCCGGCGATATATAATACGTCAAAAACGGAGAACGACCAATGTGGCACGCAAACCGAGGCGACGAGGGGGCAAAAAATACTCAAAAAATGGACCCCGTGAAAAAGGGAAAAGGAAGGAACCTGTATGAAGTTCTTGCTGTGCTGATTCCAACGGTACCAACGTTTTTAGAAATGGACTTCGTATGATACCGCAATGGCTGTTGGGAAATTGGTGGAATTTCTATAAATAGGGCGTGGGGCCCAAATGACTTGTCATTGTTACGTGCGAGTTTGATAGAGCTATCAGAGCTATTTCTCGATTTCCGGGAGTTTTCACCGTTGGTTTCTGATTTAGCGAGTTGCAGGTAACTCTATTCACTTTGTCCTTGTCAATTATGTATTTTTTGTTTGGTGGCGGGCCCCCGAAGGCTGCGAAATTCCATGTTGACTCTCAAACGTGGAATATCGCGGGTTTCGGGGCAGTTCCCGCGATGAACCGCGCGGCTTTTAGGCTGACAGTCGCGATGTTCATCGCGACTGTGAAGTGGGAAGCCGCGCGGTTCATTGCGGGTTCATGGGGAATAGTCGCGATGTTCATCGCGACTGTTCGCCCAAAACCCGCGATGTTCATCGCGATTTTTTGCATGGATCCCGCGATGGACATCGCGGCTTTTTGTGCAAAAGCCGCGATGTGATTTTTGAATTTTTTTTTATGCTGGGGCTAAAAAAATTTCTTTTGTTTTCTGGCAGGATGTTGAGGAGACCGCAGTCCACGTGGCGGGAGAGAGAGATTGATGTTGATCTTATGGAGAAGATTGAGACTGATGAGGGGGTGAGACAGACTCTGGCTATGAGCGGACTTTTGAAGTTCGCTCAGGTTCCTCCTATTCGTTCAGTGAGACGTCTCCTGAACAAATTGGTGAGTTGGTGGGTACCGGCGGAGGGTGCATTTATCATCGGGGGTGAGAGATTAGAGATCACTCTGACAGATGTTTATTTTCTTACCGGGTTGCCTCGTCTGGGAGAGGTGGGAGATCTGCTACCGAGGATCCCGCTAGGGGTCGATATGGAGGATTTGCCCCAGCGGAGTCGCCAAAAACTGTTGGCCCGGTTTTGCAACCAGGCTTAGTGCTATGGGCACCTGCTAACTAGTAGCAGCAGTTTCAATAAAAGCAAATAACAAGAAACTAATGTAAACTAAACTATTCATGGATCTATGCAAGAATCTAAGCAAATAATGTAAACATTTAAAAATCAAGAACAAGAAACATAAGAAATAATTTTTTGTATTGAAAAATGGGGGGCAAGCAAGTGCTTGCGATATTACCTTCAATGGTGAAGGTTGATGTTGAGCAACTCCCAAGATGAGTAGCTCCAAACTCCAAGAGGTCTCCTTCTCCAAGGTTGCTTCAATGGCTAAAATGCTCAGGGGAGATTTCAGCAGCATAAGGATGAGATAATGGATGGATGTGAAATGAGGAGCCCCTACCACCTTTTTATAGGTTTTGGTGGTGGGGAATACCATTTGTGGTTTTGTGGAAACCAAATGGTATTGACCAACATGGTTTAGGTACTTTTCCCTCCTTTTTCCTTTTTTGAATAAAATTAATATTTTTATTCCCTTTTTAATATTTTTGGGAATTTGGACCCTTTTTGAGGGTTTTTTATGCTTTTTTAGGAAAAATAATATTTTTTAATGGAAAAAGGGGTGTACTGAGGTCTTTTGGTGACCTTTTGTTGGTTTCAGAGGCTCAGATGGTGGAAAAGTGGACTAATGGGTCATGTGAATAAGGGAATGAGCTAGTGAGCACTTTTTAGGTGTTAACAGCTTTGTAGTGGCATCTGCAATAGCAACATCCATTGTAACAGTAAACGCGGTTTCACCTGTTAGTTACTCAAGAAAGCAACAGGCATCTTTCCATAATCATGGGGCAGTTGGTTTACATGAGGATCAATCTCAAGGTTTTATTTTCAATGCATGGAATCGGCTAGAAGTTCATCCATTGCTATTATCCATGGATGCTCATGATAAAAGGGGCTCGTAGACTCTTTTTTCATTCAAAAAGGCTATCATAGCGAATCCACATGGATTGTTGTCCAACTGGACGGTTGAGAACTCGGAAAAAGTATGCTCATGGAAAGGGATCTCGTGCAGACAAAACAATAGAAGAGTTGTTTCCATAATTCTTGATGGAACAGGACAGGGAGGCACCCTTTCCTCATCTCTCGGAGACCTATCTCTATTGCACACATTGTCTCTTTCTTCAGAAAATTTTACAGGAATACTTCCGCTAATGTTTGGGCAGATGAAAGTGTTGGGATTACTTGATCTCAGCCGTAACAATTTGACAGGGATCATACCAGAAGAGTTTGGTCGTTTAGTGAAATTGGAACGTGTGAACCTGTTGCACAATCATCGTAGTGGAAGAATCCCAATTTTTCTAAACAACTGCGCAAGTTGGAGGACATAATTCCTCCATTTATAGGAAACTGTAATTTAATTAATTAATTTAGCTATACCATGTTATTTTAATTTCGATCAACAACTTAGCATTAAGTTGAATGAACCTTTAATTTACACACGAGATCAAATGACCTAATTGAAAACCATTTTAAAACATTGACAGGTGAGGTCTATAAAAAGTTGACAGAACTGTGGTTGTTGAGAGGTGCCAGCCATATTGTGTTATAGCTGCTACATGTTAACTAATAAACAATACAACGTTAAAAGAATTGCAATGGATCTCGACAAACTTTTGATTCTTTCCATCCATACTTCAAACATGTCATTCCCATTTCCAGAAAGAAACGCACTTCTACATGACAATGGAAAGCTCACACTCCCGGATTGTCAGCTATGAATCTTATGGCAGTCCAACCGTATGTAAAGAGAGGCACTGTGTTTTTCATGGGTGGATTTATTAGATTAAACTTCTCTGTATCCTTCAGCGGATCGAATGACTCGTCTCCATGAGCAAGAAACCAGAAATCATGGTTGTTGAGATCATTGAGACAGTAGACGAAATGGAAGTTGCATTCTCAGTTGTCTGCAATGTTCGTGATGATTTGGAATGCAAGTGTCAATGTGTCATGGTGTTTGGTGTCTTTTGATACCAAACCAAAGGGTCGTCGTCTCAGCTGCTCTAATCATATTTTACTTTCCACCAATGCCTCTACATTCCACTCTCTGCATTTTCAAAATGCCAAAGCTTTCACTCCATGTCTTCACAACGGTTTGAACCAAGGAATTTCGGTATCCAGGTAAAACGCTTCACTTTTTTTATTTGAGTTTTTGATCTAGGTAAAATGCTTCAATTTTTTATTTGGGGTCTTATTCATGGTTGAATCCAGTACTATGTATAACCTCTTGGGTTAATATTTATAAAAATTATGGTTCTTAATTTTCACTGCCAGTTATTTGCGTTAGACGTTGGTTGTTCCAATGCCAGGGCTCAACCCTCTAATTCGACCTTCAACCATAGTTTTTCATCTGAATTTTGTAGTGTGCTATTTATGTAGACTTTAAAGTCGAAATTGGAAAAGTTGAGTTACAAGACGAGGATTCGAGATTTTCCTTTTTGAGGGTAAAGAATATCTCCAATAGCTAGTAAACTTCAAGCGGGTTACACTATAGGAATCATCACTTCATTCTATGTAACTGCATTCATCTCCTTTATGTTTAATGCACAAATTATTATAAGTGGAAATCGATTCTAATATGTGTTGTATAATGATAGTATTTGATCTGCTGACAAAGAACCTAATTTATGGAGGGTAGCATGACGACATAGACATAGAGTTTCCAGGAACAATCCTAGGGGAGCCTTACAAACTCCAGACAAATGTGTATGGGAATGGGCCGGATCTCATTGGTACGGAGCAACAATTTCATCTCTGGTTCGACCCCACCAAACACTTTCACAGCTACACCATCCTTTGGACACCTCATCAAATCTTGTATGTATCTGAGTATACTCACAATTTTCTTGATATGATAATGACAGATGATGTAATTAATGTGTTTTGGCTATGGTATGGTGTGACAGGTTTATGGTGGACAGTATTCCCATCAGAAGATTTCTAAGGGTGAAGAACCTGGGAGTGACTTATCCTTCGAAGCCAATGTCATTTTATGCAACGATTTGGCACGCGTCTTCATGGGCAACAGGTGGGTAGAATTAGATAGCAAATTACAGCTACGATTCCATTCTCAGTTGTCTGCAATGTTCAATGTTAGTTTATGCAATGATTTGGCACGCGTCTTCATGGGCAACAGGTGGGTAGAAGTAGAGAGCAAATTATAGCTACGAGTCCATTCTCAGTTGTCTGCGACAGTAGTAGCACGAGGGTAGAAATCTTTTCAAATTGTCATATGATTTCATATTATTAATGACTTGCAAAATCATAAATGACCTGCAAAATCATAAAGGAAGGAGGATTTCAAAGTACATATGTGGCAACTTTATAGTTTTTTTGCAATTTGTTTAATTTTTAAATATTTTTTTAATTTGATAATTGATTTGCACACCAAAGTAAAATTGTTAAATCTGACTGATAAATGCATGAAGGAAAGGTGGTGGCGTGTAAAGACCTAGATGTCGGAGATTTTTTCGGTGATTTATCGGAGAAAAGTTTATAGGAGTTGATCCGTTTTAAGGCAAGGCGGGGGGATGGGGTGGTGCTAGCTGTGGAACGGGGGCCAGGTCCGAAGCGGGACGAACTATACACTTGCAGGGATAGAATGGGTGCCGTAAATTAGAGAGAGTAATAGCTACAACAACAAAGTTGAACTTAGATATGCAGATACTATTAATTTGTTTATACTATTTCCGTCTGTTTTAACTCGCACTACATAGAAGAAGAGTCCTGGCACTACAGAGAAGCTTACCAATCACGAAATTAGTTAATCTAATTTTAAAAAATTATAATTTTTATTTTATTTTTGAAAAAATAAATTTAATAAAATAAATTTAATAAAATAAATTTCATAAACTTTAGGCAACATTAAGAAAAAAAGGTAAATAATTAAAAGTCAAACCACTTGGGTGAACAAGTGATCTCTATAATCCTTGGGGAGCAGGGACTAAAAATAAATAAATCTATTATATTAATAATTTTAATAAAAAACAAAACATCACATTAAAAATAAATATATCATCGATTAGTTTTTAATCTTAATGTTTAGTTCTTATTGATTGCCATGTGGTCATTTCTATATACAAATCACATATCGTCATCCAAATGCAATTTCACGCATAATGTAATATTATTGAGAATTTTATATGTTAGGTGTAGTACAGACTTTATGCTGAAACATCAAAACCATAGTGTAATGTAATTTCATTAGAAAAAAAAGGCACTTCTCTAAAAAGAACTTGATGATTAACAACGGTGGCCAACTTAACTTATTTCAGCAGGGAGCACCATCTTATAGATTACTGGGGAGAAAGGTCTCAAGAAGCAGAGGTTCAAAGTGGTGAAGAGCATCTACAGGCACCTTGATTCCATCAACTACATTCTCCTCCATATGAAGGTAAGCACTATGGAAACAAAAATTGTGCGTTTGTTTGCATTTCTGAATAAGAGGAAGGGTAGATTTGCCAAGTCTACTTATCAAACATATCAAACCATTAGTACAAATTCTGGAATTTCTGTAGTTTACAAACCCCCCTACTATAAACTGTTAGTTAAAAAAGAAGGAATTAGATATCTGGCCGTTGAAGGAAGGTTTAGGTTGAATCATTGCATGATGGAAAACCCCGGTGAGCAACATTAACTAATTGTTAGGGAATCTGATAGTCTGCATGACGAAGGGAAAGAAGTAATGTTTCATACTCTGCATAAAATTGAGGATTGGAACATAAATCTGGAGGCTAGGCTGGCCATAAACACTCCAATCTCACAATATCAATTTAAGACTTTGAGTGAGCAAGTGAATAAATTAACCACAAAGCTTATCATGGCTGAGGTTGAAATTGAACACCTCAAAGGCAAAACAACTATGAAAGAGAAGCAAATAAGGACGTTGCAGAGAAAAGTGAAGAATCAAGATTGCTACCATAAGAAGAAAGGTTCAACCCAAGATGAATATATCGAGTATAATCCTAGGACTAAATGATTCCCATGCCTTTATCATTAAGTTCTCCTATGATGTGTCTCTTCCCTATATGTTCAAATATTTATCTGTCTCGCCTAACATATCTGGAATTTATGCAACTATCACTGCTCATGCCCTATGGCGTGCTTGTATACATAGGATAATTGCTAGGTGTGAAAAAGAGAGGGACAACCCCCGAGCAGACATTAAAGAATTGATACATGCCCAACAAAAAGCAGTGAAGCTTATGTGTTCAGAAGTATATTTTATGTACTCTTTCCCTGCACATTTAATATGGCATACCTATTTATCGAAACTCTTTTTATGTAATTTTCCTTATGAATGTCCAAATTAGAGACCCAATTATGGCAAGTTTGAAGGTGTTATCCTACCCACCAAATTTAGGCATTGCCACGAATGAATAAATCACGGTTAATTGTGAAACATAATTTTATAACCACCATCATTATCAATAACAAGCCATAACTCACCAAAAAAAAAAAAACATAATTCACAAAAAAAAACAAACTAAACTTGATAAGTATCAATATCGATAACCTAATTAGAGACTTGATGGCTGTTGCTTAAAGGTTTCTTTGGCCTATACTGCAAAGCTTCTGTATTGATGGATTGGAAGAAAATGAAGAAGAAGAAATGATTTATCCTTCCCATATATATTTGAGATGAGGGAACATCGCCTTTTATAGTTATTTTTGTGAAGGCTACAAGAAACAATTACAGCAGAGGAGAGCGTAGATAATTGAGTACACACAATATACAACAAAGGATTGGGAGGTAATACAAATGTCTCTTCTTACACTTGCACCTTATTCTCCTTTCTCGATGCTTACACATTTATTTATTAATTGTGTCAACCTACAAATTTGTGCATAATTTTTTTGCAAGACCGTGTCTTGCTTTTACCATGTTAACATATCATTCTTGACTCTAAGAGTTTCTGAAGCCACTATTTGAAGCAAATACATAGATTAAAAAAATGAGATAGGGATGCAATCTATGCAGATGAGAACTTCCAATTAATCGTGAATGAAATGCCTTGGGAAAACATTCACCATGGTTTCTGACTCTTGTCAAAACAGAGGTCTACGCCTATATATCAACCAAATAGAAAAAATTGGCATCTTAAATGATCAGGAGGCCTACTTTGACCATAAAATTTTAACCCTAACCTAAACTTTATGAGGTACACAAGCCCCACAATACATAATTCTAATAATCGAAAGTACTTGACCTTTGATAAAAATAAAATTGATATTTTTTAAAGGATTTAAATGATGAATTAAATCTACTATTAAATAAGGACAATGTTGAAGACCCATATTATAATTTTGTTTTTAAACATAGATGAATGCATTTTTCATTATATCAAAATTAGGTTGTAACCTAATTGTACAACCTGGCTATACATAAAATTACAGTCTGAGAAGAGTGGTCATCAATACGAACTTCAAAAGACAAAATCTGGCTTCATAATAGTGAACTACTAGGACCCTGTTCTTTAAGTATATCTTGTAGAGGTATAGCCTACAGTACTGTCTGACTAAAAAACACATTTAAATTGCATTACATATTATTATTGAGAGATGAGCACATTGATTCTCTCGCTGAGCCTGCTCCACTATGAGGTCTTCACCAACAATTGGAAACAAAGAAGTTGACCAAGCCCTCAAGAGTTGTGACTTTCTTGTTAGATGAGAAACCTGTGAATTGTTCAAGTTCCAAGAACTTAACCTTGTCATGTTAGACTCAAAATTACTCAGTTTTCTCATCCCTTTTTTTCATTTAGACATTCCACCTCAAAATTTGCAAGGCTTGTGCCATTGACTCTTGCACATCGACATGCATGCAATACCATCTTTTCACAACCAATTCTATGACAACGAAAGTCGACAACCAAACTACGAGTGCACCTCCAAGATTGACAGGTCTAGAGTCTATCAAAATCGTGATGAGCACAACTATATTGAAATTATGATAAGTAGCTAGAACCACTCTCTCTGTTTAGGAATGCCAAACAATAGCTCAAAACCCCATACCAGAATTCGAGGAGACATGATGACACTTCCCCAATTTGCACAAACGTTATGAACCTGGGATTTTTTTTCTTAAAGTTTCCCTCCTTTCAAGGCTAGAGGAATGAAATTGCATGCCTCTCCCCTACCTCAAGGAACGGTGGTACGATTCCAACAAAAAACAAAGTATGAAATGCATTAAAAATGATACAATTATGACAACAACTTGAATTCAAAGTAAGGGGATAGAACAAAGGGTCTCCTCCCCATTAATTTTCAATATTCCTTGCTCCAAGTTGCAAGCCTTATTGGCTTGATAATTTGCTCTTTTATTTAGAGTCCGTAAAACATGATAAGCCTTGACCTCTTCAAAATCAACTATTAACCAATGAATTCACCAAACGAGACGAGATGGTATCATATCCTTTCGAGATGGTTGATGTAGGAGCATCCTGCTCTCCATCCAAGTCTAATGTTTGGTCGGACCTTAGGGTCTTGACATTGGCCTAAGCAGAGGTCTTTGATGAAATATTGTAAATAATGCTATGTTTTAAGTGTGATTCTAGATAGGTGATGAGTCACTAGGTGAGTGATGAGTCATTGTGTGTTTCATGTAACTAGGTCCACATCTAATGGCAACATTCGATGGAGGTTTAGTATCTCATGGAGTGAGTCATAGAGATAGGATTTGGGGTTTGCTAATCTCAGAATTAGTTAGCAGCAATTTAGGGGATTATTGAGAGTTTATTGGATCTGAACCAGAGTTGGTTTCATAATCCTGTTTGTATAAAGGTGTGAGCCTATGAGGCATAGAAGGTAGCCAAACAATGTAAATTAGGCTAGAGGTGGCCAAACAATGTAAATCAAGCCAAGGAAGGTGATCATGATTGTATAAGGTTTCTTCTGGTTAATAAAGGAAAGGCTATTTATGCCTTATCTCTGTTGTTGATAGTCTCCCCTATGAAATGGATGAGTTCTGTGTGAATTGTTGATGGAAGAATAATTCTCTGTATGTTTGAATGCGTAACATGATTAACAATTTGAATACTTACAGGAAGGTCGATTCATCTGTGTGTCTACCATAGCCTGTAATTGGGTCTTTATGCTAGATTGAATGTTACAGAGGATGATTGATCTCTGTGTGTGTATGAACAACCCGAGATTGGGGTTTAGAGAATTGAATGTTGCAGAGCTACGTGAAAGGTAAGGACATGAAGATGATGATCAGATCGAGTGAAGAAGATTAAGTCTGGCAGAGATCAATGAAGGTTGATTGATCGATTCTTTGATCAATCAACGAGAGTCATAAAAAGGGTGTCGGTTCGTTCTATAGAGTTTGAACGGTTCATATTGAAGCAAGGAGATATATCAACGACGGGGAAATATATCATGAAGTGAAGATGCGTGGGAGATAGAGTTCCGAAAACCAAAGGTGAATGTTATGCTATCGATAGCAGATCAATGAATGAGAAATAAGCCGCAAGAGATAGACGGTTTGTACAGAGTTCCACAGGAGAAAGAAGTTTGGGAGTTAAAGACAGAGTGTTTGCATAGTTAGCACATTAGATTTGGATCCACCATTGATCGAGGATCCAACGGTCTAGGAGGATTGCGGAAAGAGCTTTACGGGAGACAATTTGCGAAATCCGTTTGTAGAAGCCAGTTTCTAGGAAAAATGGAAGGCACACCTGCAACCCGCAATTGCAGAAGGAAGGAGTACCCGTAAATTGCGGAAAGGTTCGTTGTGGAAGGAAATTGCGGAAGGAATGCCCGTAATTGTTGCAGAAGGCGCATCTGCAACTGTGAAAGGAAGGTCATTGCGGAAAGGAGATTGCGGGAAAGTAATTTGCGGAAAGGTGATCGTGGAAAGAAGGTGATTGCAGAAAGGTGGTTGCGAAAAGGTAAATGAGGAAGGCATTTGCGGGAAATCTCTGCGGAAGGAAAATTTGGAGAAGGAATTAACTGATCATGCTAAGTTTGGTGGTTTTGCTAAGTGTGGAATCAAACAAATCCTGGGTAAAGCGGGTTGGATTGGCTTTTGCTTGTACCACCTGCATCATTTGGTATCAGAGCTGAGATATCAAATCCGAGAGGTAAATCAATTTCTTATTTTCAATTTATGTTGAAGTTGAAAACTAACAATTGTGTTGAGAAGGTTGGTTAAGTTGAAGTATTTAGAATTGAACCAAATCAAGGATTACATAGAATAATGGGAGCTGGTGTGCTCTTAAAAGAAGAATCCAGGGTAGATATTGGTCCCAGGGAGATGGATAAAAAAGGAGAATGATAAGATCTTGGTACAGATCTTTAAGAAATTGATTGATGTGTTTATGTTAACTCTGGTTTGAGATTATTGCAAATTGAATCCTATGACAAGGTTGATAGTAGTAGACAATTTGAAAGCTATGCCAGAGAACATGTGTGTTCTTGGTGAGAAGAGTTTGTGAACTCTTAGAGGGAAGAGAAGTAGTGGCAGAACCTAAGGAACCAACAGAGGTTGGACAAGAATGGGACAAGTTGAATGTTATCAGAGAGGAAGTGGATCTACAGAAGCCCAAGAGGAACAAAGGAAGTTGCTCAAGAGGTTCTAGAGGAGAGGAACAAAGGATACCAAAAGAACAAGCTCAAGGAGAGATAGCTTGTTGAGGTATAACAAGTATGAAGACTTGCTGAGAGAAGGCTTGGGAGCAGTCTACAAGTGAACAAGATGAAGTTCTGGAGACAATGACTACTGAAGGTCATTTCAGAGGTTCAAAGGAAAGCCACATCAGAAGAAAGGATGCCAAGGAGAAAAGCATCAAGAAAATGAGTCAAGAAGAGTATGACAGAGAATTAGTTGAAATAGGTTTGCAACTTATTCATTTAGAGATGCTGCTACATGAAGGAAACCAGCGAAGAGGATGTAAGTTGAAGAAGAAAATCAAGTGGCCAGTGATGCATTTGTTTGAAGAGAAGCTTTGGATAAGATTGGAGGAAATGAAGCATAGAATGGATGCTTTAGAAGAGAAGGAGAAACTCAAAGAAATTGTTAGTCCATTTACAGAAGAAGGTTTATAGAAGAAGGTATTCGGTATTGTGAACCAGAACAAGGAAACATCCTTGGAGAGGATGATGATGAAGGAAAAGAGAGACTAACTGAAAGTCTCATGGATTATTTAAGAAATGCAGATCAACTTATGGAGGAGATGAGAGTGAGACTAAATGAGACCAAGAGGTCTTATGTTTTTGAAATTGATGATTTGTTTGTGATTACAGGTTTTGTTGCAGATGATAGGCAGTCTTTTGAAACTGTATAAAAAATAGATGAAGTCAAATATGATGAAGAAGGTCTCTCAAGTGAGAAACAATTTATAGTGTTGCAACAAAAGGAAAACATTGATGAGTTTCTTAATGGAGGAAAGCAGTTTGATTTGAGCTGTTATGAAGAAGAAGGAAGAAAAAGAAATGTACAAAGACATTTCCATAAGACAGGATTAGAATTACATTCTGATGAAGGAAAAAAATGAACAGTCATATTGGACTGCCAGAGAATTTGAAGGAGGAGAAATGATTTTCAAAAGCATAGTAGCATAATATAATCTTGTTGTAAAGGAAGATGAAATGGTAATACAACCTATAGCTCAGACTGTTGGAGAGATATATATTGGTGAAAATTTGATGGTGTGACTAGACCAAGACAAAAAGAGGATGCCAAGAAGAATATCAACAGGGACTTCAGAGTCTCATGTTTTTGAAACTGATTTTTGGTGTATGCTAGAAGGTATTGAAGAAAGAGAAGGCAGTCAACAAAATAAATCTGTCATAACAAAGGAATAGACCATATTGTCTCAAAAGGATGATCAGTACCTAGAAGAACTTGTTGTTGCAAAGTTAGTTAATGAAGACATGGTTTCTAATCTCAAAACGTATGATGACAAGTTAGAAATGCTAGAATATTGGTTGATCAATCCAAGGATTGATAAAGATCCTGAATATGAGAGTGAAAATCCTGAAGATATAAGGATGCAACAAGTAGTAGATAGCAACAGAGAGCCAAAAGACAAGCACAACAAACAAATGTACCAGCCATTAAATAGAATGGACAATGAAATTGAGATGATAAGGATGCTGATGGTGAAGTGTCTCAAAAAAGACATGAGGAGAAAAAGAAGATCTACATCAATAGAGCAAGAAAAAAAGCAACAATAGAAGACAAGTGACAGAGGAAGATTATCAAAGCAAGGCTAGTGGATCATTGCAACAACAAGTATGGAAGCTAGGAGAGTTGCAGTCAACAACAAGACAACCATGAAGCAACTGGAAAGCTTCAGCATAAAGTTTGGGATCCGGGCATATTGAAGATTGAAGGTTATGACCATGCGTTCATATTTCTTTCTTCCTAGGGAGTCTTATGCAGGAGCATTCTGCTCTGCATCCAAGTCTAATGTTTGGTCAGACCTTGGGGTCTTGACACTGGCCTAAGTAGAGGTCTTTGATGAAATATTGTAAATGATGCCATGTTTTAAGTGTGATTATAGATAGATGATGAGTCACTATGTGAGTGATGAGTCATTGTGTGAGTCATGTAATTAAGTCCACATCTGATGGCAGCATTCGATGGAGGTTTAGTATCTCATGGAGCAAGTCATAGATATAGGATTTGGGGTTTGCTAATATCAGAATTAGTTAGAAGCAATTTAGGGGATTATTGAGAGTTTATTGGATCTGAACCAGAGTTGGTTTCAGAATCCTATTTGTATAAATGTGTGAGCCTACGTGGTATAGAAGGTAGGAAGGGAGGTAGCCAAATAGTGTAAATCAGGCTAGAGGTGGCCAAACAATGTAAATCAGGACAAGGAAGGTGATCATGATTGTATCAAGTTTCTTCTGATTCATAAAGGAAAGGATATTTATGCCTTATCTCTGTTGTTGATAGTCTCCTCTATGAAATGGATGAATTCTGTGTGAATTGTTGATGGAAGAATAGTTCTCTATATGTATGAATGCGTAGCATGATTAACAATTTGAATACTTATAGGAAGGTTGATTTATCTGTGTGTACCATAGCCTGTAATTGGGTCTTTATGCTAGATTGGATGTTACAGAGGATGCTTGATCTCTGTGTGTGTATGAACAACCCGAGATTGGGGTTTAGAGAATTGAATGTTGCAGAGCTGTGTGAAAGGTAAGGACATGAATATGATGATCATATCCAACGAAGCAGATTAAGTTTGGCGAAGATCAGTGAAGGTTGATTGATCGATTCTCTGATCAATCAATGCAGAGTCACAGAAAGGGTGTCGATTCGTTCTACAGAGTTTGAACAGTTCAGATTGAAGTAAAGAGATAGATCAATGACGAGGAAAGATCTCATGAAGTGAAGATGAGCGGGAGATAGAGTTCTGCAAACCAAAGGTGAGTGGTATGCAATTGATAGCATATCTATGGGCGAGAAAGAAGCCACAAAAGATCGACGGTTTGTATAGAGTTCCGCAGGAGAAAGAAGTTTGGGAGTTAACAGTGGAGTGGATGCGAAGTTATCACATTGGATTTGGATCCACCATTGATCGAAGATCTGACGGTATAGGAGGATTGCGGAAAGAGCTTTGTGGGAAACAATTTGCGGAAGCCAGTTTTGAGAAAAAGTGGAAGGTAGTCCAGGGATAATTTTAAGGACCCATACTTATTTAAAAGTGTATAAACCTTGGAAAATCTTACCAATTCTTAAAATGTCAACTATAAAATATTTGGCAATATTTTTCTAAAATTATTTCAATTTCTAAGGATTTTATATAATTTATATAATAATTTGGCGATTTTTAGAGTGAAAAAATTTTACCCATCAAAATTGGGCGAAACGGGGCTTCAAAAAATGCAAATTGGTGAATCTTTTTTTGGAAAAAAAAATGGAAAAATAGCCCATGGGATAAATTTTGCCCCTAAAATTATCCTTGGAAGGCACACCTGCAACCCACAATTGCGGAAGGAAGGAGCACCTGCAAATTGCCGAAAGGTTCATTGCGGAAGGAACTTTGCGGAAGGAACACCCACAATTGTTGCGTAAGATGCACCAACAACTGCGGAAGGAAGGTCATTGCATAAAGGAGATTGCGGGAAATTCATTTACGGAAAGGTGATTACGGAAAGCAGACGATTGCAGAAAGGTGGTTGCAAAAAGGTAAATGAGGAAGGCATTTGCGGGAAAGCTTTGCAGAAGGAAAATTTGGAGAAGCACTTAATTGATCAGGTTAAGTTTGGTGATTCTGCTAAGTGTGGAATCAAACAAATCTTGGGTAAAGCGGGTTGGATTTCATTTTGCTTGTCCCACCCGCATAAATGGTTTTCTTACTAAATGATGAACTAGATACATAGAGTCGTCAACCACTATCAAATGACATATTTTTGTGGTTGTTGCTTGATTCAACCCTTGACAATGAGCTAACACCTTTGCTTGATTATTTGTTGAATATTCCAAACCCCAAGCAAAAAATAGTTTCAGTTTTCCCTCCGGGGTCAAATAACACCCCCCCTCGCACTTGCCAATCTAGGGTTATTCTTGGAGGATATGCAAAAAAGGATATGTGAATTTTGATCAATTATCCAATCTTTTAAATTATCCTTGTTTATTCTCAAGATCCATTTCAAATGCCCAATGGATTTGGGTCTAGCGGTCTGTTTGCTTATCTCAATTTTTTATTGGACAACAAGCTACTTAACCATGATATCTCCTCATATTCCATATTGTTGATTTTCTGTTTTGCTTGTCTCTTGGGTTGATGGATTCAATGAGTATTTCCCATGCTTGGCATACAACAATACATGCCTATGGGACCTTGTTTTTGAATATGAGCTCATTCCTTGCTAACCTGATTTTCCAGAAAATAAAGTAAAGAAGAGCTTGCCACACCTATTTCAAAAGAGATTTATTGAAGAACTTTCTAACATACTTCTTGTGCCAGGTCAAGAAGGCTTCATTCCAATTGATTGGGATTACCAGAGTGATATTTAGTCCCTCCATTATCATTTTCCACACAACTATAGAAAATTCATAATTGAGGAATATATGAGTCATTGTTTCTTCTTCATGCTTGCAAATTTGACATTGGGAAGGCCCCTACATGCCCCTTCTTTGTAAGTTATTAGCTGTCAAGATCTTTTCATGGCTCAAGACCCAATAAAATAGTTTAACTTTAGGAAATGTGTCACTTTTCCATATTGCCTTCCAGATCGACTTGATTGGTGCCATACAATGAAGCTTATTTTTCAAAGAGTAACCCTCCTTCATTGTGTAGTTGCAACATTTAGGTCCCCACACCAAACTATCTTTGCTATAAAGGTCTAATGGAGCAGCTCCATGAAGAGAGGACTTCAACACCTGCCATTTATGAATTAAGTCATCAGGAAGTTTTGAAACTTTACACTCTTTCCACTTTCCAAAAGAACCCCAAACCAAGATCTCAACAAGGGTAAAAGTATTATTATGTTCCATCTAGTTTCGCAACTGAGTCCATTGTATGTTCTCTCTTAAGGTTGATTGATTCATAATCCTTTCATCCCATATTCCAAATTTTCTCCCATTACTTGGAAGCCAAGTTATTTTTCCTTTCAAAATACCAATTGAAGACTTACACAAAATCCAAATCACCTTACCGTCTGATTACTAAAGTTGTGATCCAAAATTAAGTTTCTTGTTGAAAGAGTATATTTCCTATGTACAGTGTAACACCCCTGGATTGAAATCCCTAGTCTGATGATGTCAATATGTAACTACAGTTTAGGAATGCCAGCAAGGCTGAACGTATTGTATTTTGTAAATATTAATACTAAAAATCCACAACTGACTGTCCTGAGGCAGTACGTTGAAAAGATCGAGGACTTGTGTATTCACCAGAGACAGTAAGGGGTTTAGATGTATTAGGTGGGAGACCATGTTATGACCCCGTTAGATATTTAAGTCCCTAAAGGTTATCCTAAGCCATAGTCCCATTTAAATTACTTTATATTATATTTTTAAAATCATAGTTATTATTTAATTATGATTAAGTGGGATTGTGGGTGGTTTATGTTTTTGTATAAAAAATATGATAATAAATAATAAAAAAATGGGATGAGAGAGAGAGCCCACATGGTTCCAAGTTGCATGCCTGAACTTATGCATGTAGGGGAAAAGTAATTCAGGACCATTTTGTGCGAAGGGGGAAGAAGAAGATTGAACTCTGAGAAAAATTTTCATGCCTATGTGTTTCAGAGAGAACAGGGGAGATAATTATTATCCAATAACAAAAACTGATATGAATCCCTGAACTTGTAATCCAAATTGCTGATAATTTTATGCTGCAATTTTTTCATTTTGTCTTTGGTCATTCCAGTGAAGTGGAAAATGGTGTAAGCAGCTGACTTGGTGGATTTATGAGCACATATGACAGTGATGTGTTTCACTGTTGTGTAGTCAGAAGGAAATCAAGGAGGTTAAGTGCACTGTTTGGCATCGAATTGGATTCAACCCAATTTTCCTGATTTCCAAGTGTTAATTATGAAAGAGTCTAGGAATTGGAGAGAATTCTGTTTTGTGAATTCACAAGTCTCAGCTAGGAGGTGGCGTTCTGGTGAGAGATTAAGGAGCAGAATTACCTATAGTTGGGTGGAGTGTGGAAGCCACATAAGAAGCTTCCCAATTCAAGTGTTTAAGAGATAAGGTTAATTCATGAGAATGGTGTTCTTATATGGAAATAAATAATTCATGAGTTGCATGGTTGAATTTTTGTCCAAATAAATTGGTAGAAGTTTAATTTTGCAATTTATTTGCTTTTTGTTTTAAATTTATGGGTTTATAATAGAAGTATTTATCCAAATAATGACGAAGAGTACAAAGCTTGGAAAATTATATGAATGGATAAATTAGTAGGAATTCCTTCCATTTTGATTATTTTTCTTAACTGGCTCATTATTTGCAAGTAATTAATTTTCATTGCAAAGGCCCGTGTTAAATTGCTAGTTTTACTGTGCAGTTTTGTTCTTAGTGCGCAACTCCTTAGTTAAATGACATGTTTTACTGCTCATAATTCCTAAAGGATCAAATGATAATTTTGAAACTAGTACCCAAATGTTCTTGTTCCATTTTATCTTAATAGGTAAGTTAAAAATAATACCATGTGTTAAACTTGCTTTTAGTGCTTTGCATTAAGTGGTAATTTTGTTTATTTTAAAACCACAAGTGGTTTTGTGTGATAATTTTGTTTATTTTAAAACCACAGGCGGTTTTGTTTGTCTTATTTACATCTAGCATGTGCTAAAACATGTATGTTATGCTTTGCAATGAATATAAGTTGAATTTAAAAACCATGGGACAAATATGAGAGGTATTAATTTTAAATTTACAAGTATTGGGAATTGTAGGGTTTATAAACAAAATTCAATGGATTGAAATAGTAAATAATATGTATTATAATATGTTCTTTACCTTTATTTTACGTTTGAGAAAGATTGGAAAATGTTTTCCTAATAATTTTATGGAAACCCCACTTCGCATGAATGGTATTAATGTTTGAAAACCTTAGGCTGAATCAAACAAAATACCATGGGTTGTATTAGTAAGGAATCACTTATTAAATTCCTTGCACTAAAAATATTAGTAATTATTCTCATAAATAATTTAAGAAAACGATAGTGCATAGTTCCTATGTGAGAGTTCTTATTACTGAGCAGATAGTTTTTACTGCACAGTTCTTATTATGCTTTGTTAAAAGAAATCATGGGTCTTATCTAATTATTTATATATATTTTATGCATTCAAATGTATTTGTTATTTTTTTTCCTGGAAAAAAAGCGTAATTTTATTTCATCTTGCAAGTACAAAATTACATTTAGATAGCGTAGAATGGCTTCAGCGAGCCCTTTCTAGTAGCATCTTTTCAGCTTCATACAATATCAGGTACCAAGGCACCTCATAAAAATACAACAAAATAAAACCCTAATCCTGGCAGCCATGAATGGCTCAATACAATGAAAAGAAACCCAACTCTGAAACCAACCGTCCATAACACTGCTCGAACAAGCCAGTACAAAGCAGCTCAAGAAGGAGCAAAAAATAAAAAAAAGGAAAGAGGCCGTGGAAGGCCATGTAACAAGGTACCACACAGAAGTCGACCCAAGAAAAAGCGTTGACACCTGCTGAACCAGGGTTACGCACTGAAGAAGTTTGTGGGAGCCGTCGACCAGAAACCGACTAGCTGCCACCATATGCAGGGGGAAGCCGCTGTGAAACACCCACCCCAATGCCATCCGCTGCAGAAAAAGAGCCGCCGACCTGTAGCATTGGAAAAGGTCGAAACGCCATCCCCGTCGTTGCCGCCCTAATGCAGACAGAGTAAAAAGGGGTCTGGGAAGTCGCCGCCACCACCACGGAAGAGCCAAGGGGGCTCAACACTCCACAGGTCACTGCGCAAGAGCCCGCCATCAAACTGCTGAGAAAATTTCTGCCAAGAACACCTGCACATAGCCAGTCGATAGCCTCTCAGGGGGTAGCGGCTAAGGTAGGAACCCTAGCTGCCTGAGCTAGAACCATGTTATGCATTTGTTATAGGATGGCATATAAGAAATATGCATGTAGCTAATGAGCTAAATATATTTTATTATTTTAAAAAAAATTGTGTATTAAGTCTAGTGTGACACTGGTTGTGTTACATAGAGTTGTTTTCGACCAAACCTCTTCATTGGGAACTAAGTTCCACATTATATTGGCTCCCAATACTTTGTTCATTAAATTCATATCACAGATTGCTAGGCCACCATATTTAGGGGGAGCAATAACAATGTTCCAATTACATTTGGGATGATCTTTTTTGGAATCAGCTTTCCCTCCTTGCCATAGAAACGTTCGTCTTAACTTGTTAATCCGGTTGGTGACATGTTGATGCGCTAAGAGCACTTAATTATGGTACACTGGTATGGATGAAAGGATTGATTTGATTAAAACTACTTGACCTACTAGATTTAACCATTGAGTGCCCCATTTGTTCATTCTTTTTTTAATTTTGTGAGTCACTACCTTCCAGTTTACGGCTTTGGGATGACCTTGATAGATTGGGATTCCAAGGTAGAAAAAAGAGTTCTAGTCCGATTGAGTAGATAATTCTAACATTTTTACAATAATTTGGATATTTATAGGGGATGAATTCCATCCAAAGACACATTTATGCTGATTAAATTCACCCCTGGAAGCATTTAAATAAATGTTCATAATTGTCTTGAATCTTGATTCTATAACCACAGATTATCCACCCAAAAGGAGTGTATCATCTACAAACTAGGAGTGGTTGAGCTCCTTGATTCATCTTAATATTCTTAAACCTAGCGGGTTACTTGTGCTTCTTTAAAGTCCAATATTCTGTTGAAGGAATCTTCCATTAAAATATAGAGAATGGGGGATAGCGAAAAACCTTGACGAAGGCCCCTTTCACCTATGAAGAAGGTATGGGGCCTTCTATTCATTGAAGGGGCAATCCAGGGACTTGATTTGATGCTTTATTCCAGCCTATAAAGTTGTTGGTGAATCCAAACTTACTTAAAAAAGGGAAGAGGAAGGAGTGACAAACTTAGTCAAAGGCATCTTCCATGTCCATCTTAATGACCATACCTCTTTCCTTTCTGAGCTTGCTAGAGTGTATTGCTTCTTGGACTAGAATAATTGTTGAGGATCTGCTTCTTGGGAATAAAAACCCCCTGATTTTCTGAAATGATTTGGGGAAGTAGCTCGAATTTAGCTAATTAGCCAAAATCTTAGTGATAATGTTACACAAGGTCTTACATAGGGATATAGGTTGAAATCTAAAAAAGGTTGCATGATTTTTCTCTTTAGGGATAAGGGCCAAGAATGAAGAATTTGTACTGCCTCCTAACTTTCCCTTCTTCAGTGACCATTTAGTCATTTTTCATTAAATCCTTTTTAATTACATCCTAAAAGAACCTATAGAATGCTATCAATAAATTGTCTGGCCCTGGGGCTTTGTTTGGTTTAAGGTCCCAAATGGCCTGTGTGACTTCACTTTACTCAATTTCTCTGTCTAGATCAATATTCTCATCTTGAGAGATAGAAGGAGAAATATTAATAAGGAAATCATTAACAAAATCCTAGTTCACTTCCTCCTATGAAGTTAACAACGTTTTGAATTAAAGAAAGGCTTCTTCTTTAATGTCAGTGTTGTTGGTTAATTTCCCGCCAATGGAGTTATCTATTTTCGTTACATTATTCCTCAATTGCCTAGCTTTTACTTGACGATAGAAAAAAGAGATGTTTCTATCCCTTAATTGAAGCCAATGACTTCTTGATTTTATTCTCTAATAATCTTCTTCCTTTCGTTAAGCATTGTGAAGTTGTTTATTGATTTCTTTATCATCCATTTGCTACTGAAATGTAGGTTCCCCTGTTTCTAAGTTGTCATGAATTTCAACAAGTCTAGCATGTAGCTCTTTCTTTTCATATAAGGGTTCTTTATAGTTATATTTATCCCATCGTCTAAGAGAAAATTTGACAACTTTTAATTTAGAATCCCAAATATAGCTAGGGGAGCCTTCCCACTTCATCTTCCATGTATGATTGATAATTTCAATGCCCCCTTGACGATGGAGCCAAGGCGGGTTGAATTTACACGGGAGAGGTCCAAAATCTGTTTGGACTGAGAAGGCAAGATTGATAGGTTTGTGATAGGAGGTGGATGAAAGGAAAATAGTAGATGAGATTTTTGTGTCCTCTTCCAAAAAAATGCAAAGATGAATACAAATTCCAACCCTGTTGGGAACCACTAATTCCCTACTAATTTGAGTTGATTACAAAAATAACATAGAAAATAATGTAGCTCATATGTCATGGACACATAAATTATGTATGAAAATATGTCTAAAGAATCTCTATTTGGTGCAAAAAAAGTTGGCATTAGGTGTCCACATAATTGAAAACAATCAATCCAACTAGCTCTTACCTAAGTAGTTTTAGGTCTTACTTTAGGAACAAAAGTAGATAATATCCACAAAAATTTAGTATTCCTTGTAATAATTGTTGAAATTATCTTCAATGCGATAATTGTTAAACATTAAGCTAATATTATTTTTAATAACATCTAATCTTAGACAATTTAACATCTTACTCATCAAATGAAACATATTTTTTATATTATTTTTCTTTTTCTTTTTTAAACCATATTTATAACATATTTTTTATATTATTTTTATTTTTTATTTTTTATTTTTAAACAATATTCATTGACTTATAAATGCTTATGATATAATGGGAAAATTGAAAATAATTATATATAAATACAAAACTTTGTAAATTAATATTAATGTCCAAATAAACAAGTACCATGAAATAGCTGGTCCTCGCCACTTAACCAATACTATTGTAAGAGACCAGAGCCACACCCATATCAATGTTGTTATCTGTTGTAGATTCAAGGGATATCAATTTAAGTGTGCGTTGAAAACATATTTTTGGGCTTGCGTTCGAAACATATTAGTGAATTAAGCCTAAAATAAGGGATAATAAAATAATGAATGAAGAAAATGCTCCATGTATTTACTCTCACGAGTGGGGGGTTCACATTTTACCATATGGTCATAACATTCAAGATGATATTGGTGGATTAAGCCTAAAATAATGTAAATGTAATATTTTTGTATTTAATAATTTTTGAAAATAATATTTTATTAATATGGTGAAAAGTAGTTTATCTGGTTGATGAAAGTGGACACTTAATATGTTAAGTATTAAGATTTAAGTTTTATTAAATAATTTGTACTAATGTAATCATATATTGATATATGATTTCTGTTTATATATTTAAATAATAAAATATTATTATATTAATTAATATAGTTATGGTTTTGAAGGAGTTTAAAAAGTTAGTTCAATTAATTAATTATTTAATCAATATATATTTTGGATGAAGAGAATATAAATTATAGTGTAAATTTTTTGTCTTGAGTGTTCCATACTATTTAAGAAGTCTAGTTTTAATTTGGCACTACTGTGATTTTGCTAGTTGGATATGACCTACAATTTGTATCATGTGGGCTACGCCTCATCGATATGTACTAACCGAACTCAAGCCTAACGTACATTATACTTGCGGAATATGAATGTGTACATTTCACCACAGGTGATGCTACACCATTGCCACTCAACCACGTACTACCTTGTTACGCCTCCCCTGAGCTAGCACAATCGAACAACTGACCACCCAATGTATGATGATGTTGCCATCCATCTAGTCCAATGCTCTAAGATGCCCAAAGCTCATGCCCCTCCTAGCTTGAGGCATTCACATACCTTCGATCCACACCTCTAGCATTTGTCCTAGCATGGACGACACACCATCCGACACATTGCCAATCTCATCACTCTTTGTCGAGTCTTGAACCCTAGGGCCTCGTCAATTTCCCGACCTCACACGATAAGCCATTCCTTGGTCCTCCTAACATACGCGCTAGTATGCCATCCTAACCAACTCATGTTTGCAATCCTAACCAACTCATGTTTGCCACACATGAGATGGTCACCAAGGATACCAAATATTAATTTGTCATACATACTTGCCATGTCTTGTCTAATGCATCTCTTAGTAAGCATGAATTCACAAGCCCAATACTTCCTCAAAACCCACTACATAAACTCTCTTACGAATATATATTTAATAATATAAAAAATAAATCATTACAATAAAAAAAATACATCAATAATCATTTAAACAACTAAATCAACCAACTTCATATATTTTAAATCTTATACTAATAATAATTAACAATTAATAAACATTCTCAATTTAATTTAGTTTTTAAATCGAAAAACTTATAAAAAACATAAATATTTATATATAAAGTTCATTATTCCCTATATACAAAATAAATCATTACAATAAAGAAAAAAAATACATCAATAATCATTTAAACAACTAAATCAATCAATTTCATATATTTTAAATCTTATACTAATAACAATTAACAATTAATAAACATTCTCAATTTAATTTAGTTTTTAAATCGAAAAATTAAAAAAAAAACATAAATGTTTATATAAAAAGTTCATTATTCCCTATTAGATACCATGCATGCACACATTCATCCATCCTACAACCACTATTTCAATATTCATGTGATTAAAAATTTATTTTTTATTATAATATTTTTAATTGAGTTAAATATATCTAAAAAAAATATGGTAGAATAAATCACGTTATATTTTATAAATTATTAATCAATATGATAAAAGTAAAATTATATTCGTTGAATTTGTTTACAATTTTTTTTAAAGTTTGTATCACATAGATGTTACACCAAAAATGTTTTAAACAATATCTTTCTGATTAAAACAAGTTTCTCCCTCATTGATAGCATAGTTATGATCAAATATCTAATGTAGAAGAACAAGATTGCTTCAAATTTTAGTCAAAATCACCTAGGGGTTAAGTGAGGTTGGCTATGATGATAATTTTAAAGGTATTATTACATCTAAATTTATGCTATCTCTTTTTTAACTAGCATAAAAAAGAAAATCAACATTGTTAAAAGAGCAATAAACTCTTGTGAGCTCCATACTAAAACAAAACACCGGACAATACTCATCACAATTATGGTGATTTAGAAATGCTTGTCTTGAAATTTTCATTTTTAAAGTAATTAATATTAATATTGGTTTTTTTGATGGTGTTTTTTAATTGGGTTAATGTGGTTCAGGAAGATTATTAAAGTTGGAGGTAATTCAATTTTCATATTTAGATAAGTAGTGGTGAAGGAGATGAAGGAGGATTCATCGTAATTTTTAGCTATGGAAGATATAAGAGTCTTATATCATAATTTGTTAGTGACTTGGTCAATTTTTAGACACTTAGAGATACTTAAAATGTTATCTTTAATTCCGTGTAACAAATCTTTTGGGTGAAAAAAAACCACCGAACCATAGTCATTAAAATTTTAAATTTATATCAATAAAACTTATATTTATATCAATAAAAATTTACTCTTTAATATTTTCCGTACTTAAAACAAATACGCAGTTGGAACACAAAGTATTGCCAAAAGATGATATATTTGGAAATATTTTTTATACCGGTTTTTAAAGTATTTCAATAAATATGTTCAGATCCAAGAACATTGCCGAGTCCTTTATCACCTTGAATAAAACGAAATATAAAACCCAAGTGATTTACGATTCATAATTTATTTTGGAAAGCAGGATTGAATGTGGAAGAAAATAATGATACTGTAAACGTGCACATAACACAATTTCCATAGTTGGCAATCAAACCTTTGAAAACACTGAAAATTGCATGTTTTCCGGCGAGAACAACTCCCTTCTGCAAATCTACAATGAATCTTTCTGCACTGGACTCGAAAGTCATAAACTGAGTTTTTGACCAATCCAGGTAAGTTATCTAAAAAATTCCAAGGGAAAACAAAAATTCAAATCAATTTTTTTTTAAGGAATTTACTCTGTTAAAAAGTGTTAGAGATGATGCTATTATTTTAAATGTTAAGAAGTGGTAGAGACGACGTTATCATTTAAAGGATATAAATGATAAAGTTTATAAATATTTTTGTCAAAGATTGTTAAAGATGATGTTGTCATTTAAATGGGTAAAATTTATAATAAATTAGTATAATTATTTAACTTCTGGTTAATAAATATTGATAAAATACAAGTTAAGTGCTATGAACTAGTTATTATCTATTATTTATCATAAAACATAGATACAATCTAAACTGTAAGAAAAGTATAAATATTAGTTTATTTTATATTCTAAAATATAAACATCTATCAACATAATAATAATAATAATAATAATAATATATTTTAGTTATATAAATGCTTAATAGATATAGATTAATATGGATTTATTTAAAAAAATTATTTAATTTAATCAATTTTATTTTTTCAAGCTTAAAACTAAATTATAATAATATGAATTCAATCATTGATGTTTAATAAAAATATTCAATATATAATTTATCATTTGTTTAATATTAAAAAATAAATAGAAAATTTGGAGCCATGAACTTATAGGTTGGCTTTGCGGATATGAATATTTATATTATGTTTGGAACATAAAATATTTATTTTAAGGCTTTGTGATCAAAGTTCTCAACTCTTTAAATATTATTAAACTCTTGTCCAGATGTTTTCAATGACTTAAAGATCATCTTAATTAGAGTTTCTATAAGGAAGTTCTAATATTTAAGTGAATATAATAATAGTTTTATGTTTTTTAATAATTTATAAAATTAAAATATAAAATTATAAAAATAAATTTGAATTAATATTAATTAATAAAAACTTGAGTTCATTTTGAAGCATTCCTCACAACAATAAAGAAGAGCCATGAGTTAAAAAGTATATAACTTTAATGATAAATAAAATAGATACGAACTTCCGTGAGTTATTGAAACACGTTCATCTCAGTTGGTTAGATTACTAAACGAGTCGGCTAAAAATCGTCCAAAAACCGTCTTTAGTTGTACTAAAGATAAACCATGGTACAAACGGATGCAATGAGTGCAGTTAATTTTAGGAAGATCCTTGAGACCACTGCATATAAACCTGATATCATTTTTGCACAATTTTCAAATAACAAGCTACTGTAAAAAGTCATTTTTCAAAATGTTTAATACAACCCTTTTCACCTTTCTTGCGCTAATTATGTAAATCCAAGTTTCCCATCATAGAGTTGAAAGGAAAGTGGAGTCTTTTGAGATCCTATACAAAATGGAAAAATTGGTAAAAGCACCCACGTGAAAAAACATACATTTCCAGCGTAATTTTTTTCTTTTGTAAATCTATTTCATTATTATATATATTAAATAATTTAAATATAATAAACAACAATAATAATAAAGAACATCTATTTCATTATTATATATATTAAATAATTTAAATATAATAAACAATAATAATAATTATTATATATATTAAATAATTTAAATATAATAAACAACAAAAATAATAAAGAAAATCTGAGATGTAACTTTTTTGGTATTTAAAAGATTTATAGCAATACATAGTAGATACATCGAGCAAACGAATGGTAATTTTGATATTTTTTCCAATAATTTATATGATTTAATTTTTATAATGTTATTTGTATACATATATAAATATATAAAGAAATGTCAATTGTGTGTGTCTTTAAGTGATTGTAAAATGAAATATAAAAATATGATACAAAAAATTTAATAGAATTTTAAACTAACAATTGTCTCAAAAGGTGCAAAGTAATGCCTAAAGGAAAAGAAAAAGAGGAAGAAAAAGTAGATGGGAGGAAGTGGAGAAAGAGAGTCATAAAAAAGAAACAATTGGACAAATGTAAGTATGGAAGGATTTAGCTGCATAATATGTATTTAAATTTTTGCATTGCTATATAAATATACGAAATGATTGTCCTTGATTCATGTGGATTTCAAGGATTGAAGATCTTAAGAATTGTTTTAATGGGCTATATATCAGTACCATGCAGACATAGGTAAACGAGAAAGCAATTTGTACAACTACCAACGGATCAATATTTCTCATAAACATAGTAAACATTAAGGGAAGAGTGGTTTGAAGGATCTAGGATGCTACTTGATGGAACAATGTAGCACTCAAAACCGAGAAGACAAGTTGCATTGTAGAATTGTTGGAGCATAGAGATTTCCTACTTGTCCTTCATATAATTTCCATCCATGCACAACCATCCAATATGAAGCATTATGGAAATGGAAATGTTAGATGAAACATCTGCACTCAATCTGTCATATAATACCTTTTTGATTTAAACATAATCTAAAATTTGTATGTACAAATCAAGAATTCTAGTAAATCTGGCCAATACAATCTGTCATATAATACCTTTTGTATTTAAGCATAATCTACAAACTGTATATACAAATTAGGAATTATATTAAATTTAGTGAATTCAGGTCACTAACTATCCTAGCAAAAATACTTTCACAACTTTTTGACTTGAAGGAATAATGGTAGGTATTTTGCATATAGTCAATATACAAATGAATAATGGTAAGTATTTTGCATATAGTCAATATAAAAAATTATAAAGGGTTTATTTGAAAACTAAATCAACCAATCTTCAAATCCTTTGAAAATATCATTTAAATGAATTTAATAAACTTCATGGAAAATATAATTGAAAAGATTCATAGATTCACTAGTAGAAAATGAGAGATAAATGATTAGGCGACTAAAAAATTTGGTCACCATAGTTTTTTCAAGATATAAATGGCCAAACTTGAGTGATCCAACTAAAAATGACCAGAGGAATGACCAATTGGGTCATGTGATAAAATATATGACCATATAACAAGTAACTAAACTAAAAATGACCACATAACAATAACATTAAGAATATGAATTGGTCATTTATTTGGTCATTGTTAGTTGTGCCACTCTAAAAATGGAAAATTATAATTTTGACAATGAATTTATACAATTTATTAAATTCTAACATTGAATCCATCTGTAGTATTAGAATTTAGTAAATTGTAGACCCCCTCATGTGTCACAGCTCAACATTAATGCATGAAGCATATTCGCACCTCTTACATTAACGACCTTATATCTAGTCTTATGTTATTGGAGCATAAGCAATTTGCTTATAAGCTTGACATCCATCCCAAAGTATCATAATTAATTTTCAATACATATGTGGTACATGCATTAATAAAAACCATCCCAAGTTGAGATATCGCAAGTACCACAACCTAAACTAAAAACGACCACATAACAATTGGTCATTTATTTGGTCATTTTTAGTTTTGTCACTCCAACAATGGAAATTGCAATTTTGACAACGAATTTGTACAATTTACTAAATTTTAACATTGTCCATCTGTAGTGTTAAAATTTAGTAAATTGTAACATTGTAGATGGATTTAGAGACACGAGCTAGTGTCGAAACATGACGCCATAGGAGAACCTACTGAGCTTTTTTGCAAGATCATTTCTGTTAATTTTTCGATAAATGCATTCAAACTTTATCTAGGATCCTACTAAGAGAATAACAAGCATGACATAACAATCATAAACACAAGAGACACAAAGTTTCCTCGGGAAAAACCAAGAAGGTGAAAAACCCCGCAACTTCCTCAGAGATAAAATAAGCCACAATACAAGATCACAATGATCAAACCCAAAGATAGATGAATCCAGCAGCTACTCCTCCTCCACTTCTGCGCACTCCTCTCTCAACTAATACGAGTTGGATGAGTGAGTGAATGAATAGAATGAGACACACTCACTCTCTATTTATACACAACTTAACCTGCCTTTAATTCTAGCTGGGACGAATTCCTAAGGAAGTCTAATAACCCACTCACATGACACAAGCAGGGCCGACCCCACACTGGTGGTCTAATAACCTATCAAATATAAGTTGCGACACTTGCAACACTTGCGACACTTGCGACACAAATGTCGACACTTCTGATTGGAGGAATAATACATCTCCATCATGAATATAATAAAGTACAAGTGTAATACATAGAAGAATATCTTCTGAAGTTACAAATACATCAACACTCCCTCTTAACTAGGAAGGTATTCTCTAGACATAGGTCATCAATACATATCGACAATTCTTCAATTCTAGAGCTGGATCATCGTCACTGGATCATGGAGCATCATCGTCATTACTGCTGTACTCGTCATCTTGATCACTGGTGCTATCTCTCAATTCTTCTTGTCATAGGAAGTTCTACAGAGCCAACCCTTTTTCATGCTAGTTGTAGGCCTAGCCTCCTATAGGTCTTCATCATATCTGCAAGCTGGCCATCCCGTGGAATCCTCAGGACTAATTACATGCATCAAAAAAACCTTGAAAGAGGATCCCATGCCTTTTACAAGCACACAGCTCAACCTATCGGATTTCCCAGGATCTTTTACATGTGACCTTTACAAAACCTTAAAAGAGTGTCTTGCTCATCAAGAACTCTAAAGAGCATCCGAGGACTTTTACGTGCCTAGCACAACCTGTCTGGACCTCCAGGACTGATTACATGTAATCTCCAAAAAACCTTAAAAGAGTGTCCCAGGAACGTTTATGTGCATAGCACAACCGACAAGAACTCTAAAGAACATTTGAGGAATTTTACGTGCCAAGCACAACCTGTCCGGATCTCCAAGACTTATTACATGTGGTCCCCACAAAACCTTAAAAGAGTGTCTTTCCCATCAAGAACTCTAAAGAGCATTTGAGGCCTTTTACGTGACTAGCACAACCTGTCCGGATCTCCAGGACGTATTACATGTGGTCTAGAAAAACCTTAAAAGAGTGTCTTGTTCAACAAGAACTCTAAATAGCATCTGAGGCCTTTTACTTGACTAGCACAACCTGCCCGGATCTACAGGTTGTATTACATGCTACCTTTGCACAACTTGTCCATGGCCACATAGTACCATCCTGATACTCAAGATCAACCTGATCATCCTCGCACAAAGCATCACCCTGATGCTCATGATCATATTGATCATCATCTTAGTACATCATCCCGATGCACATCATCATCGCATGATCATCCTGATCATCGTCACAACATCGTCCCGATGCATATCATCTGGAGCATCTTCCTGATGCTCATCACACATGATAATCCTGATCATCGTCACAACATCCTCCTGATGCATATCATCTGGAGCATATTCCTGATGCTCATCACACATGATCATCCTGATCATCGTCACAACATCGTCCTGATGCATATCATCTAGAGCATCTTCCTGGTGCTCATCACACATGATCATCCTGATCATCATACATAGTAGAAACCAGAGCATCATCCTAATGCTCATCACACAATGCTTACATCCACATCCATGGGAAGGATCCTCCTACCACCATGCTTGGAATGGCTCCAACAAATGTGTCCCGTCACTTCTTCCTCGAAGTATACTCTATCTGAAGAACACCAAGCCTCTCTTTGAAGTAGTCAAACTTTACTCTGGCTAGTGGTTTGGTCAACACATCTACAATCTGCTCATCTGTCGCAACATACTGGAGCTTCACTGCTCCTCTTTGCACCATATCCCTGATATAGTGATATTTGATATCGATGTGCTTCAACCTGTCATGGAACATTGGGTTCTATGACAACTTCACACAACTCTGGTTGTCACAATAGATACAGGTAGCATCCAACTGGAGATCAAATAAATCAGACAGTAGATTCCTTATCCATACTGCCTCACAACTAGCTGAACAAGATGCAACATACTCTGCTTCGGCTGTACTCAGTGCTACATAGGATTGCTTCCAGCTAAACCAAGAGATCACACCTAATCCTATACTGAAGCAGCACCCCGAAGTGCTCTTCCTATCTGCAGCACTTCCTACCCAATCTGAATCAACATAACCCTCCAGGTTAAACTTTTGATTCGCATCATACTTGAGCCCATAATCAATTGTACCCTTCAGGTACCTCATAATATGCTTTACAACAATCAGGTGAACATGTCTAGGATCTGTTAGAAACTGGCTCAAGGTGTTCACTACAAAGCAGATATTTGGTCTCGTGTTTGTCAGGTACATCAAAGACCCAATCATCTGACGATGCAGGGTCGCATCAACCAAATCTGATGAAGCATCACTTAATAGCTTAAGGTTCGATGCCATAGGTGTGGCCATGGCCTTACAGGCCATCATCCTAAATCGCTTCAGTATCTCTATTGCATACTTCCCTTGTCCAAGGAAGATTCCATTTGCACTCTGCCACACCTCCATACCTAGAAAGTAATGCATCATACCCAAGTCCTTCATCTCGAACATGGCAGCAAGCTTCCTCTTCGTGTCGGTAATCAACCTATCATCTCCTATCAAAAACAGGTCATCCACATACAATAGGAGTATCACTGGATTTCTTTCCTCAACCTTGTAGTAAAGGTTGGAATCTGCTTTACTCTTGGTAAAGCCCAAACTAGACAGGAAGCTGTCTATCCTGCCATACCATGTCCTAGGTGCTTTCTTCAAGACATACAAGGATTTCTTCAATCTGCACACATATGACTCCCTGTCATGTGTCTCAAAACCGAGTGGCTGCTCCACATACACTTCCTCTTCTACTACACCATTCAAGAAAGTTGTCTTGGCATCCATCTGGTGTATCTTCCACTTCATCACTGTATCCAGAGCAAGTACTATTCTGATGGAAGTGTATCTGGCTACAGGTGCAAAAGTCTCTTCATAATATATCCCCTCTTTCTGGGAGAAGCCACGAGCTACAAATCTTTCCTTGTATTTCTCTATGCTACCATCTACAGCATGCTTGATCTTATAGATCCACTTGGAAGTCACAATATACTTCCCTTCTGGTCTTGGGACCACATCCCAAACATCATTCTTTGTGATCGACTGGTATTCCTCGATCATGAAATTCTTCCATTACTGCATCCCGGATCTTGGGAACTTCAGATTCTTCAATATATTCATAGATAGTTTTCTTTGAACTTCGTTGCTAGAACAAATGTTGTAGTCCTTCTTTTGTAGGTGATTGTACACGATCTTTCCTACACGTCAAATTCAATTGCATGATTAGAAACTTCTCATAGTTTACAGAACAAAGTATTACACATAAAGGCATATGTCATACAGTCATGCAATTATCTTAGCCAATGCTTCAATACAACATTCAACCATATCCCGTATTCATACGGTAACTTTCTAGATGCCTTCCATCTCTACCAGAACATTGTTAAGAGTTTGCACTACTCCCAACATGTCAGCAAAGAGGTTTCATTCTAGATAAGTAGCAATGGAAAGTTCCACGATGACTGGTTTTTGCTATGTAAAACCCTAACCTTCAAATTTTCGTAAGTAAAGCAAGTGTCGTAAGTGCCATACCTTGTCTTCCTTCAGGTTAGCTCTGATACCATGTTAAAATTTAATATGCTAAGACAGAAAATAGCAGCATTACATTCCATTTCACAATAATAGCATATACAGGATCACTGAAGAAACAACAAGCATAGCATAAACACAAGAGACACAGATTTATCCTGGGAAACCCTCATGGGGTAGAAAACCCAGTAAAGCTTCCTCAATATAGATGACCAGCAATATACAAAGATGCAAACCAAAGACATGATCTCCTTCTCCACCATAGCAGACCTCTCCTCCATAAGTGCGCCTCTCTCAAGTGTGTGTGTGTGTCAAATGAGGAACATACCTCCTCTATTTATACACTACACTGACATGTATTTTACACAAGTACATGTAGGCTCGTATTTAACCATTAGGTTAAATACCCTATTATAATTGACTGGACCGACCCCCACATGGTGGGTCTAATAACCCTAGTTACCACAACCAATTCGGAGGAATAAACATCTCCAGATTCATAGTATAATCACATCGGAGGTATGGAACATCTCCGGAATAAATAATATACAAATATAATATTCTTAGAAGTTACAATATTCAACACTCCCCCTTAACGAGAAGGATATTATAACAACATCTGCAGGAGCAACGAGTCATACATCATACATGATACATCTATAAATCATTGGAAGCTTTCTTAACATCATCAGTAACTCAACCAGTTACTGGAACATCAACATCTTCAGTATTGAGTCTTTATCTTCTGCAGCACTCGAACAACTATATCAACATCAACGTCTGGATCCTCATGATCATCAACATCGTCATCTAGACCATCACGATCAGCATCATCATCATCATACGATCATCAGCATCGTCATTACACGATCATCAGCATCGTCATCTCACGATCATCAGCATCGTCATCACACGATCATCAGCATCGTCATCTCACGATCATCAGCATCGTCATCACACGATCAGCAGCATCATCATCACACGATCATCAGCATCGTCATCACACGATCATCAGCATCGTCATCACACGATCATCAGCATCGTCATATCACGATTAGCAGCATCGTCATCACACGATCAGTAGCATAGTCATCACACGATCATCAGCATCATCATCACACGATCAGCAGCATCGTCATCACACGATCAACAGCATCATCATCATACGATCATCAGCATCGTCATCTATATACATGATCCTTCCTTTCGGAATTACTGGATCAATCTCATCACAATCATATTTAAGACTATCCTTCCTTTCAGAATTACTGGATTTACTGTCTAAGGATGATTAGGCCAACCACAATCATATTTAAGACTATCCTTCCTTTCGAAATTATTGGATTTACTGTCTAAGGATGATTAGTCCAACCACAATCATATTTAAGACTATCCTTCCTTTCAGAATTACTGGATTTACTGTCTAAGGATGATCAATCCAACCACAATCGCATTTAAGACTATCCTTCCTGGATTTACTGTCTAAGGATGATTAATCCAACCACAATCGCATTTAAGACTATCCTTCCTGGATTTACTATCTAAGGATGATTAATCCAACCACAATCGCATTTAAGACTATCCTTCTTGGATTTACTGTCTAAGGATGATTAATCCAACCACAATCGCATTTAAGACTATCCTTCCTGGATTTACTGTCTAAGGATGATTAATCCAACCACAATCGCATTTAAGACTATCCTTCTTGGATTTACTGTCTAAGGATGATTAATCCAACCACAATCGCATTTAATACTATCCTTCCTGGATTTACTGTCTAAGGATGATTAATCCAATCACAATCGCATTTAAGACTATCCTTCCTGGATTTACTGTCTAAGGATGATTAATCCAATCACGTGCATTTTGAACCAAGGTCCAGGGATGATGCAGTCCTATCCTCTATCCTCGGAGACACCTGTCTATGGCTCACTTTAGAACTTGAGTTCAAGGATGATCCAATCCTCTCAAGTCCACCAAGGACTTCATTCTGGGAGACCTCACGTCTACGGCTCTCTTTAGGACTGAAAGTCCAGGGATGATCCAATCCCCTCAAGTCCACCAAGGACTTCATTCTCGGAGACCTCACGTCTACGGCTCTCTTTAGGACTGAAAGTCCAGGGATGATCCAATCCCCTCAAGTCCACCAAGGACTTCATTCTCGGAGACCTCACGTCTACGGCTCTCTTTAGGACTGAAAGTCCAGGGATGATCCAATCCCCTCAAGTCCACCAAGGACTTCATTCTCGGAGACCTCACATCTACGGCTCTCTTTAGGACTGAAAGTCCAGGGATGATCCAATCCCCTCAAGTCCACCAAGGACTTCATTCTCGGAGACCTCACGTCTACGGCTCTCTTTAGGACTGAAAGTCCAGGGATGATCCAATCCCCTCAACTGTCCACTAAGGACTTCATTCTCGGAGACCTTACGTCTACGGCTCACTTTAGAACTTAAGTTCAAGGATGATCCAATCCTCATCTGTATTCACATCTATACAGGTAAAAATGTCCAAGAGCATGTATCACATCAAAACATGTATACATTACTAATCAAAACATGTATACATCTAGCATGTATTCTCACTAATACATCTAACATCAAAACATGTATACATCACATAAAAACATGTATACATCTAGCATGTATTCTCACTAATACATCTAACATCAAAACATGTATACATCACATCAAAACATGTATACATCTAGCATGTATTCTCACTAATACATCTAACATCAAAGCATGTATACATCACCTCAAAACATGTATACATCTAGCATGTATTCTCACTAATACATCTAACATCAAAACATGTATACATCACATCAAAACATGTATACATCAAAAATAAAAGAGTTCTAAATCTAAATGATTCTAAGTAACTAAGTGCAACAAAATTGAAGGGACAGACTTGTTATCAGATACTATACTACTCCCCCTTTCGAGGAGGGTCCTTCTGGACTATACCAAGCTTGTCTCGGAAGTATTCAAACTTTACTCGAGACAAAGGTTTAGTCAGGATATCGGCAATCTGATCCTCAGTGCTTATATACTCGAGCTTGATAGCTCCTCTCTGCACCATGTCTCGTATATAGAAGTAACGGATCTCAATGTGTTTTGACTTATCATGGAACACAGGATTTTCAGTCATCTTAATGCAGCTTTGATTATCACACATAATCACAGTGGGATCCATTTCTAAGTCAAACACTCCATATAAAAGCTTCTGAAGCCATACTGCTTCATAGCTGGCAGAGCAGACAGCCATATATTCTACTTTAGCAGTACTGAGAGCCACTCTAGAATGTTTCTTGCTGAACCATGAGATCATGGCAGATTCAAGACTATAACATCCACCTGATGTACTCTTTCTGTCTGAGACACTTCCCGCCCAATCAGAATCTGAGTAACCATGCAAACGGAGTTCATGACCTCCAAGATAATATAGACCAAAAATCTAATGTACCTTTTAGGTACCTCACTACATGCTTTGTAGCTATTAAGTGAACCTTTCTAGGTTCTACTAGATACTGACTTAGGGTATTTACAACAAAGCATATATCTGGCCTAGTATTTGTTAAATACATCAATGACCCAATGATTTGTCTATATAGGGTTAGGTCCACTAAATACGATGAGTCATTAACTAACAAATTCAAGTTGGAGTCCATGGGAGTGGCCATGGCTTTATACTCCAACATATCAAATCTTTTTAGAAACTTCACAGCATACTTACCTTGATTTAAAAGATTCCTTTTGGATCTTGCCATACTTCTAGACCTAAGAAGTAGTGCATTAATCCGAGATCTTTCATTTTCATTTCTGCAGCCATTTTCATGACCTGTTTCTCATTCCTTATCAGAAAGAGATCATCGTCATACAATAATGGTATGATAGGTTCATCATCCACAACCTTAAGGTAAAGGTTAGGAACAGTTTTACTTCTGGTAAAGCCCAAGCTTTGTCATGAAGCTGTCAATTGTCCATTATTCACACTCAGCATTGAGTGATCTTCTGCATATCTATCTGTGCCATCTCTCGTCAGATGGGTCTACTAATATGAGCCTCAAAATCATTCGAACTCTGTGGTGAGTTCCTTCTTGCATCCATGTCATATGTGTATAGAACCCATATTCAACCTTGTAGAAAAGGTTGAGATCCACATCACCCATGATGATCATCAATGTCATCAATTGACTACCGATCCTGGGAACCCATACAGAACCTGATTACATTATTAAGAGAATGGTCTTATCTAGTCCCTTGGAGCAAAACAACTCATCATGATTCTCTTCCTCTTTCTAAGAGAATCTCTTAACCACAAGCTTTCTATAGTGTGTTTGATTTGTAAATCTTTTGTTGAACATCCATCGCTTGTTCAGAGTTCATCATTCATCATGATCTTTCCTACAAATCAAAATTAAGTACATGATTAGTAATAATTCATAATCATCAAATCATATGATAACCTACTATGCATACAGATATCATTTACATAGTTATGCAACTATTTTGACCAATACTTTGGCACAACACTTTCCCATATCCTGTATGCATTCAGTGGCTATCTAGATGCCTTCCATCTCTACTAGAACATACTATCGAGAGTGTGCACAGCTCTCAGTATGTCAGCAAAGAGGTTTCATTCTAGATAAGCAACAATGGAATGTTTGTCCAATTTACCAATCATATGCATATTAGTAGTATACTGTTCAATGCTTTATGAATGTTTACACTCAGCATGATATATCCTAGGAATACAAATATGCATACAAGCAATATCATTTACTATTTCTAATAACAACTCAAATACTTATCTTTTATGTTTGTGTGGTTGTCTCCCGCTTGATCTTCTGTATGTCTTCTGAACTTCTATTCATTCTGTACCACTGTGCATGCTCAAGTGTACACTAGTGTCATGCTCATGATCTCATACACAAACATACATTCATTAGTATATTCTCAATATTATCAAAACATTCTAATTTTAAATAATCTTGAATATGTACAATCATGATTATCAGTATTCAGGGTTTCAAGGAAGTCTTCTTTTACTCATGCATATTCTTGTTTGATCTAGTATGCATAAACCCTTGATTACTAACCAATCATACCAAGTATACTTACACAAGGTAAGATTCTAACATGACATAGGAAAACATACCTGGATTAGTATACCTTCTTAGTTATGTACAACATACCTAAACAATCTCTTCAATTATTTAGAGATCCTGAGCTAGAACCTGCATGTCTCGTAGGTTAAACATAATATAACAAAGTCATACATACCTCGTGAGTCTTTGTCTTCATGTTGTCATGGTCATGGAACTTGATTTGTCTTTTGTGATGTACCTGTGTCTTGTTAGCAGACAACATCAACCTTACACAACACCATAATGCATAAGTACAATCATATAGCCCTAATCAATGAATGTCTTCGATCATTCACATGCATTCATATTGTTACTAGGGTGATAAGACAATTAATAACAATAATCAAGATTGTACAAATAAATAACATGAAGACAAACACATTATGAACTTAAACAAGAATCAGATTTCAAGGCATACCCGAACCTCCTTAAGTCATACCTGTCGAGACCTTTTGTAGTCTTCTTATGTAAGGCCTTAGCCTCAACTCCCCCTGAAACTTGATCTGGAGCTTGATTAGGGTTTGCTAGAGAAACCCTAAAAATTCAATCTTTGACTTTCACACTTCTGAATGGATGGAAGAATGTGTCTTGCTGAGCTGATCAACCTAACATTCTTCAATTTTGAAATCTCCAAAATTTGACCCCTCAAAATTGCCTTCGAAACTTCTGGATCTTCTGGACAGGAACCCGAACTAGGGTTTGATGAAGCCCGGTCTTCTACCCAACCAAAAATTCGATCTTGGTCTCTAAATTTCAATTTTCCTGAGTAGCATTCAGCTGTGGACTCCGATTCCAAAAATTCTAACTTTCTCCGAAACCCTAAATTCCGGAAGCCATGAATAAAGGTGCTCCAAAAATAATTCTGTTTTGACAGAAATATGCACCTGATTGTTTCTGCTATAACTCTAAAATTTATTCTCCACAGGGTCTGAAAACTTTTTCTGCAGTAGCCTGACCTGTCATCTTTCCATCCTGATAGGTCTGACCTCAATTGGATTTTTTGAGAGAGAGTTATGCCAAGTGTCGCAACATGACCTGTTTATGGGATAAAACATGAGAGCGAACTTGTATGGCATGCCACGTGTCACTATTTGAACTTCGGCCTCTGAAAACTTTTCTTGAGATATCTCGCCCTGTTATATTTCCATATTGATAGGTATGACCTCAATTGGACTCTCTGAGAGAGAGTTATGCCAAGTGTCGCAACGTGACCTATTTAGTGGATAAAACAGGAGAGCAAACTTGTACGGCGTGCCACGTGTCACTGGTTCACCTTCGGCCTCTGAAAACGTTTCCTGAGATAGTATAGTCTGTGTACTACCTGTCACTTTTTACGAAATTTCATTTGGAGCTTCCTAGCCCAAGTTATGACCTTTTTTCCAAGGTGACCTGATTTTGACTGAGATCTGGAAGAGGAAGAAACCCTAACTTGTACTGATCATAACTCATAAAGTACAACGAATCTAAGGGTTCCCTTTGGACACAAGGTACCTGGGGATGTTATCTTCGACCTATAAACTTTTCAAACCATTAACCTTCGCATAAATGGATTTATAGCGAAAGTTCCACGATGACTGGTTTTTGCTATGTAAAACCCTAACCTTCAAATTGTCGTAAGTAAAGCAAGTGTCGTAAGTGCCATACCTTGTCTTCCTTCAGGTTAGCTCTGATACCATGTTAAAATTTAATATGCTAAGATAGAAAATAGCAGCATTACATTCCATTTCACAATAATATCATATACAGGATCACTGAAGAAACAACAAGCATAGCATAAACACAAGAGACACAGATTTATCCTGGGAAACCCTCATGGGGTAGAAAACCCAGTAAAGCTTCCTCAATATAGATGACCAGCAATATACAAAGATGCAAACCAAAGACATGATCTCCTTCTCCACCATAGCAGACCTCTCCTCCATAAGTGCGCCTCTCTCAAGTGTGTGTGTGTGTCAAATGAGGAACATACCTCCTCTATTTATACACTACACTGACATGTATTTTACACAAGTACATGTAGGCTCGTATTTAACCATTAGGTTAAATACCCTATTATAATTGACTGGGCCGACCCCCACATGGTGGGTCTAATAACCCTAGTTACCACAACCAATTCGGAGGAATAAACATCTCCAGATTCATAGTATAATCACATCGGAGGTATGGAACATCTCCGGAATAAATAATATACAAATATAATATTCTTAGAAGTTACAATATTCAACACTCCCCCTTAACGAGAAGGATATTATAACAACATCTGCAGGAGCAACGAGTCATACATCATACATGATACATCTATAAATCATTGGAAGCTTTCTTAACATCATCAGTAACTCAACCAGTTACTGGAACATCAACATCTTCAGTATTGAGTCTTTATCTTCTGCAGCACTCGAACAACTATAGCAACATCAACGTCTGGATCCTCACGATCATCAACATCGTCATCTAGACCATCACGATCAGCATCATCGTCATCATACGATCATCAGCATCGTCATTACACGATCATCAGCATCGTCATCTCACGATCATCAGCATCGTCATCACACGATCATCAGCATCGTCATCTCACGATCATCAGCATCATCATCACACGATCAGCAGCATCATCATCACACGATCATCAGCATCGTCATCACACGATCATCAGCATCGTCATCACACGATCATTAGCATCGTCATCACACGATCATCAGCATCGTCATATCACGATTAGCAGCATCGTCATCACACGATCAGTAGCATAGTCATCACACGATCATCAGCATCGTCATCACATGATCAGCAGCATCGTCGTCACACAATCAGCAGCATCATCATCATACGATCATCAGCATCTTCATCTATATACATGATCCTTCCTTTCGGAATTACTGGATCAATCTCATCACAATCATATTTAAGACTATCCTTCCTTTCGGAATTACTGGATTTACTGTCTAAGGATGATTAGTCCAACCACAATCATATTTAAGACTATCCTTCCTTTCGGAATTATTGGATTTACTGTCTAAGGATGATTAGTCCAACCAAAATCATAATTAAGACTATCCTTCCTTTCGGAATTACTGGATTTACTGTCTAAGGATGATCAATCCAACCACAATCGCATTTAAGACTATCCTTCCTGGATTTACTGTCTAAGGATGATTAATCCAACCACAATCGCATTTAAGACTATCCTTCCTGGATTTACTGTCTAAGGATGATTAATCCAACCACAATCGCATTTAAGACTATCCTTCTTGGATTTACTGTCTAAGGATGATTAATCCAACCACAATCGCATTTAAGACTATCCTTCCTGGATTTACTGTCTAAGGATGATTAATCCAACCACAATCGCATTTAAGACTATCCTTCCTGGATTTACTGTCTAAGGATGATTAATCCAACCACAATCGCATTTAATACTATCCTTCCTGGATTTACTGTCTAAGGATGATTAATCCAATCACAATCGCATTTAAGACTATCCTTCCTGGATTTACTGTCTAAGGATGATTAATCCAATCACGTGCATTTTGAACCAAGGTCCAGGGACGATGCAGTCCTATCCTCTATCCTCGGAGACACCTGTCTACGGCTCACTTTAGAACTTGAGTTCAAGGATGATCCAATCCTCTCAAGTCCACCAAGGACTTCATTCTGGGAGACCTCACGTCTACGGCTCTCTTTAGGACTGAAAGCCCAGGGATGATCCAATCCCCTCAAGTCCACCAAGGACTTCATTCTCGGAGACCTCACGTCTACGGCTCTCTTTAGGACTGAAAGTCCAGGGATGATCCAATCCCCTCAAGTCCACCAAGGACTTCATTCTCGGAGACCTCACGTCTACGGCTCTCTTTAGAACTGAAAGTCCAGGGATGATCCAATCCCCTCAAGTCCACCAAGGACTTCATTCTCGGAGACCTCACATCTACGGCTCTCTTTAGGACTGAAAGTCCAGGGATGATCCAATCCCCTCAAGTCCACCAAGGACTTCATTCTCGGAGACCTCACGTCTACGGCTCTCTTTAGGACTGAAAGTCCAGGGATGATCCAATCCCCTCAACTGTCCACTAAGGACTTCATTCTCGGAGACCTTACGTCTACGGCTCACTTTAGAACTTAAGTTCAAGGATGATCCAATCCTCATCTGTATTCACATCTATACAGGTACAAATGTCCAAGAGCATGTATCACATCAAAACATGTATACATTACTAATCAAAACATGTATACATCTAGCATGTATTCTCACTAATACATCTAACATCAAAACATGTATACATCACATAAAAACATGTATACATCTAGCATGTATTCTCACTAATACATCTAACATCAAAACATGTATACATCACATCAAAACATGTATACATCTAGCATGTATTCTCACTAATACATCTAACATCAAAGCATGTATACATCACCTCAAAACATGTATACATCTAGCATGTATTCTCACTAATACATCTAACATCAAAACATGTATACATCACATCAAAACATGTATACATCAAAAATAAAAGAGTTCTAAATCTAAATGATTCTAAGTAACTAAGTGCAACAAAATTGAAGGGACAGACTTGTTATCAGATACTATACTACTCCCCCTTTCGAGGAGGGTCCTTCTGGACTATACCAAGCTTGTCTCGGAAGTATTCAAACTTTACTCGAGACAAAGGTTTAGTCAGGATATCGGCAATCTGATCCTCAGTGCTTATATACTCGAGCTTGATAGCTCCTCTCTGCACCATGTCTCGTATATAGAAGTAACGGATCTCAATGTGTTTTGACTTATCATGGAACACAGGATTTTCAGTCATCTTAATGCATCTTTGATTATCACACATAATCACAGTGGGATCCATTTCTAAGTCAAACACTCCATATAAAAACTTCTGAAGCCATACTGCTTCACAGCTGGCAGCGCAGACAACCATATATTCTACTTCAGCAGTACTGAGAGCCACTCTAGAATGTTTCTTGCTGAACCATGAGATCATGGCAGATTCAAGACTATAACATCCACCTGATGTACTCTTTCTGTCTGAGACACTTCCCGCCCAATCAGAATCTGAGTAACCATGCAAACGGAGTTCATGACCTCCAAGATAATATAGACCAAAAATCTAATGTACCTTTTAGGTACCTCACTACATGCTTTGTAGCTATTAAGTGAACCTTTCTAGGTTCTACGAGATACTGACTTAGGGTATTTACAACAAAGCATATATCTGGCCTAGTATTTGTTAAATACATCAATGACCCAATGATTTGTCTATATAGGGTTAGGTCCACTAAATACGATGAGTCATTAACTAACAACTTCAAGTTGGAGTCCATGGGAGTGGCCATGGCTTTATACTCCAACATATCAAATCTTTTTAGAAACTTCACAGCATACTTACCTTGATTTAAAAGATTCCTTTTGGATCTTGCCATACTTCTAGACCTAAGAAGTAGTGCATTAATCCGAGATCTTTCATTTTCATTTCTGCAGCCATTTTCATGACCTGTTTCTCATTCCTTATCAGAAAGAGATCATCGTCATACAATAATGGTATGATAGGTTCATCATCCACAACCTTAAGGTAAAGGTTAGGAACAGTTTTACTTCTGGTAAAGCCCAAGCTTTGTCATGAAGGTGTCAATTGTCCATTATTCACACTCAGCATTGAGTGATCTTCTGCATATCTATCTGTGCCATCTCTCGTCAGATGGGTCTACTAATATGAGCCTCAAAATCATTCGAACTCTGTGGTGAGTTCCTTCTTGCATCCATGTCATATGTGTATAGAACCCATATTCAACCTTGTAGAAAAGGTTGAGATCCACATCACCCATGATGGTCATCAATCTCATCAATTGACTACCGATCCTGGGAACCCATACAGAACCTGATTACATTATTAAGAGAATGGTCTTATCTAGTCCCTTGGAGCAAAACATCTCATCATGATTATCTTCCTCTTTCTAAGAGAATCTCTTAACCACAAGCTTTCTATAGTGTGTTTGATTTGTAAATCTTTTGTTGAACATCCATCGCTTGTTCAGAGTTCATCATTCATCATGATCTTTCCTACAAATCAACATTAAGTACATGATTAGTAATAATTCATAATCATCAAATCATATGATAACCTACTATGCATACAGAGATCATTTACATAGTTATGCAACTATTTTGACCAATACTTTGGCACAACACTTTCCCATATCCTGTATGCATACAGTGGCTATCTAGATGCCTTCCATCTCTACTAGAACATACTATCGAGAGTGTGCACAACTCTCAGTATGTCAGCAAAGAGGTTTCATTCTAGATAAGCAACAATGGAATGTTTGTCCAATTTACCAATCATATGCATATTAGTAGTATACTGTTCAATGCTTTATGAATGTTTACACTCAGCATGATATATCCTAGGAATACAAATATGCATACAAGCAATATCATTTACTATTTCTAATAACAACTCAAATACTTATCTTTTATGTTTGTGTGGTTGTCTCCCGCTTGATCTTCTGTATGTCTTCTGAACTTCTATTCATTCTGTACCACTGTGCATGCTCAAGTGTACACTAGTGTCATGCTCATGATCTCATACACAAACATACATTCATTAGTATATTCTCAATATTATCAAAACATTCTAATTCTAAATAATCTTGAATATGTACAATCATGATTATTAGTATTCAGGGTTTCAAGGAAGTCTTCTTTTACTCATGCATATTCTTGTTTGATCTAGTATGCATAAACCATTGATTACTAACCAATCATACCAAGTATACTTACACAAGGTAAGATTCTAACATGACATAGGAAAACATACCTGGATTAGTATACCTGCTTAGTTATGTACAACATACCTAAACAATCTCTTCAATGATTTAGAGATCCTGAGCTAGAACCTGCATGTCTCGTAGGTTAAACATAATATAACAAAGTCATACATACCTCGTGAGTCTTTGTCTTCATGTTGTCATGGTCATGGAACTTGATTTGTCTTTTGTGATGTACCTGTGTCTTGTTAGCAGACAACATCAACCTTACACAACACCATAATGCATAAGTACAATCATATAGCCCTAATCAATGAATGTCTTCGATCATTCACATGCATTCATATTGTTACTAGGGTGATAAGACAATTAATAACATTAATCAAGATTGTACAAATAAATAACATGAAGACAAACACATTATGAACTTAAACAAGAATCAGATTTCAAGGCATACCTGAACCTCCTTAAGTCATACCTGTCGAGACCTTTTGTAGTCTTCTTATGCAAGGCCTTAGCCTCAACTCCCCCTGAAACTTGATCTGGAGCTTGATTAGGGTTTGCTAGAGAAACCCTAAAAATTCAATCTTTGACTTTCACACTTCTGAATGGATGGAAGAATGTGTCTTGCTGAGCTGATCAACCTAACATTCTTCAATTTTGAAATCTCCAAAATTTGACCCCTCAAAATTGCCTTCGAAACTTCTGGATCTTCTGGACAGGAACCCGAACTAGGGTTTGATGAAGCCCGGTCTTCTACCCAACCAAAAATTCGATCTTGGTCTCTAAATTTCAATTTTCCTGAGTAGCATTCAGCTGTGGACTCCGATTCCAAAAATTCTAACTTTCTCCGAAACCCTAAATTCCGGAAGCCATGAATAAAGTTGCTCCAAAAATAATTCTGTTTTGACAGAAATATGCACCTGATTGTTTCTGCTATAACTCTGAAATTTATTCTCCACAGGGTCTGAAAACTTTTTCTGCAATAGCCTGACCTGTCATCTTTCCATCCTGATAGGTCTGACCTCAATTGGATTTTCTGAGAGAGAGTTATGCCAAGTGTCGCAACGTGACCTGTTTATGGGATAAAACAGGAGAGCGAACTTGTATGGCATGCCACGTGTCACTATTTGAACTTCGGCCTCTGAAAACGTTTCTTGAGATATCTCGCCCTGTTATCTTTCCATATTGATAGGTATGACCTCAATTGGATTCTCTGAGAGAGAGTTATGCCAAGTGTCGCAACGTGACCTATTTAGGGGATAAAACAGGAGAGCAAACTTGTACGGCGTGCCACGTGTCACTGGTTCCCCTTCGGCCTCTGAAAAAGTTTCTTGCGATAGTACAGTCTGTGTACTACCTGTCACTTTTTACGAAATTTCATTTGGAGCTTCCTAGCCCAAGTTATGACCTTTTTTCCAAGGTGACCTGATTTTGACTGAGATCTTGAAGAGGCAGAAACCCTAACTTGTACTGATCATAACTCATAAAGTACAACGAATATAAGGGTTCCCTTTGGACACAAGGTACCTGGGGATGTTATCTTCGACCTATAAACTTTTCAAACCATGAACCTTCGCATAAATGGATTTATAGCGAAAGTTCCACGATGACTGGTTTTTGCTATGTAAAACCCTAACCTTCAAATTGTCGTAAGTAAAGCAAGTGTCGTAAGTGCCATACCTTGTCTTCCTTCAGGTTAGCTCTGATACCATGTTAAAATTTAATATTCTAAGACATAAAATAGCAGCATTACATTCCATTTCACAATAATAGCATATACAGGATCACTGAAGAAACAACAAGCATAGCATAAACACAAGAGACACAGATTTATCCTGGGAAGCCCTCATGGGGTAGAAAACCCAGTAAAGCTTCCTCAATATAGATGACCAGCAATATACAAAGATGCAAACCAAAGACATGATCTCCTTCTCCACCATAGCAGACCTCTCCTCCATAAGTGCGCCTCTCTCAAGTGTGTGTGTGTGTCAAATGAGGAACATACCTCCTCTATTTATACACTACACTGACATGTATTTTACACAAGTACATGTAGGCTCGTATTTAACCATTAGGTTAAATACCCTATTACAATTGACTGGGCCGACCCCCACATGGTGGGTCTAATAACCCTAGTTAGCACAACCAATTCGGAGGAATAAACATCTCCAGATTCATAGTATAATCACATCGGAGGTATGGAACATCTCCGGAATAAATAATATACAAATATAATATTCTTAGAAGTTACAATATTCAACACTCCCCCTTAACGAGAAGGATATTATAACAACATCTGCAGGAGCAACGAGTCATACATCATACATGATACATCTATAAATCATTGGAAGCTTTCTTAACATCATCAGTAACTCAACCAGTTACTGGAACATCAACATCTTCAGTACTGAGTCTTTATCTTCTGCAGCACTCGAACAACTATAGAAACATCAACGTCTGGATCCTCACGATCATCAACTTCGTCATCTAGACCATCACGATCAGCATCATCGTCATCATACGATCATCAGCATCGTCATTACACGATCATCAGCATCGTCATCTCACGATCATCAGCATCGTCATCACACGATCATTAGCATCGTCATCTCACGATCATCAGCATCGTCATCACACGATCAACAACATCATCATCACACGATCATCAGCATCGTCATCACACGATCATCAGCATCATCATCACACGATCATTAGCATCGTCATCACACGATCATCAGCATCGTCATATCACGATTAGCAGCATCGTCATCACACGATCAGTAGCATAGTCATCACACGATCATCAGCATCGTCATCACACGATCAGCAGCATCGTCATCACACGATCAGCAGCATCATCATCATACGATCATCAGCATCGTCATCTATATACATGATCCTTCCTTTCAGAATTACTGGATCAATCTCATCACAATCATATTTAAGACTATCCTTCCTTTCGGAATTACTGGATTTACTGTCTAAGGATGATTAGTCCAACCACAATCATATTTAAGACTATCCTTCCTTTCGGAATTATTGGATTTACTGTCTAAGGATGATTAGTCCAACCACAATCATATTTAAGACTATCCTTCCTTTCGGAATTATTGGATTTACTGTCTAAGGATGATCAATCCAACCACAATCGCATTTAAGACTATCCTTCCTGGATTTACTGTCTAAGGATGATTAATCCAACCACAATCGCATTTAAGACTATCCTTCCTGGATTTACTGTCTAAGGATGATTAATCCAACCACAATCGCATTTAAGACTATCCTTCCTGGATTTACTGTCTAAGGATGATTAATCCAACCACAATCGTATTTAAGACTATCCTTCCTGGATTTACTGTCTAAGGATGATTAATCCAACCACAATCGCATTTAAGACTATCCTTCCTAGATTTATTGTCTAAGGATGATTAATCCAACCACAATCACATTTAATACTATCCTTCCTGGATTTACTGTCTAAGGATGATTAATCCAATCACAATCGCATTTAAGACTATCCTTCCTGGATTTACTGTCTAAGGATGATTAATCCAATCACGTGCATTTTGAACCAAGGTCCAGGGACGATGCAGTCCTATCCTCTATCCTCGGAGACACCTGTCTACGGCTCACTTTAGAACTTGAGTTCAAGGATGATCCAATCCTCTCAAGTCCACCAAGGACTTCATTCTGGGAGACCTCACGTCTACGGCTCTCTTTAGGACTGAAAGTCCAGGGATGATCCAATCCCCTCAAGTCCACCAAGGACTTCATTCTCGGAGACCTCACATCTACGGCTCTCTTTAGGACTGAAAGTCCAGGGATGATCCAATCCCCTCAAGTCCACCAAGGACTTCATTCTCGGAGACCTCACGTCTACGGCTCTCTTTAGGACTGAAAGTACAGGGATGATCCAATCCCCTCAAGTCCACCAAGGACTTCATTCTCGGAGACCTCACATCTACGGCTCTCTTTAGGACTGAAAGTCCAGGGATGATCCAATCCCCTCAAGTCCACCAAGGACTTCATTCTCGGAGACCTCACGTCTACGGCTCTCTTTAGGACTGAAAGTCCAGGGATGATCCAATCCCCTCAACTGTCCACTAAGGACTTCATTCTCGGAGACCTTACGTCTACGGCTCACTTTAGAACTTAAGTTCAAGGATGATACAATCCTCATCTGTATTGACATCTATACAGGTACAAATGTCCAAGAGCATGTATCACATCAAAACATGGATACATTACTAATCAAAACATGTATACATCTAGCATGTATTCTCACTAATACATCTAACATCAAAACATGTATACATCACATAAAAACATGTATACATCTAGCATGTATTCTCACTAATACATCTAACATCAAAACATGTATACATCACATCAAAACATGTATACATCTAGCATGTATTCTCACTAATACATCTAACATCAAAGCATGTATACATCACCTCAAAACATGTATACATCTAGCATGTATTCTCACTAATACATCTAACATCAAAACATGTATACATCACATCAAAACATGTATACATCAAAAATAAAAGAGTTCTAAATCTAAATGATTCTAAGTAACTAAGTGCAACAAAATTGAAGGGACAGACTTGTTATCAGATACTATACTACTCCCCCTTTCGAGGAGGGTCCTTCTGGACTATACCAAGCTTGTCTCGGAAGTATTCAAACTTTACTCGAGACAAAGGTTTAGTCAGGATATCGGCAATCTGATCCTCAGTGCTTATATACTCGAGCTTGATAGCTCCTCTCTGCACCATGTATCGTATATAGAAGTAACGGATCTCAATGTGTTTTGACTTATCATGGAACACAGGATTTTCAGTCATCTTAATGCAGCTTTGATTATCACACATAATCACAGTGGGATCCATTTCTAAGTCAAACACTCCATATAAAAGCTTCTGAAGCCATACTGCTTCACAGCTGGCAGAGCAGACAACCATATATTCTACTTCAGCAGTACTGAGAGCCACTCTAGAATGTTTCTTGCTGAACCATGAGATCATGGCAGATTCAAGACTATAACATCCACCTGATGTACTCTTTCTGTCTGAGACACTTCCCGCCCAATCAGAATCTGAGTAACCATGCAAACGGAGTTCATGACCTCCAAGATAATATAGACCAAAAATCTAATGTACCTTTTAGGTACCTCACTACATGCTTTGTAGCTATTAAGTGAACCTTTCTAGGTTCTACTAGATACTGACTTAGGGTATTTACAACAAAGCATATATCTGGCCTAGTATTTGTTAAATACATCAATGACCCAATGATTTGTCTATATAGGGTTAGGTCCACTAAATACGATGAGTCATTAACTAACAACTTCAAGTTGGAGTCCATGGGAGTGGCCATGGCTTTATACTCCAACATATCAAATCTTTTTAGAAACTTCACAGCATACTTACCTTGATTTAAAAGATTCCTTTTGGATCTTGCCATACTTCTAGACCTAAGAAGTAGTGCATTAATCCGAGATCTTTCATTTTCATTTCTGCAGCCATTTTCATGACCTGTTTCTCATTCCTTATCAGAAAGAGATCATCGTCATACAATAATGGTATGATAGGTTCATCATCCACAACCTTAAGGTAAAGGTTAGGAACAGTTTTACTTCTGGTAAAGCCCAAGCTTTGTCATGAAGGTGTCAATTGTCCATTATTCACACTCAGCATTGAGTGATCTTCTGCATATCTATCTGTGCCATCTCTCGTCAGATGGGTCTACTAATATGAGCCTCAAAATCATTCGAACTCTGTGGTGAGTTCCTTCTTGCATCCATGTCATATGTGTATAGAACCCATATTCAACCTTGTAGAAAAGGTTGAGATCCACATCACCCATGATGATCATCAATCTCATCAATTGACTACCGATCCTGGGAACCCATACAGAACCTGATTACATTATTAAGAGAATGGTCTTATCTAGTCCCTTGGAGCAAAACATCTCATCATGATTCTCTTCCTCTTTCTAAGAGAATCTCTTAACCACAAGCTTTCTATAGTGTGTTTGATTTGTAAATCTTTTGTTGAACATCCATCGCTTGTTCAGAGTTCATCATTCATCATGATCTTTCCTACAAATCAAAATTAAGTACATGATTAGTAATAATTCATAATCATCAAATCATATGATAACCTACTATGCATACATATATCATTTACATAGTTATGCAACTATTTTGACCAATACTTTGGCACAACACTTTCCCATATCCTGTATGCATACAGTGGCTATCTAGATGCCTTCCATCTCTACTAGAACATACTATCGAGAGTGTGCACAGCTCTCAGTATGTCAGCAAAGAGGTTTCATTCTAGATAAGCAACAATGGAATGTTTGTCCAATTTACCAATCATATGCATATTAGTAGTATACTGTTCAATGCTTTATGAATGTTTACACTCAGCATGATATATCCTAGGAATACAAATATGCATACAAGCAATATCATTTACTATTTCTAATAACAACTCAAATACTTATCTTTTATGTTTGTGTGGTTGTCTCCCGCTTGATCTTCTGTATGTCTTCTGAACTTCTATTCATTCTGTACCACTGTGCATGCTCAAGTGTACACTAGTGTCATGCTCATGATCTCATACACAAACATACATTCATTAGTATATTCTCAATATTATCAAAACATTCTAATTCTAAATAATCTTGAATATGTACAATCATGATTATTAGTATTCAGGGTTTCAAGGAAGTCTTCTTTTACTCATGCATATTCTTGTTTGATCTAGTATGCATAAACCCTTGATTACTAACCAATCATACCAAGTATATTTACACAAGGTAAGATTCTAACATGACATAGGAAAACATACCTGGATTAGTATACCTGCTTAGTTATGTACAACATACCTAAACAATCTCTTCAATGATTTAGAGATCCTGAGCTAGAACCTGCATGTCTCGTAGGTTAAACATAATATAACAAAGTCATACATACCTCGTGAGTCTTTGTCTTCATGTTGTCATGGTCATGGAACTTGATTTGTCTTTTGTGATGTACCTGTGTCTTGTTAGCAGACAACATCAACCTTACACAACACCATAATGCATAAGTACAATCATATAGCCCTAATCAATGAATGTCTTCGATCATTCACATGCATTCATATTGTTACTAGGGTGATAAGACAATTAATAACATTAATCAAGATTGTACAAATAAATAACATGAAGACAAACACATTATGAACTTAAACAAGAATCAGATTTCAAGGCATACCCGAACCTCCTTAAGTCATACCTGTCGAGACCTTTTGTAGTCTTCTTATGCAAGGCCTTAGCCTCAACTCCCCCTGAAACTTGATCTGGAGCTTGATTAGGGTTTGCTAGAGAAACCCTAAAAATTCAATCTTTGACTTTCACACTTCTGAATGGATGGAAGAATGTGTCTTGCTGAGCTGATCAACCTAACATTCTTCAATTTTGAAATCTCCAAAATTTGACCCCTCAAAATTGCCTTCGAAACTTCTGGATCTTCTGGACAGGAACCCGAACTAGGGTTTGATGAAGCCCGGTCTTCTACGCAACCAAAAATTCGATCTTGGTCTCTAAATTTCAATTTTGCTGAGTAGCATTCAGCTGTGGACTCCGATTCCAAAAATTCTAACTTTCTCCGAAACCCTAAATTCCGGAAGCCATGAATAAAGGTGCTCCAAAAATAATTCTGTTTTGACAGAAATATGCACCTGATTGTTTCTGCTATAACTCTGAAATTTATTCTCCACAGGGTCTGAAAACTTTTTCTGCAGTAGCCTGACCTGTCATCTTTCCATCCTGATAGGTCTGACCTCAATTGGATTTTCTGAGAGAGAGTTATGCCAAGTGTCGCAACGTGACCTGTTTATGGGATAAAACAGGAGAGCGAACTTGTATGGCATGCCACGTGTCACTATTTGAACTTTGGCCTCTGAAAACTTTTCTTGAGATATCTCTCCCTGTTATATTTCCATATTGATAGGTATGACCTCAATTGGACTCTCTGAGAGAGAGTTATGCCAAGTGTCGCAACGTGACCTATTTAGGGGATAAAACAGGAGAGCAAACTTGTGTGGCGTGCCACGTGTCACTGGTTCACCTTCGGCCTCTGAAAAAGTTTCCTGAGATAGTAAAGTCTGTGTACTACCTGTCACTTTTTACGAAATTTCATTTGGAGCTTCCTAGCCCAAGTTATGACCTTTTTTCCAAGGTGACCTGATTTTGACTGAGATCTGGAAGAGGCAGAACCCTAACTTGTACTGATCATAACTCATAAAGTACAACGAATCTAAGGGTTCCCTTTGGACACAAGGTACATGGGGATGTTATCTTCGACCTATAAACTTTTCAAACCATGAAACTTTGCATAAATGGATTTATAGCGAAATTTCCACGATGACTAGTTTTTGCTATGTAAAACCCTAACCTTCAAATTGTCGTAAGTAAAGCAAGTGTCGTAAGTGCCATACCTTGTCTTCCTTCAGGTTAGCTCTGATACCATGTTAAAATTTAATATGCTAAGACAGAAAATAGCAGCATTACATTCCATTTCACAATAATAGCATATACAGGATCACTGAAGAAACAACAAGCATAGCATAAACACAAGAGACACAGATTTATCCTGGGAAACCCTCATGGGGTAGAAAACCCAGTAAAGCTTCCTCAATATAGATGACCAGCAATATACAAAGATGCAAACCAAAGACATGATCTCCTTCTCCACCATAGCAGACCTCTCCTCCATAAGTGTGCCTCTCTCAAGTGTGTGTGTGTGTCAAATGAGGAACATACCTCCTCTATTTATACACTACACTGACATGTATTTTACACAAGTACATGTAGGCTCTTATTTAACCATTAGGTTAAATACCCTATTATAATTGACTGGGCCGACCCCCAGATGGTGGGTCTAATAACCCTAGTTACCACAACCAATTCGGAGGAATAAACATCTCCAGATTCATAGTATAATCACATCGGAGGTATGGAACATCTCCGGAATAAATAATATACAAATATAATATTCTTAGAAGTTACAATATTCAACAAATACAACATTCAACCATATCCCGTATTCATACGGTAACTTTCTAGATGCCTGCCATCTCTACCAGAACATTGTTAAGAGTTTGCACTACTCCCAACATGTCAGCAAAGAGGTTTCATTCTAGATAAGTAGCAATGGAATGTTGTATAGTTCCATAGGCCACTTACCCATCACATGCATATTAGTAGTATACTGTTCATTAATGCAATTATTCTAATATGCATAATACACAACCTAAGTCGAGGAACATAAGTATATAAATCATTGAGTGATATTATTTAAACAATCAGATATACAAGAAATGTCAATTCAAATACTTATCTTTGTTTGTTTGTTGGGTGGACTCCCTCTCAATCTTTGCTTCCTTTCTGCAGCTCCATTCTATTTTGGATTGTGAGGTCAACTCCCTCTTAATCCCTGAATCACTGCATAACTTCTTGAAGTCCTCTGAAGTGAATTCTCCGCCATTGTTGGATCTAAAAGTCTTGATCTTCTTTTTAGTGTGGTTTTCTATCAAGGCTTTGAATTCCTTGAATTTGCTGAATACTTCATCTTTGTTCTTTAAGAAACAAATCCAAGTCTTCCTAGAGAAATCATCAATGAAAGAAACATAATTGTTGGTAGGCGGTTTGGTAAGGAAGAATCGCAGCATCGCCGATGCTGCGACACGTTAGACGAGGTCGTGGAAGGAAGAAGGCTCTATTATTTTATGTATTTTTTGAGTCGTTTGTACCGCAATATGTGGGTTTTTGGGTCATTGGACCATATGAGATGTAATTTCGATTTAAGTATACCGCAATAAGCGAGTTTTTTGGGTCATTTGGACTGTGTCAGTTAGATTTTGGGTAATTTGTCCAGGAGTCAGTTAGGAAGTTGTTAGTAAGTGGACAAACATTGTAAAGGAAGAAGCCTATATATAAACAGGAAGTTGTAGGTCGTGAGAAGAGGAGATATAGAAAAAGAAGAGAGAGATCAAGCAGAGAGCTTTTGGTATGTTTTGGTGCGGATGTTCTGAGAACAAGAGATATTGCCGAAGTTTGCAATCTGTAGAGGCATTGTATTGGGTTTTTGCAGTAAAAATATGATGTGATGAAACTATTCCTGTGCAATCCTGATGTGTCTTTTGTCTTTTGATGGTAATGCAATGTTTCTTTGATGAAATAGTCGCTTTACTGTTATAATCTGCTGTAACGATGAATGTTTCCATTAAATGATGCTATGAGTACAATAATGTCAAAGTGAATATATAGATTTATCGTTGAATGTTGCAATAAGATTAACTAGCTATGCCGCAACATCCTTCTTCATTTGGTGGAAACATGGTTCCCTCCACTCCCCTTTGATTTCCTCGGGTGAGACCTCATCTGCTCTACAGGTGTTGCTGGGTAGGGTAAAACCTGTCTGGGCCTATGCTCAGGGAGATCATGGTGGGTTGGTGTCGATAGTGATGGGAACCCCTGTCGATTTGGTTTGAGTCAATAGATAGATATATTCAGTGGGTAGATAGATATATTCATGATGGTTTGCATGAATGGTTCTTCTGTGAGTTCTCGGTCCTTTTGTTCGAATGGTTGGCGAAGTTGACCTTTCAGAAGAGGAACTTCCAAGGTGGCGAACCGACTACCTGGACCCCCGAGTTGATTCAGGAGCTGCAGGAAGTTGATAATAAAGCGTCGCGGGCTGTCGAAGTGTGGTTCGAAAGCATCCTAGAGGGCTATATCACAGAGTTCGCAGTTGATACTCAGAAATCCTATAGCAAAGCCGAAAGATATTTTTTTCATGAACTCCGAGGTAGGTTTCTGCTGTCGCTTCAATTATCGATTAAGTTGCTTATTTGTGAAAAGGGTATATTGAAGATGCATCTTGATCAGTAGACAATGTGGTGGGCGGAGGTCGTGGGTACCGTGGCAGTTGGGGGGCGGTACATGGAATGATAAGGGGTAGATGGGTGCAGGTCATGATGAGACTATGAGTGAAGCTGAGGAAGAAAGTGGTCTTACGAGGGGAGGAGCGAGGTTCCGACAGGAAAAGAGACAGAGGACGGGAGAAGGTCCTGCTGCGGTCAAACCGCAAGGCCGTGAAGGAAGACCACATGAGACAAAGCGACCTCATAGTCCTGACAAGGACAACTAGACTATGCCCAGGATAGAGGCAGGACCAAACCCCAGCACCAACGTACCCACACCTCCTCTCACTATCTCTCAGATAGCAAGAAATACCACTTCAACACCGCCAAGTTCATCAATACCGCAGAAGTTAATCGGTAGTAGTACAACGAAAGGAGGAAGGAAGCCCAGAACGGAGGGCGATGATGCTAAGTTACTGTTGTTCCACGGGAGTGGGACGGACAACCTAGAATAGTATTGGTTTTTGTGTGAAGCAGTCTAGACCGTAAAACAGATCACCGATGATGCCACTAATAAAGGATAGTTAGCAAAAAACCTATGAGGTCGTGCATTAGATTGGTTTATGAAGTTTGTTCTAGTTTCTACAGGAGCCCTAGAGAAGTCACTGGATGAGATTCAGGATGGGCTGATTGCAAAATTCAGAAAACCCAAGTCTGAGGCTCAATATATTATGGAATTGATTGAAATTAAGTAGTATCCCAATGAGACGGTGTGGGATTTCGACCAACGATTCAAGACACTGATGGCAAGGGATAGTTTTGATATGAGCTCCGTCCAACATAAAGAGTGGTTCATCGCGGCACTGCTACCACATATTCGGCTACCATTGATGCAACAAAACATCTCGACGCCTAGTGAAGTTCTGTAAATTGCAATGCGATTAGAGGCATCGCTGATTGGAGAAAATGCAGCCGGGATGTCGCAGATACAAGCACAGCTCGCTAACTTGACTATACAGCTACAATATTTGAAGAAGGGCAAGGAGCATCGCGAAGAAGTATGGTGTACGCGATGTTAAGGAGAAGGGCATACGAAGGACAATTGCCAGGATTTCCGTAATTATTTGGTTTCAGGAGCGCCAAATCTGTTGACTGGTGGTAGCATGTTGTGGTGTCGCGTCTGCCATGTATACGGGCACATCCATGACAGTTTCCCATATATGCATAAAATGGTCACAACTATGAGGAATATTTATTGTACATTTTGCAAATCGGTGGGTCACGATGATAAGGATTGCCGTGCATATGGGTTGCTACAAGAGAGAATGTATGATGTGTTCTACATAAAGGACGACCAGCGTGCCGTACAATAGTCACAACCGCAGCCGCAGGTAGCCCATCCGCTACCTCAACCGCAGATGTAGTTTGTACCACAGCAGCAGCAACCGCCGCAGTTCATGCCGCAATATGCTTCGATGTCGATGGCTCCACAACAGCCATAGTATGTACAACAACCATAGTATGCACAACAAGGGCAAGGAATGCAACCGACACCAATGCAGCAACAGTTCAACCAACCACAGTACCAACATCAGGGAGGATTTCGGGGAGGATACCGAGGAGGACGTGGCTGAGGATTTGGTCGTGGAGGAGGACGAGGTGGTCGTGGACCTGTTCAATGCTATAACTGTGCGGTATGGGGACACTACCAGCGAGACTATCCACTACTGCAGAACCAGTGTATGTTATGTTTTTTTAATGATGACACGGTTGAGAATTGTCCACAATTGATTGCGCGATGGCAAGAAGGGAATACTCCCTAGTTGTAGAACCAGCCCCAGGCACTGCATCCTGCCCAAAACCAAGTGCAGCAACCAGTGCATAACTAGAATATGCAGGCTAATCAGAATCAGAACATGAATCCAAACGAGAATCCACCGCTGAAACAGACCCATGGTGCGAATATCGCAACAATTTCTGCAGAGCCAAGACCGCAAGATGCTTCCGTTGCTATGGTCACTCACGGAGGAAAGACAATTGGAGAAGATAGCTCATTGATCTGGTTAGCTAGACAAAAGAAGGTATCATTTGACATTAATGCAGAGCGGGAATCATTTCTTCAAGCACGTCATGCACTAGAAAACGACTGAGGTAAAGCTGTTGTGTACGACATGCCCTCTACTTTTGATGCTACTTCAGAGGCTGGCCTGTCGCGGCGGTCCAGCACACTTCAAACATTTTTGGAACATTGTTTATCCCTGGCAAGAGATCCCGACGCTCTTTCTGTGATTGAAGCTTTGTTACGAAGATCGGCCCAAGATTGACAAGAGCTCGCGGTTAATTCCTTACAACGACGAAACACGGGTAAGGAGATGCGAATGAATATTCAAATTGGCGACTACGATGTTGATTTTGTTATTCTGGACCTTGGTTTGGATGTCAACATCTTGACCAAGTAGGCTTGGCAGAAGATGGGGAGTCCCCCATTGAGATGGTCTCCTGTACAGCTTCGGTTAGCTAATCACGCTAAGGTGACACCGATTGGGAGACTTCCACGAATGGTGGTGGACATTGAGGGAATGAAAACATATGCCGACTTTGATGTAATAGAAGTAGTCGAGGGAGGAATCTCTTATACAACATTATTGGGGATTGGATGGGCTAATGATAGTAGAGTTGTAATCAACTTCAAGTGACAGATGATGAATTTTGAAAATCGTGATCTCAGAGTTATTGCCTCGTTGGATCTGGCTGAAGGACGCTGCTACATAGAGCTAGTGAAGGACGATGATCCCAGTGGATGGGACCATGCATTCAATATCTCTGAAGATTATATCCATCCAACTGCCAACGGTGAGTTGGGATGGCGCAGTGACAGCTCTGCATCATCCGAATCTGATGATGCGCTAGAATATTGGCAGAACCGCTTGCACGAGGTGTCGCTCCGTAAGTGTGGGTTGATCACATAGTCATTATGCCATGTCACAACTAAAATGGTTACGCTACTAATGTATGAAGGAATTCCTGGCTTATCCGACTTTCTGACAGAGTTTGAGGAACGAGTTTCCGAACCACAGCGGGTGCTGGCATTGAATGAAGCACTGAAGGCTTCTCCAGCACGCTGGTGGGCGACACACAAGGCATCAATTGATGGATGGTTGAAATGTAGAAGATTGATGATGGTATGCTTCAGTGATACTGAGGTTTACCACACTGGGAAGTACGATGGTCAGAATGATCCTGGTGGTCACTTGATGGAGTGTCAGCGGTTATGGGTATCGTGACCAAGAGACGAATGGGTCCATGCTTTTATCCATACCTTGGATGAGATGCCACGATCATGGTATACTGCAGCTGAGTTGCAAGGAGAAATTTCTACTTGGATGGAGCTCACAGTGTGTTTTACCCATACATTCAGTTTTGCGGATGTCAATCTAGAGGTCAATAATGCATTATAGCTCATCCGTGATGTAATTCTGCAGTTTGTCCGAGTGGCATATCCTGCGGATCCGCATACGCACTGCCAGATGCAGTATCTCATGGAATGCTTCAATATCAGTGGTGGTTCAGAAGATGGTGATGATCTGCATAATGTGAATATCCCAAAATCAGAAGGAAGTCATGCTGTGATACCACCTGATGCACCCAGCGATCCGATCAGTCAGCTGCTGAAGATCCGCAAGATTAACATTGAGGCAGAGGAAAATCCGAAGTTCGCAAATGTCGGGGATTACTAGGATGATGAGTTGATAAGCAAGGTCACTGATTTGCTCCATGAGTTTCAGGATGTATTTCCCACAAAGTTTTCTGACATGAAGGGGATTCTGGGTGACTTAGGGGAGATGAAGATTCCATTAAAACCAGATGCTAAGCCGATCTGGCAGTGACCCTATTGATTGAATCCGCGACATAAGGAGAGGGTCAAGGTAGAATTGGATCGCATGTTGGATGCCAGTATCATTGAACCAGTCAAGGAGTCAAAATGGATTAGTCCTATGGTGGTACAGGATAAGAAGATTGGAGAGGTGCGCATTTGCATCGACCTCAGGAAGCTAAATGATTCATGTTTGCATGATCCGTTCCCAACCCTGTTTACTGACGAAATGGTCGAAGGTGTGGGTGGCCAGGAGATGTACTCTTTCACAGACGGGTTCTCTAGCTACCATCAGATCCACATTGCAAAAGAAGACCGCCATAAGACAACTTTTGGTACCGAATGGGGTTTCTTTCAGTACATCGTGATGCCGTTCGGCTTGAAGAATGCACCTACGATATTTTCGCGGGTTGTTGTTGCTGCATTCAAAGATTTCATTCAGAAGTTCTTACAGGTATACATGGACGATTGGACGATCTATGGTTTGGTCCTCGATCATCTCGCGAATCTGTGGTTGATGTTGGAGCGATGTCGGCAGCACCAAATATCGTTGAACTTAAAGAAGTGTATCTTCTGTGCACCGTTTGGAATATTGTTGGGTCATATTGTGTGTAAGAAAGTATTGTTGGTTGACCTAGCAAAGATTGCGCTTATTCTGATTTTGACACCGCCGACTACTGTTAAGCAGTTATGGGCGACGCTGGGACACACGGGGTATTATCGCAAGTTTATCAGGGGTTATGTTGCGATTATTGCCCCTATGGAGAAGTTGTTGAAGAAGGATGCTGTATTCCAGTGGATCCCTGAATGTTAGGATAGCTTTGAGACACTAAAGACGAAGATGGCTTCGACACCGATATTAGTATTTCCTGATTGGAGTAAGGAGTTCCATGTTCATGTTGATGCCTCATCGATCGCGCTGGGAGTAGTGTTGGCCCAGCCCAGAGAGGGGTATTTCGATCACCCCATTGCTTTTTCCAGCCGGAAGTTGTCATCTGCAGAAAGAAACTACACTACTACGGAGAGGGAAGGTCTAACAATGGTTTACACATTGCAGAAGTTTCGCCATTACTTACTGGGAGGCCATTTCAAAATGTTCACAGATCATTCTGCTTAAAATACCTAGTCAATAAGCCTGTGTTGGGGGGGAAGATCTGCCGATGGCTACTTCTATTTCAGGAGTTCGATTTTGAAGTAATTGTTAATCCAGGGCGGTTAAATGCTGGCCCGGATCATCTCTCCTGGATTGAAACAGGGGAGGAGCCAACTAACATTGAAGATGGGTTGCTTGATGTGCAATTATTTAAAGTTGGAATCGCTGATGGATATTTTGAAGAACTCATTTAGTTTCTGGCAATAGGTATCGCACCAGAAGAATTCACGACTAGTTAGAAGAAGTAGTTGGCAGTCAAGGCTACGGACTTCCAGCTAATCGCAGGAGCGCTATACAAGATGGGTGCTGATGAGATATTGCGACGGTTTGTTTTGCCACATGAGCAAGAGTAGATCCTTTCCGAAGCACATGCAGGAGTGGCTGGAGGGAACTATGGTGGCCGTGCGATGGCAAGGAAGGTGCTTTGAGTGGGGCTTTGGTGGCCTATGTTGCACAGTGATGCGACAGACTATGCACGGTCCTGCGATGTTTTTCAGAGAACCAGGAAGCCATCCAGACAGGATGAGATGCCGTTGATGCCTCAAATTACATTGCAGCCATTCGAAAAATGGACAGTAGACTTTGTGGGACCTATCCATCCCCCGGGTAAGCACACTGGTGCTAGGTATATCATCACGGTGACAAATTACTTGAAACGATGGGCAGAAGCTGCACTAGTCATTGATTGTTCTGCGGCCACAGCAGTGCGGTTTCTCTTTGACCACATCGTCACTCGCTTTGGCTTCCCTAAGATATTATTGAGCGATCAAGGCATCCACTTTCTCGATCGCACCATCATCGCATTGACGGAGGAGTTGCAAATACAACATAAGAAGAGTACACCCTATCGTCCGCAGGCGAATGGCATGCTGGAAGCTTTCAATAAGATATTGGAGCATGCGCTGACAAAGGTGTGTAATGTGAACTGCGATGAATGGGATCTAAAAATCCCAACAGTATTGTGGGCATATCGCACCACATGTAAATGGCTGACAGGGCAGACACCATTCAAGCTAGTGTATGGGAAAGAGGTGGTTATGCCTATGGAGTATATCATTCTGAGTCTGTGCATAGCGGCAGCAACTGGCATGGATGATATAGCAGCATTAGAGGAACGTCTTGCGTATTTAGTACAGCTGGAGGAAGATCACTTCATCGCCGGTTTCCATCAGGGTGTGGAGAAGGATCGCTAGAAAGCTTGGCATGATCGCCATATCAAGAAAAAAAAGTTTCAACAGGGTGATTTGGTATTGTTGTATGATAGCAAGTTTATGAAACATCCAGGAAAATTGCAGATGCATTGGCTTGGTCCGTATCGCACTAGTAGCATTACTTCACGAGGAGTGGTACAGTTGCAGCAGTTGGATGGGGTGACGCTCCCCACGTTGATTAATGGTAGCAGGTTGAATCCCTATCGGTTGGGCTTGGAACAACATGATGCTTGAGTCGCATCGAAAAAAAAAAAACAAAAAAAAACAAGTGTAGATTGATTGGTGGTAGGATGGCACACCAACAGGGACGAAATTTGGAAGCAAGGAGGCTTCTGCTGCAAGTTAGGAGCGGTCTGCGACAAGTGGCATCGTTGCGATTGGGTCACATCAAAAATCATTATGCAGCTGGCACTTTTTCCTTTTGGGGCAAAGATGATCGTTAGTCGAATCAGATCGTGTCAGAAGAACACACATTTGGAATAAGTAATACACCGAGGCAGCATGGCCGACGACACCTAGAGGGATGGTTTGCAGGGTTGGCACGAGGCATCCACCATGACAGCATGACCCAAGGACTACTTTGCACACTTTTGCACACAGGGCAACAGGCGAGGGTATGATTGCTTCGCCCAGCTTCGACGTCTGAGTAGTATGATTACCCTCGAGCGTGAGCAGGTGGTGCACATGATTGCCAAGGCAGACGAACGGTTGAATGCGATGTATAAATATAGGACCCAAGGATAGTAGGAGCACAGAGGTTGTTTCAGTTAACAGGGGTTATGTTACGAGACGCTCGGGCATCTAGCTAAGTTAGGAATTCCAAGGAGGTTGTGGAAATGATCCATTTTATTTCCTGTGGGAGCACACTAGGTGCGCTAAGGGCCTGAACCATGAGTGTACATGAGCGGTTAGAGCAAGATGTGCCTCGGACACTTAGGGGTTACAAGCATGAGGTCTTGTCCGACATGTCTAGGAAGTTGGTGATGGTTTGAAGTCTCGTGGTCCCTGCGACCACACAAAAGGGGGGGGTCATCACCCCTAGGTCCCTGTAACGTATGCTTACTAGTGCGAAACAGATGTGGCAGAACCACTGGCCTGTTTTACACCCTGGCGTTGCTTGAAAAATTCCTATTCGTCTACAATCGGTCTCTCAAGACTGAAGGATGAGTTTGCAAGGTCTGTGACAGTAAGCTAGAAGAGTCCACTTTTGGGAAAGAAGTACATGACATCGAGCAGATGATCAGTGTAGCAAAAGGAGCAGGACAACACCGCACAATCCAGACAGCAAGAACAGTTGCAGAACTATAGTTTAGCCCTAGTCGAACGAAGACCACAGAATACACCATATCTAGTTGACGTGGATCGAGGGCGAGCCACAAGATTGTGTTGGGGGCCTATTGGCAGGCGGTTTGGTAAGGAAGAATCGTAGCATCGCTGATGTCGCGACATGTTAGACGAGGTAGCGGAAGGAAGAAGGCTCTATTATTTTATGTATTTTTTGAGTCGCTTGTACCGCAATAGGCGGGTTTTTGGGTCATTAGACCATATGAGATGTAATTTCAAGTTAAGTATACCGCAATAAGCAGGTTTTTTGGGTCATTTGGATCATGTCATTTAGATTTTGGGTCATTTGTCCAGGATTCAGTTAGGAAGTTGTCAGTAAGTGGACAAACATTGTAAAGGCGGAAGCCTATACATAGAAAAGAAGTTGTAGGTCGTGAGAAGAGGAGATATAGAAAAAGAAGAGAGAGATCAAGCAGAGAGCTTTTGGTATGTTTTGGTGCGGATGTTCTGAGAACAAGAGATATTTCCAAAGTCTGCGATTTGCAGAGGCATTGTATTGGGTTTTTGCAGTAATAATATGATGTGATGAAACTGTTCCTGTGCAATCCTGATGTGTCTTCTGTCTTTTGATGGTAATGCAATGTTTCTTTGATGCAATAGTTTCTTTAGTGTTATAATCTACCGTAACGATGAATGTTTCCATTAAATGATGCTATGAGTACAATAATGTCAAAGTGAATATATAGATTTATCATTGAATGTTGCAATAATATTAACTAGCTGATTCCGCAACATCCTCCTTCATTCGGCGGAAACATGGTTCCGTCCACTCTCCCTTGATCGCCTTGGGTGAGACCTCATCTACTATGTAGGTGTCGCTGGGTAGGGTAAAACCTGTTTGGGCCGATGCTCAGGGAGATCGCGGTGGGTTGGTGTCGATAGTGATGGGAACCCCTGCCGATTAGGTTTGAGTCAACAATAATATACGTACCCACTCAGAGTACTGGATGACATCGAACCACATACATCGGAGTGGATAATTTCCAATATTCCTTATGCCTTGCTTTCATTGCTTGGAAATGCCTTCTTTGTGTTTTTTCCTTTTGCACATTCTTTGCAACACCTTCATGCTTTGACTGGATTTCAGGAAGACCTTCTCCAACTTTCCTTGCAATTGGTAGTTCCCTATAGTGCTCATGAGCAAGCCTTCTATGCCAAAGTTCACTTGGTTCCATGGCATGTTCGGGTTGTCCCTTCAATTTGTACAATCCTCCCTCTTGCTCTCCAATCATTACTGCATCATCTATGGTATTACCTTTTGGCCACATAAGTACTTGGCCATCCACAAATGCAACTCTCATCCCTTTTGCATCCAAAGATGATATGGAGAGAAGATTCTTCTTGAGTCCAGGTACATATAGAACATCTTGAATCTTTAAAGACTTCCCAGAGTCTAGCTTGTAGGAGGCTTCACCACTTCCTTTTATAGGGTATTGATAGTCATCCCCAAGTTTCACCTTATGAGGTGACTCATGTTCAGATAGGTCCATAAGAGATTCTTTGAATCCCGTCATATGTTTAGAAGCCCCACTATTAATAATCCAATCATTACACCCATGTGTAACAGTACCTGTGAGAGCAGATATTAGAACATATTCATCGTCACTTGAAGAGTCTTCACTCTCTACCTTAGTCTTCTTCTTGGGAGGTTCATCATCCTCAGTAGCATGAGCATGATATCTTTTCTTGTTGTTCTTGTTGAAGTCTTTTCTTCTTTTGGGAAATTTTGAGGCAAAGTGTTCCTTCTCATTACATGTGAAGTATCTTAGATCTTTCTTATCTCTTTGATGGTGGTGAGAACATTTCTTGTGATGAGATGGTTCCCTCTTGGGCTTACTTCTCTTGGTGAGAGTTGTGAGAGCTTGATCTTCATTTCCCATCTTTTCTTCTCGGGCCACAAGCCTAGCTTCTTCTTGTGAACATTCCTCCCATAGTCTACTGAAAGAGATCAACTTCTTTCTTGCACAGATACCTTGGATGAAGGAGTCCCATGACCTAGGTATTCCATTCAATGTAGTCATGACAATTTCTCCATTCTCCACTACTTCATCCACAACTTCATCCACAAATTCAAGTTGTTCTTTGATTTGAGAGACCTTAGTAAAGTAGGATTGTCTCTCCATTCTGGAACTTTACCCCTTTCAATTGATTCCACATAGTCATCTTTTGATTTATATTCTTTCCTTCAAATAGCTTGGTCAATGAGTCAAACATCTTCTTAGGTGTATTTAGAGAAGACACATGGGGTATGAGATGGTATTTTATAGAATCAACAATGATTCTCTTGGCTTTCACCAATTTATTCTTGTGTAAAGCCTTAGCCTCATCTCCCTCTGGAACTGGAACCTCTTCACTTATGTAGGTGTCCAATTCATTCTCTTCTAGGATTAACCCAATCCTATACTTCCATGCTTGGAAGTTGTTAGCTCCTTCAAGCTTATCCTCAAGCTTGGTGTGGTGAGACATTTAATGAGAAACTCAAATGGAAGTAAAACATTTAAGTCTTATCACTTGATTTGCTAAAAAATGGATCTGGAGCTGGATTAGGGTTTGTCAGAGAAACCCTAAAAATTCAAACTTTGAATTCCAAACTTCTGAAAGGATGGAAAGATGCACCTTGCTGAGATGATCAAGCTGGCATACTTCAATTTGTAAATATGCAAACTTTGACCCTCAAAATTGCCTTTGAAACTTCCTGAACTTCTAGACAGAATCCCGAACTAGGGTTTGAAAATGTCTGGGGTTCTACCCAACCAAAAAGTTCGATCTTGTGCTGTAAACTTTGATTTTTCTGAGGAGCATCTAGCTGTGGTCACATATTCCAAAAATTTCCACTTTTGCAGAAACCCTAATTTTCCACCTTTCCGACCAAAATCCAGAATTAGGGTTTGATGAAGGCCGACCTTCTGCCCAACCAAAACGTTCGATCTCATGCTCTAAACTTTGATTTTTTTTTAGGAGCATCCAACCATGGTCTCAGATTCCAAAAATTCCAACTTTCTCTGAAACCCTAATTTCCCGCAGCAGTGACTGGCCAAAAACTGAAAGTGCTTAGAATTGAATTATGTCTCGACATAAAGATGCGCCCTTCCGAGGAGAGTCAGCCTAGCCTCCTGCCTTTGATGATCTGAGGAGAGAAACCCAAAAATTAAGAAGCCCTAGCTTCCGCAACTAAACAATGTCTTCTTCTTAGCATGACTCTGATACCATGTTAATTTTTCGATAAATGCATTCAAACATTATCTAGGATCCTACTAAGAGAATAACAAGCACAACATAACAATCATAAACACAAGAGACATAGAGTTTCCTCGGGGAAAACCAAGAAGGTGAAAAACCCTGCAACTTCCTCAGAGATAGAATAAGCCACAACACAAGATCACAATGATCAAACCCAAAGATAGATGACTCTAGCAGCTACTCCTCCTCCACTTGTGTGCACTCCTCTGTCAACTAATGCGAGTTGGATGAGTGAGTGAATGCATAGAATGAGACACACTCACTTTCTATTTATACACAACTTAACCTGCCTTTAATTCTAGCTGGGTCGACTTCCTAAGGAAGTTTAATAACCCACTCACATGACACAAGCAAGGCCGACCCCACACTGGTGGTCTAATAACCCATCAAATATAAGTTGCGACTCTTGCGACACTTGCGACACAAATGATGACACTTCTGATTGGAGGAATAATACATCTCCATCATGAATATAATAAAGTACAAGTGTAATACATAGAAGAATATCTTCCGAAGTTACAAATACATCAACAATTTCATCTGTAATATCACATCCAGTTTGATGTGCTTATCATGTCCATATCTTATTTCACCATTTTTGTTTTCGTATTATCCCTTTGCCAAATCCACCAAGTTGCATCATGTACTGCATCATCATAGTGTGGTCGAGTCGAGTCTTGGATATTTGTTGTCTTTCCCTCTCAAAATCGACATGTCGTGAAGTTGGTGTCATTATGTTTGGCTCGTTATACTGGTCACATTCATATTTTATTTCAACAAAACCATCGTTGTTTTATCCTCTCGACAGTCTGTTAAAGTTTCAACAAGTTCATGTATTTTGCGTCATCATGATATTAGATTAAAATTATCAATTAATTCACAACCTCCATTAATTCTCCATATGCATCCATTCATCATGGTTCTCCTCGCGCCTGAATTTGGAAAGTTATAATGTTCTCCTTGGGTCTCTTCCCAACAAAAATCGCCAATATCCTTCATTTTGAAAGAAAAAAAAATCCATCCCTCTAGGAAATAGGGAATTCTTTTGGGAAATACACTGACAAAGCTGAACCAAAAGGCCCCCTATTCTCTTGCGCAAGAATCTGCAGGGAAGTGGACTTGGAAAAGGGGCTACCAGAGATAGTTAGCTTGTGCATGGATGGATGGGAATATACTAAGAAAGTTGACTATGAACAACTGCCCTTCAAATGTAAGAAGTGCCACGAGTATGGAAATTTTGTCAAGAACTTCCCAAAAGCAGTAAAAGAAACTCCAGAGAAAACCCAAGAAGAAGAGTGGCAACAGGTGAAAAAAGGAAAGAAAATGTCTACTCAAAACCCTGAACCAAAAATTCAGCAGCAAGCGAAAGAAAAAGATCAACCCCAGCTCAAAAAGATAATCCCAACAAGCAATTAGTTCATAGCCTTGAATGTCGAAGAAGGTGAGATCACCGAATCTGAAGTCCCACTAGCTGAAGCAGGCTCAAATCCTATTGACACCTTAATCACCAATTTGATCCCCCCATCCTTTGGCATAGAAAGAGAAGATCCAGCGCAGGAGGGCTCCCCACCTCCTGAAATTTCATGGGATGAAATGGTAAAACAAAGCAAAGTATCCTCTTTCTCTGTTTCTCGTGAATCTTCTTCAAAAGGATCACAAGATCACCTCGACCCAAGACATCCCCCAAATACCAGAGGCAGAAAATCCCAAAGGTACCACAGTGAGCAGGAAGCAGAAAGAGAACTAGAGCTAGGAAGACAACGAAGCATTGTGGAAACAAAGTTGCTCCAAAACTCCAAAAACCCAGGAAAACCAGAAGGTAGGGCTAGAGCAGGCCAACAAACATGGAAGAAATAATGAAGCTTGTCTCTTGGAATTGTAGGGGTCTGGGTGGATCAAACAAAGTTGAAGCACTGAATGATATTGCAAGTATGAAAGGCCTGATATCCTACTTATCCAAGAGACAAAAATGAGTAACGTGGAGGTTATGGCGCTCTCACATCTCTTCTGGAAAGACAGTCATGGAAATTCTATTAGCTCCAGAGGCACATTTGGGGGTATAGCGACATTCTTCTCAAGTAAGTATATTATCAAAGTTGTTAAGGAATGTCAGCACTAGATCCTCACCAAATTCCACAGTAAGGATGATCCAAATATCTATTATGTTTGTAATGTTTATGAGCCTACTCATTATAAAGATAAGCAAACTTTCTGGAATAACATTTTCTCTCTTAGAGAGGTTGTAAAAGAGAAGGACCTCATTCTCGTGGGTGATTTTAACACCACTAAATATCAGCCTGAGAAACGCGGTGGTTCTAGAGTTAGAGACCCCTTTGGGGGAAAATTGGAAGACCTGATTTCAGACTTAGACTTGCTGGATCTTCCATTAAAGAATGGCAAGTTCATGTGGAGAAACAAACGGGTGGGTGTGGGTCACATTGCGGCCAGGCTAGACTGTTTCCTTGTTAGCTCCTCTTTCTTACAAAAATATCTCATCCTTGCCTCCTTTGCGGTGCCGTCAGCGGTCTTTGACCATTAACCAATTTCTTTATCACTCTCCCCTCCCGCAAAGCTTGGACCCATCCCATTCCGGTTTAACCCTTCTAGGCTTCACGACAAGAAATATTTGATCATAATAAACTCAGCTTGGAATTATCCCTGTATTGGCTCTCCTAGTTTCATCTGGGAGAGAAATCTCAGAAGGGTAAAATATGCATTTAAGAGCTGGGAAAAACTAGAGTACAAAATCCCAGGTCACATGAAAAATCAACTGCAAAATGGTCTTGCAGTTTTTCAATCTGATATGGAAAGGGATGAAATCACCCCAACTCTCATATTCCAAGAACACGAGTTGAATAGGTAGATTCTAAACGCAACAAGAAAAGAGGAATAGGAGTGGAGAATAAATTCTAGGATACTTTGGTTAAAAGAAGGGATAGTAACATGGTTTACTTTCACAAACAAACCAAAGAAATACTCAGCTTCAATATGATCAAGGAACTCAGAGATATAGATGGATCCAAAATTGTGGACCAAGAGGAAATCAAATCTCACATCTTTCAACACTTTTAGGAGCTCTCCTTGGACAAAAACGAGACTGACCCCTTATCCCATGAATATCTTCTTGCAGGTATTCCTCCTCTCATCTCAAATATGGACAATAGGGACCTTTCAAAACTCATCATGGAGTTTGAAATAAAAGAAGCTATTTGGTCCCTGCACGCTGATAAGTCTCCTGGACTTGATGGATTTACTATTAACTTTTATAGAGTTGCGTGGGATATTATCAAAGAAGATTTGAAGAAAATGATAAACTGGACGAGGAAAAAGGATAAGATTGGGGGTGCCACAAACTCCTTATTCCTCGCCTTGATTCCAAAAGAAAAGAATCCTTTATCATTTGATCGCTTCAGTCCTATTTCACTCTGTAACACCTCTTATAAAATTCTTTCAAAAATCTTGGCCACTAGAATGAAGAAAGTTATGGGTCATCTAATCTCAGATTCTCAAGGAGGTTTCATTGCTGGGAGAAAAATCCTTGATAATATCATTATTGTTCAGGAACCCATCCACTCCATCTTGGAGCGCAAACAACAAGGTATGGCGATTAAACTTGATATGGAAAATACTTTCGATAGAGTTAATCATTTCTTCCTTTTTGAAATTATGTCAAAGTTTGGCTTCTCTAAAATATTTGTTAGGTGGGTTAAGGCCTGCGTTGGAAGCCCTTGGATTTCCTCTCTAGTTAATGGTAGACCAACCAAGTTTTTCCAAGCCTCTCGGGGAATCCGTCAAGGCTTTCCTCTCTCTCCTACCTCTATATTTTGGTTGTTGACTCCTTGAGTTGAAAGCTTCATTACTATCAAGACAATGGAGAATTAAAAGGTCTGAAAATTGCCATAGGGGTCCGTGTTGCAAACCATGCACAATTTGCTGACGACACCATCTTGCTAGGGGGTGCGTCCACTATCATTGCTGAAAGGTTAAAAAAAGTACTCTCCATCTTCCTAAAATCCTCAGAAGGCAAAGTAAATGCAACTAAATCGAAGGTGTATGGGTGGAATTTCCCTCCCGGAATCATGGCTAGGATTTCAAGAATTCTCGGATTTGAAGGGATTACACTATGGAAATCCTTCATTTATCTGGGCATTCCCATCTTTAAAAGAAAAAAAAGAAGACGGTCTGGCAAGGCTTGATAGACACAATCAAAAATAAAATAACCTCTTGGGGCTTTAGATGGATAAACCCTGCTAGAAAACTTGTCCTAATAAAGTCCATCTTGTCTTCATACCTGATCTATGTTTGCTCGATTTCTTTAGCTCCAAATCAAATTGTTCAGGAAATCAACAGAGAAATTCGAAAATTTATCTGGCAAGGTGGCAAGGAAAGCGACACCAAGAAATTTCATTTGATAAATTGGGACATTGTTTGTAGTCTGAAGAACTATGGTGGAGCTGGAGTAAAGGACCTATAACTATGAATCTTGCTCTCAGAGAAAAAATCTTATGGAGAATTTCTTCGAGCAAGAATGCCTGGTGGGAAAAAGATCTTCAGAAAAAGTATATGACTGGAACTGGGAGCCGTTGTGTTGAGGAAATGAATATGGAAAAAAATGAGACTCCTATCTAGGACCTGTGCAAAAAGACGGCCTTCATCATTCATGAAAAAATCCATTGGATAGCAGGAAATGGTAAGCAAATCAAGCTCTGGTATGACAAACTTGGGATGAGTTCCGCAGTTAATTTTCGGCAGGAATTAAGAGATCTTAAGGATTGGTTTGATATTAACAATGTCAACACCCTCTTTGACATCTCCACGTGGACCACTAGCGGAAGATGGGATAGGTGGAAGAATCTTGATCTCCCTGAACATCTGCAACCAGATTATAGAGTTTTTCTCTCTTTGTTGCACAAGCAGAGTCCAACCCACAGACACCTCAAAGGAAGAAGGGGTTGGGGAAAAACATGATCTTATTCGGTGAAGGAAGGCTATCATCATGTTTACAAAAGTAAGATCAGAAACAACAAAGATATAACATGGACTAAGATTCGATGAAAATATGGTTTGCCTAAGGCGAATGTCTTCTTTTGGGTCCTTGCCCATCGGAAAACCTTAACCGCAGAAAATATGAGAAAACGTGGAATTGAAGGACCTCTTCGCTACATCCTTTGCAAGGAGTTGAAAGAAACCCTGGAGCACATCTTTCTTGAATGCAAGTTCTCTTTGGAGGTCTGGAACTACGCTCTTCAAAGTCTGAATGCCAATATTGTAATGCCAACAAACTGGAATGATTTATTCAAGTGTTGGAAGGACTACTATCAAGGCTCCTTATCTCAGAAACCATATTTTACTAGAGCCTGGGAATCTCTTCCTAGGTACATATGTTGGAAATATGGATGGAAAGAAATAAATAAAATTTTGAAGGTATCTCCTCGAGCCCTTGCAGGGTCTTCTCCTCGGCTAAGGCCCTTTGGTTGGAAGCTTTATCCTCGCGAGGTATGTTAAGAATTCACAAGGAACCTCTGACTATTTAGGAAAGAACTTGGATGGTAGAATTTCTAGTGCCACCCCCCTCCCTATTCTGGATAAAACCCCCAAAGAATCCAATACCCTTGGCCTGGTAGTTGCAGATGAGTTGGGAAGACTTCCAAAGTTGGTGGACTAAGATTGGATGCAGTTCTCTTTTCTTCGATGGTGCCTCGAAAGGAAACCCAGGGTTGGTAGGTGTGGGAGGAGTAATATTTGATTCCAAGGGGAACAAACAAAGAGAGATTGCTTGGAGAATTGGAAAAAAGACAAACAATGGAGTGGACGGGATCGGTCTTATCAAAGGCTTGGAGGTCGCTAGAGACTTGGGAATTGAGAATTTGGCGGTTATGGGGGACTCCCTAATTGTCATTAGAGAATCTGGAAATATAAAATGTAACCGGAAGAGCCCCTCCACGAAGATGCACTATCTCATAAATAACATTAGCAAGGAATTCAAATACATAAGTTATCTCCATATCCTGAGAGGCATAAATTGGCAAGCGGATTGCTTGGACAACAAAGGAGTTGGGCTCAACTATGGATCTCTTGATTGTGACCATGCCATTTTTTAAAACACATGGATCCCCTAGCCTTAGCTCTCATATTAGAACGAGGGCTTACCACCTTTCTATGGATTATTCAAACTATAGTTTCCATGCACATTTTATTTTTGGTTTTATAACCTTGTCGAATGACGGACATCTGGATTCACACGGGATCCTCACACACTCCTCCATTTATTGCAATCGGACAGCTTTCCAGTTGGACGACATGCGAGGGCTCAAGTTTAGGTTAATACTGGATGGGGTGGTCATTATTTTCATTTTCCCCTGCTCTGCTCGCTCTAGACCTCTCTGCATTGGAGTTTCCTACTCTCGTGCTCACTCGTTCTGGTGCGGGGGTTATTAAATGACCATGGAACACCATTTATATGGGTCCTCTCCATAGGACGATTTTGAAGTTTATGCGAAATGTTTGCGTTGTAAAAAACCTGTCAGAATCTCTCTCAGCGCTAGCATTCCGATGGACGACGAGCAGGGATTCCCTGTGCTTGGTCTTTGTAGCAGACACGTCGGTTCTGGACGGTCTTATGGCCAGGAATAGAGGCATGGAAAAAAGCAGGATGCAAGGGATTTAATGGAACACATTCAGGATCTGGAAGTGAAAATTCGCCTGGTTTGAAGCAAAAAATTGGAATTCAAAAGGGCCCTAACTCGTCTTTTCTCCTTGGCGCACGCAACCCACACGACGGTCAAACTTCAAAACAGTAAGGTTGCTGAGAAGTTGGAGCATTTGGAAGAAACTCCAGGTCTTTGTTATCCACATAAGGTTCGTAAGAATTCAAATTATGATGTTATGAGCAGCAAGATGGAAGAACTCAACAGGAAGATGGACAAGATTAAAAAGTTTATGGTACACTCTGGAAACCATGTTGATCTCAGCAATGAAAAGAACGGGACTGCAAAGTCTGAAGACGCAGTCATGGACCTTGGTCTCCACCCTTAACAGCTCGATGGTTGGCTTCTTTTTGTTTTGGTTTAGTTATGAGTATACCTATGTTTCTATGGTCTCTATGCTTTTTTTTGGAAACTACAGACTGGAAATTCCACGTATGTTTAAGCACTTTCTTAAAAGGTTCCAACTCCCAGTTTTTTTGTATAGAACAGTTCTGTAGCCATATTTTACTTCTGCATTCTCCTACTTGGACAGTTTATAAGGTGTTATAGTTTTCGCATAACTGGGAAGTTTCATGTTAGCTATAAGCACGAGGAAGATGAACAAGGAGTGATGGATGCTACCTTTCTATGGGAGCAATCTTACTTCTCTTATATGTAATTTCCGTTTTTATATATAATCAAAGCTATTTAATCATTTTTGTAAAAAAAAAAGAAAAAAAAATCCTCCATTTTTGTAAAATTCTTTTAAGAGTTGTTGGATGTGTTAGACAACCATCTAGACGTTGTTGATTATTTGATACCACTTAACATGGAACTCATATATCATATTGGGGATTAAGTGAAGATTTAAATACCACTTAGTATGGAACTCATATCTCCCCACAACTACCTTGTAACCTTTGGGATCAAAAGCACAAAACTATTGTGATTTCATTGCTTTGGAGGAGACTACTAATATATATGCATAGATTCATCTTGAAAAGAACAAACCCTAGAGCTAGCTTGGTTTTTGGTTATTGTCATCATGTTGATCCATTCAATATAGCTATAACAAAACCTTAGCAATTTTTTTTTGCTGTGCACTAGGATGCATACCATTGTTAAAATAGTTATTCTATATATATATATATATATTTTAAAAAACATATAAAAACTATTATTATTTTTTAATTAGAAAAAAGAGGGAAAGATTGTACCAAGGGATAAAATGAATTTCCTACATGAATTTGAGAAATATATAATATATATTTCTAATATTTATATAGATTATATATTAATATATAAAAAATAAATTAAAAAAAATATAAAAATTATTATTATTTTTAATTAGAAAAAAACGGAAAAGATTGTGCAAAGGAATAAAATGAATTTATTTCATGATTTTGGAAAAATTGGGGTTAGATTAGGGTAAATGATAGGGGAACGGGCTTGCAGAAGCCATGACGAGATGTGCATTATGTCTTCCACATCGTGAGAAAATAGGAGGGCGAAACCTCTGCGGAAGTTGTTGCGATTGTCAAGCTTCTCACAGGGAAAACATCAGCCTTTCATATCCACTTCATATGTCGCCATGGATTCTCATCCTAATCTTCGAGTTCGTGGATGACGCCGAAAAACGGTTCAGCAAATCGCAGTCTATAGTTTTTTCAAGGGGTTTGAGCTGTTTTCCGAGGGTTTGACACATAGTTGTAAAGTCTTGTTCAACTTCTCAGAGAAACCCTTGTTTCTGGAGGGGCAATCGGCGTAACCATGAACATTTTCATTAAAAAAACCACATCCAAAGGTATGTTATTGCTTATTTCATCTCATTGAGCATCATTATTCAATATCCCGGTCTCTCCATTAAAAATAATGTGTATAGTGGAGTTGAGTTAAAGTCTCTTTGTTAAAAGGGAACTATATATGATCACCAAAACCCATTGGATCTACCCGTGAAATCATTTTCTTATAGTCATTTCAAATTCAGGAAGGAACCATTGTTCAAAGAACAAGCCATGTTTTTTCCGAACGATCCTTTTCCCATGATCATTTTATGGTTTCACCATGTATATACTTAAGTCGAGTTAGAATCTCTCGATTTAAAGAAAACTATGTATGATCAACAAAACCCCTTAAATCTACAAATGAAATTGAGTGAAACCTTTTTGGTTTCATTGTGTATACTCAAATACAATTTGACTAGGAATGTGTCTTAAAAAGAGTGGGAACTAGAATGCTGAGGAGAATGTACTGCCATCTTCTTCCTTGTCCTTTTAAATATTTAATATATTTAATATTAATATAATATACTTTTAATATATAAATATATTATCATGAAACATTATAAATAAACAAACTCATAAATATTATTATAAGCATTTAAAAAAAAAAAATATTATTATATAAATAATAATACAATAATATAATTATATTAACAATTTTTTAAAAACAAACTCAATATGGAGGGAAAGAAAAATTTGGGGAAAAAAATTGAGGGTTTTGCAACAAAGATTGAGAATGCATCTTCCTTTCCATGATGTAGCTGGTCATTTTTCACCAGGGATCGAGGTAGTTTGGATCTCTCTACAGTCGCAAGTCAGGTATGTAATAATAGAAATACCCTGCCACTTGAATGATTCTTTGTTTATGTTCTATATTGTTAATTACAATATTTTTTTCATTTATATATATATATATATATATATAGATATGTGCAACAATAAAGAATTTCAAAACAAGGGTTTAAGATGCAGATCAAGAAAACTCTGACTTCTGAGGAAAATATTCAATCCGAGGGAGGTAAGGATTGTAAATATTGATCCAATTTGTTTGAGGTAATTCTTAAACATTGCTTCCATGGCTAGTGTTTTCCCCAAAATAAAATATTCGAGAAACACAAGGGCTGCAAATATCTGAGGTATGCAAGGCTTTTAAATATTTTATATTTTACCTTTATTCAATAGATAAGATTGCTGGGATTCACTTCTTAGTAAGCAAGCCACAGAAATGGGACTGAATAACAACCAAATGTGACCCAAGTGCAGCTAAAATTTTTCTCCACTTTTTTTGCAGTTTTAGAACAGTCAATATTGGTCTGAGTGAATGAAATGCAATCTCGCACGCATAAGTCAATATAAAGGGCTCAGATTATTGAGCAGCTTCTCCATTGGTTCTATAATCAAGGCACTGTTGTGGGATAAATTCCTATGGTATCCTGTATGGCAGGAAAAATTAGACCGCATTGTATGCACATTTGTTGGGGCATGCTTGCGCATAACCTGAATGCTCCAGCTGCTAATTTATTTGTTGGGTTATAATATTCAACTTACAATCTAATATAACTTACTATTGTGATGCTTGATTCTTGTTAGCTTTTATTTAGTACAGACAAAGATTGGGAGGACATCAAATTTGGAGTTGAGCAATGCATACATCATAGAACATATCATGATTAGGATGCTGAGCTCTAGCAAAAACTTGTGAAACCATAATATCTGCTACCTTGATAATTTGTTCTCTTGTCTCCTTGGAGGACATGGAACGGTCCACATAACCACGATAAAATATCTGAATAGTTATTGCAACCTTTAAGGTTTGGAGGGCATTGATTGTTGTCAATTTTCACTGAGTTGATTAGTGTTCAACAATTAGCAGAAGATGACTTAGAAATCCACTCTTGTGTGCCCTATGATTCCTGTAAGGTAGTTCAATGCCCCTCTCTTTTGTACCCTCCAAATTAGCACAAGATAAATCAACAAAAGCCCTTCAATCAATGTGTATATATGGTAAGCAAAACTTCAATAACCAATGCAACATTCAACAACATCACGCTTCGACCATCATGCCAATTGAAAGAGGTATGGCTCAAGTGATGTTGAGCTCTGTTGGACATTCCATAGATTCATGCCAACTTAAAGAGTCAACCATCAATTCTTTTTCAACATTACCCAACATGGATGCATTTTGACAAGATATTGCTCAGACAACAATGGAAATATTTCCAAAATAAGAATCATGTATGTCCATCTACAGTTTGCTTCATAAGCATATAAAACCTACAAACCCTCAAAACACCGCAACCTCATTCCACATATACCATCACTATTTACGAATGTAAATGCCATCTCAACACCCACTTGGCAATCATATGGTGAATTAGATTGTTATCCTGTGATCTTGGAAGACCTCAGTTAGTTGATCCCATGGAGTGAAGTGGTTTCATGCGTACTCATCTCATCGGGAAAAGTGCACTGGGAAAAGGTGATTTCGATCCCTCCCTCGAATGTCACTAGAGAGTGACACGAGCCTTCGCTCATGTTTCCATCAATATCTATTGCCTAGATCGTAGCTAAGATAATGGCATTGGAATTTTTATGAAGGTAACCATCACACTAACAGAGAGGGGATGGTGCATGGAACCTAAGTTCTTCTAGTTGTCCATCCACTACATATGTTGTTCCGCTAGGGATTTGGAGGCATAGTTAAGGTCCTTCTAAATGATATGACTATGTGGATATAGAACCACCTAATCACGTTCCCTAGGGTAGGTCGAGGACTAGTTGTTGCGCAGGCATTCCTAACTACCATGGTGTGCCAAGGTAGCCTTCACCGCACGCCTGTGGGTGTATGGGATTTCCGGCAAGGGCTTGCAAGTATGGAAACATTATATATTTCATTTCAGTAAAAACATCATTCATATTCTTGGAATCTACAATATGAGAGGACATGTATATCGACCTCGATTACCATTGTTAGGTTTAGTACCGTACTCATGCATGCATACCATAACCCTCTAGGACAAGAGTCCCATTGAATGAATCCATTGTTGTGACCCAAGAGTGCAACACTATAGCGACTAGTTATTGGGAACAAGGATCCGACTCTCCCTACTTATTTTACCCAATGGGTAGAGTCATACCTTCTATAACGGTGCTATAGTCTATTAGTTAGGGATAGATGACATAGGTGAGACTTCTTGGACCGACGCTTGTTATTATAAGTCTAATGTAATTTCACCCTCCTTAGAGAGTCAAACCCTCAAATTCTCCTACTGTTCTATGGACAAGATCGTTCCACCAATCTATGATGTAAAACAATTTCCTCTGGGCCTAAAATGTCTGAACATTTCCTACTTGAGAACAACGACATATCTGAATGTTAAGAGAAGGTTTATATGATCAAATGGAAAAATTAGCGCCATTAACTTTTATGTAACTATGTTAGAGAATTTTTTTTTTGCTCCATGTTGAAGTATAAGAATTAATATAGGTTATCATGTAATGATTATGCCTTGGGTACGAATTTTGTATAAATATTCAATCATCCCTATAGAGATTACTAAGTGAGATCCAATTACATTCACTGGATAATCTATTTGCTAGTCAGTTGTCTAGCATTTCCACTAGTGATTGTGTCCCATGGTTAATGTTCCTTTTTGTTATACTCTTGAATTGGAATTGATATTGTGTTTACTTGGTAGTTAATTCCCTATCCCTGCATTGTCCGATGTGTTACATCATTTCAACATTAAGCACATTTTACAACTTAAGCACTACTAAGTTAAATTTTACACTTCAACATATACCTATTTTCACTAAGATACAAATTGATCTCATGCTTAAATCACAAAACGTGGATAGACCTACCTTATGTTTACAAAGCAATATTTTGAGGTTAAATTAGATATTTTGTCTTTATATGAAATGCAGCTCCATAAAACATAAAGTATTGATGGTCCACAATTTTCTTGTAAGGGCATAAACCTTGGTGAATCATTTTACAGTTCAGAAGATCAACTATAAATATTCGGTGATACTTTTGAAAAAAAAAAAAATTTCTATTGAACTAATATATTTTACAGAAAAAATTGGTGATTTGTTTGCATAAAATTATTTGACCCTATGGATATCCTTTGTGGATTTAAGAATCCTTTTGGGGAAATACAGGAATACTAGCCAAATGGAAAACATTAGCCGTTAAAAGTTCCCCCACCATAAAAGAACTTTAATAAAGTCTGAAAAAAAATGCAATTGCTTTCAATGTTTAATGAAATAGCATAATGAAAACTAGGATCAGTACACATTGCAGGAAATACTTATGATAACCCTAGCAATGACTCAAAATTGCTCTTTACCAATTTGGATTTAAATTTTAACCGTATATGTATGGAATAAAAGAAACTTGGAAAATAGACAAGAAAACTTCCCTCACAACACACAATTTTTCCGTCCCTTAGAATTCTTTATCTAAATTTAAGACCCTTACATTTCTATTTTCCAACTGTAAAGTAACAAAGTGAGATTATGGTCTCATATATGCTATTTTGGCCAAGATGGACCACCATATTTTATGTTTGTCTATTTGCCAATAAGTAGTGGAAGGGTATTTCTTTGTGAAGGAAACATTTAAATAATGGATCTAAACTCTTACACTTGAATTCTCAAATTGTTGAAAGTTATTTTACCTCCGAATGCTTGACTCATTGCTTAACTATTGTTAAACAATATTTTGCAAGTCAATTATTAGATCTGTCAATGAATGTTTCTTTTGATGTCGATGTTCTTTTTACCACATATGGAGAATTAAGCTCTCCTTTGGCAATACATTGTCTAAAGGTGGATAATAATCATATTGCATATGAATAAAGCTATAAATTATTTGTGGTCTTGTTGATATGTTATCTCCTATAGGTCACATAATTCTAGAAATAGATGTTCCATATTTCATTTCTATACAGAATTGCTGTGATTGTTATTTAGTTGTAGTTCAGAGGCATCAATTTTTATCCACTTCTCCTCCCATAGCAAGCGTTACATATTACATCTTGAACCATATGGGTACTGAGAGGTTAACTTTATTTTTGAATGTTGTTCTCCTTGTGTCAGTGTTTTGTTCTTGTTGTGTTCTTCTTTGTAGATAGTGGAATTCATTAATGAGACTTCAAGGGACTAACTCAATGGAAGAGCACCTGCCTTACAGGCTGGAGGTTGGTGGTTTGATTCCTCCATGCCCTATCTACAACAATTAGTGAATAATTCCAGTACAAAATGAGAGATAAATGACCAACAAAATGACAAAAATCAACATATAAATGACCACTTTTGAGTTGGAGACCACTGGTGGCAAATTAGCGGTCATTTATCATGCAACAAAAAATGTGGTCATATTTAGCTTGGTCATTTATAGCTTGTCTTGTGGTCATATATTTGGTCATTAATTGTGACAATTAATGACCAAATATACGACCAAATTAATGACGAAATATACAACAAAATATATGACCACAAGGTAAGCTATAAATGACCAAGTTAAATATGATCGCTTTTTTGGTTGCGTGATCAATGACCGCTAATTTTCCACCAGTGGTCACCAACTCAAAAGTGGTCATTTATATGCGGAATTGGTCGTTTTTTTGGTCATTTATCTCTCATTGTGTACTAGTGATTAAAATTTTTCACCATTAGACAACTATATTTATCGACAAATAAGTATAGAGCTAATAATTCTTTGGATATACAAGTCCCATTTGGTAACAAAGAGGTACTCTCAAGTTGAGGGTGTATATTATGATGAGAATTTCTCCTTATCAGCCATATTAGCCTCTATTCAATTGTTTTTAGCATTCACAATTGTTTATGATTGGGAAATTGAGAAAATGGAAGCCAAAACAACCTTTCTCCTTTGATATCTTAGAGAAGAACCTTAATGCCACAACCAAAAGGATTTGAGGAAAGTGGGAGAGAAAGATTCATGTACAAGTAGAAGAAACCACTATATTACTAGTACAAAATGAGAGATAAGTGGCTAAAAATATGACCAAAATTCACATATAAACAACCACTATTGAGTTGGTGATCAATGGTAGCAAATTTCCGGTATCTTATCATGTGACCAAAAATGTGGTTGTATTTAGTTTGGTCATTTATAGCTTGTCTTGTAGTCATATATTAATGACCAAATATATGACTACAAGACAAGCTATAAATGACCAAACTAATATATGACCAAATTAATGACCAAATATACAACCAAATATATGACGACCACATTTTTGGTAGTCATATATATGACCAAATTAATAAATGACCAAACTAAATACAACCACTTTTTTGGTCGCGTGATAAGATGTCGGGAATTTGCTACCATTGGTCGCCAACTCAAAAGTGGTCATTTCTATGCAAATTTTGGTCATTTTTTTGGTCACTTATCTCTCATTTTGTAATAGTGAATATTGCAATATCATTAGTGCACGAAGGAATCAAACCACCAACCTCCTACTTGTAAGGCAAGGATTCTTCCATTGAGATAGCACCCTTTAAGAATTTGGGAACCTAATAGTTGAGGTGAAATTACTTAATTTGCATTAAACAAAAATTTCCACATAAGGTGAGCTCAAAAACATGCTAAATTCTAGAGAACAATAGTGAATCTGATAGTGTGCATTGTGCATATGCTTCTTCCAAGGTACACTTTCATGAGATTTTCTATTTGATATAAAGAGTGTAAAGTATGGATAAATAATCAATACATGAGGTGGATAAATTGTAGAAGGAACTAGCATATATTTGATAATGAGAAAAGGCGAGCAATTATGAGATGAAGAAAACATGGTATTATTCAAGATCCCAATGATATATATTCTTAGAAGAGGCTTGGTGATCATATTCTTGTATGACTAACATTTGCATTGGAATGAAAGTGTGTATGCAGGATCATGTGATAATAAAATTTGATACCAATTAATCTATGATGATGACATAACATTTTTTAATGTAACCTATTAACATGTTCCAAAAAATAATAATATGTATGTTTCCTTAAAAAAATTACTTGATTCTTTTACTGGTTCAATTTAGACACTAGCTCTTACAAATTGAGTTGTCTCATATACATCAATTTGGTGTCTAGTTGGGCCATAACCTTAAAAATATATTATTTATAATTTATAACTAAGGGTCAATTTCAAATCATGAATTTCCTCCCACACAATATCAAGTAGCTGATAAAAGAACTTATTCAACATAACTGCAAACGATGTATGTATTCATGTGTATGCAGTCCAAGGGGTTAGATCAACCAGTTGTCACTAATGTTACTCAGCATTTGGCTAGTTCCATGCCAACATGTGCCCGATTCTAATCTCCCTAGGTGATGCGCACTAGTCTACGCCAATGGGTTTACTAGGGATGTCGTCCACAAATTTGGGAAAGCATCCCTTGGGATTCCCCAAAAGGTTTTCCTTAGAAAAATAATAATTAGAAATATAAAAAATATATCAATGTATATAAATGTATAAATCTATGTATATACAGCTTGTATAATGAAAATCAGAGTAGAGAATAGTCAAATCATGAATTCCCTCACATGCAACATCAAGAATCTAACAATAGTTACCTTATCAACATAACTGCGAACCATATTTTCAATATCACCAACAATACTCTCTAGATGTTCCTCTGCAATATCCAAAAGTATATTGGCTCATATCTATATGCTAGTGCATTACAACTTCAATCTATAATGTCAAATTCAGATAAATAACACAAGAATGTCCAAACTTACCTACAACAACCTTTGTCAAACCAAGAAGATCAACGATTATTATATCAACAACTGTAAAACAAAAAAGGAAAATGGTAAGCCAAGACACTAAACGAACATAAATATTTTCCTTAACAGTGGTTATCAAAATACATAAAAATGAAACATCATTCATAATCCAATTAATGAATAAATTAAGCAACTTGAATCTTGCAACAAATTAATGAAATCCAAATGACCCGGTTTTGTTTCCAAATGACATAAATTTGACTGCACATAAAATGTAAATGTTCTTTTTGCAATATAATGCTTAAAGAATCATCAAAAGAACCCAAAAAACACCTTTGACTATGCTTAATAAATGTTAATATTATAGGAGACACACAAACATAAAAAATATAGTTTTCAAAGGCCTCCAAGTTGCTTCAATTCGTGGCCATCTCACATGATCAACTTATCCCCTTCAGGTACTCTCTACATGCTCCAAGACATCTCTTATGATATAAACATGACCTAAACAAGTAAATAGGAGAGGACATTTACAAGAATCATATTCAAGTCATTTGGATCACAACACCATAGGGAGTCAATTTTCTATTCCAATCTCTTTTGTAGCTGAGAGAATAAGACCACCCTTTAGGACCAGAGCCTTGACCTTCATTTAGTCATTTCTATTTGTTTGTCTCTAATATACCTTCAAGCAAGAAGTTGTTCATGAAGGTGAGATTCAAAGAACATTGTGCACAATCGTATCAAGAAATCTTCCCCGAGTGTAACACTCTCAAAATGATAGACACCATACCTACTTGGAGAAGGAAAAGATCATTGTAAATGGAGACCATTACAAAAAAATAAAGGTTAGAGAGTGGTCGAAAATGAAAATAAAACTTATAATATAGACAAGGTTGATGGGTTAAAAATTAGAGAGGCATGGAAGCTAGTAATTCACCCTTTAAGGAGAATCACTGGGCAAGAACGACCATTTCTAAGGGTCGACCCTAAATAAGCTTCCAGCTGGAATAATTTATTATAAAGGATGTAAATATCCACTAAGTGAAAAAGAATCCTGATGATGATCTTTGGCTTTGGAACAAAGCATCGAGGCATTAAAACACAAGACAATTTCCTTCTATCTCAAAATCACTACTGCATAGAGATGTGTAACTTATCTTGTCATAACGTCTAGTAACCATACTTTGAAATACAATGTTGCTTCAACTTCTTCAACTTTTTCATGTCCCCCACAAGGATATATACACTGAAATATAAAATCAATAGGGTGACCTTTTTAGTAATATCCTTAAGTTATCTTAAGCCCAAGGGAATTAATCAAACCATTGTGTAACTTTGATAAACAAAATATTATTCCATGGTTGGTCAGTTAATCAAGTTATCTTGAATTGAAAAGGATAACTTGATTAACTGAACATAGATCATAGATCCTTGGTAGAGGAAAAAATATTTAAGTTCTCAAATGGAAAAGTAACAAATAGAGAAACTCATAGGTCCTTCCCAAAAGTAAAATTCAAGGATTTTGGAACCTTTATGTAAGAAAGCATTAAACACCATCAAATCAAAAGAAACTCAAGGTGCAAAACTTTAACAGTATGGTGCAACTTTACATACTTTAAATCATCTTTCCCTTAATAAAACCAAAGACAATAGGTACCTACCATCAGGAGAATATATGCTAAGATGAATCGGTATAGGAGAAATCATTTTGGAGCACCCTTTCCTCTTTTAGTTTCTTCATAAATCTCATTACGCACTCTAGCTACAAAATGCCAAGCAAAATATACCTTTATACATGTTGAACTAAGAAGTTCCATGCTTTAGATCAAATAAAAGGAATGATAATTTTTATTTCCAAGTAAACGGTGCACAAATTGAGAAACCAACCTAACTGATAATTGAATAGCCAAATCTGATCTGAATACAAGTACTTATGTCCAATGGCTCGTGGTCTAGTCATAAAGGTACAATATTTATTGTGATGATGATACAGGTTCAAGCCTCATTGGGCATGCTCCCATGTGTTTTTTCCAGTGGTCTCGGTCTAGTAGTAAAGGTAGAATGCTTATTGTGGTGATGATACATGTTCTAGTCCCATTTGGCATGCCTATGTTAACATAGGTTTGTGATGATGGGTAAGGAAATGAGGATGGGTTGAAGTCTTTGGTGACTATTGTATCTTGATGGCATAGATGTCCCTTGAACATGATGACTTATCCAAAACGTGATCCAAGTTTGATAGTGTACTACCTTGTGTTTATATGGGTAGTTTCCCCACTACCTACTAAAACAAAAAACATACTTCTTCCAACATGAATGAGGTGTGCATCTCATGGAAATTTGCTGACAACATCCATAAGAAAAAAATGCTCATTAGGGGAGTCACATCCCGTGTAGGTTCACGTGATTTTGTTTGCAAAGGTAGCACATTTATAATGCAGAGGAGCAACAAAGAGAACATAATATTTGACAACCTAGGCTTAAAACACTTTAGAAACTTTACACATATAGAAATCATGCTTAATTGTTTCAGGTTTGCAACAAACCACAATAGTCAATTGTTAACCCCATGGAATGCAATCAATCATTTACAAATAACCTTTGATGGAGAACCAACCATGAAAGTACTTGAGCATTCTACGATGAACATGGTTTCCAAATATCATGATAGTTCTGAAGTCATTGTGTTTTGTGATCTTGAACAATTTAGTTCCTATTAAGACAATTGACCATTGAACTAGTTGGATGGATCTTGTCATAAAGTTCCTTTCCTTAGTAGTCAATAAGTGGTTTCCCACAAGGTCATTTCCAGTCTTTATGAATGGGTCCTTAAGTATCCAAAATTATCTTTACCCAATAATCTTCTAGAATCATTTGATAGTGTAGTAAAGGTTGGTTAGTCAATTGCACAAACTCTTTGGATGTGCCCACATTCTTGTTTTGCAAATGATCCCATATACGAAAAGTTGTCCTTTCTAGGAATTTTCCCACAAAGGAAGAAATTGATCCAAGTTGTTCTTGATCCATTGAGATCCCCAATCTCATCAATAATCCACCTTTCCCATTGTTGTTGTGAAGATACCAACTATGATGTTGGACCTTGTTACCACCAATTTTGTATGGGTGTTCACCAACTCAGGAGTGGGTCTGGCTTAAGGTATCTAGGCACTTCTTAGGTTTTGGATAGCTGTAAGTTTTAGTAGTATGTATGGGGAGTCTCGTGCCTTATTCCAGCATTCAAATGAAGTTATGGGAACTAAACAGGCCACCTGCATCCATCAACAGTTATGAAAGGAAGATATGGGATTTCTTCTCTCGGCATACAACAACATACAATGTGTTGTGTCAGCCTCTATCTCCATAATTTTCTCAGATAACAGTTTCAAAACACCTTGTAGTGGGGGACATCCTCCTAAAAGATGGAAATCTTGTCACAATCTAAGGATTAATACCTTAGCTGATAGGACCAATTCTCCTGTTGGATACCCTGTCTGCTGTTGGAGAAAAGTTTACACTAGTTTGAAGTGACATTTGGAAACTATTGGGCATGTCTTGGTATTGTACAAGTTGATTCTTAATTTCCTTGGAACGCCCATCCTGCAAAAATACACATACATGTTCTCATCACAAGAAGAATATCACTATACAACAATGAACAAGTATGAAGAGATACCTACAACAATTTGAGATAATAGTTTGTGCCTACGCATAAACTCACAGGAAGGGAAAGTTACACATTGTTAGGGTGATTCATTGAGGTGCAATGTCATATGCGTGGATTGTATTAAGATCTAATAATAGTAATAATCTTTCTAAGTTAAGAATGGTCGTTCTGTGTGATTGATGGCATAGCAAATTCAATCATTTTATGTGAACTCCTTTCAACCACTTGAATAATTCTATGCACCACTGAAAGAACACCAAATCTCACTATCTATCTACCTTTTAAATTCCTGCATCCTCTCTACAAGTGTTGCTTGCTCATAGTTTGTACTTTCTATGGATTGTTATGCATAGGTTAATACCATAAAATAGTCATGTAAAATGTTCAGATTTTCTACTTGCCTTTACCACAAACACATATTCTGACAAATTGTTATTTAAACATTGACTTCTTATTGTATGTATCTAAATCTTAAAAAATTGAGGAGAATTTATCATGTAATCTTGTTTGCAATGAGTTTCAATGTAAGTTGTGAGTTTAGGTCATAAATAATACTAATTAAGAACAACACATAACACGAACCTAGTGAATGTATTGTTCCATATGGTGCAACAACACATAACCCTAATGATATTCCATGGTCCAAGGAAAATTAGTTGTCTCCTAAAACAACACTCTACACAAGACATGACATTCTCCTAGTGGAAATAGGAACTGTGCAAAAATTGTAAATTCAAATAAATGAATTTCTTCGAACATAATAAGTAGAAGATACCTGCTTAAAATAACAGAGATGAGCATCCATTGTTCCACTTACAACTTCCAAGAATTCAAACCTTTTCTTGGCCTCAATATTTGAAAGAGCAGTCACCTAAATCATATACATTAAATTTAGGAAGCCTAAAATCAAAACAAAAAATTCCCTCCACATATAGAATTGTAGTTAAGTACAACAATTTTATATATGAGAAATGATTTGTTTTCTTCTCTTTTGAAAAAAATTACAAGGTAAGTGAGTAAATGGATACATACTAGATTGAAGCAATTTTTCTAAAATGTTGATTGTGCATTATGTAGTTCTTGTAGTTCAATTTATAGAAGGAATCATCATGATAACTTACATTTCTTTTTCAGGTTGATTCTTAAGTGCAGTTATGGCTGGATAATAATGTTGTATTGATGTAGTAGTCTTATTTAGCTGATGTTTCAAAATAGGGGATACCTTTTGATTTATACCACGTTATTGCTTTCAACTCAGAAACTTATACCACAATTGCAATAAAATTGCATAAGTAAACTTGGGAGAGAAAACAAAAAATCATTCCAAGCAGTAACAATATGCAATAATGTCAAATCAAGAATACAAGCAATCATAATTTGGAATAATTACCACTCTAATATCCCCCCCATCCACATCAATTTTGTTGCCAAGCAACATAAATGGATACGTTTTGGCTTATGTTGGGATGACTTGTAGAAAGATACGCCAATTCAAGAAGTCATTCCATTAACACTACCACTAATATTTGCTAATATCTATAAAAAATAACATGTTTACAGTTTTTCTTGGTATTGATTGTCCAACAATCAAAACAACAAAAAATAAAAAATTCCCCAATTTGCAACAAAACCTTCATAGAACTTTAGAAACAATCACTTTCAAACCCAAAAATGTGCTTGAAAAGGCTCAAGGAAATTAAAAGGAAAAAATCATAGATAAAACCCTTTTGATATAATAAAATACTCATTAGTGTTGAGATATTGTAACTTCAAAGAATATTATATTTGTACTTTATTATTCCGGAGATGTTTCATTCCTCCGTGAAGATCTTATTGTATATCCGGAGATGTTTATTCCTCCGTCGGAATGTGGTAACTCGGGTTATTAGACTTCCCTAAGAGGGGTCGGCCCAGTTAGTTGTAGTGGGGTATTTAACCTATTGGTTAAATACGAGCCTACGTGTACTTGTGTAAAATACATATCAGAGTAGTGTATAAATAGAGGAGGTGTGTTCCTCATTATACACACTCACTCACTTGAGAAAGGCGCATTTGTGGAGGAGAGGTCTGCTATGGAGGAGAAGGAGCTTATGCTCAGGGTTTGCATCTTTGTATATTGTTGGTCATCTATATTGAGGAAGCTTTGCTGGGTTTTCTACCCCATGAGGGTTTCCCAGGATAAATCTCTGTCTCTTGTGTTTATGCTATGCTTGTTGTTTCTTCAGTGATCCTGTATATGCTATTATTGTGAAATGGAATGTAATGCTGCTATTTTCTGTCTTAGCATATTGAATTTTAACATGGTATCAGAGCTAACCTGAAGGAAGACAAGGTATGGCACTAAAGACACTTGCTTTACTTACGACAATTTGAAGGTTAGGGTTTTACATAGCAAAAACCAGTCATCGTAGCACTTTCGCTATAAATTCGTTTTGGCGAAGTTTTCGGATCTGAAATTGTTACAGGACGAAGCTAACATCTCCAGGTACCTTGTGTCCAAAGGAAAACCTCTAATTCGTTGTACTTTGTGATTTATGATCTGTACAATATAGGGTTTCTGCCTCTTCCAGATCTGAGTCAAAATCAGGTGACCTTGGGAAAAAGGTCATATCTTGGGCTAGGAAGCTCCAAATGAAATTTCGTAAAAAGTGACAGGTAGTACACAGTCTGCAATATCTCAAAAAACGTTTTCAGAGGCCGAAGTGGAACCAGTGACACGTGGCACTCCGTACAAGTGCGCTCTCCTGTATTATCCCATAAACAGGTCACGTTGCGACACTTGGAATAACTCTCTCTCAGAAAATCCAATTGAGGTCAGACCTGTCAGGATGGAAATATAACAGGCCGAGCTATCTCAGAAAACTTTTTCAGAGGCCGAAGGTCAAACAGTGACACGTGGCACGCCGTACAAGTTCTCTCTCCTGTATTTTCCCAAAACAGGTCACGTTACGACATTTGGCATAACTCTCTCTCAGAGAATCCAATTGAGGTCAGACCTGTCAGGATGGAAATCTAACAGGTCAGGCTATCTCAGAAAACTTTTTCAGACCCTGTGGATCAAAAATTTCGGAGTTACACCAGAAACAATCAGGTACATATTTCTGTCAAAACAGAATTATTTTTGGTACCTTCATTCATGGCTTCCGGAATTTAGGGCTTTGAAGAAAGTTGGAATTTTTGTAATCGGAGAACACGGCTGGATGCTACTCATCAAAATAGAAATTTAGAGACCAAGATCAGAATTTTTGGTTGGGCAGAAGACCGGGCTTAATTAGACCCTAGTTCGGGACTTTGATCAGAAAAGCGGAAAATTAGGGCTTCTGTAAAAATGGGAATTTTTGAAATCTGTGACCACGGCTGGAAGCTCCTCAGAATAATAGAAGCTTAGAGCTTTGGATCAAACTTTTTGATGGGGCAAAAGAGTGGGCTTCATCAAACCCCAGTTCAGGGTCACGTCCAGTGAATCCGAAAGATTCAAAGGCAAAATTGAGGAGTAAAACTTTGCAGTTTTCAAATTCTAAATATATCAGTTTGATCAGCTCATCAAGGCACATATTTCTATCCTTTCGGAAGTCTGAAATTCAAAGTTTGAACTTTTGGGGTTTCTCTGACAAACCCATATCCAGCTCCAGGTCCAGTTCTTGCAAATCAAGTGGATAGGGTTAATCCTAGAAGAAGATGGATTGGTCACCTGCATAAGTGAAGGAGTTCCTATTTCAGAGGAAGAAGAGGCTAAGGCTTTACATAAGGAGATTACAAGCGATCTCGATAGGTATGACTCATCGAGGTATGTTTTGAGATTTGTTCATGATTAAGTTTATGGTATGTTTGTCTTCATGTTATTACAGTTAGTACAATCTTGATTTTAGATTTGTTGTATCACCTTAACAAAATTATGAATGCATGATAGAAGATATTCATTGGCTAGGGTGTTGACACTTATGATTGTACTAATGCATTATGGTGTTGTGTGAGGTTGATGTTGTCTGCTAACAAGATACAGGTACATCACAAAAGACAAATCAGGCTCCATGACCATGAAAACATGAAGACAAAGACTCATCCATAATCTTTGTTCTACTTACGAGGTATGTATGACTTTGTTATATTATGCTTGACCTATGAGACATGCAGGTTCTAGCTCAGGATCTCTAAATCATTGAAGAGGTTGTTTAGGTATGTTGTACATAACCAAGTAGGTATACTAATCCAGGTATGTTTCCCATGAATCTTACCTTGTGTTAGGATCCCTTATATAAGTATACTTGGAATGATTGGTTATGCTTATTCATAAAGTTAGTAATCAAGGGATTATGCATATTATATCTTTTATCAATGATATGCATGAGTAAAAGAAGACTTCCCTGAAATCTTGAATACTAATGTTTATTAACTATAATCATGACTATACGTTTTCAAGATTATTTAGTACTATAATGTTTTGATAGCATTTAGAATAAACTAATGAGTGTATGTTTGTGTATGAGATCATGAGGATGATTCTTGAGCATGCACAGTGGTACAGAATGAATAGAAGTTCAAAAACATACAGAAGATCAAGCGGGAGGCAGCCACACAAACATAAAAGATAAGTATTTGAGTTGCTATTTGAAATAGTAATGATATTGCCTGCATGCATATTTGTATTCCTAGAATATATAATGCTGAGTGTAAACATTCATAGAGAATTGAACAGTATACAACTAATGTGCATATGTTTGGACAAACATTCCATTGTTGCTTGTCTAGAATGAAACCTCTTTGCTGACATGCTGAGAGTTGTGCACACTCTCGATAGTATGTTCTGGTAGAGATGGAAGGCATCTAGATAGCCACTGTATGCATACAGGATATGGGAAAGTGTTGTGCCTCACTATGTAAATGATATCTGTATGCATAATGGGTTATCTTTTGATGATTATGAAGTATTACTAATCATGTACTTAATTTTGATTTGTAGGAAAGGTCATGAAGAATGATGGACACCGTAAAAGTGGTGGATGTTCAAACAAGAAGATTTACAAATCAAACAAAATATAGAAGGCTCATGGCTAGAAGATTCTCTTAGAAAGGGGAAGAGAATCACGACAAGATGTTTGCTCCAAGTATGGTGTAATTAAAGAAGAAGTATGAATCAGGTTCTGTATAGGTACCTAGGATCGATAATAATTTGATAAGCTTAATGATCACCATGGGTGATGTGGATCTCAACCTTTGCTACAAGGTTGAATATGATACACATATGACATGGATGCAAGAAGGAACTCACCACAGAGTTCGAATGATATTGAGGCTCATTAGACCCATCTAACGAGAGATGGCACAGATAGATATGCAGAAGATCATTCAATGCAGAAATGAAAAATGAAAGATCTCAATCTGATGCTTTACTTCCTAGGTCTGGAAGTATGGCAAGGCTCAGAAGGAATATTTCTCAACCAGGATGAGAAATATGACTTGAGGTGTTGGAATGGCCACTCTTATGGATTCCAACTTGAAGCTGTTAGGGGATAACTCATCAGAGTTAGTGGATATAACTCTGTACAGTCAATTTATTGGGTCTTTGATATATCTAACATATACTAGGTTAGATATATGCTTTGTTATGAACACCTTGAGTTAGTATCTAGTGGAAACTAGATGTGTTTACCTGATAGTTGCAAAGTATGTGATGAGGCACATAAAGGACACGATAGAATTTGATCTATGCTATCTTGAAGATCATGACTTCAGATGGCTATTCAGATTCTGTTTGGGCAGGAAGTGTATCAGACAAGAAGAACACATCGAGAGGATGTTATTGTCTGGGATTAGCCATGATCTCGTGGTTTAGCTGGAAGCAGTCTAGTGTGGCTCTCAGCACAAGCGGATTATATGGCTTCCTGCTCTGCTAGTTGTGAAGAAGTTTGGCTTTAGGATTGTTTGACTTAGAGATAGAACCAACTGAGATCCTATGTGATATTTAGAGTTGTATCAAGATGACATAGAATCTAGTGTTCCATGATAAGTCAAAGAACATAGGGAACTAACAAGATATGACACAGAAAGGAACTCTAAAAGTTTGAATTTATAACAGGTTACCGTTGTACTAACCAAGCCTCTACGTCAAGTGAAGAAGTTATCAACCAAACCTCCGTCTTGAGTGAAGTTTGAATACTTCCGAGACAAGCTTGATGTAGTTCAAAAGGACCCTCCTCGAAAGGGGGAGTAGTACAGTCACTACTGATGAGATTGTCTCATCGAACAACAAGGTCGATGATGAGGTAACCTGTTCTCTACACCCAGTTACTTAGAAATATTTAGATTTAGGACTCTCTTACTTAGAATATTTAGTTTTACTTATACATGCTTTTGATGTTAGATGTATTAGTAAGAATACATGCTAGATATGATGTATACATGTTTTGATGTATTAGTAAGAATACATGCTAGTTGTGATGTATACATGTTTTGATGTACACATGTTTTGATGTGATTAGTGATATGTACACATGTTTTGATTTGATGTGTACATGTTTTGATTAGTGATGTATACATGTTTTGATGTACGCATGTTTTGATGTGATGTGTACATGTTTTGATTAGTGATGTATACATGTTTTGATGTACACATGTTTTGATGTGATGTGTACATGTTTTGATTAGTGATGTATACATGTTTTGATGTACGCATGTTTTGATGTGATGTGTACATGTTTTGATTAGTGATGTATACATGTTTTGATGTACACATGTTTTGATGTGATGTGTACATGTTTTGATTAGTGATGTATACATGTTTTGATGTACACATGTTTTGATGTGATGTGTACATGTTCTGATTAGTGATGTATACATGTTTTGATGTTTTGATGTGATGTGTACATGGTTTGACGTGATACATGATTGTACCTGTATGGATAAGAATACAGTTGAGGGGATTGGATCATCCCTGGACTTTCAGTCCTAAAGAGAACCGTAGACGTAAGGTCTCCGAGAATGAAGTCCTTAGTGGACAGTTGAGGGGATTGGATCATCCCTGGAATTTCAGTCCTAAAGAGAACCGTAGACGTAAGGTCTCCGAGAATGAAGTCCTTAGTGGACAGTTGAGGGGATTGGATCATCCCTGGACTTTCATTCCTAAAGAGAGCCGTAGACGTAAGGTCTCCGAGAATGAAGTCCTTGATGGACTTGAGGGGATTGGATCATCCCTGGACTTTCAGTCCTAAAGAGAACCGTAGACGTAAGGTCTCCGAGAATGAAGTCCTTGATGGACTTGAGGGGATTGGATCATCCCTGGACTGTCAGTCCTAAAGAGAGCCGTAGACGCAAGGTCTCCGAGAATGAAGTCCTTAATGGACTTGAGGGGATTGGATCATCCCTGGACTGTCAGTCCTAAAGAGAGCCGTAGACGCAAGGTCTCCGAGAATGAAGTCCTTGATGGACTTGAGGGGATTGGATCATCCCTGGACTGTCAGTCCTAAAGAGAGCCGTAGACGTAAGGTCTTCGAGAATGAATTGTGGTGGGATTAAATCATCCTTGGACAGTAAATCCAGTAATTCCGAAAGGAAGGATAGTCCTAAATGAATTGTGGTTGGATTAAATCATCCTTGGACAGTAAATCCAGTAATTCCGAAAGGAAGGATAGTCCTAAATGAATTGTGGTTGGATTAAATCATCCTTGGACAGTAAATCCAGTAATTCCGAAAGGAAGGATAGTCCTAAATGAATTGTGGTTGGATTAAATCATCCTTGGACAGTAAATCCAGTAATTCCGAAAGGAAGGATAGTCCTAAATGAATTGTGGTGGGATTAAATCATCCTTGGACAGTAAATCCAGTAATTCCGAAAGGAAGGATAGTCCTAAATGAATTGTGGTGGGATTAAATCATCCTTGGACAGTAAATCCAGTAATTCCGAAAGGAAGGATCGTCCTAAATGAATTGTGGGATTAAATCATCCTTGGACAGTAAATCCAGTAATTCCGAAAGGAAGGATCGTCCTAAATGAATTGTGGGATTAAATCATCCTTGGACAGTAAATCCAGTAATTCCGAAAGGAAGGATCGTCCTAAATGAATTGTGGGATTAAATCATCCTTGGACAGTAAATCCAGTAATTCCGAAAGGAAGGATCGTCCTAAATGAATTGTGGGATTAAATCATCCTTGGACAGTAAATCCAGTAATTCCGAAAGGAAGGATCGTCCTAAATGAATTGTTGGACTAATCATCCTTAGACAGCAAATCCAGGAGGGATAGTCTTAAATATGATTGTGATTGGACTAATCATCCTTAGACAGCAAATCCAGGAGGGATAGTCTTAAATATGATTGTGGTTGGACTAATCATCCTTAGACAGCAAATCCAGGAGGGATAGTCTTAAATATGATTGTGTGATGACGATGCTGCTGATCATATGATGACGATGCTGCTGATCGTGTGATGACGATGCTGCTGATCGTGTGATGACGATGCTGCTGATCGTGTGATGACGATGCTGCTGATCGTGTGATGACGATGATGCTGATCGTGTGATGATGATGCTGCTGATCGTGTGATGACGATGCTGCTGATCGTGTGATGACGATGCTGCTGATCGTGTGATGACGATGCTGCTGATCATGTGATGATGATGCTGCTGATCGTGTGATGACGATGCTGCTGATCGTGTGATGACGATGTTGATGATCGTATGATGACGATGCTGATGATCGTGTGATGACGATGCTGATGATCGTGTGATGACGATGCTGATGATCGTGTGATGACGATGCTGATGATCGTATGATGACGATGCTGATCGTGCTGCTGTTGATAGTGTGATGATGATGCTGTTGATCGTGTGATTACGATGCTGATGATCGTAATGCTGATATTGATGTTGACATTGATGTACCAGTAACTGTTTGAGTTACTGATGAAGACAAATTGAAGAAAGCTTCCAATGATTTATAGATGTATCATGTATGATGTTGATGACTCCTTGCTCGTGCAGATGTTGTTATAATATCCTTCTCGTTAAGGGGGAGTGTTGAGATATTGTAACTTCAAAGAATATTATATTTGTACTTTATTATTCCGGAGATGTTTCATTCCTCCGTGAAGATCTTATTGTATATCCGGAGATGTTTATTCCTCCGTCGGAATGTGGTAACTCGGGTTATTAGACTTCCCTAAGAGGGGTCGGCCCAGTTAGTTGTAGTGGGGTATTTAACCTATTGGTTAAATACGAGCCTACGTGTACTTGTGTAAAATACATATCAGAGTAGTGTATAAATAGAGGAGGTGTGTTCCTCATTATACACACTCACTCACTTGAGAAAGGCGCATTTGTGGAGGAGAGGTCTGCTATGGAGGAGAAGGAGCTTATGCTCAGGGTTTGCATCTTTGTATATTGTTGGTCATCTATATTGAGGAAGCTTTGCTGGGTTTTCTACCCCATGAGGGTTTCCCAGGATAAATCTCTGTCTCTTGTGTTTATGCTATGCTTGTTGTTTCTTCAGTGATCCTGTATATGCTATTATTGTGAAATGGAATGTAATGCTGCTATTTTCTGTCTTAGCATATTGAATTTTAACAATTAGACACACTCCAATTTGGCAATATCAATGATGGTGTTTCACTAATATCTTATCCTCTCTTAACCCAATGGTTTTGATATGTGTAATGCCCCTAGAATGATTGTGGACCTTAAGGTCACCTGTCAAGTGACCCGGATGAACAACTTCGATATAGTGGTCTCCTTAGCCTTGTTATGTCTTAAATGATTGAGGAAAACTTGAAGATTTGAATGACGACAATAATTGATAAATGAAATAAGGAATTAAATTATATGTGTGGAGTGGTATAATTGATTGATTAGTTCTTGCTTAATGATTAGCCTTGATTGATCAAGTCAAAGTGCAGTAGGATAGTTACAGTCCTAGCTCTACGACTTGGGAGGACGCAACTGAGATGGGTCATAGCTTTCTATTTTTTTTATTCTGAACTTCGGGACGAAGTTCTAAATAAGTAGGGGTGTATGTAGTGCTCCTAGTCTACTGTAGACATTGAGGGCACTTGCTGAGTAACCCGACTGTTTGAAACATTAATAAAATAACCCTATGATTTTATTTTGAGTATATTTATGATTACGATTGATTGATATATGTGCATTTGGGTAGTTATTGTGAATGGACGATTTCATGTTGTTTAACGATTAACTTTGATATGAAAACTGTAGATATGAATGATCATTAACGACTAGCTTTGCACTTGATTATGTGATTAGACGAATGAGTAATGATTGAGTAAATTATAGATGCTCAATGAAGAAGCATATTTATAAATCAAATTGTGATTATTGAGGACAATGCTACTAATTTACGTTTGTGAGAAATGTGTGTAGCGACAGGTGAAACGGTTCACCGACGGACACACAAAGGAATATGAAGGGTCATAGAGTACGGGTAAATCACACACAGGGAGAGTGACGATGATGTCGACTTCCGACGGAATACCATGCTTGAGCAGATAAGCACTAATCTGCTTGTTCAAGAGGAAAGCATAAGGGCGTACGAGGTGGGCCACAACGGAGCTGGTCACGTACGAGTTGGGGGGCATGCAGTGAGAATGGACTCACTCCTCAACGCCATTAGTCCCTAATAGTGTGTAGACGGAGGATGGAAGGTAACGGCTCCTTAAATCCCTACATGAAGTTCCCGCAAGTCAAAACGAAAGGATGACGGAAGAAGGGCCCGACGGTGCGGTACCTTGTCAAGAACGGAAAGAGTGGACACAAGGACCCAACGATGTGGTACCTTGCTGAAGAATGGAAACTACGAATGACTGGACCCAACGGAGTGGTGCCATGTCGAGGAAATAAAATTAAGGAACAGGGAAGCCCAACGGCGCGCCATCGGGGTCCTAGTGAAAATGATTGTTAAACTTAACTACATAAAAACATATAAGTTTGCACCTAGAACATTACTTAGAAATGCATTTGAGTACTTTAGGCATTTGCACATAAATGATTACTTTGGCATTTAAATAATATTAAGTGTTATTTAGGAATTTGCACATAAAAGAATATTTTGAGCATTTAAAATAATATAAATCCTTATTTTAGGAGCAAAGTAGAATCCTAAGCATGGACACCTAGTCAACTTCACTTACACCTCAAAACTAGGAGTTAAGTAAAATATCTAGGGGACAAACATGAGCAATCTTAGGAATGATGGTGCAACTCTTAGAAAAAATGACACATGGATGGGTGAGTATTATTAAATTGGAAATTTAATAAAATATGTATTTATGCATGAAGCGACATGTGTCGCATGGAATGGTCTTTTAAAAGGAAGGCTTTGGGAATGGGTAAAGCACCCAAACCCTGGATGACTATCGTAATTTTGAGTTACCTCACGACTTGTTGCTATTGAGGGTTTGGTTGGAAACTTTGGTGGGGGGGGAATCCCAAGCTGAGTTTCCCAAGTGAGTGTGTGAGCTCTACAACCCAAAGCTTGGGGGAGGCCATGCGACTGAAAGCATGAGCCTATGGTTGGGCGGCAAAGCTAACGGTTGCTTCTCCAATGGTTAAACGAGCTTCTGCTGGAGGGGCACAACGAGCAAAACGGACGTCAAGGGAAAGCGAGATCAGACTAACGACGACGACTACTCCTCCAGCAACAGATTCAGGTATTGTGTTTTTGTTAGTTCTCGAATTTGATAAGTTTTATTAATAATTATGCATCATAATGGTTATATTGTGTTTTAAGTTTCTAATAATTTTTAAGTAAGTCCAAAAGGGGGGTCCCTACAATATGTGTGAACATTTTTATAAATATGTCCTTCTAATGTTGATAAACAAATGGAATCAACAATATGGAAAGTAGCATACCTTATTAAGAAATTCCTTTGCCATTTTTCCAAGTTATCAAATGACTTAAACAAATTTACATCATATACAAGAACACATTAGTCTTCCTTTGCATATCAAATAGTTATTCTGAAAGTGAAGTCTCTTCGTCCATTAACATAAATGGTATGTGTATTTCTAGTTATTGATGAGCAATTTAATGCCGCAAATGAATTTTATGTTGAATTTTGTTGATGGGTAGTGTCCCTTTTTCTTGACTTTAGCCTAGGAGAGAGATAAACAGATATATAACTGGTTTTTTTATTGTCTTCTATTGGCCAAAATCCATTGATAGTAGAGGGGGAGAGAGAGAGAGAGAGAGAGAGAGAGAGAGAGAGAATAACATGCCAACAACTTGCAAGTAATGAATAAGGAGACAAAGGGATTGGTGCCTTCAATATGTTAATTTAGTGAATAACATAAAAATAAAGAAAATCAAGGTCTAAAATATGTCTTGACATGTAGCCTCTAGGAATACTCAAAATCAGAGATCAAAATTTCATCTCAAACTCATAAGCCTCCAATAGAAGAAGTCCCATTTCATTGGTTGTGAGGTGGTAATTATAGTGACATCTCAATGTTGGATGTATGTGATCAATTTAGAGGGTTGACCTGTAGATTACTCTCTTGCACTGCTAAATGTAGAGGGAAGGTTGAACTCAAAGCTGAAGTTGAAGATGGTGGTGTAGGAATCGAATTGATGTATTTCCTATCATACAAGATTGAAATAGGAGCGAACGAGATGTTGATACATGTTTCCCTTGCATAGAAAACTACACCTTCTTTAGTGAGACCATTTGGAAATGGAATCTCTCTCTCTCTCTCTCTCTCTCTCTCTCATTTGATATGCAATGTTTAAAATCCAACTAATGGGTGGTACAATGCATAGTTTCTCTTTGATCCACTCTAGTTTATTCAAGTAAGCCTTTGTTCATGGATTCTCCTTGAGGCTAACTTGGAGCTTGTTACTACCCAAAATTTAAACTAAGTGATGAATTTCCTAAAAATCATTTTGAAACCTTGAGGGAACTAAGAGGGTCTACCCACTATCACCACAATGGATCATTGCCTCACCTTGGGATTCCTCTCCTTTGGGACAAAGGGGGTATCCTTGGAATAAGATTGCTAAAGCTATGCAATGGAGGCTCAAGGTGAAATGATTATTGTACTGGGACTAGTTGCAATCCACAATGGCAATGGAGTTAATATACAAAACAAAGAGGGTCAAAATATGTGGAGAATGTGTAGTCAATACATCACAAATGTGTCATGAGTAGCCAACATGAAAATAAGGATTATGAGAATAAATGAGGGCCCTACACAAGGTGCACCATCACACCCATAAACTTGAATATAAAACAATAGTGTGCAACCATGAAATGATTAGAAGGTAAAAATGGAATCATGAGCCAAGATAATAAATATGCAATGTCCTTTGATTAACCCCAAACACTTCTGAAATACAACCCCATAAGAAAAAATAAGCCAAATATTTGCACCATACATGATCTTTAACCACACCAACCATTCCTAATAGCAAGGCCACAACTAGAAATTGGGAGGATTACAATCTCACGCTAATTCCTTCTCATGCCAAAAGAAAATTTCCTTTTCTAGAGATTATTTCTAACATCAAATTTAATGGAAATTCTACATAAAAATTAATTATCCATCAGACAAAAGAAAGGGAATGTGACAACCACACATAAGTTAGAACCTTGATTAATTGCTCCAAATATATCTTTATATAGGCTCAAATTACATAAAATGAGGGAGCTACTCTTTAAATAGAGTCACTGACTCAACCTCTTACAATAAAAAATGATATGTGGCCTATAGTTCCACAACATCCTCCAAGAAGTACCAATAAATTATTGATTGTTTTAGATGCATGTTTTTCTCCAAGGAAATTGCAATAAAAAAATGGACTAAATGAAGTGGATGCCACTTGTCCTCTCTTCAAGAAAAATGCCTAATTGGATAAGTCTCATTTGATCATGTCATACACATATTTAAACAATAATCCATGTACCCTCTTTAAACACTCATCCAATATCCCTTAGGCCAATAAGCCTTATATCAAGGGGACCCTCATTTAGATGAGAGCATCCACAACCTTGAGATGCCAAAATGATGTTACAAATATCAATGGAGCTAGGGTGTTTTCTTCAATGCAATAACCAACTCCTTAACTAATGGATATAACATGTGAAGATGTGCTAAAATGGTCCCATTAGTAGTTATAATAACCATTTAAGAATGGTATGACCTCACAGAATGTGCCAATAATAATGATCCAACTCGTTCATTAAAAATCCTCCCTTAATTGGTGAGCTCTTCCTTTATGCATCAAAGGAAGATTTAATAAACATTATTTAATGGAAACACTTCCTCAATAACTACTTGACCAAGACTTGTGGTATGTTCTAGCTATCTCATATCATGTGTGCAAAGAATGTGGAGCATTCTTTGACCATATCAAGGGCTACCATGTTAACAACTTTTACTTTAAATAGAAAAATCTAAGGAAGTGCTCTTCATAATCCACGAGTATTTAACTTTGATACCTAATGCATTCTTTTGAGTTAGGGAGTTCCACAATGATTAATCCTGCCAAAATTGCCTTTTAAGTCCTAATCATGCTCTAATTCCCCAACTGCCTTCAATTCAATAATGGGATTATGATGAGGACCGAGGAGTATAGTGTCCCAAGGGCCCAAATACTTGGTCTATACTTCAAACTACCTACAACTAAATTCTTTCCATTTTTTCTTTACTATCCTACAACCATAGTTGAATCTGTCTTTTAATTGATAATGCTCATTACTTTCTGCAGAACTAGAACTTACTGTAAGAGATGAAGTTGTGGAAATGATACCAACACTTTTATTGGATTTCTAACTATGAATTTATGCTTGCTTATTGCCCCAAATGATCCACATACTTATTTTACTGTTGGTATTTAGATCGACTATAAACTTCAAACCCTTTCATTGTAGGCAAATATAATATAGTTTTCTTCCAGTTTTGCTTCAATCTTGCCTAAGAGTAGTGAACCAGCTCTTCTTGGTATATTATCCATAATGCAGGTGCCAACACCAACACTATATGAACTTTAGTTTGAACACCATTCAAGGAAGCTATCATATTTTGAGGATCTACAGGATCTGGGATTTTATCAGCCTGGGTTAATGTTGTCAACAAACTTCAATTAACCTTTTCCATATTCGGGGGATCATATACCAGCAATTGCATATCACATCAACCATGCCAATAAATAGAAAGGATGATGGACCTGTCTAATGGTCACAAGGAATTTTGGAATAAGATTCATTAATTGTAATGAGTAATTGTATTTGTAGGAATATGCAACACCATGCTTCCCCAAGACCTTAATATGTGGCTTATTTTACCTTATTCTACATCCTGCTAAAAATCAATTATCACTGCAGTCTGAACTCCATAATGATGTCTAGAAATTGTTGTATCTTTTGGCTCCTAGACTGGACTTTGTACCCTGACTGATTATATATTGAATAGAAAGTTGGTTATAAAATCCATTCTTCGCAGAAATTACTCCCATGTCATCGATTATTGGGGGATCCCTTTCAGGCATTCTCGGTGCAAGGAGGTTGGGCATCTTTGGAAACAGTGCCAAGGCACTCCTTTTTCTCTAGACATGGAAGTTTGAAATGATGAGGACTTAGTTTGGTCCTCGGACGACAATGATGAGCAGAAAATGAGGCTCAAAGGCGAGTCGGAAGAGATTAGTGAACAAGGCACATACTTGGTTTGCACATCTATTGGTTCGTGCTTAATAGGTAAGATTCATGCCTATGATCCAACATTTTTCAATTCATTATCAGAAATGGAAAAATATTTTATCAGATCTTTAGAGTTAAAAAATGATTTCCTAGGAGGTTCTCTATCTTATCAATGCCAATAATCTTCCTCAGAAGCCTCTCTGGGTATGAGAAAGGATCCTAGCCCTAGTATTCAAATCCTTGAGAATAATTTGTCACAAAAGGATTTGCCTCAGTTTGATCATAGTGGGATGGGGGGTCCTGTTTTTGTTAAGGAGTCATTTGTAAGCTAGGGGGACACAATTATTGTAGAGAATTGTCTATCCCTTGAAAATTTAGAGGGGGCCATGGCTGTTAATCCCATGGATTTTTATATGGGTGGGGGCATTGAGTTGGCGAAGGGTTCCTCAAAGCCCAAGGTTCTTATTGCTTCATATTGCGATATAGTGAAGAAATCTCCGCTACAACTGTTTATTGGTAACTGTTTTAATCTAAGGGATTACACAAACATTCAAGTAGGGAAGAAACATACACAACAACTATCAAGAGAACAAGTATTGGACTGAACGTTATATAGGAGGAGGATGGAGCGGTTATACTAGCTCCAATTACTCGATAAGTGAAAAAATACATTAGTTATCTGATGATTATTACAAATGCCTAAAGGCCTTGCTAACATCTGCCCCACCAACAAAACGCTTCTTCATCCCAAAGAGAGAAAGTATACAGAAACAAGCATGACTGGTGACTCTTTTGCTCCCATCTTCAATCTAGTAGTGGTCCATCGAAATCTCACCCTCTCACTAAGGCAGTCAACTATCCTCACCGCAAGGATGTGTTTTGGTTTAAATCCTCACCCTATCTCATCTGGACGACCTTTTCTCGACTCAGGCTTGGTTATTTTGGCTCTTTGACATTCTGTACCATTTCTCTGCCTTCTGCTTCCTATGTCACAACTCAAGAGCTATTCTATACTTCATCACCGGGGGGGGTTGATCCATTCATCTGTTCTTAGTGTCATCATTTGGTGTTAAGCTCTTTTTCAGGTGTTGCTCGCTATAGCAGTCTAGTAGATGGACTGCTATAGCAATCAACAGGCTAAGGATTCCATGAGGATCCTCTAATTGACTAGCTAAGCACCGACAGATTGTGTAGTCGATGGTTGTGTAGTTGACCTTCTACTGATCTAGTAGTCGGTAGGCTTTCATCTCCTCCTTTCATGACATATCATCGATGCTCATGCATCAATAGACAAACAATCGACAGAGATATCATTCCAACATTATAGCGATTCTCACGCTTCCTTAAATTGATGATAGATACAAATTACATAACTAACAATAATAACACATTTAACTTACATTCTTTCTGTGGTTAGGTTTCAGATGGCTCCCTGTAAATTTGTCATGCATTCAATCAATCGACAACAACCAAATATAGCCGTACAACATTTTGCTTTCATTCCCATGACTTGATCAATACCAATGAATATATTTGCAGTAGAAGATTTATTTATCATGCACAGGAAGTCTTTGATTTCTTGCAGGTTTCTTGTAATCTCTCCTTATCTTCCAGGTTAAAACCGCTTTCCCTTTTGTTGTTTCTATCACCCAGCCAAAAGAGAACGACAACAGTGCCACTGTTTTAATCTAAGGGATTACAAAGACAGTCGAGCAGGGAATAAACATACGCAACAACTATCAAAAGAACAAGTATTGAAATGAATGTTCATTCAGTTTTCTATTCATCTTGAAAAATGTATTTTATACAATATAGGAGGAGGTTCGAGCGGTTATACCTGCTCCAACGACTCGTTAAGTGCAAACATACATTAGTTATGTGATGTCTATTACAAAGGCCTAAAGGCCTTTCCAACATTAACCAGCCGGTCCAAGCTAGGAAAGCCATGGATGAGGGGGATTTGGTTGTTTCAGGGAGGGGCCCGATGCAATGTTGTAAGACCCCAAAATTAGCCAGGTTGGGGGGCCTATCTCAAGAAATATCTCCGCTCAAAACTCGGAGTGCCAGAAAAGGACAACTTAGATATGACAGTGGCATTATTGAAGAATCCCCCCTTGAATACACACATGTTTCTACTTTTTCCTAATTCATGGATCTTAGAGAGGTCAAAGCCTTTGATAGGGTTAAGAAATTATCTTTTTCTGTTTAAAAATAAGGGGAGTGTGGGGCCTCCAAAAATACCTTTCCCTAAAGAGGACCGTGGAGATAGCTAATCCTGATTTTGTATTCGTACAACAGATAATGGTTTGTGGGGAAAAAATGCGGCATTTTTTCTTGAAAATTAAGCCAGGATGGGAGATGTGTTCCATCGATGCAGATGGCCTCTCTAGAGGTCTACTTGCTACGTGGGATCCTTAAAAAGGCTCATTTTCTCCTTATAATATATCGATCGATATTCTTCTAACAGGGAAGGTGGTTGGTCTTGATGTGTGTCTTAACATCATCAACTGTTATGGGCCATACCTTGATCGTTGGGCCTTCTAGGATGGGATCCTATCAAAACATATGTTGGAGTTACGTAATTTGATTTTGGTGGGGGACCTTAACTTTTCAAAAAACTGTATAGAGATCCGGGGTTAGCATGTAAGCCGGATGTTCTTGGCTCATACTTTTCAAACTTATTCTCTTTAGTGGAATTAACAGATATTGATGTTGTTCTCATTGTTCCTACTTGGATAAATGGAAGAGCAGGTAATAATTGTAATCTTAAACATATTGACAGGTTTTTGGTATCAAAAGGGATTTTGGAAAGACTCTTTAAGTTTAGATCATGGGTGGATCCTTCTAGTGTATCGAACCATTATCTGATTCTCCTCCAATTCAAGATAGAGGGCTCATGGAATAAGGCCCCTTTCAAATTTAATCATTCATGGCTATCTGATCCATAATTTTTTCACTTGGTAAAGGAGGAATGGACTAAGATGCTAGTGTATGACCTACGATGGAGGGTTTGGTTAAAAAATTCAAGCATCTCAAGGATGCTACAGTGAAATGGGTGAAAAATAAGAAAATCTCCCTGAGGCAAGAATTACTGAATTTGGAGGATGAGATTAGGAGAATATCCTATACTAATCCATTCAGGACTTTACCTCAAATGGATCAAATCAGGCTCACCGACTTGGAAAAAAGGAAAATGGAAATCTTAAAGCTCGAAGAGGAGGCTTGGAGATTGAAGAGCTGTGTAGTTTGTTTAGAAGCTGGGGACTCAAATATAAAGTTCTTTCATAAGTTTGCAGAAAACATACGAAATATGAATTCAATTTGGGAGCTGCAAGACATGGAGCTAAGGCCTGTTTGCAAGCGGGAGCTAAGGCCTATTTCCAGACACTATACAAGGACCCCAAATCTGCTTCTCCAAGCGAACAATTCAAAGTGATGAAAGAGTATCCGAGATTCTTCTCGAAGGACGAAGGGGATGATATGTTCTTGCCATTTAATTTGGATGAAGTGGAATCGGTTTTGAAGGGTTTTGCTAAAGCAAAAATTTCAGGCGATGATGGGTGGACAATTGAGCTCTTTCTTCATTTTTTTGATCTCATGGGTCCAGGGCTCTTGGGAGCAGTGGAGGAGTCCAGAGTAACAGGTAACATTATTGGTACATTTAACTCGACCTTTTTTACTCTCATTCCAAAGTGTTCTCACCCAAAGGATTTTAGTGACTTCCTCCCAATCTCATTATGTAATCTCATTTATAAAGTCATTTCCAAAATAATTGCAAAGAGGCTGAAGCCAATTCTCTTGAAGTTTATATCCACTGAACAATTTGGCTTCTTGGAGGACAGACAAATCCTTGATGCTGTGGGCGTTGCTTAGGAGGTATTCCATAGTATCAAACCCAAACATTTAAAAGGACTGATACTTAAATTGCATTTGGTTAAGGCCTATAATAGAGTGGACTAGACCTTCCTTCGCTTGATTTTAATTCAAATTGGTCTTCTGTGGGATGTCAGTAGGTGGATCATGGCATGTGTTTCGTCAGTTAACTTTGCAGTTATTATTAATGGTGTTCATTCAGACTTTTTCTAGGGGTCAAGGGGTTTGCTCCAGGGATTCCCATTGTCTCCGCTATTATTCCTTCTCATCATATAAGTCCTTAGTAGGATCCTTATCAAAGCTAGATCCCAAGGAGTCCTGAATGGGATAAAAGTCATTGCCAAGTCGGCTGTCACACATATCCTGTTTGTAGACGATGTGATGCTCTTTGGTTTTGGGTGTGCCTTGGAATGGATTGACATGAAGTCTATCTTGAAGTAATTTTGTGATGTGTCAGGTATGCTGATTAATAATGAGAAATCCTTTTTTCTAGAGAATGAAGTGGATGAAGACTCAAATGTTCAAATTAGTTATATTTTCCTATGCAATTTTGGGGCTTTGGATAAGGGTACCAAATATATGGGTTTTTTTATCAATCCAAATTGCTATCATGTGGCAGACTGGGGATGGCTACTTAAAAGATTCGATAATAGAATTAGTAACTGGTGTTGGCGGTGGCTGTCGTTGGGGGGAGGATTACTTTGGTTAAATTTGTTCTTAAGAATCTGGCAGTATATTGGCTCTCCTTGTACAAGATCCCTAAGTCCATTCTTAATGGTGTGCGCAGAATAATCTTCAACTTTGTTTGGGATGGGGGTAAGGAAAAGAAGAAATTTCATCTGGTGAATTAGTTACAATTGAAAAATCTTAGGATGATGGGGGTTGGGCTCTTAATTTTTTTTTTCCTTTTTGCTAAAGCATTATCGGAAAAAATCCTGTGGAGGGATTTGTTCGCAGATTCTATCTGGTCTAAAATATTAAAGGAAAAATATTTTCCCAACATGTTGATCTCTTAGTGGTTTCGTAGGAAGGGGAAAAATATTTGGGCAAGTTTGACATATAATTCTCAGGTGATAGAGAAAGGGTTGATTTTGAATCTTGGTTGTGGAAGAGATATCAAGATCGGTGCAGATCCCATTTTAGAGGGGGTGACTACTTTTACGTTATCTCATGAACTGTTGTGTTTCTTGTGGAGCAAAGGTTTTTACTCTCTTAACCAAATTTCTACTTGGTCCCCTCTTGGAATGGGTCGTCATGGTTGGATTAATTCTCTCTAGCTCAGACTAAATGGATCTCTAAGCAGGGAATGGAATCAATATATTCTGAATTCAAGAGGACTAATATCCAATTATCAGAAGGGGATGATCAACTATTTTGGTCATGGAACGAGCAATCAGGCATCATCACTGCTAAATTGACTTATGACTCTTTGTTTTATGATTTCCCGGTTATTCTAAACTGGTGGTATAAAGCGGTGTAGTGGAAATCCCCTTTGAAAATCATCCTCTTCAACTAGTTAGCCTTGGAGAATTGCATCTGAACCTAGGATAATTTTTTGTGGAGGGGTGGGTGTGGGAATAATAGATGCCACCTCTGCTGTATTGTAGAGGAATCCATGGATCACCTTTTAGTGAATTGTTACTTTTCAATTGTAGTGTGGCAATCAATTTTAGATGCTATCAGATTGAATCATTCCTAGCCTTCAAGGAATTTTTCCAATAGTTTTTTTCAGTGGAAAAATCGTGGTGGTGATTGAAAGGATCTTCCATGTTTGGTCTCAACATGGGAGAATAACACAATCCTTTGATTTATAAGGGAAAATAGAAGTTACATGGAAAATGCTAGTAGCAAAGTTAAGGAAGAGTCATAATTAAGGAAGAACCTTGGAATGAACAATGATAAAGTATTAAAGATCATATTAAGCCATATTAGTGTATAAAGCCATGATATTAGGTAAAGATCATGCACAATTTTCGTGGTAGTCAAAATTTTGGAAATTTTTAAAACACAACAAAAACTATTCTTTTTTTGTTAAATCTTAAAAATAGGGTTGTAACATAAAAGGGAAAAAAGTGGTTCAAGATTTTATAGAAAGACATTGACCATTTAATAATGGTAAAATGTTCTAAATGTTCTTATGTAAGAACACTAGCATTGTACATGTATGGAATGATGGAGTGGTTTTACCATAAAGAGATACATAATAAAGTGGCTTAGGAAGAAGGAGATAAAAGCATTTAAAGATCTATCTTGTTTAGTAATGTTGAGAATATGGTTTACACATACGATGGATAATATTTTATTGATAAACAACTACTTACATTAGTGTTTCAAGTATATGGTATTTTCCAAAGTTTCAAGATAGAGGTAAAGAAAAGGTTCTAGAGCATATAAGAGAGATTTAGAATGTTATATCCATGTATGGGTTTCATTTTTTTTTTATTGTTGGTTGAATTATGTATTTATTTATTTAAAAAAAATATTTTGAAATTGAATTGAGAGTAGTGTTTGGTCTAAGAACAAATAATTTAGTTGAACTATTAGCTTTAAGAACTTCCCTAAAACTATCAATCGAGAAAGGGATTAATTGATTGCACGATGAACTAGGTGAGAGGTAAAAGTATGATTCAAAATATTATAAGGCCATTAGGAGATCAACTGAAATCAATCTTGATCTTTTTTCAAAATATTTCATATACATCTACTTTCAGAGAAATCAACATAGTAACCGATGGGATTTCTAAGGATGATCAATAGGTTGATGCTCGACTCTGGATTCTAGAGGAGGGTGAATCCATGAAAATGGGTAACACTTCTTGGAAAGAGATTGTGTGAAAAGATGTAACATCCACATCCCCCAATCCGTCCAACAGGAGGGGACATTAACTCAATCAGGGGCCTCAAAATTTCGCCCCATAGCCATAATTACGAATTCATAATAGCTAAAATGCATGTGCAAACACAAAAATAAAATGCACAGCGGAAAAAAAATCGATCCACACACACATAACATGCAAATTACAAGCATAATTGTCACATGCATATAAATAAAAATCATGGCACATCAAATAAATCAGAATACTTATCTTTAAACAAAGAAGATCCAAGAAACTGGTTGTGTAAGACCAATTTTCCACCCATCCATAGGCACTCTATCCAACATATACTCTTTCTACTATGAGGCCACCCTCAAGCTGGGTTATGAGGCCACCAGGGCGAAAGGAAACACCTATAGGATTCTATCTCTCAACCCACAACACATCTTGCTCATTGTGCTTAGCCAAAAAGCTCAACTAGAGCTCTACAGGGGTCTCACTAAGCCATCACAGCCATGACACTCCTTCCAACTACCCCACACAACAAAAGGAAGGAATTTCCCTTCACTGATCAACAGTTCCCTCAGGAAATCCAACCCTTACAATGCTTACCAGTACATGCAGTAAGAGTCCAACTTGCTGCATGCTAATAGAGAACCTACTGCAACATTAATCCATTACTTCTCAAGCATCCATAAGTAGCATAACTCAATGGTTAAGGGTTCTTGACTTTCCCAACCTCCATGCTCACCTACAACTATATATTTTCCCTTCCAAAAATGCAGCTTTGTCTTCAATTTTGAAATTCTAGGTATAAACACAGTTTGGTAATGGTCATGAACAACAATGAAAAACTCTATGTAGTGTAGAATCCTGCATGAGAGAATGAGAGAGTGATCAAAAGAGTGCTGAATCCAAGGATATGAGGCAAGGGTGAAAAGACAACTGACATATCTTCTGACCATAGAAGAAATAGGACTGCTAATAGCCGATCTTTAACTGTCACAACTCCTATGCTTCAATAACTACATGAAGTGACTTTTCCCACCAACCTCACATTGTGCATTCAATGATTGGATTTAATAGTCAAAAGAAGGTAATTAGATCATTTAAGGCACATGGCATATTTTGGATGAGTTCTAAGGTTGACACATGGAAACATAGGATTTGGTTTCACATAGTCCCCCTTCTTCTTCTCCTCTGGTGGAATCATATCCCCTCTAGTGCTCTTTACGCAGCCACCTTGGACCATTTTATTAATTTTCAACATAATATTTACATACATTTCGAATTAGCATGCTAAGCCAATCATATGGTCCAAATAAAATATATACATCATACATGCCTAGCCATTCACTAGTTGGGCCTTGGCGTTGAGTTCCACACTAGGAATCCATACTAGCATATTTACATCATTTACACAATTTTGATTAAATACATTCCAAGTCAAAACCGGGGGTGTTACAATCCCCCCTTGGAATAACACTGACCTCGGTGTTTTCTCAAAATTAAAACAAAAATGGGTATGCCTCTTTCATGGGATCCTCCAACTCCCATGTAGCCTCATCGGGACTGAAGTGCTTCCATTGCACCTTTACCTATCTGATGGCTCGGTTCCGCAGCAATGTTACCTTCCTATCTAGGATGCATAGTGGATTGGTTTGGAACTCTCCCTCTGGTTCCACCTGAATCACATCCCAATCAATCACATGGTTAGAATCATGTACATATTTCTTAAGCAAAGAAACATGAAAAACATTATGAGCTCTAGTGTTAGCAAACAATGCAATTCTCTATGCAATAGGCCCTATTCTTTCAAGCACTTCAAATGGCACACAATATCTTGGAGATAGTTTGGAACAACTTCCAAGCTTCAAGGAACTCTTCTTTGGCCTCACTCCAAGGTAAACATGATCCTCAACATTGAATTCTCTATGCATTCTATTCTTATAGGCATAGATTTTCTACCTATCTTGGGCTGCCTTTAAATTCTGCCTAATTTTTGCAACCTCTTGAACCATTTCCTTAAGCAATTATGGCCCAATTACAATTATGTTCACTGGATTATCTCATGTCACTAGTGTCCTACACTTTCTTCCATATAAAACTTCAAATGGACTCATGCCCAACGAAGCTTGTTTCCCATTGTTATAAGAAAACTCTACCAAGTGTAGATAATCTCCCACTTGGATGGTTTTTCCATCACATACATGCGAAGCATGTCCTCAAGAACCTGATTTACTCTTTTTGTTTTCCCATATGTTTGTGAATAGTAAGCAGTGCTAAAATTCAGCCGTGTTCCCAAGTCTACAAAAATAATTTTCCAAAAAATTGAAGTAAATTTGGTATCTCTGTCTGAAGTTATTGCCTTAGGAAATCCATGCAATCTGAAAATTTCCTTCATGAAAATATTTGCAATGGCATTTGCTTTATATGTGGATTTAGCGGGAATAAAGTGTGGTGATTTGTCAATTTATCCACCACAACCATGATAAAATCATGTTGTTTCACATTCATTAGCGATCCTGTAATAAAATCCACAAAATTTACTTCCCATTTCCATTTTGGAATTGGCAAAGGATGCAACAAACCTACTAGGTGTTGATGTTCAACTTTCACTTGTTGACACTTCATGCATTTTGAAATATATTCAGCAATATCTTTTTTCATCCTTGGCCAAAAACATTGCTTCCTAGTTGTAGCAATTGTTTTCTGATATCCTGGGCGAGCAACGTATAGCATTGTATGGATTTCATCCGTAACAATTCTCCTCAAGTCTTCCAAATTTGGGATATAAATTCTATTTTTATAAATAAGGATTCCACCCTCTTCCAAATGATACCTTGCATAACTCTTTTCAACATTCTGTTGCTGTAATTTTTCTTTTATTTGCACATATAATTCATCTTCAGCAAGAGAATTATCAATATGTTGTCTTAAATCTGATTGACAAGTTGTGATCGCTGCCAAATGCATTTCATGCACCTTTCTGTTGAGTGCATCGACCACTTTATTTTCTTTTCCTTTTATGTGTTTGATCTCAAAATCAAACTCACATAAAAATTCTAGCTATCTAGCTTGCCTAGCATTTAATGTTGGCTGCTCAAATAAGTATTTCAGACCACAATGGTTTGTCCTCAATTCAAATGTTCCGCCCATTAAACAGTGTCTCCACATTTTTAAGCATGAACTATGGTTGCAAGTTCCAGATCATGCGTGGCACAATTATTTTCACTCTCTTTCAATTTTCTAGACTCATAACACACCGCATGATTTCTTGCATGAGAACTCCTCCAAGTCCTTGTTTACATGCATTTGTACACACAACTAATTCTTTTTCTGGGTCTGCAATTTTCAGAATTGGAGCACTTGTGAGAAGCTTCTTCAGTAAGTGGAAGCTTTCCTCACATTTTTGGGTCCATTCAAATTTGGTTCCCTTCTTTTGTAAAAAAGTGATTGGGTGTGCAACCTTGGAGAATCCTTCAATGAATCTTCTATAGTAACCAAAAAGACCCATAAATGATCTCACATCTGTGACATTCTTTGGAGTTGGCCAATTCATGATGGTTTCAATCTTTTCCAGATCCACTGATATTCCTTCCTCTGAAATAATGTGACCCAAATAATGAATTCTATTTTTGTAAAATTCACATTTGCTCAGCTTTGCATACAACTTATGCTCCCTTAACAATTGTAAATCCATCCTCAAAAGTTCTTCATGCTGCTCTTCATTCTTAGAGTAAATAAGAATGTTGTCTAGAAAAACAAGAACAAACTTGTCCAAATATTTGTGGAAAATGATATTCATGAGACACATGAAGGTGGTGCATTAGTGAGACCAAATAGAACCACTACAAATTCATAGTGTCCATACCTTGTTCTAAAGGTTGTCTTGTGAATAGCTTCTTCTTTGATCCTTACCTAATGGTAATAAGACTTCAAGTCAATCTTTGAAAATACCTTGGCTCCTCTCATTTGATCAAAAAAAATCATCAATTCGAGGAAATGGGTACTTGTTTTTCACTGTCACTTTATTCAGTTGCATGTAATCAATACATAACCTGAGTGTACCATCTTTATTTTTCACAAATAGTACAGGTGCTCCCCATGGAGACACACTTGGGCTTATGTACTTATTTTCCAATAATTATTGCAATGCATTTTCAACTCTAATAATTCTAGTGTGCTCATTATGTAAGGTTTCTTAGACACCGTTGCAGCTGCTGGCACAAGATCAATTGTGAAATCAATGTCCCTCTTGGGAGGTAGTCCTATCACTTCTTCGTGAAACACATCCTCGAATTCTTGCAGCACATGATAGTCCTCCAATTTTGGAATTTCATTTTCTGATTTGTCTAATATATGGGCTACATACAATTGACGACCTTTCCTACAAATTTTTTTCAGCTGCATGGCTGAAATATGCCTAACATAAATTTGCTTTGGAATTCCTTTCACAACCCTTGGGTTTCCTTCATCATCAATGCACTCATAAATCTTGTTGTAGCATTCAAGTTTAACTGTGTGCTTCCAACTAGTCCATTCCAATGATAATGTCACATGAACCAAGTGGTAAAATATTCATATTTCCACAAGTGGACAGTCCACACATTTCTAATGGACATTTCTCCACCGTTTCACTAACTTTTCTCTTAGTTCCTATGGTTAGTTGAACCAACCATGATTTACTATGCTTGATTTTCTTAAAAGCACAAATCTCAACAATTTTATGACTAATATAACTGTGAGTAGATCCAGGGTCAGTCAAAATAGAAATAGATTTCTTAGCAATCTTACCTTCAACCTCAACCACAATTGATTGATGATCTACTTGGTGGTCCTATAGTGCAACATAAATCCTAGGAGAAGTTCTTGCCACTTGACCCACAATTTCAGCTTCTTGAATGTTTGGAACTTGCTTTGCACTCCCATTTCTATGTGGAAAATTTCTAAGAAAATGGTCCTCTCCACATCCCCAACATTGAAGTGGCTCTCTTGGGTTGTCTCCCATAATATTAGCTGGCTTTTTCATAAATCATCGTGGTTTCCTTAGCTAATTTATGAAATGAGGAGGCTTGAACCCATTCTTTCTTTGATTAGACTTCTCATTCTTCTCGTCCTTCCATGCCTTGTGGAAATATGGCTTTCTTTTGGCTTGATCATAACAATACTTGGCCTTTCTTATGGTCTCATCTAGAGTTTGAGGCTCATCAAACTCAATTCTATCTTTATAGGACTAAGGAAACCCACTTAGAAAACGTTGAATTTTGACTTTATCATCTCTGATATACTTGACATACCTCAGCAACTCCAAAACGTTATTTGCATATTCCTCCATATTCATTTGTCCCAACTTCAACTCATGTAATTCTTTAATTTTTCCATCATAGTACCTATCTGAGTGGTACTTTTGCTTGAAGTATTTCTTGAATTGCTTCCACACTATCCTCCTTTCATTGATCTTCTTCACTAGCCTCATGTAATCCCACCAAATAGATGCCCTTCCACTCAGATTGAAGATAGCCACTCTTGCTTTCATATTTCCAGAGTAGTCTTGGACTTGGAAATACTTCCTCATCCCAAGAAGCCAAGCCTGAGATTCTTAACCAGATTTTATGTCACCATCAATTGTAGGAGGTTTTTCCTTCCTAAATTCTTCATGTGAGTTTTTCTTGGAAGACCTCTTTCTCTTCTTCCTATGAGATGAAGAGTTGGATCCTTCAGTGGAATCCTTAGAGTCAGATGAGTCACTAGAAGAGATTTCTAGAGTATATGACCTATCTCTAGAAATCCTTTTTGAACTATGGGACCTCTTGTGCGAATGCCTCCTTGAGATACTCCCATTCTTCTCCTGATTTTCAGAATGATCCCCATAGTCAATCTTCCTCTGAATATCTGTCAGAATTTGTAGCATAGTTGCATTCAACTGATCATGCTCTTCTTGAGCTATAAGTAGCCTCTCATTGTCTGCTCTATAAATCTGCATCTCCACCCTTAGGCTCCTCATGGTCTCTGTAATGTCTGGGGGAGTCACTTGATTTCTCCTACCATTGGATTTAGTCTCTTCATTCTCAATCTATATATTTTCTCCCATTGCATCTACCTCAACCTCATAAGGATCATGTGCATCATCCATAATGATGCCCTTGGCCCAACCAAGATCATGGGTTTCTCAACTGCACTATGCTCACTACTGACCCTTAATAGTCACTGATATGGTTCTGAATCTGCAAAAGTGTTGATATAAACATATTTGTTATATTTATTACAAAATAAAATTCAATTTTCATGTATTCTGGAAAATATCCATGTTGATAGTTTTTGTCAATTATGTCTATAGGTACTTTTATGATAAAATCATAGAAGTATATGAATCACCAATTCATAATTTAAATCTGTGAAATTGTTCCCCATTGGACAAGCTTTCCAATGACTATAAATATTGCCAACTCTGACTCCCGAGGACAAAGTTAAAGTCCTTCAAAATTGCTAATCTGGCCCAAATTCTGCACTTCTCCTGTAGGTGCGTTTAACCTTAGAGTCCAACTTTAGCCACCTAAAGAAGACAATTTATGGGGAAACAGAACAATTGATCTATTGGCCTGGATAATACACATAACTAGGATTACTCAACAATTTTTGGTTCCCCCATCAGATGCTCCAGTCACCTGCTATAAACTTCTGGAATTGACTACTTTGTATTTTTCCACTTCTGCCAGACTTAGAAAGTTTTGCAGTCCTGTAGCATCCATCCTCATAGTCCAAAATGTGTCCAAATTTTGCCACTCCAATGGTTGCTTCTAAAATGCATATCCAATCTTGTTGATTAAAAAAAAAACGGGGGTCAAGGGGCTTTTTCCCTTGCAGCCTCCCTGCGCCGCTATAGGGCGGGTCGAGGGTAGCACCCTCATGTTTTTTTTGTAAATAGTTCAATTTCGTGCAATCCGACACATAAGAAAATATTATTTTATGATGATGTGGCAAGGGTGCCAACGTGGCCTGACAGGTTTCCATCGATGTGTCAGACAAGCCTAGCTGTCACCCTGTGATGCGACCATGTCACCTTCTTCCTCCACTAGGATGCCACACCACCATCCTTGAGCAAGAGCACGTCGACAGTTTTCCTTTTTACCATAAGCAATAATGCCTCCCCACAAGGTAGTTTTGGAAAAAAACCATTTAGGAGGCGCGATCAATCAGAAGGGGCCATGCGTCCTGGGTGGTTTTGGGGACAACACGCCCATAGTCCTGAATTAACCATTGATCAGTTTATTGATGCGCGTTGAGTCTGGGCGCTTGATCTTCGATATGATTTGATAGCCAGATCTTCACTCGCCTATAGCTAATCACCCCACAAATTCCTAGGGCGCGTTGATCCCTGACCGTTGATCTTCCTCCTCATCTAACGGCCAGATATTCACCTGCGAGTTCCCACAAGCTTGAATTTCCTCATCATGGGGGGGTCCATTGCAAGTCCCTTGGTTAAATCCAAATCACCTTAATGCGACTACATTAGATATTGGTTATTTATCACCCATACCCCCTTAGAAAAACAATAGTTTTATAGATAATGTCTTCCAACCAAACTAGCCAACCCAATTCCCTAAACGCCTATTTTAAGTTTTTTTGGAAAAAAATACAATTAAAACTTAAATCAAAACTTGAATCAAATTTTATACATCTTTATGTTTCAAATAAATTTCTGTTTCATATTTATATAAAATACAAAAAATAAAAATACTCTCTTAAAAAGTAAATTTCCATATATATCCTTATTATTTTTGTTGATTTTTTAGTTACTTAGGTTTTAAGATACATATTATTTATCTGGACACATTTTGAACTTAGACAAAACTATATAGAGAGAGAAAATATGATTAAAAATCTATTATGAAAATGAAAACATGGAATTAAAAAGATGATTCAATGATGAACATATTGTTACAAGTCTTCCAATTAATATTTAATATATAATATTTGAAGGGTTTTGACCTTTTAAAAGTTTCATTTACTTACAAATATGTAAATAAATTTATTTCCTTAGTTACTTCTTATTCAAGAAAATTCATTTATTATATAGTGAATTATTTACTAAAATAATACTATTTAGGAATATTTATACTCTTTAGTAAATAAGGATAAATTATTTTATTTTATTAAATTAAAATAATTTACAAGCATACTAATTTTATGATTTGCTTTCTATTATTATTTATAAAATAAGTATTATGTTATTGTTATCTATTTACTATTTATTTAATAAATATGAATAATATGGAAATTTGTTGGAATAAAAGTAATTATTATAATAAAATTTTCTAATTCATAATATTTATTAAATTTTCTTTCTCTCTCTCACACATACATGTGGTAGGTCTAGGGATTCATTCACATTGAGCCCGTATCGGTCATCGACCACTCTTGTGGTCAGCGGTTAATCTACACGCCATTCGTTCACCCTAAGGAAGAGTGCGAGATACCAAGAGTTGTTTCCTCGAAAAAAACCCAAAGTAGATAGCACGATTGGTCGACTAGCCAGAAGTATCTTAGAGCAAATGTGACAGGTTACCCAATCCATTTCCATTGAGTCCTCTTGGGTCATCGACCACTCTTGTGGTCAACAGTTAATCCACAAGCTATTCGGTCACCCCAAAGAAACATGTTGAATTCCGCAAGTTGTTTCTTCAAAATATATATATATATATACAGTTAATCCACAGGCTATTCGGTCACCCCAAAGAAACATGTTGAATTCCGCAAGTTGTTTCTTCAAAATATATATATATATATATATACTAATACTATTAAATTAATTGATTTCCAATAAGTTAGACATTAATGTATTACAAACAAGAATTAAATATTAAATCTATTAGAAACATAGTAAATATAATTTTAAATTAAGTTAGATTCACTTGAAGTTTCACATTATTGATTTAAGTTTTTTAATTTAATCAATAGTTAGTTTATAATTATAACATTAGGAAAATTAATATTTGAATCTAAATATTATATAAATGAATTGATTAAGATGAAATATTTGATCTTACTTGGTATTTTGTTAGTTTATTAAAGAAACTTAGTGCTCCGTAATTTCCAAACCTTCATCCCTATTTAGTTTGAGAGGGTGTTTGATTATTTCTAGAGTTTTTCTAATTTGGTGCTTATAATAATGGTCTTCCTTTGCAAGGATTTTGATGTCCTCAAAACAAAAATGGTGCTTGGTTATAAAGGAATGCTTTTCTCTATCGTATGCATTGACCAAACCCTCATCTCTATGTTTAATTGTGAGGCTATGTAACTCAATCCACTTGCCAAAACACATGACTTATATTCATAGATTTTCCCCTAAATTTGGGAAAAAAACAAAACATGTTAGAAATACAAGTTACTTGGAAATGTTGAATAACGACCTGAAATTAGTAGATCTAAAAAATAATTGATGAATATTGTAGATTTGAAGTAGAAAGTTGTGTATCTCAAGTAGAAAGTTGCAAACATGGAGAATGGTTCTTTGAAAGTTACAGTTTTGAAGAAGGAAGTTGTAGATATGAAGTAAAGCATCAAGTAGACTACAAATCATGTATAATGGTTTTGATTCAAATAATCAATAGCTTTACTACCATGAAATAATTTTAACAATATGTACCAAAATCATACGCAAGAAACCAAAGATAAAGAGTCAAAGTCACAAAGAAGATGACACTAAGGTTTATGGTGCAAAACCTCTATGATATCATTCACTTTAAAAACATATCTCAAAAAGATCCAAGATAGTACGCACCTCTTCCTATAATACAATTCATATAGTGAAGAATATGGTGTATGGTTTTCTAGAATTCCCCACAGAATAATAATACAATATTCATTAAATGTTGGCCTTTAAATCCTTTTAATCTCTTACATCGTAGTGGGTAACATATACCTATATTAAAGAAACTTAGTTTTAAAAAAAAAATATCAAGATGAAATTAATGCACTAGTCTAGAAAGTGCAAAAACTTAAAGGATAAAATTTCTCTATTAAAATTGAATTTAATTGTTTAGCTAAAGGTATATTCACATCACCTAGAAGACCATCATTATTCATACCCGTTATTTTGAATAAGGTAATCATGTGCTACTTGACTATTTTCACATATAATTGTAAGAAGAATAACATTGAAAAACTTAATCAAGTTATTGGAATTCAAGCATACCTTCTAAACAACTAACTTTTTATTAAAATTTTCTTAGAAGATTTAATAAATAGCAGTATAGATAACCTTGATAATAAGAATTACGTGCAATTTGACTATGTTCACATATACTATGTAAAAATACTCTACCAAATTATTGGATTTCAATATTACTTTCTAAACAACTAATTTTTTACTAAGGATTTTTAGAAGATTTAATAAATAGTAATCTAGATAACTTTGACTATGATATTGCATTTTAACTTTGAAAAATATTATAACTCAACTTTAAAGGAAAATGGTTCTTTAACTTTGCAAAATTTAATTCAAATACATATCATTTTTTTTTCTTCACTAAAATTAATTTTATCTTATCTTTTTAATTTCAATAATTTTTTTTTACAAAAAATGTCATTATTTTAAATCAAACATATTGTTACAAACCTTATTTTAATTAAATAATAAAAATAATAATTTTTAAGCCAAACATTTGTTTACATTTTTTCTTATTTCAATTAAATAATAAACAAAATTCAATTGAAATACTTAATAAATTCAAATTTGGACACTCCCATATCTTCAAAATACGGAGTTGGGTAGCGTTCTTTCATTCCACACACCATTATTTGGGGGCAGAGAAAAAGTGTAATGTAATGGGACACCGACATAGGTATGTATATTGCCTTGGAGAAGGGGCATCCCGCTTTTTTCACAAATATATGAGCAATCTATTATGTATATCGCCTTGCAAAAAGTTTATTCTAATTTTAAAGTAAAAGTCTGCGATTTTTTTTTAAAGAAAGTAATATGCCCTCTAAATTTATGCCAAGGTTAAAGTTTATTATAATTTTAAAATAAAAGTGTATGCGGTTTTTTTATAAAGAAAAAGTATCATGGAATGTCATTTTGTAATAAGAGAATGAATGAGAAGAGTTCGTTAATCGATTCTCAAGTAACAAATCAATATGACAAAGGTTTAATACGACCATTGGAAACATAAAAATATAAAGATGGTTTTTATTAAAAATTTAAAGTGGGATGATTTTATTTTTATTTATCAAATTGCAAAAGTATTTTTATTTGTATTGGTAAGGTATATAAAATTATTATTTATAATCATAATGGTAAGGCATATAAATTTATTATTCATAATTATCTTATTGTTTAGCATAAAGTAATTATGGTTTAAGATTACATTAATTGATAAATACAAAATTAATTTAGAAGTTTAACATTATTATGATAAAGTAACAAATATGGGTAGAATAAATTAGAAATGTAATTTCAAAGATTTCTATTTTTATTTATCCAAATTAAAGCTCTAAAAATAATTCTTACATTTTTATTTATTAAAGTTAAAATTTTAAAGGTAAGTTTATTAACAATGTCTATACTATTTGTATTTTCCAACTCATTCTAAATCCAAAAAAAACACTTAAAACAAAAGATTATGATTATTTTTTTAATTATGAAAAAATAAGATGTGGACAATGTTTACAATCCTCTTGTTGGTGGCAAGTAACTAATAAGAACAAGAACAAATTAGAATTTAAGCAATAATGATGGTGTTGGTGGTGTTTGTCTCATTTAAAGTAAAAGATTTCCATTTTTTATTTATCAAAGCTAAAGCTTTAAATGTAATTCTATACTTACAATACACTCATTATGTAGGTTTCTTAAGGGTGAATTCTTTCCATGGAGAGAAAGATGGGAACCTAGAAAAGATCAACATTGCAAAAGTTTATTTGTCAATATCAAGACTCATATTGCCTGTAAAGGGCACATTACCAAAGAAACAATGACAATGTCCCAAGTAAAGAAATGTTACTGCCATAATTTCATAAATTTATTCATGCTAGTAAAAAATATAGTGGCTGTAATGCCCGCCTCGGTACATTGACCGACCGTAGACTTGGGGACACTTGCCAAGTGACCCGACCGAATAAACTTTAGTAATTGGTCCCTTGAATATTGAAAATGCTTGAACGACTAAAGAACGCATGATGATTTGCATGATGGCAAATGATAAACGAAACCGACGCAATGAACGACAGTTATAGAAATTGATACTTTACTTAATAAATGCATGCTCTGCTTAATGATTTGCGAATTTACGAAATGAAGAATGACTGAATGTTAGATATGCTCAACTGATTGAGATAGAATGACTGAATGTTGGATATGCTCGGCTAATTGAGTTAGAATGACTGAATGTTAGATATGCTCGACTGATTGAGATATAATGACTGAATGTTAGATATGCTTGAATGATTGAGATATAATGACTAAATGTTGGATATGCTCGACTGATTGAGATAGAATGACTGAATGTTAGATATGCTCGACTTATTGAGATAGAATGGCTGAATGTTAGATATGCTCGACTGATTGAGATACGATGATTGAATGTTAGATATGCTTGACTGATTGAGATAGGATGACTGAATGTTACATATGCTCGACTAATTGAGATAAGATGACTGAATGTTACATATGCTCGACTGATTGAGATAGAACAACTGAATGTTACATATGCTCGACTGATTGAGATAGAATGACTAAATGTTAGATATGCTCGACTGATTGAGATAGGATGACGGAATGTTATATATGCTCGATTGATTGAGATAGAATGATGAATGATAGATATGATTTACTGATTGAGAGAAAAGGATGAATGAAATATATGCTCAACTGACTAGGATATTATGATGGATGATGAAATATTTCATAGTGCAGTGCTACTAATGTGCGATTGAGTGTGTGTGTGTGGAGTGGTAGGTAAGACGATTTACCGACTGACCCACAATGGAATTATAGGGGTCATAAGAATGGAAAGAACACATAGGGGTACGATGATAGACTGTTGACCCTGAAATAACAATCCACGCACGGGTAGGAAGCCATTTTAGATCGTCTGGGGAAGCGTGTGTTGTACGGGTGAGGCCATAATGACTTGGTCACGTACGATGAGTTGAGGGGTGCGTGATAAGGAGGAACTTATCCCTCAGCAGCCCTTAGTCTCTAAGAAAGTGTAATTGGAAGGTCGCGGAAAGATTCTTGATCGTTACGCAGTACTCTTCATAAGAAGAAAGAAACAGAATTGTCGGAAGGGCCCACCGAAGAGGTGCCTAGACAAGAACCAAAGGAAGAAAATAATCAAATGTATAAATGGAAATTTCACATAAGATTTAAGAAATACTTTATTCCAATTTGTTTTATTTTACTAATTTGAAAAGAGGAAAATAATTAGAAATAAAGTAGAAAATAAATAATAGAACTATTTAATCACATCTTTAATCCCATTTAACATTATTATCGTTGAAAAAAAAGAAGAAATAAAGTGGAAAATAAATAATAGAACTATTTATTCAAATCTTTAATTCTATTTAACATTATTATCTTTGAAAAAGAATTAGAAATGGAGTATAATAAAAATACAAAAACTATTTATTCAAATTTTGATTTTTTATTTAATATTATACACTTTGAAAAAGAATTGGAATTAAGTAGAATATTAATAAAATAAATTTCTTTTATTTTTATTTTATTAATTGGGAATGAGAGAAAATAGAAAACACCTTGTGGGACCTATTAAAAGTTTTATTAAAAAGATTTCTTGAATAAAATTAGTTGGCAAATCACTACACCTACCTTGCACCAATTTAGGAAATTAGGTACACACTTAAGACAAGAAGAGACACTTGTAACTTGAGAATAAATATTAATAAAATATTAAATTAAATAAATTATGTGCATGTGAGGACACATGGCACACTGAATTTTGTTATAAAAGAAGGGAGGAGAAGAAGAAAAGGATATCTCTTGCTCCTTAGTTCTGGATGGGCACCGGAATCGAGAATTGATCTTGTGGTTTTTGTGAGTTGGGATTAGCTAGACCTGGGGATTGAGAGATCCCATTGGGAAGCTTGCTAGTGTGTTCTTACGACCCCAAAACTCTCAGGGGTTCAGGGTGAAGGAGAGTAACCTCGATATGGTAGGATGGTCAACCAAGAGGTATTCGGTAAATCAGGAGATTGGGTGTCTGGATCGAAGCGGCAAGGGATATCAGCTACAACCACCTACAACCTTCAGAAATCAGGTATATGGTTCCATTTTATGTACAGTTTGAGTTTTAGCATTTTATTTATGGTTTCGAATTTGATTTTCAAGTTTAAATTTTTTTCATGTGATGTTAGTACTGTTTAGATAGTCTTTTTTGGGGACCCCGAAATGGGGGTCTCTACAGTGGCCAACTTAATGACCAATACTTCTAAGTATCCACTAAGATTCTACATGACCAACTTTATGAAATTGAAATAACCATATTATAATAACACACTAACTCCAAAAATTAAGGTTTCTAATATATTCAAAATCAAAATTTCATAGCTCATAATGATGAATAGACAAATTGTGCCACTGCGCTAGGTGGGAACGTCACTAAAGATAATTATACAAGTTTCAAAATATCCTTTAATTTCAATTCTAAAATAAATTACAATAAACATGCTTAGCATTTTAAGTTCATACAACTTTGAAAAAATAATTCTTTTTCTATATAGAACATTCAAAAACGAAGGTAATGATTCATATCACAAAAAAATTACTTCAACATTACTTCAAAAATTGCACTATTGATATTTTGAGAAAAAATATGTTATAGTAAATGTATGTCTACAATAACTATGCTAAGAAACACATTACATTCTTTATAGATGTCTTTATCTCACTAAGAAGTATGGCAAATGAAGATTTTATTAAATTAGAAAACAAATTAGTATTATCAAATTATATGTTAGTGGTTTGTGTTTTGTGTTTGGCATTCAATAACTAGCACATATTGACATTATTAATATGAGGAAAATCACCTTGTATCTTTAGCATACTATGTTGTAGAGAAGTAGCTATAGGAACATAAACACACAATTTTAGTTAAAGATAAGAATACCAATAATATTAAAAGAAATAGAGATACTTTGTACACTATATCACATATCATGCAACATACATTATCAACTAAAATCACATGATTCATTATTAAGGGACTCTAATGAAAAATATTGCTAACATCTAAGGATGAAGGTTTTCATAATTCATCAAAGTAGTAATGAATGTTCTCGAATAACTATGTTTAAGTAGTGGAGAGTCCACCCATCATCAAGGAAAATAGATTTCAAAGATAGAAAATAGATAATAATGGAAAACAAATATAAGTTTCATGGAAAATTAGCCATTGCTAATTAATAGTAAAATCATACAATATAGGAGATTAAGTCACATTTAAACATTAATAATAATATATTTTGTAATGACAAATTTACATAATAATAATAATAATAAAAGTTATGAACAATGGCGCAATAGATTATTAATATAACTTAACTAATAACTTCTAAGAGTAATACAAATGAGAAATTTGACAAAGAACAAATAATGAACAAATCATTAAAATTTTATAAACTAACATGAGAAATATTTTCATAATAAATAATAAGAATGCCTAATAAAAGAGAAATAATAATTATTAATTTTGAAGATAAATACTCAAGAGGAAAACATAAGGATTCAAAAGGGAAAGAATAAATATAGGAAAAAAACAACTTAGGAAATGGGGGAGGGGTTACGGGGTGTTGGGTTATGAGAAGTTTAATAACAAATGAAATAAGTTAGATATTAGAATGAAGTAACACAAGGGGAGGAGGCATAATATACTATCAAACAAAGAGAAATAAGAAGGGAGAATAAAACTTATTGATGAACTCAATGTTGAGATATGAGGAGGTTAATAAAAAATATTTAGTATGTTAGATAATAGAATGAGAGTAACATAGGGGGGTTATAACATAATATCAAACAAGGAGAAATGAGAATGGAGGATGAAACTTGCTGATGAACTAAGTGGATTATAGGCTTCCATGATTGGATAAGTTTATAGCCATGTTCTTGATTACAATTGTTATCAATTTTGAGGGCTCCTTGGATGATGTGATTGGGTAATGTAGGGTATATGCTAATATTTTAGTTTTGTTGGAATGTCTAGGTGGGAAGACGAATAAAAAATAAAATATGATAAGCGTGATATTTTTTTCATTAAACAAATATATGTACATATAAATAAATGAGTATGACCCTTGAATTTCATATTCCAAGTGGTCACTTGGATTCACAATGATTATTTATTGTCACCTAATGGGTTAGGTTTCCAACATTCCCCCCTTTAACCTGAAGGGGGGTGTATAGGAGTCCAAGTAGAGAGCTGGTTGGAGCTACAAATGGTCAAATGTGATCTCTGAATCAAAAGCCAGCTAAAGATGATGTCTTCTACTAAATGGGTGGTTTTGGATTACCACAAAATCTCGAACTTGGTGCTCACTTTGGTATTGGATTAGCGGTTTCCTTTGGAAGTTGGATCTAACTTAGGTTCTAGCTCAACGGTTCCCTCTAAAAATTGGCTTGAAGGATCATCTGTTCCCTCTGGAAAATGGTGGTTTAATGACTACCAAAAAATAATGTCTAACATAAGAAGGTGTCTTCTACTAAATGTGTGGTTTTATAGGAATACCACAAACCAAATCATGATAAGGTGTAACATGGCTCTAACTCTATCTTTGGATGTAACTCTAAATCTAGCTAGGTGGCTCTAGCAACTGGCACAAGGTTCTATCTATGGATATTGAACTGGTTTAGGCTTGTTTGTTCCAAATCACTTTTTTCTGACTATTAATCAATCCCCCCCTATCAAGAACAAGGTGAGAAATATAAAATATCTTAACTGCAATATGTGTCACTACTCAAGAATGAACTCTTCAGTATGGCATATATATCTTATTGGCTATTGATGACCATTCCCAAGAATAAATCCACCCATAGTGAATCTTCTCTCTTGTAGGTTTCTTCAGTATGAAGCATCTGTTTGAAGAATGAGTATGCTTTCCCCAATGCTTACAAGGATCACACAAGGATGGAGATCAAAACATTGATCTACATGTGACCAACTCTATGACAATGTTGACATTTCGAAATCTGATGCAAATTTGAAGATGAACTTTCCTGAAGGAATCCAACACTTTGGAACAGATAGGTTAGGAATAATCAAGAATGTGAAAAGTCACTTCCTTGTTGTATCCAAGACTAGTTATATGCTTGTTATGGCTGATTTCTTCCCAAGGTCTGATGACGGGCTTGAGACGTGCAAGTGGAACCTAGGTATCAAAAAAATTCATCTTCAGTTTCTTTTGAAGTGGAATCATTGATCTGATTATATACTTATGAATGTGTAGGTTGTTGATTGTTCTGAATAGAAACATGCTCATAATGCTGATTCTTTTGGCGCATTTCCTCATCTTGGGGTTATAATTCAAGATGAAGAAATTCAATTGTCTCTTGTGAATCTTGTATGCAAGTTAAAATAGATTTGAGAGTTTCCTTAATGATTGACATTATGTCATCAACAACGGTGAGTATTAGAGTATTTAGTAACTCTAATAGTTTTCCAATCTAAGCCATTTAAGTGTTCGACTTCAAAGGATACTTCCAAAAGATCGAACACCTAGAGAAACCGGTCACACAAACATATCACAGATCAACAAACTGATGTTTTCACATGGTTTAATCCCTCAAAATGGAAACACCCCACGACCCCAACCAAATAGCTACTTGAGGCAATTTATTATGCAAAAGAAAAAAAGTTTCATAAGGCAATTATGCAGCAGTTGCAGCCATATCTTAAGGGTTTCCTGGACCTCTTTCACTTTCTCTTGAAAGAGGGTGGTAAGATCGAGTAGAAAGTGGTCCATAGTCCTCAAATTAATTTTCAGAATTTGACGGTTTTGGTCATCCATAATAACATCCTTCATTATTTGGATGAATAGGTCAATGCTAAAAACATTTCTTATGGCTATCATATCCATGGCTTTCTCAATGTTCTTGTGGCACAATTGAGCAGAACAGAGAAAAATGTTGTGAGTGTGGGAGGGGACAAAGAAACAACTATAATGTAATGGGGCGTGGGGAAAGTAATGATCAAACAATTGTGTATATTTTCTTGCGGGAGGGGCATCCAGATTTCTTCACAAGTTATTAGAGTTTATTCTTATTCTAATTTTAAAGTAAAAGTTTATGCAATTATTTTTTAAGAAAATTATGATGACATGTAAAGTTTATGCTAAGGTTAAAGCTTATTTTAATTTTAAAGTAAATGTGTATGCGATATTTTTAAAAGAAAGGTTTTATGTGATGTATTTTTATAAAATAATGAGGGTTGGTTAATCGCCAAATTGTTTATTAAGTAACAAATCAATATGAAAAAGCATGAAAGTTAATTTTTTTAGAATTTGAATGGATTTGGTTTGGTGCATTGGTCCAAGTATTGTTTGTCATTATTGAGGTAATAGTTTTAATATGGGAAGATTTTATTTTTATTTATCAAAATTAAAATTTATTTTTATTTGTAATTATAAATTATACAAAATTATTGTTTATAGTTATAATTATAAGACATATAGATTTATTATTCATAATCATCTTGTTGTTTACTATAAAGAAATTATTTTTAAGATAACAAGAATAAATTATAAATATAATATTATGAAAAAGTAATAAATAATAATAAGAACAAATTAGAAATGTAAATTCTTTAAATATTAAATTATTTTTATTTATCAAAGTTAAAGATTTAAAAATAATTCTTACATTTTTATTTATTAAAATTAAAGTTTTAAAAGTAATTTTGTATTCACAATTTCTATACTATTTTTATTTTCCAACTCATTCTAAGGGTGATTCTATAAAGATGGGTGACTCTTTTTTGCCAAATATGGCGATGAAAAATGGAAATTTTACCCATATATTATATTGAAGCCCTTAAAACTCATATTTTTCATATGAATTTCGACATGCGGTTAAAAAATGAAATGTAGAGAATTATGTTGGCTTTCCATTGATATTTTTTTAAAATATACCAATGTCATTTATCCTGTCAAATTTTCATTTAATGAAACGTGTGTCCTTAAAAATTTGAAGAGCAAATAACAAGTGGCTCGTGTGTGTGCAAAATAATTTAATGTTCAAGTAATAATTTTAAAAAATGAAATATGTGAACATGATCTATTATAATAATTAGTCAAGTAATAGTAATAATAATGTTCCTTGAAAAATTATAATAATTATTATTTTTCAAGTAAAAGTAATTGTTCAAGTAATAGTAATAATAATGTTCCTTGAAAAATTATAATAATTATTATTTTTCGAAACTGGCCAGTGAATATTTTAGTCGCATTTTGCACGCATGTGCGTGTGTGCAAAAAATATTTTGATCGTTTACATAATTTCCAAAACTAAAAATACCATTTTGAAGAGGACGCACTGATGTAGTGCTTGTATATTTTTTCAAAATTTTTGGATGTGTATTTTGAATGTTGTTGATTTATCTTTGAGCTCATTCGAAGTTGTCGACAGGGTTTTCTAGGATAAGCTTTAGCATAAATTAAAAAAAAATCACATACAAAGAAAAAAAATCGTAAATTATATGTATATGGATAGAGGATTCATTGACGAATCCAACGGTATCAAGTCTGCACATTATTGTGCATTTAATGACATAGTTTAAGTTTGTGAAAGACAAACCAAATTTTTTTTTCCTGTAGTGAAAAGGGCTTTCAGCCTGTTTTTAGGCCCTCGATCGAGCTATTTACCTAATCAAGGTTTTTTAAAAACCTCGATTGAAGGCTAAAACGAACCTTGATCGAGGGTTTTAGAGAGACATCGATCGAGGTCTCGTAAAGCCCTCGATCGAGGTTTTTAAAAAAGGCCTCGATCGAGGATTTGTGTGTGTAAATAAAACATAAAAGGGAACCAGGGAAAGGAGTTGGACAATTAATGTTTCCAACCACCATTCCCACTCAAAATTAACAAGAAACCTCTATATAATCACTTAACAATTGCCAAACAACACTTATGTAATTCATTGTTAATTTACTTTCAAGTAGAGGTATGTGAATTTGAAGTTATTCAATTAGAGTTCATTAGACATGTAAGAAGTATTATTATTGATCAATTAGAATTCATTAGACATGTAAGAAGTATTATTGTTGTTCAGTTTTATATTACATATTGTTGTTTGTTATAACAATTTCAAAAATTCTTTGTTTGTTTTCAATGTAGTTTGATGGGGAGCAAAAGAAAACGACAAAGGAAGCATGCTTGTCAACAAAACGAGCATGAAGAGCGTGAGAAGAATAGGGAAATAATGAGAGAACAAAGAGCAAAATTGAGAGAAGAAGAAGATGCACCTTTGGTGCAACAAATTCCAATGGAGGACTACCAAGGTAAATTTTTTAATTATATGCTACCTACTTTAAATTTCATATATCTTTCTCTAATAATTTGTTATATATATACTAACTATTTTTTTTTTTAGCCTTACTATATTTTGTTTGCAATAAGATTTTTATCAATTTGTTATTTAGACTACAAAATTAGTAACAATTTAAAAAAAAATTAACTATTTCACAATCTAATTTATTTAATATATTTGTTTGTAATGAGATTCTTATTTATTTCATAACTTTGTTATTTGTATTTCAAAATTTGTAACAATTTTCATGTTAAATGAATAATTTTTCAAGTGACTAACAATTTTCAATGTTATTGGAACACTTTTCAAATTAAATGTACACTTGGACACTATTTTCAAGTTAAAATGTACATATTTAACTAATTGCAATTTTCTAAGTTACTAACAATTTCAAGTTAAATGTAATTTCAATTCTTGTTTTGTTATTTGTTAAAAAAATATAAATGTATACCAGGGTTGGTAGGTGCGGGGGGAGTGATCCTTGACTCCAAGGGGAACAAGCAGAACAAATTCGCTTGTGGGATTGGAAGGAAAACCAACAATTGGGATGAATGGCTTGGCCTCATTAAAGGAATAGAGATCGTCATATCCCTGGACATAAAAAAGATGACAGTCTTAGCAGATTCTATAATAATCATTCCCGAAGATAGAAACATTGTGGGAAAAAGGAAAAGACCATCCTAAAAAATGCACCATCTACTACTCTGCCTCGGCAAGGAATTTCATCATATAGACTTCCTGCATATCTTGCGAATGCACAATGGACAAGCCGACCAAATGGAAAATACTGGAGTAGGTCTTCCCTATGGCTCTATTCTTTTCAAAAATGAGATCTTGGACAATGCTTGGGTCCCCTAGGCCAAGGCATAACCCTAGCTCTAGGACTTTAATCCCCTCCCATGGGATTTTTACAAATTTTAACTATAGAATTGGCAGGAAAAATTTCTCAATCATATGGGAAATCTCCCTTGGAGATTTGGTGGTACCTATGCGCCTTGATATCCTCATTCTCATGCGGGATTTAATGGCTCTGACTAAGAATGGAAGTTGGCTGGAATCCTGGCAGTTGGATGCGGGATATCTTTGGGGAAAACTTGCACTCATCTCCCATTCTGCAATCGATCTCTGTTTTGAATCTACGTTTAAGCTCTTGTTTTGTGCACTATGGGAAATGGACTGTTGTGGCTGTTCCAGAGCTCAGGGTGATGGAAAATTCTACTTTGGTCGCCCTCATGGTGGGTGGAAATCTCCTGCGAAGTGTGAGAGAGATGGTTTGATGGGGATAGGTCCCCCTAGAGGTGGTTGCTGGAGTTTGCAGTCCGAAGACATGCATGGAACCTTCATGGATTTAGAGAACCCTGGTCACTCTTTGGACTTAGAGAACCTTGGTCATGGTCAAGGAAGACATAATTGTTGTAACCATGATAGGGCTATGATCACTCATGAGAAGGAAAAGAAACGCAGTCCTGAGCCCGACGAGGAAGTTCTTGATAGACTGCAGGAGTTAGAAATGCAGGTTAAAATGATTCGTTATGAAAATCTTGAGTGCAAAAACGTCCTTCTCCGTCTTTACAATCTGGTTTCCACAAGTTACTCAGAGGTTAGAGGCCAGAAGTCTGTCCTAGCTGAGAAAATAGAGCACTTGGAAGTCTCTCTGGGTCTGGTCTTCTCTCGCAGGGTCTAAAATCATGAAGCCACTGGTAGCGAGCTCGACGAAATCAATAGGAAGGTGACGAAGCTGCAGAAGTATATGGAAAGCGCTGGAAATTACGTGGATCTCAGTGCAGAAAAGAGCAGGGTAGAGGAACCTGTTGAAGCTATCAGGAACATCGATTACAATTAAGTGCTGGTCCAGGTCACGGGTTGGCCTTTTTAGGATTTTTTTGCTGCTCAAGTTTTTTCAAAAGATGTTTAAAATATCTGTAATTAATAGCTTAGGATGTTTCTGCACTCTGATAAGATTGGAAGTTTTAAGTTTTAAGTTATGGACATGGAAGCACCTGCATAATGTATTTTTCCTGTTTGCTACTACTAGGGCAGTTCGTAAGATACTATATTTTTCATAGGACAGGCATATATAATGTTTGTTATCAACCTGAACAGGATGAACTGGGAGTGATGGTTGTCTTCCATTCATGGGAGCAATCTGCCCTGTTTTTTGCTATGTAATCCCGCTTTTTATATATAACCAAACTATAACCATTTCTATTAACAAAAATATAAATATAAATGTATAGCCTCACGTGAGCTCCAAGTCTCAACATTTGTTGATTGAAATAACTAATAATCTCTAATTTTAACTTACTCTCATTTTATTTGAAATGAACATTATGATAGTTATGTATTAGTTAGAAAATTCAATTTGAAAACAAATGAAATGAATATTTTGATAGTTATGTAATAGATGTAAAATTCAATGACAACAAATAAAATGAACATTGTGATAATTATGTAGTAGTTGGAAAATTCAATTATGTTATTTTTAATGTATTTTCAATTCATGTACCAATTTTTTCTATGCATGAATGTAGGGATAAGCTAAATTTTTGTTTTCATATAGTAAGTATATATGTTATTTATATTTCAAAATTTGTAACAATTTTCAAGTTAAGTGGATAATTTTCAAGTTAATGATAGTTATGTATTAGTTGAAAATTTCAATTCACACATGCAATTTTCAATTTGTCAATTTCCACATCAAATTTCAAGTTACTAGCAATTTTAAAGTTCAATGCACAACTATTAAGTTATTAATAATTATCAAGTTAAATATATATACTGGATTTTCAAACTTTACTAGCAATTCTCAAACTAAATGTACAATTTCAAGTTACATACATATTTAGTTATTTTGAAATTAATTTTTTTTTTTTTTTTTTCCCTTGGAAAAATTCGTAATTTTATTTCAAAAAAGAACAAAATTACATTCAGCACATGTAATAAGATCACTAAGATCCCTACATTGTCACAAATTAATTCCCATATTCATAACTACAAAACTCAGCTGACTTGATCATCTCTGATCAACTGTTGTCCTTACTTCCCGCATCAATAACCATGCGCATTCCAAAGATGGCTGTCCCAGCCTGTATCTATAAAATTTCTCAATATGTGCCTGATAACCAATATTAATGCTGTTCCACAGCACGCTCTGTTATCATATGATAATCTGATTCAAGTACTCTACTATATTCTAATACCCTGTGGATCTCGTCTCATTGACAGGACGCGTCCATATCTTGGCCGGTCCTCAATAGCCTAATTAAACTGTCTCCCATCTGGTGAAAAATAGCGTGCAGCTGTCCCTTATCTCCCCCATCAAACATATGCTTAGTAGATCAAAGAAGAGCCTCCTGATCCTCATAAAATGGTCTGTGATGATAGCTGTATGTGCCTGCCGGAGAGTGAATGGTTATCTTCCATGTACCAATAGCTAAATCCTGCTGTGTTGCCTCTTTGGATAGCTGGTTTGCCAATACATTCCGCTCCCTGTAAATATGTGTGAATGTGATGTGGTTGAAAGTTAGTTTTATCCGGTGCACCTCTTCCAGTATAGGTAAAAGATCCATCACATGACACAGAGTAATCTCCTTTGCCCAGTTGATGATTAACAAGGAGTCACCAAAGATCTGAAGGGACAAGCATCCTTGTTCCAGGGCAAATAACATCAGCAATTTTAGCGACATGAGTTCTGCGTAGTTATTAGTTCCTCTTCCCAATCCAGCCACCAGATGGAAATAATGTGCCTCAAATTTGTATAGGACGCCCCCCCCTCCACAAACCGATTGTTGGTTTGAGGCACCATCGAAATATGCCCACGGCATGGAGAGATCAATCTGTTCTACTCGCACAGGTCGTGTTCTGCTCACTTGTACAGGGGCCACAAAATGAAGGGTGACCGCCACCAACTGAGCCACTACATTCTCCATAGTTACCCTGCAGTCCTGGAAAATCACCTTATTGCGGGCAAGCCATATGCCCCATGTGTATATACACGGGAGAGCCCGGAGAGGGGATGAATATTGAGCAGTCCACCATAACTGGAATGCTTCCAGCACACATGTTCCCCTCCACCCCACCTTATTAGCCAATATCTTGCTGATCTCAGACCAAACAGTCTGCGAGAATTGACAATGAATGAAAAGATGGGCCAGATTCTCTTCAGCAACCTTACAAAGAGGGCAGATCCCCGGACCCTGGAGAAAACGTTTTTGCAGAATGTCCCAAGTAGGGGCCTTATTTTCCAGGATCGCCCAGAAAAGTAATTTAGCTTTACCCGGACATCTCAATTTCCACAATAATTTCCACCACCACACCAAAACCCTGTTATGGGTTTCCACATTGAGCTGGATATATCCATGTTTTGGTGAATATACACCGGATGGATGGTGCTCCCATATAAGTACATCATCCCTATTGGTCAATCTAATATGGGTAAGTCTTAACCGCCGAATATAATCCTCCCATTCCTCCTGCAGATCAGCCGAGATCCCAAGTTGTCGTGCAGAGAACCACCCCCGTTGCCATAGATTTGAAGCTCCCTGATCCGCTAAGTCATTCAGATTATTACATCCTCTAGAGGCCAATAAAGACCTCAGATCCATAGAAAGGACATGTCCACCCCTGCAACCAACCCATGGGTCCATCCCTATCCGAAGTAGTCTCCCGTCGCCAATCCTCCACACTAAACCCGATCCGACTAAAGTGAAGTGCTGCACCACTGCTTTCCAAACCACCGAGCAGTTTGCCCTCGATTTGTTTCTCAGCCTGATCCATTCGAGAAGTGTTAAAGGGGCAATATATTTATGATAGACCACTCTAGTCCAGAGACTCTGTGTATGAATTAATCTCCACGACACTTTGGCCCCCAAGGCTTTAGCAAACTTGAAAATATTCTTTAAGCCCCATCCTCCCAAAGCCTTCGGAACAGCAATTTTCTCCCAGCGTACCCACACCAAAGCCCGATTCTCACTCGTACCCTTCCAAAGAAAGGCAAAACACAGTCTCCTGATCTGCTCCAGAACTCCAGTAGGAATCCAAGCAAGTGACAGCCAATATACCGGAGTTGCTTCCAATACTGATTTTATCAGAACCAGCCTCCCTGCCCGAGAGAGCCATTTATGACTCCAACCATGAATACGCTGCTCTAATTTTGCTATTAGCCATCTCCAATCTGTCTTCAAATAAGCATTCGGTTTCAATTGGAAGCCAAGGTACTGTAAACCATCATCTAAATCCAAGGTCTTGTATGGTAGTTTGTTAACCATGTTTAGAATCTCCGGCTCAGATAAATGCGAGCAAGTGATAGTTGATTTGTCGATATTTACTAACATACCCGCTGCAGCTTGTATTAAGTGGAGTCCTTCCACCACCTTGTCAATATCCTGGCTCGTGCCATCACAGAAAATCAGGATGTCATCAAAAAAAAGGAGATGTGTAATGAACATTACCTGAGAGATAGAGATGCCTCTAAAGGAGCCATCAGCTTTGGCGTTCAACATAAAACGGCTAAGTCCTTCAGCGACGAGGAGAAACAACAGCGGAGACAGGGGGCATCCCTGTCGAAGACCCCTCCCAGCCTGGAAGAAAGGGCTAGCAGATCCATTAATAAGAACAGCAAAATTCACCGTGGTGAGGCAGGCCATAATCCATCTGATAAAATCATAGCAGAACCCCAGGTGAGTAAGAAGCAACCGGATATAAAGCCAGCTAACCCTGTCAAATGCTTTGGAGAGGTCAATCTTAATCACCGCTCCCTTCTGCTTCTGCACCTTGAGCGTGTGTAATCCTTCCTGTGCAACTCCAATTGCCTCATGAATTTGGCGTCCTTCCAAGAAGCCAAATTGCTCACAAGAAATGTGCTTAGATAAAATATTCTTGAGTCTGCGCGCCATTACCTTAGATATGATCTTATAGATGCAGTTACAGAGAGAGATTGGTCTGAATTCTGCAAAATTGACATGCTTGTCAGTCTTCGGTATCAGAGTTAAAAACGTGGAGTTGAATGGGCCATGGATAAACCCAGCCTTGCGCGATTCTTCCACCACTTGCAAAATCTCCTCCCCGAAGAAGTCATAGAATCCTAGGAAGAATTCTATAGGCCATCCATCTGGCCCCGGGCTGCTATCTTTATTTAAGGATTTCATCACCGTCGAGAGCTCATCCATCGATACCTCCTCCATCAACATACTGTTTTCTGCCTCCCCCACAAAGCTGGGAAAAAGCTGAGTCACTCGAATAACCTCAGCAATGGAAATGCCAAGTGGAGCCGTGAATAGATCTCCAAAATGTCGAACTCCCAACGCTGCTAATCCATCAAAGCTGGAAACCTGTTCCCCTGTATCTGATGAGAGTTCCCAGATGGAGTTTTTGAATTTTCTCCCCTTAGCATAAGATTGAAAAAATTTGGTATTCTCATCACCGCACTGTAGCCAAACCGCCCTGCTTTTCATTCTCCACAGCTCTTCACGCTCACACAGTATCATATTCCTGCGTCTCTCCCACTCCAACAATTCACCTTTCTGCATATCATCCAGGTATCCCATGCCCAGACTATTATGTATCCTAGCAATGTTTAACTCAGCATCTTGTAAGTTCTGATCATCAATCACCCTTTTGTCATGAGCCCATGTGCTAGTGGCCTCTTTAATTGTTTTCAGATTGTGATAAAAGTGAGCTCCAGCAGGCGTCTGATTGTCAAGTGGTCGATGGACCCATTGCTCCTGAACCAGTTTAATGAATGTCTCCTCCTTCAGCCAGCTAGGATTGAATTTGAAGGGGCTGGGTGGTTTTTTCCCGCTACCTCGTATCTCCAGGAAAATGGGACAATGGTCAGATATCCCACCTGACCCTACCCACTGTCTGACAAGATCAACCCCATGTGCCAACCCTTCGGCCACCAGAAACCTATCCAGTCGTTTAGCTACTCTATGAACCCCGGCTCTCATATTCCTCCAAGTGGGAGAAAGCTGGGAAGGTATGATATCAAGGAGATCCTTCCTGACAAAGACGTTGATGAAATGGTTTGCTAAGGAGTCCGGAACAGCCCGAGGCCCCCAAATTTCAGAAGACCCCAGAGTGAGGTTGAAATCCCCACCCAAAATCACTTCCCTGCCATCAAATATCTCCATACCTAACAAGGAGTCCCAATAGCCCACCCTATTAAGGTAGGGCCCATAAATATTGAGTACCGTGATCATCCGACCTATCTCAGCATCCCAAACTTCCAAACCAAGACCAGAGGATATCCCCCAAGTACAATCACATCTGCAGCTCGTTACTTTCCACCCCGAAGCCAGCCCTCCAGAGCGCCCCCTGGCATCCACCCCTACAAACTTCCAGCCAGGGAGCAAAGATTCTAGTGTACGAACAACATCCTCACAGCCACCCAAAGTTTCTTGCAGCATAATAATGTCCGGTTGATTTATGTCAACCAACCTACGAAGCGAAGATTTTTTAAGTGGGCTCGCCAACCCATGACAATTGAAGGACATAATCTTCATAAACAATCCCCATCCTGGGCTATCACTGCTCTAAGTGCCCACTCAATAGACGATTGCGTTCCCATCACTAAATCCACTTTCGCCCGTTCTTTACCTTTAGTCATATGGGATTTACGTCCCCGGCCTTTCCCCTCAACACATGTGGCCAACTCAGGTAGTCCCTTGCCCCCCGATCCATCTGCTGTAATCTCCCTACTACGAAGAGCATATCGAATGTGCCTACCCTCGGAGCATGAAGAGTGTGAGGTAGAAACAAAAGAGGGCGTGACATTACCCATATCCGGCCGAAGTAGATGGTCATCCTGTCGAGGAGGAGACCCATGGCTGCCCCCCCCCAAAGCAAATGGGTCAGCAAGAACGGAAGGAGGATGAATAGGTGACTTACCCGTGTGTATCTCAGAAGGATCCTGACGAGGAGAGGACATCTCCTGCTGCAATAAAGTGGCCTGTGAAGTCGGAGTAACAGAGCTCAAGGAGTCCCCCTCAACAGCAGGAGGCTCACGTCCCTGCTTCTTCGTTCCAGAGTACACCAAGGATGGCATACGAACCTCTGATTCGATCCTCCCATCATGAGCTAAATGTTCCACAGACTCAAAGATCCCCCCCCGTCAGTAGCAGGCCCACTCCCCTCCACTACCTCCACCTGTGAGTCCACTTTCAACACAGGGACAGCTACAACATCTGCATCAGCAACATTCCGAGGCTTGCTTTTTCGAAACGATAAGGGACAGTAGGCTACAAGATGTCCAAGATCATGGCAGCGATGACACCTAAATGGCACGCCCACATAATCCAGTGTTTGTACATAATCCCCATCCTTGGAATGAACTTTAATCTCAGCAGAAAGCCCCATCCTAATGTCGAGATTGACTAAAATCTTAGCAACCGAGTATATACCATTCTGCAGATGGGAGGAATCAGAGCACACGTATTCTCCAAGATAATTCCCGATCTTAGCAAACCTAGTCTCGTTCCACATATGCATGGGAAGTCCTGGAAGCTTAACCCACAGCGGTTCTTTAGCTATTCTTTCCGTTTTAGCATCGAAAAAGGGTGACCATCGTTTCAGTACAAGTGGTACTCCCAGCATCGACCAATGTTTACCCAGAACTGCATTGACCTCCCCGCTGTTCAAGAAAATGAAGGAGAACCATCCTTTCGACAAAACACGGACCTCAGGGACAGATGGTGCGATATTAAGCCAATTCTCTGCCACCCAACACTGAAGGAAGCCTCTGCCTAATCTCCTGCCTCTAACATGTCCTACTACAGCTGTATGAGAGTAATCCACGGCCTCTGCCAACGTAACATCGACCCCCAGCACTAACTGATCCAGTCTCTTACATTCTTTGACCTTCTTAACAGGGATTTTAATGGAGTCAGCCTTGGCATACATCCCTGTTCGTGGCTGGAAATCGTCAGTCAATGCATCCTCTCTCCTCGGGACCGCCATCAATGTACCACACCGCTGCCAGCTAATGGGCCAGTCTAATTCACTGAACTAAAGGCAAGATCCAATGGGCAAATGTGCAAGAAGATAGAATAATCCCTTCCCAGCAATTTGTCCAGGGTAGTATTCGTGCCAAGTGTTCTATCACCGCGTCCCAAAATAAAGATCATACCATCAGAATCAAGAAAGCGATATAACTCAACGCCTGCCCCATTTAAACTCACAGCCTGCAATCAAGCTGGATGGACCCCAGCAGTGGTAAAAAAAAACAGGATCCTCCAACCTCGGATCCATCAGAAGTCCATTACCAGTAAAGAAATCGCCCTGCAACGATCCCTGAAATTGTTACTCCGCGATAGTGTCCATTAGCACAGCTCCTGTCGCAGAAATATGCATCTCGCCCTGGAACCCCACTCAGGGAATGATCTCCGCAGTGCCAAATCTAGTATCTACCAGGATTCATCCTCAATGTTGCCCCTAGACTTCATCATCAAATGCTAACGTACTCCTTCGTATCGCTTCTTGGAGCCCAATTTGTTCCATGGAACCCTTGAAATTAAGTTACAAACACTTTTCTTGTTTTTAATGTAAAGTTTCAATACTTGTACCGAATTTTTCTCAAGTCACTGGCAATTTTCAATTTGTTAATTTACATGTAACAAATTTCAAGTTACTAGCAATTTAAAGTTAAATGTACAAGTTACTAGCAATTTCAAGTTACAAGCAATTTCAAATTTCAAGTTACTAGCAATTTCAAACTCTACTTAGAACAATTATCAAGCTAAATGTACGACTTCAATTTCAATGTGTAGATATTTAGTTATTTTGAATTCAAGTTACAAACAATTTTCTTGTTTTAAAAGTATTTTCAATTCGTTTACCAATGCATTTCAAAACACTTCAATTTGGTACTTTAAAATTAACCTCATTGTACAGTGCATTTCTGATTGAAATTCCCTTCACATGAATTTTGATTATGTAGGGAGAGATTATGGTGAGCCATCACATCATGGTGATCAAGAATCACATGACCGTGTGCCCCCTCATGATCTTGATCATCCATCACATGACACCTTTCCCTCTCACATTTCAAGTATAATTGGGAGTTGCAGTGGGGTTGGAAGGGGTGGAAATTGTCTAGAGGATTGTGCAGTTGTTTCTGCATGAGAAGATATTGGGAACTCGATCCCTAGTCGGACAGTTAGAGAGCATGTCAGTAAGATAATTAAGTCATATTTTAAACAACATTCAACGATGGCACAAGATCAAATCCTACATGGGTTAATAAAACACAAAAATTGAAACGTGCCACAAATTTGTTGGGTTTTCAAGATGTTAAAACAAAAAAGACATGCGAGAATGGAATAGAAAATGTAAGAATTGCATTATCGTTTTTTGGAAAATCAAGAAATAATGATATCCGAGCTTCTCATAGGGAAATTACAACGGCTGTTGTGGCACAAAGCACCTCAAGAAATCGAATGGTATCAACAATGGCATCATTGCTCAAAGTTTCAAAAAGAACATTGTTAAAATATACTAAATTCAGGGTCCGGATAGATGAAAATGATGAAGCTGTTTGTTGGGCTCTTATTTGTAGGGAACCCTATCGAGGCAGGATGGCAGCGAGAGTTAGAGAGAAGGTGATAGAGTTTTGGGATAGCCATTCTTGTGCTATTTCAGATAGAAAGCATGTCTTGCGACAACGTTTATTCATAGGCATTTATCAGGGGCACTGTAAGCATGTGATGGAGATAACGAGAGTTGCACTTTACGAGGAATTAAAAAAAACCAATCCTGGTGTTCAAATATTATTTAGCATGTTCAACAAATTGAAACCGTGGTATATTATACCAAATACAATTCACGACACTTGTTGCTTCCAGTACCACGTTGAATTTCAACTATACTATGACACATTTTTGGATTTTTGCAAAAGGCACTCGAACGATGAACTAGCTCCTCACACAGTGCGAGATTTTATTTGTAAGATACTATGCAACAAGAATCCTGAACAAGTGTTTTTCAATAAGAGGTGTGTAGGTGGGAGAAGATTCCTTAAATGCGGTGATTTGACATTGTTCCATAGGAAATTTCCTATCGATCCAGCAAACCCTGGATTGTCATACATCACAGTTATGTGGAAGAGATATGAGTATGTCTCCATGAATCCATCATCTTCTTCATCTGTGCCATCTAAGAGGATTGACTTGCTCAAGGATGAGATTCCTATTTCCGATTTCATGGAGAAGTTTCAAAGTCAGATTTATAAATGCATAAAGCACTCCCATAGGTCTAGGTGGCAAGCTTAATAATTCAAACATTCTCGCGAGGTATTTGAGCCGGGCACAATCTTATCAGTGGTAGAATTTGTTGAGAACTACACATTTGCTCCTTAGAGAGAGATACAGAGTGAGTACTATCACTACGACCAGGTGTCTATCTTCATACATGTATTGTACATACATGCTCAGGAAAGAATTGATGGTAGGGATAACACTCCTCAGTCACGTGAAGTGATCAAGGAGTACCATTTTTATGTCATTGATGATCGCGAGCATGACACATTGTTCATTCAACACTGCTTTGGGTTTATTTATGATTCATTCAGGTAGAGAGGCATATCATTTACTGAACACTAGATTTGGTTAGATGGGTGTGCAAGGAAATTCAAATCGGCACGCTCTTTTTATTGGTTGAGTCGCCTTCATAAAGAGACAGGAGTCTGACACACCTGGAGATTTTTTGAAACATGGCATGTAAAGGATGAACATGATGGCACAGGTGCATGTGTGAAACAAGCACTTTGGAGGTACCAGATGAGTCATGGTGCAACTCGACTCAAATGCTCCATGGAATTAGTTGATCGGTGAACACGTCATTTGGGACATCAAGGTCACGAACAAGCAAGGCAAGTGTGCAAGTAATAAACTCCAAAATCAATTAATAAGCTAATAACATTCAATATCATCATTTCCAAAAGAACACCTACTTAGTAGGAATTTATATATGACAAATTTAATTCCATGCAGATTCTTTTGGGATTTTCCCTTGGTGATGTGAATAGATCCATGTCGTGGTATTGTGATACCATACCTGGTATGATGGAATTACATTTTGTTCGGAGTAAAGACATGGGTGACATATTTTCCATTGAAATGAGGAAGTATACTTGTTTTTGTGATTTTTGTAGTGATGCGAATGGATGCGGGCTTCATCACTGTGAAAATTATGTATATGTGAAAGCATGGAAATATGTCCCTCTTAATCCAAAGGGCCCACATCCAATTCCAACATGGATAGAGATGCACACTGACAAGGCAATGGTCTCACTTGATCATGATCGAGTTTCTAATGTGGTTAGGGAAGGTACAATACTTCATTAATTAGTTCACTATATATAGTTAATTAATTAACTATATATTACACATATACATTTCAATAATATTTGTAATTTATCTCGCAGGTGATGTATTCGTTGTTATTGCACCCGCCCGACAATCAAGAAAATGTGGCATATTATTTGATACGGTGCACACAAATTAAAAGTAGGTTGTTGCGATCTTATCAAGATGGAGAGTTCACATACCAAATTGGAGACCTGGTTCTAATGGCACACTTTTTTGAAAGAGTGAAAAAATAGGGTGCTTATATTATTTACAGAGATTTTATTCCTTGATATATATCATGCCAATACAGTCATTTGGTGGTGGCAGCTCGGATACATCTAACAGAAATCAAGTTGAAGAGAGGTGAACCAAAGAGATGGAAGATGACAGAAGCTGACCATGATTGTATTATGGAGACTTGCATTCCTATAACCCATTGGCCATATGAATGAGTTACATATATGCCATTTGCATCATTGACATATATGTCATGTTGTCTTGTTGGAGATTTTTGTGGAGCTTGTTTTTTCCTCGTTTATATAGGGTTTGTTTTGCAAGGTGACCAATTTAGTTTTATAAACATGTATTTTTTTAGATGCTTTAATGCCAAGATTAAAAATACTAGATGGGAGTTTTTTTTTATTATAAATTGGGTCATGGTGCTCCAATGTGACAAGCACATTGATACTTTGAATACACTTGTGTTGGTTGTGGAGCCAGATCTTCTAGTCTCATAGATGATATTGTATCAGCCGTGTTTGTAACCCAGTTTTATATGATATGTAGGTGGACTGTACAGTCACCCCAGCAGGGGGGGTGTGGGGGGGCATCGCCCCCCCATGGGGTTCCAGGGGGGTTCGGGGCCCAGCGGTTCGGGGGTAGTGCCCCTGAAGAAAATTTTTGGGGCTGTTTTCGCCAGCTGTTTTGCAGGCCCATGGTTTTGGGTATCCCGTGGTATTTTCCCATTGTATTTCCCTTATAAAATAAAAAAATTGTAATACGGCTAGGGATGGATGATGTATTAGGTTTTATGCATTGTAAAGATCTCTGAGATCAGGAGAGAGACTGTGAAACAGAGAAGAGGAAGTGCAACGGTTGTGCTGCAGGTTGTATCCCTTCACCTTGCTGGACGGTAATAATAATAAGGACTGGCAAATTCAGTGTGGACGTAGCCCAAGTTGGGTGAACCACGATATATCTGTGTCTCTCTTGAAATGTGTATGTGTGATTATATTTGCATTTCTGTTTATTGTTATTGCTCTGCGATCCTGTTTTTCTAACAACTTGAATGTATGGTCAATGCTCCGTGAACTTCCTTGATATCTAGGATAAACATTTGTTAAATAGTCATAATCCCTAAAAACCAATAATTATTATTTAATACAGTTCCACCTAACCTTATAAAACGGGTAAATTTTATTTGATTGTAGTTCTGGGAAACAATTTTTTATTTAAAGTTTATGTGGATGGATAGAAACTAAATCATCCAAGAAAGATCCCATAATGTAATTTTAAATTGTAAATTGTAATTGAATTGGAATGTGTAAATTGTAATTGAATTGTAATGCGTAGACACCATACTGTAATTGTAAATTCAATTTTAAATTGTAATGTACAATTGAATTCTAAATTTTGAATTTGCAATTGCAATTTGTAGTCGAAATTGAACTTTTAAATTGTAACTACACATCGAATTTTCAATTGAAATTATACATTAAATTTGAAATTGTAATTTTAGATTTTAAATTGTAATTGAATTGGAATGTGTAAATTGCAATTGAATTGTAATGCATAGACAACATAATGTAATTGTAATGTCAATTTTAAATTGTAATGTACAATTGAATTCTAAATTTTTAATTTGCAATTGTAATTTGTATTCGAAATTGAAATTTTAAATTGTAATTACACATCGAGTTTTCAATTGGAATTACACATTAAATTTGAAATTTTAATTTTAGATTTTAAATTGTAATTGAATTGGAATGTGTAAATTGTAATTGAATTGTAACGCATAGACAACATAATGTAATTGTAACCCGGATGTGGGTGCTCCAATTTCCGCCACCATGCACAATGCTAACCGGGAGCAGCTGCCACCTCACGCTACTGCACGTGGCGACGATGGGACGACCCTTCGCATGCACGAACTGGTTGACGAGATGATTGCCGCTGCACATCTGTCCACTAGAAATGACAATCACTCCACCACCCTGAGCGCCGACATCTATTTAAGACTACAGGACGAGAGTAATGGTGACGATCCCCTCCTGTGTGTTTAGAATGACGTTTTCCCTTGGCGAGTGTGTCCTACATTCAATTCTGCCACCTTCCATGAGGACGATAGACTGTAACATTAATGGTCTCGACTCTTTAAAACATCCTGCCAACAGGTATTCTGCTTCTACCATCGAATTCTGGCTTTTCTCTGAGGATTATTTCACAGAGCTTAAGATATTAGGGGTGGCTTACTCTGGGATTCTCATAGCCATGACAATTCGCAACAGGGGGGTCTCTTGTCGGGGAAGTGGCAGGAAAAGCTCTAGCCGCAGACCCAAGGTCGCCATGGACTGGACGGTCATGGATGGTTATGCTCCAAGAATCTCTGCAAGGACTCAAAGCCTTATTGATGGGTGGGAGGCTCATAGGGTGGCGACTCTCCTTGCCTTTGGTAGCAATGGAGGCACCATTAATCATTACTGGTTGCTCAAGAACATGATGAGCAACCTCATAGAGGAAATGGAGGCTAGTTGGCAAGCCAACACCAGTATTGTAAGGAATATCAATGCTAGTCTGAAAGAGGCTGCGGACCACTCTAACATGATGGACGCCAATATGACCTGGGATATATTCACCCTGGGCAAAAACTCTGAACTCACCAAGTAGAAAAACAAGGAGGTTGAGGCTCCTGAAGCTCCAGCCACCAGGTCTGCAAAAAAACATTCCAAGGTCAAGAAAAACAAGGGCTCAACCTCTGCAACCCGTACTCATGGCGTTGCTCGTGATGCTGTTCGTGATGGTGTTCGTGATGCTTCCTGTGATGTTGTTCGTGACGCTGTGCATGGTGCTGCTTCTGATGACCCGTGCTCTCCAGGGTCACCCTCTCCAACTCTTCCCCCTCCATGCACCTTTGAGGATTTCTATGTTGTCTGCCCCATCCTTGAGGAAAAACTAGAGAACTCACCTGCAAATCGCTAATTGGAAGGCCGTTGCCCCTGGTCATCTCTGTGACTATCAACTTCTCTGTTTTTATTTTTGGTATAGCTTAGTTTATATCACTATCAGACATTATGAATATTTATTTTTGCAGCAAGTCCCAACCTTTATATGGGCAGACCATACTCATAGGGTCTATATTTTGCACTATGTCAGTCATTTCAGTCTTTTTGAGCAATTGGGATGGTGGCTTCATTATCTGAGGCCTCCCAAATCTGCAACAAACTTTACTGTTCATAATGTATATTCTGTTTATGTTAATTAAATTTCTTCCTGCAACTTACAAAAGAAAAAAACATAATGTAATTGTAATTTCAATTTTAAATTGTAATGTACAATTGAATTCTAAAATTTGAATTTGCAATTGTAATTTGTAGTCGAAATTGAACTTTTAAATTCTAACTACACATCGAATTTTCAATTTAAATTACACATTAAATTTGAAATTTGAAATTGTACTATAGTCGAGATTGAACTTTAAATTGTAACTACACATCGAATTTTCAATTTAAATTACGCGTTTATGTAAAATTGTAATTTAAATTTTAAATTGTAATGTACACAATTTAATTTTAAATTTTGAATTTGCAATTGTAATGTAATTGAGATTGAACTTTTATATTGTAATTGCTATACATTAAATTTACAATTGAAACGACAAAACATAAATGTAACTGTAATAACTATATCTAGATGTAAAATAAAAGATGATCAACTTCATTTAATCAAGATACAAAATACACATGAAGACATCAATATGATGAAATATATATAAAATATATGGAAAATTCCATATCCAAAACATGTTCAAATATCCAAAACATGGAAATGTATACATCAACAAATCATTGGCCGCTACCCCCACGAGGCCCTTGATCGGCCCTGTGACTGCCTTCACGTGTAGTAGGCCCATCCTGTCCTTGAGACGACAAACTATGAAAGAAGGCCTTGATCTCAACATACTGTAAAAGTTAAAATTGTGAACTTTGTAAGTTATTTATATTTTTACTAATGCATAATATTCAACAAGAAGTGAAAAATTTTAATGGATGGAGGCGAAAATCACCTGAGCTGAGTCAATGGTGATATTCGGCATCTGGGTCGGAATATGTGTAGATGGGCCCTCATCAGGACCATGTGGTTGAGCTGTATCCCAAACATCTAAGAAAGTGATTGCAGCATCGACACCCACCTGTAGTGATGCCTGTGTAAGATGCCATTGCATTACAAATAAGTTATATTTATTAAAAATTATTTAACTAAAACATAAAAGTTATAATTCAAGAATTAAAACATAAAGTATACAATGAAATTACTAAATGTGAAATGAATTGGAACATAAATTAAAACTCAGCTTTGTGTTTAGGCCTAGCTGGTCAGGACCTTCGCAGTCCTCATGTGTATCATCTTGAGCAATGACCTTGCCTTTTCCCTGTACAATTTGAAATTCAAAGTTAGGCTCTAAAACATAATGTCTCAAATTAAGAATTAAAACATAAATGATTTAAATTGAGATTAATAAACACAAATTCAATTGGAACATAAATTATAACTTACCTCGACTACTATGTCTCGTCGGTGGGGATGAGTGGATGGACCAACCGATGGCTCACTATGAAAGAGCTCATCCATGTATGTGGTCCCCTGCATGGAGCAATAAAATACACCCCTTAATTATTATTGAGCATTCAATTTACGACATATAATATGATGTAACATGACAACATATATACGTAATTGTACAAAAATATACCTGTCTCGGAGCGTAGTGTGTATGATACAACCAGAAATATCCATCTCGGGCTGACTGAGCATATGCCCATATGTCATTATCATCTAATAAATTGAGCAGGTCATCGTTGACCCACTCTATCTCTGGATGTACATGTGCAGGGGTTGGTCTAGACGCCTCTCCCTGCACAGCAACAAAAGAACTGCCCATGGCATTTGACAATGAGTCTACTATCCTCTGCCTAGCCTCTGTAGAAAGATGGGATGACTATGTCACGTCCCCTTCCCCGATGACCACCCTCTTTGGAATAGGTACCAACCTCGGAGGGGGTGGCATGAAAGTGGGGTCTCTATGATCCCTAGTACGCTGGTAGGAATGTCCCCTACCACCACCAAATAACTCAGATCCCGTGCCGGTGTAGTCCAGGTGCATGTCTAGAACAAACTCTGCATATATGTGTTTTGCAAAGTACAAAGGGAACTGGTCATGGTGGGGGAACATGCCCCACACTCTGATGAATCTATTGTATACATATGGTGCTGCAGCCTCGAGTTTTCTATTTCAAATTGAAATTTCAAATAAAATCTGTTAGATGTATCCTTGATTCACATCTAACAGAGTTCACATACCAAATTGGAGACCTGGTTCTAATGGCACACTTTTTTGAAAGAGTGAAAAAATAGTGTGCTTATATTATTTTACAGAGATTTTATGCCTGGATATATATCATGCCAATATAGTCATTTGGTGGTGGTGAATCCACAGGTGAACTAGCCAATATTAGCAAGAGTTATTCGTGCAGCCTCATCATCATATGAGCCCCCCAATGAACCTGTGATCCAAACCAAAACATAAATGTTAGTGAAAATATATATTATAACTTGCAAGTGAAATTCAATACATTCTATATTAAAATTTTATTGAAAGCGTATCTAACAAAAATTATGCACATGATCTACCTGTGTCCTGGCGCACCTCCTCCTCCTCAGGATCAATATGTACATTGTCGGGATGAACCGACGCACTATCTCTCCTGCTGCTACCTCCAACGGCAACTGAACCCGGTGTGGGGCCTCGCTCCTCGGTGAACCAGAGAGATGCCGATGGCCACCCTGTTGGGCGACGTCGGATCCTCTCGTGCTTCGTCGAGCACGAAGCAATGAAGTTCTCTCTTGAGAACTCTCTGCATCACATTTCAATTTTAATTTCAGTTTTCTATTTCAAATTCAATACAAATTCAAATTTCAAATTCAATACAAATACAAATTCAAATTCAAATTTAATTTCAATTTCAATTTCAATTTCAATTTCAATTTCAAATTTCAAAGTTCAAAGTTCAATTTCAAATTCAATTCCAAATTCAGTTTCAATTTCAATTTCAAATTCAAAATTCCAAAATCAAATTTCAATGTCAATTTCAAATTTATGTTTCAATTTCAAATTTCATCTTCAATTTCACATAAAATTTCAATATCAATTTCAATTTCAATTTCATCTTCAGTTTTCGATTTGAAATTTCAAGTTTCAAGTTTCAATTTCAATTTCAAATTCAAATTCTATTTCTATTTCAATTTCCAAATCCAAATCCAATTCTAATTCTAATTCCAATTCCAATTCTTAAATTCAATTTCAATTTCAATTTTCAATTTTCAATTTCAATTTCAGTTCAAATTTCAAATTCAATTTCAATTTGGTTTTCATTTTTTATTTTCAATTTTGAAATTTCAAATTGTAATTGTGATCGGTGAACACCGATAAGTCACAAGTTAAATTTCAAATTGCAATTTTCAAATTTTAAATTTCCACTTCCCATTTCAATTTCAGTTCCATTTCCAGTTTCCAATACCAATATGAAGTTTTAAATGTCAATTTTCAATTTTAATTTCAATTTCAGTATCAAATTGCAATTTCAATTACAAATGCAATTTCAATTTCAAATTGAAATTGCAAATGTAATTGAAATTTCAAATTGAAATTGCAATTGCAATTTCAATTGCAAATCCAATTGCAATTTCATCAAATTGAAAATGAAATTGCAAATTACAATTGAAATTGAAATTGCAATTAAAATTTCAATTTCAATTTCAAAGGTTTTCAAATTTCGATTTCAATTTCGATTTCCAATTCTATTTTCATTTCCAATTCTGAATTTCCATTTCCATTTCCATTTCAATTTTCAATTTTCATTTTAAATTTCATTTCAAATTTCAAATTTCATTTCAATATCAATTTCATTATCATTTTCATTTTCAATTTCAATTTCGAATTTCGAATTTCGAATTTCAATTCCAGTTTCAATTGCAATTCCAATTGCAATTCCACTTACAATTCCAATTGCAATTTCAATTATAATAGACCCTTAGTGTACTTTAACTTATTAAAAATTAAACCTATATATTTAAATATCCAATACCCAATCAAGCCAATACACATAAAACTGGTAGCATAAACGCTACCGGGAACGTTTAATCGGAAACGTTTATGTTGTCGGTTTTATTTTGAAATATGTATATGTTTTTTTCAATCCTCCTGGCATTCTCAGAGGATTGAAAAAAAATGGGCAGCATTTCTGCTTGCCAATACACATTTTAAAATAAAACCGGTATCATAAACGCTACCGATTGATATAAACAAAAATATTAATAATTTGTAAAAATAAATACAACCTAAATTTAAAAATTTAAAACATAAAACATAAATTTAAAATTGCTGCACATGTTTTCAATGAGTTTTCAAATTTATTGAAAAAAAACCCACAACCAGCAACATTTATTAAATGTTGCCGGTTTTATTTCCAAATGTGTAATTCGATAGCATTTCTGCTTGCCAATACACATTTAGAAATAAAACTGACGGTTGATACAAATTTATACAAACAAAAAACACAATAAATTTAATTTAATTTTAAAAATAAATTGGAGGTTTATGGTCCACTTACCTGGTGGATTGGACGACATCATGGCGTGACAGCGTGGCGTGGTGGGTAGAGTGGTGTGGCGTAGTTGTCTCACGGCCTCGATCGAGCTCATGTCCTCGATCGAGATAGTTTGATGGGTTGCTGTTGCTGGAATAGTGTCGGTCGGCCGGCCGCGACTGATTTTTATTTTTTTCACTGTCTCAACATCTCGATCGAGCAATTGCTTGATCGAGCGTTTAAATAAGCCCTCGATCGAGGTATTTTAAAACCCTTGATCCAGGTATTTTAAAACCCTCGATCGAGGTTTCAATAGCTCGATCGAGGGCTTTAAAATACCTCGATTGAGGGTTCATGGCGTAAATTTTTCCCACCCCGCTTGCCAAAAATCGTGAACCACCTTCATGGATTCACCCAAAAATAAAAACTTAAAATAAAAGATGATGGTATTTTTTTTAAATTATGAAAAGATAAGGAGTGGACAATGGTTACATTCCTCTTTTGGTGGTAAGCAACTAATAAGAATAAGAACAATTTAGAATTCAAGCAATAATTATGGTGGTGGTGGTGTTTGTCTAATTTAAAGTAAAAGATGTCCATTTTTATTTATCAAAACTAAATATTTAAAGGTAATTCTATATTTACAAGGCACTCATTATGTAGGTTTGTTAAGGGTGAAGTCTATCCATGGAGAGAAATATGGGAACCTATAAAAAGAACAACATTGCAAAAGTTTATTTGTCAATATCAAGACTCATATTGCCACTAAAGGGTACATTACCAAAGAAACAATGACAATGTCCCAAGTAAAGAAATGATAATGCCATAATTTCATAATGAATGGAATGCAATGATTTTTATAATCTACACAATTTATGACAATCAATCTAATTTTTTTTTTTGTATAAAATCTATTCCTCCTAGTCACAAATATAGTGGCCAACTTAATGACCAACACTTCTATGTAACTGCTAGGATTCTACATGACCAACTTTATGAAATTCAAATAATGATATTATAATAATTGTAATGTCCCCATTTTATTTGATACCACCATGGTCCACCACTACCCATTCAACCCCATGGGTCCTACTGACAGTTTGACATTAATTAATTAAAAGGGGTTAAGTTTTGAGGCATTAATTGTCAAGTTAATTAATTTTTGAAACTTAGGATACTGTGCCATGATTAATTTGTAATTATTTTATTATTACTTAATTTTGTGCTGAGTGGATATACTTAGGTGGCCAAGGAGGGCGCATAAGTAGTCTTGTGGACCCTATGAGTTGTCATCCGTAATGGCAACTAGAAGAAAATCAGAAAAATATACAAAGCCACTAAAAAGATGTAAGGAAACACAAAAGCAGGCAACTCTGAAAGAAGAAAGCATGCAGAAAGGAAGGAAAGTCCATAACAGCATAAAGAAGAAGAAAAGAAGGAAAAAGCACTAGAAAAGCATTAAATAAGAGAAAATCCATGAAAAGCAAGATGTTGCCAAAAGCAGAAAAATAGTCCAAAGCAGAAAGGCAACAAAGCAAGGAAAAAAGAAGGTAACAGTTGTAGATGCTAAAATCAGTCAATGAGGGAACCTTAGTGAGTTGGATGTGTCAAGCACTCTATTTGCAGATAATTAAATATCAAACACACAGAGTATATGAAATTTATTGTCAACCCGAGAAAGTCTTTTTATTTCAAAGGATAAGTGCACAATATATGCTTAAACACAAAACCATTAGAAGTGAATACTTTTATCTTCTATCGTCCATATTCATCCCAAGAATCTATGCAATCCCAATTGCCTTCTAACTGCTATACTATAATTCTTTTATATTATGCCCAGGAAGAAATGATATCAGATCTAATCAACAATTGCAGAGGAAAAAGGAAATCTCATTCATATTAAAAAATAATCACTTGTCTAATCTAGTCAAGCTGGAAATCATAAAACATGAACTGAACATTACTCTAAAATTCAAATGAAAGAGATTGAAGCAACTGTTCTAAGAAACTGAATTGAAAAATATAAATCAATCAACACATAACAGGAAAGCTAAATTGTAAGAGCTCCTGGGATTACGTCTCAGCTGTAGGATGAACACGACAGTGTGAACAGAAATTGAAATGTGTAAAGCAAACCTAACTCAGTCGACTATTATTCTATACCATTCACCAATCTCACAGAAATATAATCTTTTACTGAGAAATCCACACAATAAATATTGCTGCTGCGTACAAAAGAAAGAACAAAGCATCACACAACAGGAAAGATGAAATCCTAAATTAACGCAGCAATCTCTGTGGAAGACGGGCCCAGTCTTCACACAGAGACGCTGGTTGAACAACACTCTCTTTAACTCAGAAGTAACTCCTTATATTAACAGAAGAATGAGTACACAGTTTTGGCTTGGCTGCTAATACAAGATAAATTAATTGTTTGCTGTCCAACCCCTCGGTCGAGGCAATTCCCCATATTTATACATACAATTTGCAACATCTAAACCTATAATTGGGCAGCCATGAAGATCTCTGATCTTCAGGCGCCCTAAATAATCTAGCTGTTACAATGCGTGGCAGAACTGAAATATCCAAATATGAGAGAGTTATTAATTGTCCCAAGAGTGGCGGTCCTTCCAGCTCACAGCTGGATTCGAGCAGCGACATACTTAAGATAGCACTTTATGTTACAGCTGCCCTGCCACGACTGTGCCTTGATTGACGATTTGAGCCCCAAGGAACCTTCTACAAGCAATGAACGTCCCTTCCTCCATGACTTGTTCAGCTCCGATCTTCCTGCAGTCTATTTGTCTCACTACCTTCATAAATCGCATCATGTTAGCACGAATTAAGAGATACACAGCTTTAATCATCACAATCATAAGTATTAATACAATAAAACAATAATCGGCCATACCTTGGTAACTTGGGGAACAAGATAAGGACAATAAGTCGAATTGCCAAGGTAATTGGTGTGAGACAAGGTAAGGGAAGATGATAAATGATGGTCAAAAAGGGCCAATTCTGGGCTCAACAGGATGGACACATTATATGTATATCGAAGACTCATTCATGCTATAAAGGAAGGTGGTGCGCCCCAGTCCACATCTTTTGGTCACTTTGATAATTGTCGTGAGAGCTCTACATCTTAAAGGCTTGGGAGATGCGCCCCTAGCCAGTTGTGGGTGATGTGACCCATAGAAATCCTTGTTCCAGTCATATTCACAATGTCAGTGCAACCATTAAAGTCAGAATTGTAGATCTGATCCAGTGGTTGGTGTTCTTGTTGTGCGGTTCAATCCCTTCATTAAGTGGAAACAATGTTGATGTCACGTCCCCATTTTTGACCCCCTTTGTAAATGATGTAAATATTGTAACTTAATCATGGTGAGGAGCTCAAGGCCAAGGCCCCACCATTGATTTAGCGTTTATGTATCGGCAATTAATAGATGCCTATGGTTCTTGTGCGAGATGGGCACAATGTATATAAGACATCATGTAATTTCGAATTTTTAATGAAAAAACCCACAACCGGCTATGCAATGCAACAACAGAGATGGGGCATGGTTCTACAAGGAATAGGGAGGGAAATTATTCAAACCCTTGAGCCAATGGTATTAATCCATGTGTCAATGGGGAAACCCATAAACCACCAACTACCCATTTTGTCTCATGTACCCAATCATTTAATTTTTTCCAAGAAATTGGTTAAGGCAGTTAATGCCTTGGGAATGAAAGAGTATGGGCAAGCCATTTTCGTGCATGGGCAAGCCATCAACTTGGAAAATCGTGCTTTTGCTTGAGGGGCAAGAAACCACCCACGAAATGGTGCCCAAAGCCATGGGGAATAGTCAGTCTTCATTCATTCACGCAGGTAGAGAAGGCTGGGAGTTACAGTCACGTTTTTGAGCAAAAACGCAGGGTTCTCCCTGCCCAAAAACCCGTTTTTGGTTTTGGATAGTAGCTGGGAAGGAGGGGGTGCGATTTGGGACTGTAAGGAGTTCGTTTTGTCCCCGATTTGCCATGGGCGTTTTTCCTAAAAACGTTTTCTGCTACCTGGGGTTTTCTCCAAAACCTCCATTGCTCGTTTTTAACCTTCCCACGTTTTTCTGGAGCCTAGGGGATCATTTTTCCTGCCTGTCACTGTAAAAACGTTTTGTCTTGCCCCATAATGGTGTTCTGCTGTTGTGTGCATTCTCGTTTTTGGTTGAACCCGTGAGCTGAAGTTTTGGACTGGTAGTGGATAGAACTGGCTTGATAAACCTAGTAGAGGGTGTAGCCTCTCAAGAAGATCAAGAGGGCTTGGATACTTTTCTATGCACACCCTGAGAGCACTGGAAAGGGAGGTATGGCTTGAGGGACTGTGTGGCAGTGAAGAGAATACTTCCTTGTGTTGGGTGTGTAGGCATTGTGAGTGCCAAGCTGAATAGATCTGGGAGGGACATCCTCAGCTCTGGGTTTGAGCATACTAGCTTAGCAAATTCTTCCCTGCCATGTCCTAGCAGCCTGATAAACCCAATTGCAGATGGGATTGGCTCATCTTGGTGTATTCTTGGCTATGTGTGAGTCTGCTGTTCCCTGGTTCCTTGTAGAGATCATGCCCAGCTCGGGGGTGGCAGTGGTGCTGAGAGATTGAGGAGCACACTGGCCTACGGTTGGGTGGAACGTTGCAGTTGCATAGCCAGTTGCGTGGGATTACTTTTGTATAAGATAAGTATTCTCCTGTGTTAAATTGCAATTACTTATTTGATGAACATCTTAAATGTATGATGGATGTGAAATTCTTAATTTCCGCTGTGATTTTCTTAAAAACCATACAGTCCATCTAGCCCTGTTATATTATGTTCATGCTTATGATTAAATGTTTCATAGGGCTAGACGCCCAGTTTAATCTCACATCTGTTATACATTTGTGTATGTGTATATTTCTCATTCATTTGATTTTGAATGCTTGTTTAATGAATGGATATGGGGGCTAGCTGCCCGGTTTAACCGTCACGATCCTCTCCATCTAGCTGGTTGGATGGGAGGGGACGTGACAGAATGGTATCAGAGCTGCGTTGCAGCATTGGGCCTCTATGGGCCAAGTCTGATAAGCAATTACAATAAATTGTTGTCTTATGAGTTTGAAAAAAAAAATTTTGGTTTAAATCTGTTTTGAAATTTTTTTTTGTTTTAAGCCGTTTCGGGAAGTCATTCCGAAATTTCGGAAAGGTTTCGCGAACCTTCCCGCAGTTGCGGAAGAGTTCGGCGAACCTTCCCGAAATTGCGGAAGGATTCCGCGAACCTTCCCGAAATTGCGGAAGAATTCAGCCAATGGCTCCGAAACAGCGGAGAAAAATGTTTTTAAGTGGAAAATTTTTAAGTGTCGGAATTTTCGGAAAGAATTCTCTTCCGAAATTTCGGAAGGAATTCTCTTCCGAAATTTCGGAAGGATTCCGCGAATCGTTCCGAAACGCGGAAGAGTTCGGCGAGTCGTTCCGAAGTTGCGGAAGACTTCGGCGAATCGTTCCGCAACTGCGGAAGACTTCGCCGAATCGTTCCGCAACTGCGGAAGACTTCGGCGAATCGTTCCGCAACTGCGGAAGACTTCGCCGAATCGTTCCGCAACTGCGGAAGACTTCGGCGAATCGTTCCGCAACTGCGGAAGACTTCGCCGAATCGTTCCACAACTGCGGAAGACTTCGGCGAATTGTTCCGCAACTGCGGAAGACTTCGCCGAATCATTCCGAAAAATCACCCGAAATCGGGGAAGCATTCCGGCGGAAGCATTCCGCGAACGGCTCCGGTACTGCGGAAGCCTTCGCCGAATGGCTCCGCAACTGCGGAAGCCTTCGCCGAATGGCTCCGCTCGGCAAATCGCCCCGCCATTGCGGAAGCGTTCGGCGAACTGCTCCGCAATTGCGGAAGCGTTCGGCGAACTGCTCCGCAACTGCGGAAGCCGTCGCCGAACCACTTCGCCATTTCGGAAGCATTCCGCCAAGCGCCCCGCATTGCGGAAACTCTCGGCAAATCGCCCCCGCCCATTGCGGAAGGCCAACCTCCCCGCGGTTGCGGCAGCATCCTGTGAATCGCGGTTGCGACAGCATTCCGTGAATCTCCCATTGCGGCAAGATTCAACGAACCGCCCATTGAGGCGTGATTTGTAAAAAAAAAACAAAAAAAAAACAAAAAAAAAACGAGGGCGCTGCCCTCGACCCGCCCTGCTGTGGCGAGCCACAAGGGGGCAAGCCCCCTTGACCCCCTTTTTCTTTTTCCCCTCATAGTTTCGTTGTTGTGATTGGACGAATTGTTAACGTAATGTTTTCCCATGTGCATGAAGTAATTTGTAAATTTTGAGAATGTAATGCAGCTAACAATTATGTTGATGAACACATTTCAGAGAGTTACAGTTACAGCAGGGTAACACTCTAGATAATACAGTGGAAAAATTTTGGATCTTGGGTGGGCCAAGAAAATGCACATCATGAATGATGCACAGGATCCCTATGAGCCTGAGACAGATGCCATGGGAGAGAACATACAGGTTGAGAATGCTGAAACAGAATCTAATGGGAGAAGAAATCAAGAGACCCCTCCAGATGTTGCAGCCACCATGAGAAGCCTAAGGGTGGAGTTGCAAAGCTGTAGGGAAGATAATGAAAGGATGATTAAAGCTCAGGAAGAACAAAATCAGCTGAATGCAGCCATGCTGCAGAGTTTAACAGACATCCAAAGGCAAATAAACTCTGGGCATCAGATATCAAATCCGGAAAGGGGTGGGAGTAGCTCTAGAAGGAATTCCCGTAAGAGGGCCAGTAGCCCAAGAAGAGTTTCTACAGACAGAACATATACTCCAGAAATGTCTTCTAATGAATCATCTGACTCGGAGGAATCCATTGAGGGTTCAAGTTCTTCATCTCACAGGGACAAGAGGAAGAAACACTACAAGAACAATTCGCATGGGGAATTTAAGAAGGCAAAACCTCCTACATTTGACGGAGAGGTAAAATCTGGTCAAGAAGCTGAAGCTTGGCTTCTTGGGATGAGAAAATATTTCCAAGTCCAAGATTACTCGGGAAATATGAAGGCAAGGGTAGCCATCTTCAACTTGAACGGAAGAGCATCTATATGGTGGGAACACACCAGGCAAGTGAAGAAGATCAACGAAAGGAAGATCGTGTGGAAGCAGTTCAAGAAATACTTCAAGCAGAAGTACCTCTCTGACAGGTACTATGATGATAAGATCAAAGAGTTCCATGAGCTGAGATTGGGACAATTGACCATGGAAGAATATGCAAACAAGTTCTTGGAGCTGCTGAGGTATGTTAAGTATATTCGAGATGATAAGGTAAAAATTCAGCGTTTCCTAAGTGGACTACCCCAGTCATATAAAGATAGAATTGAGTTTGATGAACCTCGAACTCTAGAGGAGGCCATAAGAAAGGCCAAGTATTGCTTTGATCAGAACAGAAGCAAACCAGAATTCCATAAGGCGTGGAAGGATAAGAAAAATGAGAAGTTTGATCAAAGGAAGAAGGGGTTCAAGCCTCCTCAATTCAGGAATCAGCAAAGGCAACCATCACAGGTTGTGACTAAGCAAACTCGGATGATGGGAGACAAGCCAAGAGATCCAAAGGAACCAAGGGAACCACTTCAATGTTGGGGTTGTGGAGGAGACCGCATGCTTAGGAACTGTCCACATCGGAATGGGAATGCAAATCAAGTTCACCACATCCAAGGAGCTGGAACTGTGGGTCAGGTGGCGAGGACAATCCCTAGAATCTATGCAGCAGTAGAAGACCGCCAGGCAGATCATCAATCAACTGTGGTTGAAGTTGAAGGTAAGATTGCTAAGCAATCTGTTTCTATTTTGATTGATCTTGGATCTACTCACAGTTATGTCACTCCTAGAATTGTTGAGGTTTGCACTTTCAAGAAATTAAAGCACAGTAAATCATGGTTAGTTCAACTAGCCACTGGAACCAAGAGAAAAGTTAGTGAAATAGTAGAGAAATGTCCATTAGAGATGGATGGGCTATTCACTTATGCAGATCTGAATATTTTGCCACTGGGTTCCTATGATATTCTCATTGGAATGGATTGGTTAGAAGCACACAGGGTTAAACTTGACTGCTACAACAAGACGTTTGAATGCATGGACGAAGAAGGAAACCCGAGGTTTGTAAAAGGCATTCCAAAGGTGACTTCTGTTAGACAGGTTTCAGCCATGCAGCTGAAGAAGTTCTGTAGGAAGGGATGTCAACTGTATGCAGCTCACGTTTTAGAGGCAGCAGAGAATGAAACTCTTAAATTGGAGGACTATCGTGTATTGCAAGAATTCAGGGATGTTTTTCCCGATGAGATTCCAGGACTCCCTCCAAAGAGAGACATTGACTTTACAATTGAACTTGTGCCAGGAGCGGCACCAGTGTCTAAGACACCGTACAGGATGAGTACACCAGAATTGCTAGAATTGAAAATGCAATTACAAGAGTTGTTGGAAAAGAAATATATTAGGCCGAGTGTATCCCCGTGGGGAGCACCTGTTCTATTCGTGAAAAAGAAGGATGGAACACTCAGATTATGTATTGACTACAGGCAGTTGAACAAAGTCACAGTGAAGAATAAATACCCATTGCCCCGAATTGATGACCTTTTTGATCAAATGAGAGGAGCAAAGGTATTTTCAAAGATTGACTTGAGGTCTGGTTACCATCAGGTAAGAATCAAAGAAGAAGATATTCATAAGACCGCCTTTAGAACGAGGTATGGACACTATGAGTTTGTAGTGGTACCATTCGGTCTCACAAATGCACCAGCTACATTCATGTGTCTCATGAATAATGTTTTTAGCAAGTATTTGGACAAGTTTGTTCTTGTTTTCCTAGACGACATTCTCATCTATTCTAAGAATGAAGAAGAGCATGAAGAACATTTGAGAATGACAATGAAATTACTAAGGGAGCATAAGCTGTATGCAAAATTGAGCAAATGTGACTTTTATAAAGATAGAATTCATTATTTGGGTCACATCATCTCCAACGAAGGAATATCTGTAGACCCTGAGAAAATTGAAGCCATTATGAATTGGCCAACTCCAAGGAATGTGACTGATGTGAGATCTTTTATGGGCCTTGCTGGTTACTACAGGAGGTTTATCGAAGGATTCTCCAAGGTTGCAAACCCGATCACTTCTTTGCAAAAGAAGGGAATAAAGTTTGAATGGTCACCAAGATGTGAGGAAAGTTTTCAACGGTTGAAGAATCTTCTTACAAGTGCACCTATTCTGAAGATTGCAGACCCGGAAAAGGACTTTGTGGTGTGTACCGATGCATGCAATCAAGGACTTGGAGGAGTTCTTATGCAAGATAACCACGTGATATGCTATGAGTCAAGAAAGTTGAAGGAGCATGAGAAGAACTATGCTACTCATGATATAGAACTTGCAGCCATAGTACATGCTTTGAAGATGTGGAGACATTACTTAATGGGAAGAAAATTCGAGTTAAGGACAGACCATTGTGGTCTGAAGTACTTGTTTGATCAGCCAATGTTAAATGCTAGGCAAGCTAGATGGTTGGAATTTTTGTGTGAATTTGATTTTGAGATCAAACACATAAAAGGGAAAGAGAACAAGGTGGCTGATGCACTCAGCAGGAAGGTACATGAAATGTATGTGGCAGCGCTTAGTACTTGCCAACCAGATTTGAAGCAGCAGATTGTTAACCATATGGTTGAGGATGAAGTGTATGAGCAGATAAAGGGCAAATTGCAGCGGCAAGACCTTGGCAAGAAAGATGAAGGCTATCACTTGGAAGAAGGCGGACTTCTTACTTATAAGGATAGAGTCTATATTCCAAATGCAGCAGATTTAAGGAAAATGGTTATGGATGAGATCCATAAAGCTCCATACTCGGGTCACCCAGGATATCAGAAAACAATTGCTACAGCAAGAAAATATTATTTTTGGCCAGGTATGAAGAGGGACGTTGCTGAATACATCTCTAAGTGCATGGAATGTCAGCAGGTGAAGGTTGAACACCAACACCCAGCAGGTTTATTGCACCCAATGCAAATTCCAGAATGGAAATGGGAGATAATTTCCATGGATTTTATTACCGGATTGCCAATGACTAAGAGACAACATGATTCCATCATGGTTGTGGTGGACAAGTTAACAAAGGCAACACATTTTATACCGGTTAAGTCCACACATAAAGCCGATGCCATTGCAGATATTTTCATGAAGGAAATTTTCAGATTACATGGGTTGCCTAAGGCAATAATTTCGGACAGGGATACCAAGTTCACTTCCAATTTTTGGAAAGGTCTCTTTGCAGATTTGGGTACACAGTTGAACTTTAGCACTGCGTACCATCCTCAAACAGACGGGCAAACAGAAAGAGTAAATCAGGTGCTTGAAGACATGCTCCGCATGTACGTAATGGACAAACCATCCAAGTGGGAGGATTATCTACACTTGGTAGAATTTGCATATAATAATGGGCATCAAGAATCATTGGGGATGAGTCCATATGAGGCTTTGTACGGCAGAAGGTGTAGGACACCAGTGACTTGGGACAATCCAGTGAACCGAATAGTACTTGGGCCAGAATTGCTTAAGGAAATGGAACAAGAGGTTGCAAAGATCCGGCAAAATTTAAAAGCAGCCCAGGATAGACACAAAATCTATGCAGATAAACACAGAATGCATAGGGAATTCAATGTTGGGGATCATGTGTATCTTAGAGTAAGATCAAGGAAGAGTTCCTTGAAGCTTGGGAGCTGTGCCAAGCTATCACCTAGATATTGTGGGCCATTTGAAGTGCTTGAAAGAATAGGGCCAGTTGCATATAGACTTTCCTTGCCTGCTAGCACTAAAGCTCATAATGTTTTTCATGTCTCTTTGCTTAAGAAATATGTACATGATCCTAACCATGTGATTAATTGGGATGTGATCCAGGTGGAACCCGAGGGAGAATTCCAAACCGATCCATTGCGCATCCTAGACAAGAAAGTAACATTGCTCCGGAACCGAGCCATCGGACAGGTAAAGGTGCAATGGAAGCACTACGGTCCCGATGAGGCTACATGGGAGCTGGAGGATGCCATGAGGATGGCATATCCATTTTTGTTCAATTTTGATGAGCACTGAGGACAGTGCTAATGTAAGGGGAGGGGTATGTCACGTCCCCATTTTTGACCCCCTTTGTAAATGATGTAAATATTGTAACTTAATCATGGTGAGGAGCTCAAGGCCAAGGCCCCACCATTGATTTAGCGTTTATGTATCGGCAATTAATAGATGCCTATGGTTCTTGTGCGAGATGGGCACAATGTATATAAGACATCATGTAATTTCGAATTTTTAATGAAAAAACCCACAACCGGCTATGCAATGCAACAACAGAGATGGGGCATGGTTCTACAAGGAATAGGGAGGGAAATTATTCAAACCCTTGAGCCAATGGTATTAATCCATGTGTCAATGGGGAAACCCATAAACCACCAACTACCCATTTTGTCTCATGTACCCAATCATTTAATTTTTTCCAAGAAATTGGTTAAGGCAGTTAATGCCTTGGGAATGAAAGAGTATGGGCAAGCCATTTTCGTGCATGGGCAAGCCATCAACTTGGAAAATCGTGCTTTTGCTTGAGGGGCAAGAAACCACCCACGAAATGGTGCCCAAAGCCATGGGGAATAGTCAGTCTTCATTCATTCACGCAGGTAGAGAAGGCTGGGAGTTACAGTCACGTTTTTGAGCAAAAACGCAGGGTTCTCCCTGCCCAAAAACCCGTTTTTGGTTTTGGATAGTAGCTGGGAAGGAGGGGGTGCGATTTGGGACTGTAAGGAGTTCGTTTTGTCCCCGATTTGCCATGGGCGTTTTTCCTAAAAACGTTTTCTGCTACCTGGGGTTTTCTCCAAAACCTCCATTGCTCGTTTTTAACCTTCCCACGTTTTTCTGGAGCCTAGGGGATCATTTTTCCTGCCTGTCACTGTAAAAACGTTTTGTCTTGCCCCATAATGGTGTTCTGCTGTTGTGTGCATTCTCGTTTTTGGTTGAACCTGTGAGCTGAAGTTTTGGACTGGTAGTGGATAGAACTGGCTTGATAAACCTAGTAGAGGGTGTAGCCTCTCAAGAAGATCAAGAGGGCTTGGATACTTTTCTATGCACACCCTGAGAGCACTGGAAAGGGAGGTATGGCTTGAGGGACTGTGTGGCAGTGAAGAGAATACTTCCTTGTGTTGGGTGTGTAGGCATTGTGAGTGCCAAGCTGAATAGATCTGGGAGGGACATCCTCAGCTCTGGGGTTGAGCATACTAGCTTAGCAAATTCTTCCCTGCCATGTCCTAGCAGCCTGATAAACCCAATTGCAGATGGGATTGGCTCATCTTGGTGTATGCTTGGCTATGTGTGAGTCTGCTGTTCCCTGGTTCCTTGTAGAGATCATGCCTAGCTCGGGGGTGGCAGTGGTGCTGAGAGATTGAGGAGCACACTGGCCTACGGTTGGGTGGAACGTTGCAGTTGCATAGCCAGTTGCGTGGGATTACTTTTGTATAAGATAAGTATTCTCCTGTGTTAAATTGCAATTACTTATTTGATGAACATCTTAAATGTATGATGGATGTGAAATTCTTAATTTCCGCTGTGATTTTCTTAAAAACCATACAGTCCATCTAGCCCTGTTATATTATGTTCATGCTTATGATTAAATGTTTCATAGGGCTAGACGCCCAGTTTAATCTCACATCTGTTATGCATTTGTGTATGTGTATATTTCTCATTCATTTGATTTTGAATGCTTGTTTAATGAATGGATATGGGGGCTAGCTGCCCGGTTTAACCGTCACGATCCTCTCCATCTAGCTGGTTGGATGGGAGGGGACGTGACAGTTGAAGGGCCAAAATGAAGGTTTTGGTTTCGATATTTCTGAGCATTTATGGGTTTCGATACTTGCTCCATTGTGTCTGGAGGGTTGTTTACAGTAAAAAACACTTTTTTCCTCGTAAAAAAAGGTGTCTGGATGACCAATATACAACCATTTTTACCAGAGCCAAGGTTTCAGTGTTGTGGAGTGCACCTGTGCAACTCTATCTTTCTATTTATGGATTTTCGAGCTGTGTAAGATCCTATGTGAGTTGTATAAGATGTTATTGAGGCATCCATGAGCAGCCATTATGTTCTTATTTTGTATATGGCTCTAATACAATGGCTCCATCACTTCTTTTCTTACTTCCATTGAATATTCCTACTCGTATTTGTAGAAATCATTGAAGATTGTGAACCGTCTATTGGGTACATTACAGTGGTATCTGAGCATGGTCCTTTTCACATGTGAGCATAAATACCAAGATCCATAGACTCTTAGTCAATAAATATTGCAAGTCATATATTCAAGTTGCAGCTATGAGGCTCATATCAGTGGTTGAAGAAGACTTTGAGCAGTATGAAGAAGAGGAGGTAATCTACATAGATGGGAGTTTGCATATTTCACGAGAGGAGGATGAATTCTTTTGTGAACCAATACACATAAATGACAGAAGGATTGATCCACCAATGGATAGACTAGAATATATATTATCCAGGAGGATGGCAACAATTAAAAACATGCCTCACCATTATCAGGAGTATCTGGCTTTGGGTGAGAAGATCTGCACATCTATATCCTTCAAAGATGATTATATTTGCAACTATGGATTTTAGCCTCAGGATGTTGATGAGTATTCTTTTGAGAGAAACAAACCATCCATAGAGGAACCAATTTGTTCCGCATCTCTGAATAAAGAAGAAGAAGGAACCAAAGTTGAATATTTCTCAAAGCCATTTGCATCTTCAAGCATTATGAGACTGTTTGGTTTTTATTCAAGTAGAGTATCCAAAATTTGTGATCTAAGCACCAATCAATATGGAGAAGTCTCAAGTTTCTTGGAGGAGAATGGAATCAGAAGCATATATCCATGAGGTGGATCACAATTCACTTCAAAGTGACTACATGAGAGAAGAAAGTTGTGCAGAAGAAGATGAAGAGGCACCATGCACAACTGAAGACCCAACAACCCATCATCAGGTTTCTAGCAATGTGTGAGATTAATTCAATTCTATATTCTTAGTGGGTGATTTCAAGATCAATCCAAAGGATATTGTCTTTGTTGATGGTGGTTAGACATATTTTGGATCATATCCAAAAGAAGAACATAAACCAAAATTCCAGTCACCACTTGAGCTTCATGGTGAAGTTGATCAACTAGAAGAAGAAGAGGATGTTTTTAGTCAAGAGACACACTTCCTTGCAGGGACACTGAAGATGAGAGAAAATGAGATTAGGAAGGACCCGAGCACTCTTCATGGCACCAATGCATTGGTGTCACACTATTGTTGGAAAATGGAGGAGGAATCTTCCATTGAAGACTTGGAGAAGATTCAAAAAGTAGTGATAGACATAAGAGGTGCATTTTTGCAACTACTTTCCGATAGAGATCATCTTCTTGAGATTGTGAATATGTATCATAATGCATCACTAGAAAATGAAGAGGAGATTGACAAGCTCACTCATGAATTGGAGAGCACCCAAGAATCTCTTCAAGAATCAAGTTTGCAAATTGATCAACTTCATAGAGAGTTGATCATGGCACAAACTCCATCCTGCATGGAAAATGAGCATGTGCACATGGTAGGAGATACTTTGAGTTTGATGGAGGAGCCTCATGTTGGGGATAAACATGAGGAAAATTATGATTTATAGGTGTTTGTGAAGGAAGGTGCTATAGAATATTTTGTCCAAACGCTTTCCTTGATGCATAAGGAAATTGAGGAGGACATACCACTTGAGTATGCAAGCAAAGGTACTTATTTATCCAAGGATTGGGTAGATGATTACATAACATAAATGGAGAGGAAGGTATTCACCAATATTGTTTGATCTGGTGGAAGGCTCCTTGACGCATCAATCAATGGGGAATATAGAGAGCAAGAAGTGCAATTTGAAATGCATGTGCTTGAGAGAAGGATTGTCATGGAGAAGGTTGTCCAAGTGCTAGATGTCCACCAGGAGGATCATGGGCTGCCCTTGTTAAATAAAGATTTGATTTTGGAGGTGGTATCTAGATTCACTCCAATTGGACCAACCAACAAAGATGTTGATCCATCCATGGATTGGGTGAACAATTACATCTTAGAGATGGACACACATGCGGGTAAGAGTTTTGCATGCTTTAGTAGGAAGTTGCCAGTGATACATTCCTTACTCTCCAATATTATGAGCAAAAACAAAGATATCCATGGTCATCACATGATGCATTGATTATGCATAGTGGGATTTGGAAGTTCCAATTGATTCAGTTGGAGGAAGCATATGGCATTGATGCTCAAGAGGATTTTCTCTTCCTATTGGAAATATTCATAAAAATTCCAACAAGCACTTGGAATAATGAACTTCCAATTTCGTTATGGGATCTTGGCATCATTTGGAATGACACATTGTTTTAGATGATCAAGATGTTTGGTAGAAGGCTGCATAAACCTTGGGATCCTGGAATTCCTTGGAGTGACAGTTTGTTCCCGATGGCATTCGATTTTGGGAGTCATCATGAGGCTCTTTATCTAGACACTGAGAAATGTAGAGGAGGAAGTAGAAGACACTTCCCCATTCTTAGGTTCATTTGGAATCCATAAATCATTCTTGGTCTCAAATATTTCAGCTGGAAGATTCATGTAGCAGTATGTGGGGCAGAGACATCCCTTAAGAGGGATGAGATGCATAAGGTCAAGTACCTCCCCAAGATTGATCTCCACCTTGATCATTGCCATCAGTTTAAGTTGGAAGAAGAAGTTCTGCAAAATACAACTCCTTGTGGCCAATGTGTCTATCCTAGATTCTCATGCATGAGCATTGTCTTGGCTAGTTCACCTGTGGATTCACCATCTTACATGAGCAGAGCACACAAAAAACAATCTGGTAAGCGTATGCTGGTTCTTTTTGTTCACATTTTGGTTCATGGTAAGATGTTGGGGAAGCATTCTTTTAATATGGAAGTTATGTCATATACTTGGGTAAAGAAATCAGGGCATCATACATTATTTGAATATGAATTTGGAAGGATTGAGATGTTTTGTCTTGATTCTATGGTTGAGATTAGTAAATTTGGTGCTTATATGAAGAGGATCTAGTCCACTTCTGTTTGGATCAATCCCATAGATGTAAGGAAGTGGGAGAATGGTGCACCATGTAAAGATTCGTTTCAGTTCAAAACTTGTGTGTCTGACCAAGAGAAGAAAGGAATCTCTTGTTGGGATGAGAACTCCAATAGAATTTTCAAAGGAATGAAGAAGATGATGTATGATTATTCCATGTTTACCCCACTAGGTTCCGTTCTACCATTTTTGGCATAAAGGTGATGCTTCCCAGGGAAGCTTAGGAATGATTTTGAGGCCAAATAGACATCCCATGAGGTTGCAGCCCCATCATAGACATCATTCAATCATATACACGGAGGTATTAGTCATCATGCATGCATTAGCTAAATGCATAAATTGCTTAAGGGAAAGCAAGCTTGAGATTGAAATTGATCATAATGGTTCAAGGAAAATCTTAACAAATAAGAAGTTCAATGTATGGCAACAAAAATGATTTGCATCGGAGTATTGGATGGATTGAAGCATGTGAAGGGTGTAGCTTAGTCAAATTCAATCCATATATTACAACTCAATTAGCCATGGAGTACTTCAAAAGCAGGATCACTCATGACTTGATGGAGAGGATGACCAATGCAAGTTTGTCAAAAAGGTCATCTATGTTGGAGACAATATTTAGATGGTTTTTGAAGTAGCAATGGAAAGTATTGTGGAAATGGTGTACAGGTTCTTCACCAACCATATTTTCACTTACTTGAAGAAACACAAATTTTGGTAGGGGAGGACTGTAATGTCCCTATTTTCTTTGACACCACCATGGTCCACCACTACCCATTCAACCCCATGGGTCCTAGTGACAGTTTGGCATTAATTAATTAAAGAGGGGTTAAGTTTTGAGGCATTAATTGTCAAGTCAATTAATTTTTGAAACTTAGGATAGTGTGCCATGATTAACTTGCAATTATTTTATTACTATTTAATTTTGTGTTGAGTGGATGTGCTTAGGTGGCCAAGGAGGGTGCATAATTAATCTTGTGGACCCTATGAGTTTTCATCCACAATGGAAACTAGAAGAAAATCAGAAAAATCCACAAAGCCACTAAAAAGATGGAAGGCAACACAAAAGCAGGAAACTCTGAAAAGCAAAAAGCATGCAGAAAGGTAGGAAATTCCATAAAAGAAGAAATAAGAAGAAAAGAAGGAAAAAGCACTAGAAAAACAAGAAAGAAGAGAAAATCCAAGAAAAACAAGATGTTGCCAAAAACAAAAAAACAATCCAAAGCGGAAAGGAAACAAAGTAAGGAAAAAAGAAGGTAAAAGTTGTAGATGCTAAAATCAGTCAATGAGGGTGCCTTAGTGAGTTGGATGGCCACATTCGATGTATATTGAAGACTCATTCATGCTATAAAGGAAGGTGGTGCACCCTAGTGCACATCGTTTGGTCACTTTGATAATTGTATTGAGAGCTCTGCATCTCAAAGGCTTGGGAGATGCGCCCCTAGCCAACTGTGGGTGATGTGCCCCATATAAATCCTTGTTCCAGTCATATTCACAATATCAATGCAGCCATTAGAGTCTGAATTGCAGATCTAATTCAGTGGTTGGTGTTCTTGTTGTGTGGTCCTATCCCTTCATTCAGTGGAATCCACGTTGAAGGGCCGAAATTGAGGTTTTGGTTTCGACATTTATGATCATTTATTGGTTTTTATACCTATTCCATTGCGCCCGGAGGGTTTTTTCCAGTAAGAAACACCTTTTTTCTCGTCGAAAAAGGTGTCTGGATTACCAAGATACAACCATTTTCACGAGAGCCAAGGTTTCAATGTTGAGGAAGGCACCTGTGCAACCTTATCTTTGTATTTATGGATTTTCGAGTTGTGTAAGAGCCCTTGTGAGTTGTATCAGATGTTCTTGATCCATCCATGAGCAACCAATATTTTCTTCTTTTGTATATGGCTCTATTTCTTCTTTTCTTACTTCCATTGAAGATTCTTGCTCTTATTTGTAAAAATCATTGAAGATTGTGAATTGTCTATCAGGTACATTGCAATAATCCACTAACTCCAAAAATTAAGCTTTCTATTTTTAAAGTCATAATTTGATAGTGCATAATGATGAACATACAATGTGTGCAAGTGGGATAGGTGGGGACATCACTAAAGATAATTACACAAGTTTCAAATATCCTTTAAGGTTCAATTCTAAAATAGTACAATAAGCATGCTTAGCATTTTATGTTCATACAAATTTGAACAAATAATTCTTTTCTATATAGAACAACATTTTATGTCCATACAAAATTGAAAAAATAATTATTTTCTATATAGAACATTAAAAAATGAAGATAATGATTATTCACGAAAACATTACTTCAAGACAACTTCAAAGATTGCACAATTGATAATTTGAGAAAAAAATATTATAGTAAATTCATGTTTACAATAACTATGCTATCAAGCTCTTCATGTCACTAAGAAGTATGAAAAATGAGGAGTTTATTAAATTAGAAAAAAGATATTAAGATTATCAAATTATATGTTAGTGGCTTGTGTTTTGTGATTGACATTCAATAACTAGTTCATATAGACTTTATTGTCAATATGAGGAAAATCACATTGTATCTTTAACATACTATGTTGTAGATAAGTAGCCATAGAAACATAAACACACAATATTTTAGTTAAAGATAAGAATACCAATAATATTAAAAGAAATAGAGATACTTTGTGCACTATATCATATATCATGCAACATACATTATCAACTAAAATTACACAATTCATTATTAAGAGACTCTAATGAAGAAGACTAAAAAATATTAAGAATATTGAAAAATATTGTTAACGTCTAAGAATGAAGGTTTTCATAATTCATCATAGTAGTAATGAATGTTTTGGATTAACTAGATTTGAAAGATAGAAAATAGATAATCATCAAAGAAAATAGATTTGAAAGATAGAAAATAGATAATCTTCAAAGAAAATAGATTTGAAAGATAGAAAATAGATAATCATCGAGAAAAAAAATATAAGTTTCATGGAAAATTATCCATTGTTAATTAATAATAAAATCATAAAATATAAGAGTTTAAGTCACATTTAAGTAATAATAATAATATATATTTTAAATTGCAAGTAAAAATGGCATATGGAGGAAAATGACAAACAATAATAATAATAATAATTAGTTAAATTAAAAGTTATGAACAATGAGGCAATAGATTATTAATATAACTTAACAAATAAGTTCTAAAAGTAATACAAAGGAGAAATTTGAAAGAGAAAAAATAATGGATCAAGCATTTAAATTTTATGAACTAACATGCGAACTATTTTCATAATAAATAATAAGAATGCTTAATAGAAGAGAAATAATAATTAGTAATTCTAAAGATAAATATTTAAGGGAAAAAATAAGGATTGAAAAGGTGAGAGAACAAATATAGGAAAAATACAACTTAGAAAATGGGGAGGGGGTTGGGGGGTTGTACAGTGCCCCTATACTGTTGTAGACTTTGAGGGCACTTTCTAAGTGACTCGGATGATTAAAACTTCAATAAAATAACCCTTTGATTTTATATTTCAGAATAATGGAAGAACAACTGAGTATGTGCATGACGACAATTGATGAATGAAAATAATGAGTTGAATAACAATTGTGGAAGTGGATAATTTATCTAAATTGCATGTTGCTTAATGATTAGCTGTGTTATGAAAAATATGATATGTCTACATGAATATGCTTCTTAACGATTAGCGGGTTATGAAATAGATTATGATGAATGATGTAGGGACCCCCATTTCGGGGTCCCCCAAAAAGACTATCTAAACAATACTAACATCACATGATAATTTTTAAATCTTGAAAATCAAATGCGGAATCGTAAATAAAATGCTAAAAATCAAACTGTACATAAAGTGGAACCATATACTTGATTACCGAAGGTTGAAGGTGGTTGTAGCTAACATCCCTTGCCGCTTCGATCCAGACATCCAATCTTCCGATTTACCGAAGACCTCATCGGTTGACCTCCCTACCATATCAGGGGTACTCTTCTTTCCCCTAAACCCCGAGCATTTTGGGGCCATAAGAACACATAATTCAAGCTTTCTGCTGGGATCCCCCAATCCTCATAAAGCTAAACCCAACTTACAAGAACCACAAAATGAATTCACTATTCCGGTGCCCATCCAGCACTAGGGAGCAAGAGATGCTTTACTCCTTCTTCTCCCTTCTTTTATAAAAAAAGTCTGTGTGCCATGTGTCTTCTCATGCACATAATTTATTTAATCTAATATTTTATTAACATTTATTCTCAAGTTACAAGTGTCTCTTCCTATCTTAAGTGTCCACTTACTTCCCTAAATTAGTGCAAGGTGGGTGTAGTGGTCTTCCTATCTTATGTTTTTGTTTCTATTTAGTTTAATCAATAATCTTTTAGTTATACTTAATGCTTTCTACATTCCTTTCTTTTCCTAATACTAAGATATAGTTAAAAGATGATTTCTTTTACTAAAATTCTAATCCATTTTAATTCTCTTCTTTATAAAATTTAAAAGGATAAAATCAAAAATTAAGATATTTCTTTCATAAAAATTCCAATCTAAATCAAACTCTTTTTCATAATAATAAAATCAATAAAATTTGATAAAAGAAATAATTCTTTTATTAATAGCCTTTTTCAATAAATAAAATAAGTCAAAATAAATAATTCAAACTAATAAAATCAATTAAAATAAAATCTTGAGTAAAATAATTATTTTATTAACAATCCTTTTCAATAAAGTCAATCAAACTTATTATTGAATAAAATCAATCAAAATAAATAATTCAAACTAATAAAATCAATTAAAATAAAATCTTGAGTAAAATAATTCTTTTATTAACAATCCTTTTCAATAAAGTCAATCAAAATTATTATTGAATAAAATCAATCCAAATAAATAATTCAAAATGATAAAATCAATTAAAATAAAATCTCGAGTAAAATAATTCTTTTATTAACAATCCGTTTCAATTCTTTCTTTATGTTTCCCCAAACTTATATGTGTAATTCCAATTTGCATAATTGATTAGATGACTTCTTCCTGTTCTTGTCTAGGTACCTGTTCGATGGGCCCTTCCGACAATTCCTTTCCTTTTTTCTTGTTCCTGCTTAGGTACCTCTTCGATGGGCCCTTCCAACAATTCCTTTCCTTTCTTGTGAGGAGAACTATGTAGTGATCAGGAAGTCATTACCGCGATCTCTCGACTACACTTCTTCGAGAATAAGGGCTGCTGAGGGATAAGGTTCTCCTTATCGTGTGCCCCTAAACTTTCGTACGCGACCAAGTTGGTATGGCCTCACCCGGACGACACACGCTTCCTGGGGTCAGCTCGCAAGCTTCCGACCCGTGCATGGAGTGCTAATTCAGGGTCGACAGTCTGTCGTCGTACCCCTATGTGTTCTTTCCTTTCTTACAACCCCGATAATTCCATTGTGGGTCTGTCAGTAAACCATCTTACCTGCCACTGCACACACACACACTCAAGCGGAAATTAGTAGAGCTGCACTATGAAATATTTCATCATCCATCATAATATCTCAGTCAGTCGAGCATATATTCCATTCATCATTTTCTCTCAATTAATAAATCATATCTATCATTCATCATTCTATCTCAATCGGTCGAGCATATGTAATATTCAGTCCTCCTATCTCAATCAGTCGAGCATATTTAACATTCAGTAATTCTATCTCAATCAGTCAAGCATATCTAACGTTTAGTCATTCTTTCTCAATCAGTAGAGCATATCTAACATTCAGTCATTCTATCTCAATCATTCGAGCATATCTAACATTAAGCCATTCTATTTGAATCAGTTGAGCATATCTAACATTCAGTCATTCTATCTCAATCAATCGAGCATATCTAACATTCAGTCATTCTATCTCAATCAGTTGAGCATATCTAACATTCAGTCATCATTCGTTTCGTAAATTCACAAATCATTAAGCAGAGCATTCATTTATTAAGTAAAGTATCAATTTCTATAACTGTCGTTCATTGCATTGTTTTTGTTTATCATTTGTCGTCATGCAAATCATCATGCGTTCTTCAGTTGTTCAAGCATTTTCAATATTCACGGGACCAATTACAAAAGTTTATTCGGTCAGTTCTTGGCAAGTGTCCTCAAGTCTACAGTCAGTAAATGTACCGAGGTGGGAATTACATACACCCCTTCTTAATAGAACTTCGTCCCGAAGTTAACCTTTGTTCTCGTACTTTCGATGCTAGGCTTTTCTTTAGTTTCCCATTTTCATCTTATTGTCTTTCTCTTCTATGTTTCTCAAACAATCAGGGCCATAAGTGTTGGTGGTTCTAATCATTAGTTTTCTATTCATCAGCATGGTTACAATACCTCCCTGGGAACTCGATCATAATTTCGCAAAATGTAAATCCAATAATACCTTTATAATTGTTAGTTCCAACTTTAGATTTCTTATATCTCCAATTCATTAGTGAAGATCCATGGTATCCAATTTATTTACTAGTTATATTGCATCAAAAGCCACACCATAGTTATCCAATCATCTTTTGCACAACAAATCCGAACAAGAATCCAAATCCATTGGTTATACCTTCCTCCAAGATGATAAGATAACATCATACCATATTCAGTGGAATATTGACGGTAAGTTTTAATCATAATTTAACAAATCAAGAGCGGTCACCCAAAATTTTAAAAGTCAGTCCCCAACATACTACTTCCAAATCCCTAAATGTTTTACTTCTAACTACTGTGTCATTCCGATAGTGTCGTAATGTCCAGGTCAAGGAACTCATCATGTCCTTACCTCATTTCCGCATTCTCGTTGTCATGTAAATGTAGCGTCCCTCTTGAAAGTAAGTAGAATTTTTTTCTTTTTGTTACAAAATGTAACGTAACTCCATTCCATTTAAAACAACATTCACTTCATATGGCGTACTTATTATCCCTTCCTATTGAAGGTATGAGTTCAAATGATATGTAGCTTTATTAGAGATTTAAATTCAAGAAACAAATTCAATTAGAGATATATAATTATACATGTCCATACATACATCCTATGCAACCCAAGTATACATTTAACTTCCTCTCAGGTATGAATCGACTTATGCATTCCAATACGACTAGAAGTAAACAAGATAATGCATTCTTTGGTATTCAAGTAAACACCGTTTCTCTTGTTCTAGTCTGACTAGATCATCACATGAATATTATAAATTAATACCCTCTAACTACTAAAGTGCATAAAACAATTGACTAAAACATTCTATGTATTCCCAAGTCAAATTCCATTATCAATAGGGAATGCAATTTCATGTATTCCATATAATATATATCTCGTATGTCAAATTCATCCTATTCTATCTCTAATGTGATTATGCTACCATAAACATCTCACTATTTCATAATTTCATGTACTCTTCATAATGAAGTAAATGTGGGTATTCTTTATATATGAGTTTTATTTTATTTTATTTCAAGTATAACCATGCTAACATAAATACTTCATTATTTCATAAATTCATGTAATCCACATAAGGAAAAAGTGTGAGCATTCCCCTAAGCATTTTTACTACCTTCCTATGTATCGATAAGTGGTATATTCTATTTCTCCTATAACTATGCTAACACAACACTCTACTATTCCCTTTATGCTAAAAGATGAAGTGGTTACAAAATATTCACCCGAAGCATTTAATTCTTTTGTTCCTGGGGATGTTACTTCAACGATAAAAATGCAACTTCACGTTTCTTTATAAACATACACATGTCCAGAACAATTTAACCCTACTTTTCATTGCAAGGTAAGAATATATGCCACTGCCATGTATATTTTGTATGGTATGTACAAGCAAACATTTAACAGAACCTTCGTTTTAGTTCCCAATTCAAGTATTTGGTTACACTTATGTAGGGACTTCGACAGTTGACGTAATTTTTTTTTGTAAATAATCAATTCATAATATCATGAGATATAGACAATAACACATAGCGGTGTTCATATTTACAAAGTTCTATTTTGTATAACTCTAGAGTATGATGAATGTAGGTGGGCAACAAGAGACCTTACGGTAATTAAGTGTGTATTTAACTAATTCATAACTATACATTCTCTCGACACGAAACTACATATTCCCTTCAATAAGTTATTTACCAAACATGTGTTGTAGCGACAATTAAATTACACAACTTGCTAACCTTAAGAACACTCACTTCCTTAATAGGTTTATCTATGAAGCATAGCTTCTAGTACTATTCTTAACATAGAATCTTAATCATGGAATATATTCTTCCTTCCAATTCCATAAAAAATGAAGCATAAGACCATCCATTTTTCTTGATTAAAGGTTAGCATGAAGAAATATTATTTAACCAATTATCACACATTGAGTAACACTTTATGTTACCTATGAGGTAACATTATAGTATTCATAATGTAAAATTACCCTAATACTAAGTAACACCAAAAATAACCCATGACTCATACTCATTAATGTATACATAATATATATACTTTAGATTATTGTCACCCTCAATATATTTATCTTTATGTAAGTACAAATTTCAATGCATATTCTTATAAGTTTGTACAACTTTCTCCTAAAAGTAATTCCCTTGAAGTAGCCCTACCATAACTAGCCCTTTTTATTTCTTCTTTTCGATTATTCAAATACACTTCCATATACATATTATCTATATTAGGATATTCCAAATCTTCTTATTGAAAGGGACTTCAACACATGTAACTAACTCCTATTCTAAATGTATCTTCTTGTATAAAATAAATAAAACACATAATCATATTAAATATATTATCAATAATCCAACCCGAATTTAAAGACTTGATTCATACAAGAAATTATACGAGAGAACCAATATTATTTCAAATGCAATCTTAGTGTATTCATAACAATATATAAATACATGGAATTTATAGCATCATCAATATCAAAAAGGGTTGTCAATATTGAGACATAGGATTGGATCATTGTCTCACTATGCTCATAAATGAGTTTACGGCTGTTCAAGAAAACTCATGTAATTAAAAACTTAGAATCATGTAAATATCACTGGTAATTGATATCGCTTTCCAAACTCATAAACTTCTAATATTAAGACAGAGTCGATTTCAACTAAGCACAACGATTTCAAGCTTTAAGATCAAAATTGGTCAACGTTGATGGACAGCATTGGAAACCTAAAAACCTAAATCTCAGATCGGTATCAATTGGGAATAATAGTGGTGTTAGCAGGTGAAACCAAATTCCAGTAATTTTTGCTCCAGCTCACCCGTAATGAGCATAGGCTTCTCGATGAAGCCAATTTCTCCACCGACAACCATGGAAAAATCTAGACGCCTTCAATTTCTGGAAGACCTCTCTTGTATTTATTATTGATGTATTGTATTCACATGATGACCTGATTGGTTGTGAGAACGTTGAAGAAAATAAAATCAGAGTTTTATGCCCAAGTCTGAGTTTTTTTTTCTTGTGTACGTGTCTATTCTTTACAATTTGATGTCTATAGATTAGCTTCTTGGGGTTCTTTGTGTGATTGTATTTTCACATATACACTCTCTTCTGAATTTGAGAGTGTTCCCATATGCTTGTTCCTCATGTGCTCTGTATTTATCTTGAAAATTGACAATACGTTTTCTCATTGAGAGAACAACTGGTATAGTCTACTAAATTTTTTTATCACAGTGACCCCCTGCGTGAACTGTTGGTACATTTGTAAACCGAGCTGGAAATCAATAGAACAGGGGATTGATAGTGCCTCTGTTCCCAACACATGCTGCATGACTGACAATGATTTCACATGGTAGATGAGCAGTAAAGTGAGAACAAAGCAGGCTGCTACAGGTGAAGGAGCAAAGATAGAGGTTATTGCAGGGACAAAGGCTATTTTTCTCAACAACTGGTACCAGAGCAGGTTCTAGAAGCTGCAGCATGGAGGTCACTGCCATGAGTGACATGGAGAAGTTGAACAGGGCAAACTTTGCTCTATGGAAAGCACAGATGGAGGACATACTAATTCTAAAGGACCAGTACTTGCCAATAGAGGGAGCAGTAAGTAAGCGTTCATCAATGACAGATGAAGAGTGGAACAAGCTTGAAAGGAAGGCCATTGCCACAATCAGGTAGTACTTAGCAAATAATGTCTACTTCAATGTGTCTGGGGAGAAGACAGTAGAGGCTCTATGGAAGAAGCTGCATGATTTGTATGAGAAAAACACAACTTCCAACAAAGTGTTCTTGATGAATAAGCTGTATAACCTCAAGATGAAGGAGGGTGCTTCAGTTGCAGAGCACTTAAACGATTTCAACATAATTACCAGCCAACTTGCCTCTGTCAAAATTATCTTGGATGATGAAATCAGAGCCATCCTACTTATGTGCTCCATGACAGACAGTTGTGAGAATTTGATTGTTTCCATGAGCACTTCAGCTCTTGCAGGGACCTTGAAGTTTGATGATGTTAGCAGCAGTCTAATGAATGAGGAGCTGCAATGGAAATCAGTGACAGAAAACCATGGAGGAGAAGCTCTAAGCTTAACTGATCGTGGCAGGAAAATGGATCGAGGTAGACATGGGCGTTCAAAATCCAGGGGTAGATCAAAATCAAGAAAAGGAAGACTCACTTGCTTTCATTGTGGAAAACTAGGACACGTGAAGAAGGAGTGTTGGTTTTGGAAGAGAGAGCAGAAGGAGCAAAAATCGACCAACACAAACCAAAGGTCAACCAACACAAATGAAGGTGGGACCACTGCAGTTGTTTCAGATGGTGATGTCTTATTTACATTTTCAGTAGAAGATGCATGCTTATATACTTCTGGTAGTAGCATAGATTGGATCCTTGACTCCGGGGCATCCCACCATGCAACTCCATGTAAGAACAATTTTTTTGCATATGAAAGTGGTGATTATGGCAGAGTGCACTTGGGAAACAATAACTACTGCAACATTGTTGGAGTGGGAGAGATGTTCGAATCCAATCAAAAGATGGCCATGATATCTTGCTGAAACAAGTCAGGCATGTCCTAGAAATGCGCATGAGCCTGATCTCAGTGGGACAATTGGATGATGAAGGTTGCTCCACAACCTTTGGAAAAAGCGCTGGAAAATTTGTAAAGGGACATTGATCATGGCTAAAGGACCCAATACAGGAACGTTGTACACATTAAGAGCAACAACAAGGAAACCAGATGTGGCTACTGTTGCAAAAGAAGGAAGCTCACCAGATCTATGTCATAAGCGCTTGGGTCACATGAGCGAGAAGGGCCTACAAATTCTTGTTGACAAAAATCTGCTTCTAGGTTTGAAATCCTATGAACTTGACCTTTGTGAGCATTGCATATATGGTAGGCAACGCAGAGTGTCATTTATGAGAAAAGGCCATGAAAGGAAAGAAATCTCTTAGAATTGGTACACTCTGATGTGTTTGGTCCAGTGAATGTGAAGTCCTTAGGAGGAGCCTCATATTTTGTCACATTCATAGATGATGCATATAGGAGGGTTTGGGCCTATCCCATTAAAAGAAAAGATGAGGTATTTGAAACATTTCATAAATTTCATGTTAGTGTTGAAAGAGAAACTAACAAGTTGCTCAAGTGTTTAAGGACAGACAATGGTGGAGAGTATTGCTCCAATGCATTCAAAGAATATTGTAACAGGATTGGCATAAATCATGAGAAGACTGTCCCTGGAACTCCTCAACAGAATGGCACTGCAGAAAGGATGAACCGCACCATCATGGAGAAGGCGAGGAGCATGCTGTCAAATTCTGGGTTGGAGAAGCATTTTTGGGCAGAAGCAGTAAGAATAGCTTGTTACCTCATCAACCGATTACCTACAACAGCCTTGGATGGTGGCATTCCTGAAGAAGTTTGGACTGGGAAGAAGGTAAACTATTCTCACCTCAAAATCTTTGGATGTGAAGCATTTGTACACATTCCCAAAGAGCAAAGGACTAAGTTAGACACTACATCAATGAAACGTATTTTCTTGGGATATGCAGATGGTGAGTTTGGGTACCGTTTATGGGATCCAATTAAATGTAAAGGTATTAGAAGTAGGGATGTCATATTTAATGAATTAGAGATGTTTAAGAAGCCTATAGGTGATATGGAGGTCAAGAAAATTGCTGACAAGCTTGTAGAATAGCAAGAAAACATACCACCATTGCAAGAAGATTATGGGAAGCATGCAGAAAATGGTGGACAACAAGCAGGAAATGATGGACAACAAGCAGGAAATGATGGACAGCAAATCGACAATTATGGACAGCAAGAAGAAGTAACTTTGCAGCAACCATTGCAAGAGGTCCAGGTGGAAAAGATACCACCACAGTTAGTTCGCAGGTCTTCTAGACCTCATAATCCTTCACAAAAGTATCCACCGTCAAACTATGTTTTGCTAACTGATGAAGGTGAACCAAATTGCTTTCAGGAAGCTTGTGATGTTGAGCATAGCAAGGATTGGAAGAAAGCTATGTAGGAAGAAATGGACTAGTTGTTGGAAAATAAAACTTGGGAGGTATCGAAGCTTCCAAAAGGAAGAAAAGCCCTACAAAATAAGTGGGTATACAGGATCAAGCAAGAAGGTGAAGGCAAGAAGGAAAGGTACAAGGCAAGGTTGGTGGTGAAAGGATTTTCCCAAAAAGAAGGTATTGACTTCAATGAAAAATTTTCACCTGTTGTTAAAATGTCATCCATTAGAGTTATTATTGGTCTTGTTGCTGCTTTAGACTTGTAGTGTGAACAATTATATGTGAAGACGGCCTTCCTCCATGGAGAACTCAAGGAGGAAATTTATATGGAGCAGCCAGAAGGATTCCAAGTAAAAGGCAAAGAGAACTTGGTTTGCAGGTTGAAGAAGAGCCTCTATGGGCTCAAACAAGCACCTCGTCAATGGTATAAGAAATTTGATGCCTTTATGTTGGAGCATGGTTTTAGGAGATTAGAGGCTGATCATTGTGTTTACATTAAAAATTATGACCAAGAAAAGTTTATTATTTTATTATTATATGTGGATGACATGCTAATTGTTGGGCAAGATAAGAGCGTGATTAACAGGGTGAAGAAGGATTTGGGAAATCAATTTGCAATGAAGGATTTGGGCCAAGCACAACAAATATTGGGCATGAGGATCATACGTGACATAAAGAATAAAAGGTTGTGGCTGTCACAAGAAAAATACATTGAAAAGGTGCTCAACAGGTTCAACATGAAGGATGCCAAGCCAGTGGGAACACCTCTTGCTTCCCACTTCAAATTGAGCACTGATTTGTGCCCTTGTAATGACAAGGAGAAGGAGGAAATGAGTAAAATTCCCTATGCTTCAACATTTGGCAGCTTAATGTATGCCATTGTATGTACACGGCCATACATTGCACATTCAGTGGGAGTAGTGAGCATATTTCTTGCCAATCCAGGCAAACAACATTGGCAAGCAGTGAAGTGGATCCTAAGGTATCTCAAGGGTACTAGTAATTACTGTTTATGTTTTGGAGAAAATGACATTGTGCTTGAAGGCTTCACAGATGCAGATATGGATGGAGATGTGGATACTAGAAAGTCCACTATTGGTTATGTGTATACATTTGCAAGTGCAGCTGTGTCTTGGGTATCTAGGCTACAAAAGGTAGTAGCTCTCCCCACAACTGAGGCAGAATACATAGCTGCAACAGAGGCTTGCAAAGAGATGCTGTGGATGCAACGATTCCTAGGAGAGCTGGGAATTAAGCAAGACAAGTATGTGCTGCATTGTGACATTCAAAGTGCCATTCACTTGGCGAAAAACCCAGCATTTCACTCAAGGACCAAGCGCATTGATCTGAAGTACCATTGGATTCGCCAAGTATTGGAAGAAGGGAATCTACATTTGGAAAAGATTCATACTACTGAGAATCCCGTTGACATGTTGACTAAGACTTTGCCAAGAGACAAGCAAGAGCTTTGTAGAAAATTGGTAGGACTTTGGGTGACTTGATGCACGGGTTTGGATGATTAACATACTCTCCACTACCTCCATTTGATTTCAAGTGGGAGAATGTTAGCAGGTGAAACCAAATTCCGGTAATTTTTGCTCCAGCTCACCCGCTCGTTGCCAAGTCAGATTCTCTGTCAGTTGGTAGATAGAAATGTAGGTTGTGTATTAAATGAGCAGAGGCTTCTCGATGAATCCAATTTTTCCACCGACAACCATGGAAAAATCTAGACGCCTTCAATTTCTGGAAGACCTCTCTTGTATTTATTATTGATGTAGTGTATTCACATGATGAGCTGATTGGTTGTGAGAACGCTGAAGAAAATAAAATCAGAGTTTTATGCCCAAGTCTGGGTTTTTCTTTCTTGTGTACGTGTCTGTTCTTTACAATTTGATGTATGTATATTAGCTTCCTGAGGTTCTGTGTGTGATTGTATTTTCACATATACGCTCTCTTTTGAATTTGAGAGTGTGCCCATAGCTCCTTCTCCTCCATAGAAGACCTCTCCCTCACCTATGCGCTATTCACAAGTGAGTGTAATGTGTGTTAAATGAGGAACACAACTCCTCTATTTATACACAACTTCGACATGACTTTACACTAACTAGGTTGGCCCCAACTTTAACCACTGGGTTAAACACCCCATTACAACTGACTAGGCCGACCCCTCTAGTGTGGTCTAATAACCCTTTGACCCACATAACACATACAGGGCCGACCCCCACTAGGGAAGTCTAATAACCCAAGTTACCACATTCTGACGAAGGAATAAACATCTCCGGATATACATTAAGGCCTTCACGGAGGAATGAAACATCTCTGGAATAATAAAGTACAAATATAATATTCTTAGAAGTTACAATATTTCAACAGTATCAAGACCTTAAACATGGATGTGGGAGAAAATGAGGGTCTTATGACCTAAATTAATCATTTAAGGCTCATGATCCATGAACAGGTCCTTGAAGCACTATAGAGGCCCTTTATAGGGGATTTTGGCCTTCAATTAGTATATGGATGCTATTAGGAGGTTTTATGCACAAAGGATGGTAATTGAGGTCTTGAATGTATGGTAAGAGGAGGAAATAAAGAGACTATGGGATATGAGTTCCTATAATAGATTTTTTGTACTGGTGGTGAATCTTGGGATCATTACTATGGTCGAGTGAGGAAAAAAAATGCTATATGACCTAAATTAAGCTTCTAGGGCTCATGGGAAAAATGATGCCTTCAACCACTACACATGTAATGTAGAGGGGATCTTTAACCACCAATTGGGATACATATTCCATTAGGATATTTTATTCACCAAGGATGTGTATCAAGGCCTTGGCCATTGTCATATGGGAACCATTACAATGCTTTCTACACTAGATGGTTCTATACTAGATGGTGTCCATATTATACTTGTGGGATAAAGATTCCATTTATAGGGTTTTTGTGGTGTTTTTGGACCATATGCATGGTCCATAAACCATAAAAAACATATTTTTTAGTCCCTTAGACATTAGTTTTTATGCTTGTACCATGGGTAGTGTATCAAGAACCATTTACTATGGGAAACCTCCTAAAGGCTCGCATATTACCATGAATAAGGCCTTGAGACCCATCCCTGGTGAACACAAACTCCTAATTGTGTATGTACCCCACTTGGTAGTTAAAGTTCCCCTTTAAAGGATGTTTGTAATGGTTCAATAATTCCTTTTGTCCCATCAACTATGAAATCTTCAATTATGTCATATGGCTCTTCTTTCCCCATTTGAGAATGGTAGAGACCCCAATATCCTCCCCTAGTATCAAAAACCTCCTATAAGTTCCCACATACTACTTGTATATAAGATATCCTTCATAGATCCCATCTATTTTGTCTAAAAAATTCTAATTATCCCCATATCTCATGCAAAGGAAAAGTTTTATGATCCCTACAAGAATAATCTTGATCATAATGACCTTTTTTTTCTTCATCGACCATGGGAAAAACCTTAGAATCCATGTTAAGTATATAAAATATTTTAAAGATACAAATATCCCACCAAGAGGCCAATGATATTCATCTCTATGATTCTTTGAGGCCTATTTCAGGGACCAAGACCCTAGAAGCTTTGTTTTGGGACAAAGTCCCAAAATCTATCTCTTGTGTGCAAAACCTCCTAATAGTACCCATATTTGAATCAAGGACACAGGTACTTTCTAGAGGTGTTTTGTGGTGGTTTAAGGAATATTTCATGTCTATAAGACCTCCAGGATTAATTTATGGATGAAGGACCTTATTTTTCTCCCCCCATCATGTTCAATGCCCATAAACCCATTCCTACTACATAAAAACTCATAATGACACCCCTATACCACTTGTATGTAAAAAAATCATTTTAGATGTCCTATGTTGTAGTTCAAAGCCTTAATCATGGAATTTTAGTCTAAGGATCTTCATTTAGGATAGATAATTCCATGGATTTATCTCCCAACCATGTTTAAGGCCTTAAGACCCATCTCTAATGCACAAAAGATTTAATAGTACCCATATCTCATTTAAAGGGCAATAATTCCCTATAGAATACATGTTATGTCCAGTTTATGGAATTATTTATGGCCCCTAATCCTTAAAGGTTTGATCAAGGTATCAAGGGGCATAATTTCCTTCCTTGACCATGACCAATGCCTTAAGACACCCATACCTAGTGTGCAAGACTTCACAATGGTACCCATATTCCACCTAGAGATCAAATATCACCTATAAAGGGCCTATGTTAAAGTTTTAGGTCATTTTCATGGTCAATGATCCTTAGAGATTCATTTATAGTGTTAGGCCATTTTTTTTCGTCTCGTAACACTGGTGGAGGCCTTAAGATCCATCCTACAACCATTTTAATTACCTCTCTCTCTCTCTCTCTCTCTCTCTCTCTCTGTAACTCACCATCTCTCCGTATCTCTCCTTAGACACCTATACCCCTTGATCTCTCTCCCTAAACCCTTACCCCCCTTGTTCCATATCTATCCATCCCTAACCCCCAATCTATATCTCTCTCAACCCCTGACCCCCAATTTCCCTCTCTCCCTCAACCCTTGTCTAGGTTCTATGCAACCTCTCATGCCCATAATCTTACAATTAAATCATGGTTAATGTCGAAGCTTATCACTTATCTAGGGATGAATTCGAGAAGAAAGGTTGTATTTGATAAAAAATTACATGGATATCAAATTCCTTCTTCGAGATCAATAATAAATTGTGAAGTTAATGTTCATGCGACACAACTTCAAATGTACAACCATTTTAATTACCTATAACTCTCTATGTCTCATAATCTCTCTCTCTCTCTCTCTCTCTCTCTCTCTCTCTCTCTCTCTCACTCACTCACTATCTCTCCGTCTCTCTACCTAGACCCCTAACCCCCTTGATATGTCTCCCTAAAACCCTACCCCCCTTGTTCGATCTCTCTCCACTCCTAACCCCCAATCTCTATCTCTCTCAACCCATGACCCCCAATCTCCCTCTCTCTCTCAACCCTTGAACCCCAATCTCCCTCTCTCTCTCAACCCCTGACCAGGTTCTACGCAGCCTCTCATCTCCCTAATCTCATAATAAAATCATGGTTAATGTCGAATCCCTAAATCCAATTTGTCTCTCTCCCTAAACCCTTAACCCACAATCTGCCCCCTCTCCCTCCCCCTAAATCCATAACCCACAATCCCTCCCCTCTCTCCCCATAAACCCATAACCCACAATAACCCCCCGCTCTCTCCCCCTAAACCCACAACCCCCCCCTCTCTCTCCCCATAAACCCACTATCCCCCTCCCCCTCTTTCTCTCTCGAAACCCATAACCCATAATCCCCCCATATATCTCTCTAAACTTTATTCAAGATCACTAATGTGCCATTAATGTAAAACAAAAAAAAAGTATACACAAAAACAACACATGAACATTCACCAACCAAATTAATGCGACAAGAGCACGCACATGCTCCCAGAGCAGCCGACATCTAGCAAAGTCCACCACGGTCGTACCCGAAACGTTGGTGGCGAACGTTGGTTAGTTAATGTACAAAGGAGCACGTGTGTGTTAATAGCACACACATACTAATAGTGCGCACGTGCTATTAACGCACGCATGCTCCCCTGTCTGAAAAAGACAGGATAGCATTGCTTGCACATCATGTAATTCAATTTTCGCTCTTATGTGGTAAACTGAGCTCTGCTTCGCGCGATTTCAGTTTTGTAACTCTTGCAATCACATTGAACTTGCATACTTTGGAATATTGGAACCCTCTCAACCATGTTGCACACAACATCTACACTTAACAATTCTCAGAGCTTTGTTTGGAACATTGGACCATTCTCATACAACTATTGGACATGTTGGATTTCACTTGTTTTTCAATGCAAGTAAGGAGCTATTAAAGAAATGTATGGTGACAAATATTCTACATGAATTATGTGAGTTGTTTACCCTTGTAATATCCAATGGTTGGACATGGTGTATTCATTCAAATTTAAAAATTATAAATTGTAAAAAATATATATATGTGCTTGATTTTTGTTCAAATTGATCTATATGTACATGAATGTTGCAATTCCAAATCTCAAATCGATATAAGACACGTTTTTTGAAGAAAACTAATAGAGTAACAAGTGTGTAAAGAAAGGCATGATTTTGATTAGAATGAAAAAATTTATATACAAGTTCTTCCACAAATATGTTAACCTGAGGAAAAACATAAACTATATCCTAATGTATGAAATAAATTGGAGATGTCACAATCATTCTCAAGTTAAGGGTATATATCACTCAGTGGTACCTCTTCCCCTTAAACATAGTATGTCGACCAAAATGGATCATTACATACATTTCACATACAACTATGAAGCTGAAAACCAATGAACACTATAAACCAATCTTGCCAAACTTGATCAACATGCATACCTTGGGCCTAATCATTGATACACATAGTAGAATACATCACTATTTGTGATCCACTAATGCACTTTATACTGACAAATCCCATCCACTAAAATAACTATATAATGACCAGGGGAGCTTGAAATGAACTACACCAACCGACATTTTGGATCAACAACTTGCTATTTACCTCAATGGAGAATCCATCAAGACCCAGGATTTCGGATTTTTGGAAGGATTCAATGACCAATATCAACTCCTTTAAGGAGACTTATTTCATTATCTCTATATTCTATCCTTGTATCATGGAGTTAGGAGAAAAGTAATCCATTTTTATGACCTCATAAATGTTTGCTATTGGAGGTTCCTTGAAAATATTACTAAAATGATTTTCTCCCAATTTAAAAATATCCCTGAAACTATGAACTCCAACCCATTTTCCATCCTTGATGTTATAAACAGTATTGAACTATTCCTCATTCATATTTTCATCCCCTAAGAAAGACAAGTTGCTTGACCTTTTGGCCACCATTTGGATTCTTCCTAGTCTAATAGATATCATTTGGTTGCTATCTTCACGTTTAGTTTTTCTAATTTCACCTTACTAAAAATGTTTGCAATATTTTCCTATAGGATCCATGTATGATCTGAGGAATCATTGACTTTGCTTTCTCCCATGCCATGGTTTTCTTTTTATTCTCTTTATATTATCCCTGAATTGGAACATTATTGAGTCTTCCATTAGAATATCATAATGTTGAACCATTCAATATAGACCATTTTCCCATTTCTTAAAATTAAGGACCACCAACCCAAAATAAGCTAATTTTGAAAGGATCACAAAGCTTGGGTTGGATCACCAACTTGTACAAATATTTAAGAAAATGATCAAAAGGAACTTGTTCTAATCCAAGAGGTGAGGGTCCCCACAATCTTACCTTCTATCCTTGTTAGACTTCAATAGGTCCAAACTCAAAATCCATCACTTTTTTTGATCCAATAATCCACGAATTCTTAGAAGTATAGAGAAGTATATTATCAAAAAGTACCAACACAAATGGCATGATCACCAAAACTTTATAATGACCCTTTTGTGTTTTGAATATTGTTGTTAGAATGTATTTTTGCATACAAAGTAGAGATTACAAGATCACTCACGTAAGCATTCAATGGATAATATGGAATGATACTCACCATCTTGTTACAAATGTTATTTATTTTGGCAAGGACAATAAACTTGTTTTCTAAAAAAAGTTGTTGGAGATGGGAAACAAACAGAATAGAACAAAAAATTCTAGATGGAAGGATCTATCTCCTGAAAAGCTGCATCATCTAAGAGAAAAAGCAAGTTTGGGCATGGAAAGACATAGACCTGCAAATTACACTACATTGGATACTAGAACAATGAACAACACAATGACTTCTAGTTCAACTCCACAAGTGAAGTGGATGTGCCCAACAGATCCCATTCAAATTCCATCAGCAAGTCATCCTCCAACCAATATTCCAACACCAACCAATGATGAAGTGCTTCAGGACATTCAAATATTGGCAGAAGATGAGTATACAGAACTAGATGTGCATTGAGTTCTGGATTTGCAGTCTCCCCAGGAAGACCACTCACATGTCGAACACACTCCCAATATGGAACAACATGTGAACGAAGTGCCACAACAAAGCAGTGCTGGGGATCGTACTTATACTACACCTACTTTACCTCAATTGTCCATTGCATGACAAAGAAGAACTCCTAGAATTATTCATGTGTATGAAAGTTCCCTAACAGGTATTGAAGGTCAGTTACCTAAATGAACTATTGATTGGAAATGCACCAAAATTGTCAAATAATTTTTTGAATCTTAGAGTCATGCATCGAAATGTCAATTATTTTTAGCTTTGTCAAAATCAATTTTTTTAGCCATTGTTAGGAAATTTTTAGGCATAATGTTAGTTAGAAGTTTAGAGGATAATGGTCATGTTGTTAGAAATCTCCAAGCTGATTTTAATTTAATTGGAAATACGTCTCGTACAAAATATCTTAACGCAGCCCATCATGTACTATCTGAATCGATTGTAAGCAAAATCATGAGGAGTAGTCTCCTTAAATCAGACACATCTCACCTCTTTAAAGTAGATAGAAAGACACTCCATAAGTATTATGCTATTAGAGAAACACTAGACACTCCAGGACAAAAAATATTGTTGGGCATTCATTGGAAGGTTGCCTCATTCAGACATGAAGCTAATTGATGCAGTTAAAGACCTAGTGCACAAGTTTTGGAATGATAACACTGGACCTTCATCCAATCAAAAATATGTTTTGAAGTTCAAAAAAGGTACTAATGAGCATGAACCCCACATCAAACACTTCCTTGACATGACACAAATGGAACTCTACAAGAGATTCAATATAGATCACAAACAATTGAACCTAGGCCAACGATCATTTGAAAAAGGAAATCCTTGGTATGTTAGAATTTACACTGACTGCAACAAATGTTGCTATAGATACCATGCATATTTTGAAGATTATTATGACACACATAAACATATATTTGTTGATTTTCATACTAACAATGTGCAGGAATGCTCCTTCATACTACCATTAAATGCATCAAGATATTTTATCCACAACATAATGTGTCCAAGGGATGAAGGTGAAAAATATTATGCAAAGTCATGTCCTTATGGGACATGTTCCATGTGCAATGGATTTTCATTGTTGGTGTTAGATTTTAAGAATTAATTCAATATGCTATAGGATCTTTACTGAGAGAATAACATGTACAGTATATCAATGCATATCAATCATATCAAGCATGTCAATCCTCACAAGAAGCAAAATCATAAGAGACAATAGACACACAGAGTTTCCGTGGGGAAAACCCTAAGGTGAAAAACCCCACAACTTCCTCAGATATAGATAGATCAATAGTACAACCAAAGTACAACCCAAGTACAAGAGATAGACTTCTTCTATGTGTTGATCCTCCTCCTCACATGTGCGCCACTTTCTGAGTGAAGGATAAGTGAGTAATGAGATGATCTAAATGGAGATTTCCTGATCTCTATTTATACTTGTCCGACATGCCTAAAATACTTATGGGGCCGACTTTTCTAACTCATCCTAATAACCCCAGTTACATTAAATCCGGTCCGACACCCACATCAGGTAGTCTAATAACCCATCGGCAAGTTAAACCACTTGCGACACTTGTCAATACAAATGATGACACTTTCATATAGAGGTATAACACATCTCTATAGGAGTACAATAAATATATATAAGAAATACATTCCAAAGTTACATATACATCAACACTCCCTCTTAACTAGGAAGGTATTTCTCGACACAGATCATATGGCACAAGTCTTCTTCTCTGGATCATCATCATTGCCATAGCTGCAGCTATCTCATCCAATCTCTGAATCTAATCATCATAGAAAGTTCTACAGAGCTAGTCCTTTTTCATACTGGTGGTAGGCCCACCACCTGTTATAGCTTAAAATGACACCTCTCAGTCCGTGACGACACTTGCTTCCCTTGGTCGCATGACGACACTTCTTGAGATCAAGTTTAGTCACACAACAGGACACTTGTGGATTTAGGGGTCATTTGGGACACTAAAAATGGTTGAAAGTACCTCACTCTTGACCCATTTGATGGTTACAACCCTTAGGAACATTTTTCCAGACCAAAACATCTCCTGAAAATGAGTAGAAAACCCCGTTTTTGGCCATTTTTCCACATGTGCGCTGGTACACAAGCATGATAGTAGCGTTTGATATGCAGCATTGCTTCATTAAAGTAGCGCCCACCTCCATAAATTCTCTAGTTTGTCTACTGCAGAGTAGGGCACATTCCTGTAGTAGTCAAAATCTTGAAATTTGGGTAAGTTAAGTTGGTTTGGGAACCTCCTGATCAGTTATAACTTCTTTTCCTCTCCTTCATTGACTATATAAGGAGGGTAGAAGGGTCATGTGAGGGGACCAAGCCTATAACAATGTTATGCTAGAGGAATGGAGACCCTCATCCCCCTCTCTTGTGCCTCAGTTTTTGATAAACCCTAGCACAGCTGATTAGAGTCTAGGATCCTTGGAGAACAGAAGCATGAGACCTTGAATCTAGGTTTTGTGAAGTGCCAAGCTCGAAGGAAGGTATAACTTTATGTACTTGCTTCATTCATTAATAAATATTAGGCGTTATTCCCTTTCCAAATATGACCAATTTATGTGTGTCTTAGATTTGATTACTGTTTGATTATAGTTTGATGTCTTCTTTTGTTATGAAATCAATCTTATATATGTAGTCAAATGTATTTGAGAAAGGTATCAAGTTGTTTTGTAGGTATGGGCATTGAGATACTGGATAGCATGGAAGAGCAAGGAAGAGAAATCTAGGATCAACCTTCTAAATAAGGTGCATATATCTCTAATCCTAATCTCTTCATTTACTTGTTGTACTTGCAGAACATTTGTAGGTCTATCTTTCATACCTGAAGTTGGTAGTTTCTCCCCTGAACTATAAGTGCATTTTCCTCACAACAGAATGGAGACTCCACTGGGGAAATCCTAACTACGTAGGGGTATCCAAGGTCATTTATTTAGTTTTGTTTGAAGGTCTTTGTTCAATTTATTGATTAGAATAAGTTATTAGGGTCGGTTTGACCCTCCTTTGCTTTTACAGACCCTTCCTATCCCTTGCAAACCCTTACTATCTCAGGTGTGGGGGGTTTTAACCCTAATTTTCCAAATTTTCCCACCTGTGCACTGCTTTTGTATAGTACAGTAGTGCCCTCCCTATTATGGGCACTGGTTTCCCTCATGCACAGTAGCGCACACATTCTGGGCTTGATTTTTTTAAGTCTTGACCTGTTTTGGAGGGTTGTGGCTGCATTTTTTGGGGTCCCTGATGAACCTAGGTCTGAGTTAAACCATTGTAAGTGGTCTCCTATCCTTATACTTATCATATGTTCATGATTTGGATCTCATTTGATCATTTTGGGCTCATTTGGAAATTTTTGGGGCTTGTGGACCCAAGTTGGGGGATTGTGAACCAGTTTGGTGTTTTGTGCCCTAATTTGATTCGGACTGAACCTGCTTGCTCCATTTACACTGGATTGGAATCTACTGAGTCTATTTGACCCTGTTTGTATCTATTTGAGTGAAATTTCTCTTTATATTGGTTTCTTATCCTCCCTTATGCTTTTAGTTTTCTTTTTGTAGTGAAAGCTCAAGTGTCTTTACTGTTGTTCAAGACCTTGTTTGCATTGTTTATGTGCAGACCTGACTTTACCAAACCATACTTCTTTGTAGTTCATTTTATTTGTTTAGGTCTAAAAGTAGTTTTCGTACGCTTTTCCCAATGGTTGGCATGCTTACATCAATAAGAATCTGAAAGTCGTATTGGTTGCTTTTACTATTTCAATAAGGAAACCTGAAAGTTCTTTGCTTTTGCTTTGATAGTAGGTTACTTTCAATTTCAGTTTTGTTTCTTACCTTTGAAAAGCATAATTTTTTTTGATTTATTTTCTAAGTAGAGTACCTTGCAGGTGGCTTAAAGGATTTAAGAGTGTTTTGCATCAAAAAGAAGAAAATTTTCTTTTGCATACTTATTGGTTTGAGTAGCTGCATTCTTAGGTTTTGAGTTTAATTTTGTACATTTAGACTTTATTTTTATCTTTTTGTATCCGAAAAGACTAAAAATTGCATTTGCACATGCATTCTAGATTGTATCTTTAAGACTTGCATTGAAAAGAAAATATTTGTTTAGTGGTAAATATTTCATTTCAGTACTCTATCTCTGTTATAACCACTCTCACACACCCTCTGTTATAACCACTCTCACACACCCACTACCTTTTTGAGTAAGCAAGTAACCTTTAAAATGAACCCTAATAAAATGTATTAGTAACATTTTCTTTTATAGGTTACACTTTTCACCAACTAGTCTTGGTTAGGATCTTGGGTTTAAAACACCTTAAACCACCCAAGATCACACATTATGCAAAAATCGTAGTTCGAATATCACAGGTAAACCCACCTCATTCAAAGCTTGCCTGGGATCTATGCAGTAGGTCTTGTGAGATCATATTGTTTGGAATAAACCTCCTACTTTCTGTTTTGAGCATAGACCAGGATTGGATCGCGTTTGGGGACCATTTTGAGTTTCGGGCTCAGCTACCCTACCCACGCCTTCTGATTCGACTAGAGACTGTTTCCCCAGGAGTTTTCGGTGTGGTGGTATCCTTAGTATCTGACCATAGGATCATACACAGGTGACGGCAGAGGGTTATATCTATTGTACCTAGGACAGATGTTGGATGAAATCCCTTACAGGTCTTTGGGAGGGCAGTTGGGTGATTCCAGCGCTTGTACCCTTAGTCATTGTATTGTGGACCCCGAGTAACTATTCTTCATCCTTCGTTGATCTGTTCTGGGTCCGCATCATCCCAGACTCTTCTCCGGAAGGCATTTGTTTTCCTGGTTTGATTTACCTAGGACCATTTTTAGTGGTGTGCTCTTTGTGCTACTTGTCTTATTTTTCCTTAGAGAACTTCTTGCTCATTTGAGCAGGAAACTATGTCTAGCGTTCCGGCAAGCGCCAATCAAGGTACCCCTGTTCCGGGGGATCCTTGTGCTGTTCCATTTATTGGGAACATTGGTACTACCTTAATGACTACTCTGAATCTTCCTGGATTCACTATAGGGTTGCCGGTTTGGTTGTTCTCCACTCCGAATGCCTTGCATGCTCCTGACGCTTCTTTTGTAAGCACCTCAATGCAATCTCTGGTCGACCCCACTCTTCCTTCGAAGAGTGAAGTGATCGAATTGATGCAATCTTCGACCGATCCCATCAGTCCTTTGGAGACTGATGCACCTGTCCATGAAGTCTTCTGCATTACTAGTTTGAATGTTCCTGAAAAAGGGGGCACTTCATCTGTGCCATGTGAACCCCTACCAAGCCCTAGGATCATTTCCTTTGATTGGAATAGTCTAGCCGAGCCTCTTTTTCTTCTTCGACACCTTTCCAGATAAAGGTTGATATCGGGAACCATACAATTGATCGATGCATTGTAGATGAAGGAGCTTCTATTAGTATCTTGTCCGCTTATGCTTGGAGAGATTTGGGTTTCCCTAATGTTATTCCAACTATTAATTGGCCGTTGACCTTCGATAAAATACCTAGTGAATCGATCGGATTCCTCCATCAGGTACCTATTACTTTGGGTGGAAAAACAGTCTTAGTTGATTTTATGGTTTTAAAGGACCCTATGGACTATGATATTATCCTCGGGTGTGATTATGTTTATGCTATGCATGCTGTGGTGTCTATGCTCTTTCGTGTGATGCATTTTCCTCATAACGAAAGCATCGTCACTATCGACCAACTTGCATTCATTGATCCTCCTTATTACCCAACTGTAGACCAGTTTGATCCCTCATCATTAGGCACTACTATGTCACATGGTGCTTATGTGGCATATTGTTCCTTGAGTTCAATTGCTACTGAGAAGAAGTCTCTGAGTTCATGCTTACCTTCTTGGGACTTAGTCCCAACTTTTGACCAAGTGACACCTCCATCTGAATGTTTAGATATGTGTTCTATATGGGATGATATACTTCCTTCTAATGAAGTTTTCCTAGAGTCCATAGTACAGTTTGCCATTCATTTGGATGTTGATCCAGTTGCAGTTATGTCCAGCCTTGGTTTGACCTTAAAGTCTGATATTCCTACTGTTGAGTCTCTGGACTCTCCTATAGATCCGCAAATTGGTGTTCCTGCTGAGTTTGATTATGCTTCTAGAATTTTCAACTCTCGTGATGATGAATTTGATTCTACAGATTCCATCATGTCATTCAACTTTGATCTTCATCCTGAAGTCGATCTTGTTGATTGTAAGTCCTCGGGCTTGGGTACCATAGAGTCTTCATTCAAAAAATATGCCTTGTTTATGCCTGTTATTGATGATAGTGAAGTTGAAAGTATTTCTACCACAGTGACTTGTATCGGGTCTTTCTTTACATATGTTTTAGATATGATCTTGGTACTAATATTTCTTGGAGACAAGATTCTTAGCTGGATTTATACTTGCTTACTGGTCCTTTTCGACACCTTGTGCGACCATGTCAGGTATATTCGGAACCTTGCATATAGGTTTAGGCTTCCCTGCTGTTATGTTGCATTTGAACCTTTTTCCATCTGAATTCGCCATAGGGTCGAACCTGTTGGATATTGGTGTGTTATCCATATCTTTATGCATTGTGCACCAGTCCGACAGCAGAGCCTACCTAACATGCATCACCCTAGTCAGCACCCTTATGCCATTTTGGTGCCCATGCTGAGTTTTTCTCATAGGTTTGGGATCCTTTTTAGATTTACCATGACTTTGAGAAGAAGCCTCATATATTTCTTCCTCGTGTATTTTTGGCCATCCCTAATAAGGCTCCCATCTTCGTGTTTAAGTTTCATATGCATCTATTATGATCTCGCTTGCGCTAATGAGCTTCATGCCAGCTTCCACGCTTTTAGCTCGTTGTATAAGCCTCCATCTCCGATCTCATTTTCGCTAAGCCCTGTATCATTTTGCTTTCGCAGTTTGACACCTTTTACCTAGAGGAGACACACCCTGAGTGTCCTTATCTTGCTCATGTTCCTTGTATTAGGCATAGCTTTGTTCCATGGGCTTGGAGCTAGTTTCGCATGTCCCTGACACTCATCTCCCATTACGAGCATTCTTCTACCTTTACTTCGAGCTCGTTAAAAACAATAAGTAGGTTACGAGCATTCTTCTACCTTTACTTCGAGCTCGTTAAAAATAGTAAATAGGTTACGAGCATTCTTCTACCTTTACTACGAGCTCATTAAAAACAGTAAGTAGGTTACGAGCATTCTTCCACCTATACTTTGAGCTCATTAAAAACAGTAAGTAGGTTATGAGCAGTCTTCCACCTTCCCTTCGAGCTCGTTAAAAACAGTAAGGAGGCTATGATCATTTCTTTCATCTTCACTTCGAGCTCGTTAAAAATAGTAAGGAAGTTATGAGCATTTTTTTGTATCTCCTTTGAGCTCGTTAAAAACAGTAAGGAGTTCACGAGTTTACTTTTTCGAGCTCTCTAAACCTTTACAGAAAAGATTCCTATGGAGATCTTTTAAGCCCTTTTCAGACTCCTTCAATAGGAAAAGTTTTCCGAACATAGTTGTCTTTTCGGGCTCGTTAAAATAACTGAACTGACATCCACTTAGGTATAGAATTACCCCTTTTCCAGGCCTTGGTGGATAATTTACGGAAAAGGTATACTCTAGGTATACTCTTGTATTTGCTAGAAGAGTTCTTCTTCCATCATTTTACAATTTTTGGGGGAAGGAGACTAACTTTACGAAAAAGGACCTTTGGAGTCGTCTTTAGGGTTTTCAGACTCTCGAAATGTGAAAACACCAAGCAAGCATTCACCTACTCGGGCTCGATGTGAAATCCACGAGATGGTTGATAGAGGACTGTTTAAGTTTTTCAACTCTATAAGCAAGAAAACACCGCCGAGCACAGACCAATCTGGGCTCGATATAAAATCCACAGATAGGTGTATGGAGTTTTCTTCTAGGTTTTTCAGACTCCTTAAATATGAAAATACCATCGAGCATGCTTTAGTTCTTTGTCAAGCTCGTTAAAAAATGACAAAGGAAAGGGAAGGGAAGAATGTTAAAATATCTTTCAATATGATGGCAGCAAGTCTACTATCTCCTTGAACAAAGCACCTGTTTTGAGTCTATCAAACAAGTTGGGTTCTAGTGTTGGCCTTAGGATAAACCTGATCTCAGAGTTCTTACTCATCCATTTGGTTAGTCTTCCAATCATATGGAGAATTTGTTAATGTCTCCTACATTACATATTTGCATCATGGTCTCTTTGTGTTAAAATATACCTAAGTCACTCTTGTGTCATGCTCACTGTTCAAGGATATAACCTGTGTCGGCCATTCTGCAGTTTCCTTGACCTCATGTGTCGGCCATTCCTTGGTGTTAGTATGTTTCATCATGTGTCCAGTCCTACTCCAAATCGGCTCATACCTGTTGAGTGTCCCTCGTGTTGGATGATGGAGGATGCCTTAAGGCCTCCTTTCCAATGGACTTCTTCCCATCGACTTCAACTCATGGTGCTCTGGCAATGAAGTTTAGAGTTTCGTTTAGTACCTTGGGGATTGCAGTCATTAGTGGCAGTTTTCCTCGCTATTGGATAGATGGGAATACATCAATGTCTCCTATCTGATGGATTCTTCAAGTGTTCGATGGAAAAACCATTTATTCGCACTTGCTTGAATGTACTAGGTACCTTGGGTTCCATTTTCATTATTGGCTATGTTTACACTTATGTTCATCATGGATCCACGCTTGTATTTTAGTGGCCATGATATATGCATCAGTATTTGGATCATTATTGTATCCTCTTGGAGGTCATGTTCCACTATTTGAACATGGATAGTTACCCCAAGGGTAATTTTTTCTGACATTGCCTTTTCTTTCAGGTACTTCATTTGAGCCTATGATTCTTGGTTTCTCCGGTTCCTCCATAATTCAACTCTTTGTTATTTATAATGTATTTCGACCATCATTTCCCTCACTCCCTATGACCTCATACATTAGGGGGAATCTGTTATAGCTCAAAATGACACTTCTCCGTCTATGACGACACTTGCTTCCCTTGGTTGCATGACAACATTTCTTGAGATCAAGTTTAGTCACACAACAGGACACTTGTGGATTGAGGGTTCATTTGGGACACTAAAAATGGTTGAAATTACCTCACTCTTGACCCATTTGATGGTTACAACCCTTAGGAACATTTTTCCAGACCAAAACATCTCCTGAAAATGAGCAGAAAACCCTGTTTTTGGCCATTTTTCCACATGTGTGCTGGTACACAAGCATGATAGTAGCATTTGATATGCAACTTTGATTCATTAAAGTAGCTCCCACCTCCATAAATGCGCTAGTTTGTCTACTGCAGAGTAGGGCACATTCCTGTAGTAGTCAAAATCTTGAAATTTGGGTAAGTTAAGTTGGTTTGGGAACCTCCTGATCGGTTATAACTTCTTTTCCTCTCCTTCATTGACTATATAAGGAGGCTAGAATGGTCATGTGAGGGGACCAAGCCTATAACATGTTATGCTGGAGAAATGGAGATCCTCATCCCTCTCTCTTGTGCCTCAGTTTTTTATAAACCCTAGCACAGCTGATTAGAGGCTGGGATCCTTGGAGAACAGAAGCAGGAGACCTTGAATCTAGGTTTCGTGAAGTGCCAAGCTTGAAGGAAGGTATAACTTTATGTACTTGCTTCATTCATTAATAAATATTAGACATTCTTCCCTTTCCAAATATGACCTATTTATGTGTGTCTTAGATTTGATTACTGTTTGATTACAGTTTGATGTCTTCTTTTGTTATGAATATCAATCTTATATATGTAGTCAAATGTATTTGAGCAAGGTATCAAGTTGTTTTGCAGGTGTGGGCATTGAGATACTGGATAGAATGGAAGAGCAAGGAAGAGAAATCTAGGATCAACCTTCTGAATAAGGTGCATATATCTCTAACCCTAATCTCTTCATTTACTTGTTGTACTTGTAGAACATTTGTAGGTCTATCTTTCATACCTGAAGTTGGTAGTTTCTCCCCCGAACTATAGGTGCATTTTCCCGACAACACCACCTGTAGGTCTTCATCATCACTGGTCATACTGTGCAATCCTCAGGACTCATCACATGCATCTGCAAAACCTCGTAAGAGCATTCCAGGTCTTTTACGATCACACAGCTCAACCTATCGAATCTCCCAGGATCTTTTACATGCCACTGCACAACCTGTCCATGACCACAGAGTATCAACCTGATACTCACCATACATCTACCTAATGTATATCATCACATGATCATCCTGATCATCATCATCTCTGCGAGCTAGCCAACAAGTAGGTACACCTCAGGACTGATTACACTACTTATTCAAAACCTGCAAGATCTCTCAGGACTGATTACACTGCCACTGCAAAACTTGCAAGAGCATCTCAGGACTGATCATATGCCTCTACAAAACCTGTGTACCAAACTGTCACATCAATGTCTTCAGATCACCACATAGTCCATGGAGCACAACCCAGATGCACACACACACAATACTTACACTCACCAGCATGGGAGGAACAACCTACTACCATCTGGGAAAGGCTCACAACACTTACATTAACGACCATGGGAGTACCAACCTACCACCATGTTGGAATGGCACAACACTTACATCAACGACCATGGGAGGACCAACCTACCACCATGTCGGACTGGAACATCAATTACATCAATGACCATGGGAGGACCAACCTACTACCATGTCGGAAAAGCTCGGCAATTACATCAATGACCATGGGAGGACCAACCTACTACCATGTCGGAAAAGCCCATCAGCCCTTACAACTCACCATGGGAGGACCAACCTACCACCATGTGATAATGGAACAGCCCTTACATCTCACCATAGGAGGACCAACCTACCACTATGTGAAAATGGCTCAGCCCTTACATCTTATCATGGGAGGACCAACCTACCACCATGTAAGAATGGCTCGGTGTGCATCTATGTCTCTGGATTCATCACTTCCCTCTAGAATGCATCTCGATCTGAAGTACACCAAGTCTCCCTATGAAGTATTCAAACTTCACTCTGGCAAGCGGCTTGGTCAACACATCAGCTATCTACTCGTCTCTCGCAACATATAGGAGATTCACTGCTCCTCTCTGCACCATATCCCTGATATAGTGGAACTTGATCTCAATGTGCTTCGACTTGTCATGGAACACTGGGTTCTCTGACAACTTCGCACAACTCTGGTTGTCGCAATATATACAAGTAGCACTCAACTGGAGATCAAACAAATCAGACAGTAGCTTCCTAAGCCATACTGCCTCACAACTAGCTGAACAAGCTGCGACATACTGTGCTTCAGTTGTACTCAGTGCCACACAGGACTGCTTCCTGCTAAACCAAGAGATCACACCTGATCCCATACTGAAGCAACACCCCGAAGTTCTCTTCCGATCAATGGCACTGCCCGCCCAATTCGAATCAACATAACCCTCCAGGTTAAACTTTTGATTCGCCTCATACTTGAGCCCATAATCCACTGTACCCTTCAAGTAACTCAGAACATGCTTTGCAGCTATCAGGTGAACATGTCTCGGATCTATCAGATACTGGTTCAAGGTGTTCATTGCAAAGCAAATGTCTGGCCTCGTATTCGTCAGCTACATCAAGGACCCAATCATCTGATGATACATAGTGATATCAACCGGCTCAGATGAAGCATCACACAGAAGCTTCAGGTTTGATGCCATAGGTGTGGCCACAGCCTTGTAGTCCATCATCTTGAACCTCTTCAGTACATCTACTACATACTTCCCTTGTCCAAGGAACATTCCATCTGCACTCTGCCACACCTCCATACCTAGAAAATAGTGCATCATCCAGAATTTCTTCATCTTGAACTCGACAACAAGCTTCCGCTGCATGTCGGCAATCAATCTATCTTCACCTGTAATAAACAGGTCATCCATATACAAAAGTAGTATCACTGGTAAAGCCCAAACTAGTAAAGGTTGGAATCTGCTTTACTCTTGGTAAAGCCCAAACTAGATAGGAATCCATCTATCCTACCATATCAGGTCCTGGGTGCCTGTTTCAAACCATACAGGGCTTTCTTCAGTTTGCACACATGTGTTCCTCTGTCATGTGTCTCAAACCCGAGTGGCTGCTCCACATACACTTCCTCTTCAACTACACCATTCAAGAAATCTGTCTTGACATCCATCTGGTGTACCTTCCATTTCATCACTGCGGCTAGAGCAAGTACTGATCTAATGGATGTGTATCTAGCCACAGGAGCAAAAGTCTCTTCATAATCAATCCCTTCTTTCTGGGAGAAGGCACGAGCTACAAACCTAGCTTTGCTGCCATCTGTAGCATGCTTGATCTTATAGATCCATTTGGAAGTCACCACAAACTTCCCATCTGGTCTTGGGACCACATCCCAATCATCATTCTTCATGATCGATGGATCATGGAATTCTTCCAATACTGCACCCCAGATCTTGGGAACTTCATATTCTTCAATATCTTCAATATATAGCTTTGTTGCTGGAACAAATGTTGTATTCCTTCTTTTGTAGGTGATGGTATACAACCTTTCCTACAAGACAAGTTAAATTGCATGATTAGAAAACATCTCATAGTTTTCATAACAAATTCTTATACATAAAGAAATATGTCATACAGTCATGCAATTATTTTAGCCAATGCTTCAATACAACATTTATCCATATCCCGTAACTTTCTAGATGCCTGCCAATCTCTACCAGAACATTGTTAAGAGTGTGCACAACTCCCAACATGTCAGCAAAGAGGTTTCATTCTAGATAAGTAGCAATGGAATGTTGTACAGTGCCATAGGCCACTTACCTATCACATGCATATTAGTAGTATACTGTTCATTAATGCAATTATTCTAATATGCATAATACATAGCCTATGTTTAGGAACATAAGTATATACATCATTGAACAACATTAATCAGAATATACAAGAAATGACAATTCAAATACGTATCTTTGTTTGTTTGTTGGGTGGACTCCCTCTGAATCTTTGCTTCCTTGCAGGAGCTGCTGGAGTCCTATTCTGAAGTAGCTTTTTCTACACCTTTCTGTTGTGGACTGTAAGGAGTGGTCAACTCCCTCTTAATCCCTGAATAACTTTTTGAAGTCTCCTGAAGTAAATTCTCCACCATTGTAGATCTGAAGATCTTGATATTCATGTTAGTTTGGTTTTTCTATCAAGGCTTTGACTTCCTTGAATTTGCTGAATACTTCATCTTTGTTCTTCAAGAGACAAATCCAAGTCTTCCTGGAGAAATCATAATATACATACCCACTCAGAGAACTGGATGACACAGGACTGCATACATCGAAGTGGATAATTTCCAAAATTCCTTATGCCTTGCTTTTACTGTTTGGAAATGCCTTCTTTGTTTTCTTTCCCTTTGCACAACCTTTGCAAATGATTTCATGCTTTTTCTAGATTTCAGGAAGACCTTCCACAACTTTGCTTGAAATTGGTAATGCCCTATAATGCATGTGTGCAAGCCTTCTGTGCCAAATTTCACTTGGCTCTACTGAGTCATGGACCATGGCTTGTTTTGGTTGGCCCTTCAATTTGTATAATCCTCCCTCTTGCTCTCCAATAAAAACTGCATCATCTATAGTCTTACCTTTTGGCCACATTAGGACTTGGTCATCTATAAAAGCAACCCTCATGCCTTTTGCATCCAATGCAGATATGGAGAGTAGATTCTTCTTGAGACCTGGAACATAGAGTACATCTTTCATCTTCATAGACTTTCCAGAGTCTAGTTTATAGGAGGCTTCACCACTCCCTTTTATGGGAACTGGTAGTCATCCCCAAGTTTCAACTTGTGGGGTGAATCATGTTCAGATAGATTCACAAAGGATTCTTTGAATCTTGTCATATGTTTGGAAGCCCCACTATCTATTAGCCAATCATTACTTCCATGAGTAATGGTTCCAGTGAGAGCAAAAATCAAAACATATTCTTCATCACTTGAAGAATCTTCACTATCTTCTCTAGCCCTCTTCCTGGGAGGTTCATCATCTTCTGCAACATGAGCATGATTTGTTCTTTTGAGGTTCTTCTTCTTGTGAGGATCCTCTTTCTTATTTCTAGGACAATCTATAGCATAGTGTCCCTTTTCATCACATGTAAAGCAACGGACATAGGACATGTTCCTTCGATGTCTGGGACTACCTCTTTGATTCTGATGGTGATGTTTTTCTTTCCTACCATGATGGTGAGATTTCTTGTCACCATGTCTTTTGGAGTGAGCTGTGAGTGCTTGGTCTTCACTCCCCATATTCTCTTCTCTAACTACAATTTGAGCTTCTTTATGTGAGCATTCTTCCCACAATCTACTGAAAGAGATAAGTTTATTCCTAGCACAAATCCGTTAGATGAAGGAATCCCATGACCTAGGAAGGCCATTAAGAGTGGTCATCACCACTTCTCATTTTTCTATATCTTCACCCACAGCTTCAAGTTGTTCTTTTATCTGGGAGACCCTTGACAAATATGACTGCATAGTCTCTGCATTCTGGATCTTGATATTCTTCAATTGATTCCTCAGGGTCATCTTCCGATTTATGTTCTTGCCTTCAAATAGTTTGGTCAAGGAATCAAACATCTCTTTTGGTGTCTTTAGGGATGACACATGGGGGATGAGATGATCTTTAATAGAATCAACAATGATCCTCTTTGCCTTAACCAAATTCCTCTTGTGAAGAGCCTTAGCCTCTTCTCCCTTTGGGACAGGGACCTCTTCACTTATATAAGTATCCAACTCATTCTCTTCAAGGATTAACCAAATCCTATACTTCCATGCTCGGAAGTTATCACCCCCTTCAAGATTATCCTCAAGCTTGCTGTGGTGAGACATCTTAAAGAGTACTTCAAATGGAAATAGAAAAGATTTAGGTCTTACCACTTGATTTGCTGAAAACTAGATCTGGTGCCGGATTAGGGTTTGTCAGAGAAACCCTAAAATTTCAAACTTTGAATTTCAACTTTTTGAAAGGATAGAAAGATGCGCCTTGATGAACTGATCAGCTTGGTATATTCAAAAATTCATATATGCAAAGTTTCACCCTTCAGAAATGTCTTTTAGTCTTCTTGCATTCACTAAGGAGAACCCTGAATTAGGGTTTGAGTTTCTCGGAGATATACCCAGCCAAAAATATCTATCCAAAGCTCTAAACTTCGCTTTTTCCAAGGAGCTTCCAGCTATGTCTTCATATTTCAGAAATTCCTATTTTCGTGGAAACCCTAAATTGTAGGGCCAAAACTGAAACAACTCAGAATTGAATTCTGATTGGACAGATAGATTCTCCTTGATGAGTAGAGTCAATATACTATACTTCTTTTCCAAAATCTGTGGAGAGAAACCCAATAAACAAGAAACTTTGGTTTCCGTCACTGCACAGTGTCTTCTTCTCAAGTTAGCTTTGATGCCATGTTAGATTTTAAGCATTAATTCAATATGCTATAGGATCTTTACTGAGAGAATAACATGTATAATATATCAATGCATATCAATCATATCAAGCATGTCAATCATCATAAGAAGCAAAAGCATAAGAGACAATAGACACTCAGAGTTTCCATGGGGAAAACCCCAAGGTGAAAAACCCCACAACTTCCTCAGAGATAGATAGAGCAATAGTACAACCAAAGTACAACCCAAGTACAAGAGATAGACTTATTCTATGTGCTGATCCTCCTCCTCACATGTGCGCCACTTTTCGAGTGAAGGATAAGTGAGTAATTAGATGATCTAAATAGAGATTTCCCAATCTCTATTTATACTTGTCCGACATGCCTAAAAATACTTATGGGGCCGACTTGTCTAACTCAGCCTAATAACCCTTGTTACATTAAATCCAGGCTGACACCCACATCAGGTAGTCTAATAACCCATCGGCAAGTTAAACCACTTGTGACACTTGTCAATACAAATGACGACACTTCCATATAGAGGTATAACACATCTCTATAGGAGTACAATAAATATATATAAGAAATACATTCCGAAGTTACATATACATCAACAGCTGGGACGTTGCACCTATGTAACCGAGGAGCACAAATTTGGGAAAATGTAAGTAGAAATGTTGAGCTTCAAATATGTAACATATCAAATAGACAACATGTGGAATGAGGGAAAAAAGATTACATTGGTTAAGTCATAGGTACATGATGATTACATAGTTTCAAAATGTGCATTCAATTTCTGCATACATATATTTCAAAGGTCATGTTGTAGTAATTCCCTTGTTTTCATGAAACCAGGTACGGATATGTGATTTGATGGAGTAATTTTACAAAAAAACCGAGCAATATGTTCAACATGTGCATGTGGCACAGTGCCAGGATGATCAATATAGAATATGCAGGTATAGCTTCCCTGTTGGAACCATATTGTTAGTTGTGGATTTTGCTGAGAACTACACTCTTGAGTCACAGAACGAAATTCAAAGTCAATACTATCATTCATACCAAGTTATTATAATGGTTCATATCACATACATGCATGTGCTAGAGAGCAGCAATGACCAAAGGACAATATTGAAGGAGACAAACTTCTACATCAGTGACGACAGGTGCCATGACCTGCATTATGTAAATCCTTTCTTTCATATTTTCTATGATCAACTAAAGAGGAGAGATATACAAATGGATCAACATTGGATATGGTCAGATGGTTGTGCAGGCCAGTTCAAAAATGCATGTGTATTCCAATGGTTGAGTATTTTAAACAAGACTTATGGTGTGCCACATATATGGAACTATTTTGAGACTGGGCACGGGAAGGGAAAGAATGATGAGGCTGGAGCATGTATCAAAACAACGCTACAAAGGGAGGAGATGAGGTGCATGATGAACCCTCGTATCCTAGATGCAGAATCCATGGTTCAATGGTGCTCTGCAAAAATGTCAGGTCAAACCACCGTACAGCATAAATTGACATGTGGTGAGAAATTTCTGGCAAGTTTTTGATATAGATTGATCACATTCTTATAGTTGCAGTATTGTACAAGGGACCCATGAATTTCATTCGATTCGAAGCTCAAACAACCCATTATTTGAAATATGGATGCGAAAACTTGCTTTCTTTTGTGGTCAGTGTAGCAGCGATGAGTGGGATGAGTATGAATCAATGGATTGAGTTGATGAGTGGGATCATGTATCACTTGCAGTAGACCCATGTGCAATTGTTGAAATAATCCAGTTAGAGGAAGGCCAATCCTCTATTTCAAATGACTATGATCATATATATGATCATGCACAACCAAGTAGATATTTGTGCAACCATATCTCATTCTCCTTCTTGTTTTTTTATTTAACCATGTTATCAAAGCCCTACATGTTTGAATTTTACCATGAAATGCATTTTTGCAGGACACATCTACGCAATTGTTTCCCCGAAAGATAATGAATGGCACACAAATTATTGGTTGGCACGATTTATCACCGTCACCATCCTCATCATCCCCATTGTCACGATCGTGGCCATCGAATTCCATCCTCATTCCCACGTTGTCACCATTGCCATCCTCATCATCCCCATCACCACCATCAAACACCCTTGAATGCTCATGCTTGAAGGGATCGAATCACTTTCATGTTCATGTTCTTATTTGAATTAAGCCCTAACTATGCCTTCTAAGACTAACTTTTGCAAAACTATTTTTATCATGTGTTGGTCACCCACATGGCCCACTTTTTTTTGTAAACTCTCCCTATTAGTGTGTATTTTCCATATATTCAGTCAAAGGAAGCATTTTTTCACAAAATTGGAATTTCATGCAAAGTAAAAAGTTATTAACTAAATAAAAATTGAAGACTTGACTAAAAGACATAGTTAAAAAAAATCACGTGTTCTCCTCCAAGTGCTTCAAAGATGACTAAAAAAGATACTTTCAACACCAACATTCATGTACGCTATGCGGCTCTACTCACATGCAATAAAAACACCTATGTGGCTCTACTATCATGAAACCCAACCCAAGACACAAAACTTCAAATAGAACAAGACACCCACCATAATTAATTTCAACAGGTATCTCACCCATCCAACAATTAATCATCCAGGAATTTATCTCAACCATATACAACACAAGATTCAAACTTTCCCTTCTCTCCTAAAGAGTCCGTCATGACATATATATCTTCTAGTGCTATAGTGTGGTCATCAATAATAAGATCCAATGATTGAACTCTATAAACTTAGAGTGGTAGACCATTATGCCAATAATATCACCACTAGTTGCCTTCTATCCACCCTTGCTATATTTGACATACTTAAAGCAAAAAGACTCTAATTCGAATTGTTTCTAAAATTGCTCAAGCATAAAAGTATGTGAGATAATTGGGAACCCCAAGTAAAATGCCTTACAATTGGAAATTTCAAGTAATTTTGAGAAATTGACAAATTAGGTTCAAAGTAGGGCATCTTGTTCTAACACTACTTGGTCATTGGTATAGTAGGAGACATGGAGAGTGGAGATAACACCTAACATGATTTTGGATGCTAGCAATAGATTTGTCTTTCCATGTACTTATGTGATGTAACATGGCTAGGGTTTGCAAATCCCAAGAAAGGAAATCATGCTAGTGGTGAGAGCTTGAATGACATAAGATTCTTGTTGAAGCCAATTAGGACTTCCTACCTATCCTTGAGATTATAGGGTGCCTTAGGAAACCCTAGGACTTAGATGTTAGGGATCACAAAGATATAAACAGTGGAGAATATAAGGGTAAGAGAAAAATCTTAGATGATCTTGGAGAGATTTCTCTTGTGTGATGTTAGAGTATAAAACCTAGGGTTTGAGGACTGAAATAGCAGGATGGACATGTAGAATTGGATGTTAGAAGTTAAGTTCTCTAGTGGTATACTTGTGTGATGTTACATGGATATGGTTTTCAACCCCTAATAAAATATTGCATCCTTTATTTAATAGCATGTGTATTTCTCATCATAAATGTGTCATAATTTCTAAGAGTAATATGCCATAACTGCGAAAAAATCTAGCATAACCTTACACAAAAAATAGAAGGTAGGATTTTATCTCTAACATAACCTTACACTCAATGGGTAGGAATTTATCTCTCATCCATTACATACATATGATTCCATGTGTGTTTCCATCACTTTTGGTTTCTTTTATATGAACAAATTAACAAAAACATTCCCTACTTGATATAACAAAATCTTATATTCAATAAACCTCCCTCATTATTTTTTTTAATGTCTCCTACTGAGAGAAACCCTTGATTCCAAAATTGTTGAAATGGAGGGGATCTAGGCCATGGACCCAGGGGAGAGAGGCACACATATCATTATTCCAACGTCATGATTCCAATGGAGTCGACAATTCATCGATCGGAGCTATGATCATCGTTCTATGGCCAGTTGCAACTCGCCTCCTAGAGGCTTTCATGGACACATGTTGAATTGGTCTTGGGGGCATAGGATTTGATCCAGGAAACACAATTTACTTCCGTTAGATGCTGCAAGTGTATTTGGGCAGGTTTGACATGTGAACATTGGCCACGGATTCACGATAGAGTCATTTCCAAAGTTGACCCCCTTGTGTAAGAATTGCATTGTCTCTCACTAAGAGAAAACCTGCATTGTCTCTCACTAAGAGAAAACCTAGATTACAAAATCACCAAAATGGAGGGGCTTTGGGACATGGACCTAAGTAAGAGAGGCACTCATAGCATTATTCCGATGTCCTGATTCCAACGGTTTGTCAATCTGAACCGAGACCACCGTTCTTTGGCCAGTTGCAACTCACCTCCTAGAGGCTTTCAGGGACACATGTTGAATTGCTCCCAGGGGCATAGGATTTGATTTGGGTAGCATAATTGAGTTTTGTGAGATGATGCAAGTGTGTTTGGGAAGTTTCGACATGTGAACGCTAGCCACGGGTTCATGATTGATTCATTTCCAAATTTGACCCCCTTGTGCAAGAATTGAATTATCTCGCATTAAGAGAAACCCTATATTACAAAATCGCCAAAATGGAGGGGCTCTAGGCTATGAGTCCAAGGGGGAAAGGAAACCCTAGAATTATTCTGGTGTCCTAATTCCAATGGTATCGATGGTTCGTTGATATGAGCCACGGTAACCGTTCTATGGCTAGTTGCAACTCACCTCCTAGAGTTTTTCAAGGACACATGTTGAATTGGTCCCGAGGGAATAGGATTTGATCTGGTAAGTAGAATTGAGTTCTGTGAGATTATTCAAGTGTATTTGGGTAGGTTCAACATGTGAACGTTGGCCATGGGTTCACAATTGATTCATTTCCAAACTTGACCGCCCTCTCTAAGAATTAAATTGTCTCTCACTAAGAGAAACCCTAGATTACAAAATCTCCAAAATGGAGGGAATATGGGCCATGAACCTAGGGGAGAGAGGCACCCCTATAATTATTCCAACAGTTTTGGTGGTTCATTGATCCGAGCTACAGTCACCGTTCTATGTCCAGTTGCAACTTGCCTCCTAGAGGCTTTCAGGGACACATGTTGAATTGATCCCGAGGGCATAGGATTTGATCCATGAAACATAATTGAGTTCCGTGAGATGTTTCAAGTGTGTTTGGGTAGTTTTGACATGTGAACATTGTCCATGGGTTCACGATCGAGTCATTTCCAAATTTGACCCCCTTTTGTAAGAATTGCATTGTCTCTCACTTAGAGAAACACTAGATTACGAAATCACCGAAATGGAGGGGATATGGGATGTGAACCCAGGGGATAGAGGCACCCCTAGCATTATTCTGATGTCCTAATTCGAACGGTGTCAATGGTTCATTTATCTGATCCACGGTCACCATTATATGACTATTTGCAACTCACCTCCTTGAGGCTTTTAGGGACACATGTTGAATTGATCCCGAGGGCATGGGATTTGATCCGAGCAGTAGAATTGAGTTTTGTGAGATGCTTCAAGTGTGTTTGGGAAATTTTTACGTGTGAACATTGGCCACGAGTTCACTATCGAGTCATTTCCAAAGTTGACCCCCTTGTGGAAGAATTGCATTGTCTCTCACTGAGAGAAACCCTATATTACAAAATCACCGAAATGGAGGGGATCTACGCCATGGACCTAGGGAAGAGAAGAAACCCTATCATTATTATGATGTCTTGATTCCAACGGTGTTGACGGTTCTTCAATCCGAGCCATGGTCACCATTCTATTTCCACTTGCAACTCACCTCCTAGAGGCTTTTAGGGACACATGTTGAATTGTTCCCGGGGGCATAAGAATTGATATGGGCAATAGAATTGAGTTCCATGAGATGATGCAAATGTGTTTTGGTAGGTTCGACATGTGAACATTGTCCATGGATTCACGATCGATTCATTTCCAAATTTGAACCCCTTGTGCAAGAATTTCATTGTCTCTCACTAAGATAAACCCTAGATTCAAAAATATCCAAAATGGAGGGGCTTTGGGCCATAGACCTAGAGAAGAGAGGCACCCCTAACATTATTCCATCGTCATAATTCCAATAGTTTCGATGGTTCGTCGATATGATCCATGGTCACCGTTCTATGGCCACTTGCAACTCACCTCCTAAAGGCTTTCAGGGACACATGTTGAATTGGTACGAGGGGCATAAGATTTGATCGAGGTAGCAAAATTGAGTTCTATGAGATGTTGCAAGTGTTTTTTGGAAGCTTCAACATGTGAATGTTGGCCATGGGTTCACGATCTATTCATTTCAAAAGTTGACCCCCTTGTGCAAGAATTGCATTGTCTCTCAATGAGAGAAACCCTAGATTCCAAAATCACAGAAATGGAGGGGATATGGGCCATAGAACCAGGGAAGAGAGGAACCCCTAGCATTTTTCCAACATCCTGATTCTAACGGTATTGATGGTTCATCAATCCGAACCATAGTCACCATTCTATCACCAATTTCAACTCGCCTCCTGGAGGCTTTCAGGGACGCATGTTGAATTGATCCAAAGGGCATAGTATTTGATCCGACCAGTAGAATTGAGTTTCATGAGATGCTGCAAGTGTGTTTGGGTAGGTTTGACATTTGAAATTTGGCCACGGGTTCACGATCTAGTTATTTACAAAGTTGAACCCCTTGTGCAAGAATTGCACTGTCTCTCACTTCCAAATTTCACTCTTGAATTTTGTCTATGGAGTTCAATAACATATCTTGCCTATGAATTATGAATATGTCAATTAATTGTTTTTTATTTACAATTTACATAATTTTAAATAGATTTCACCATTATTAAAACTAATTTTCTCATGAAATGATATTGAGTGTTGGATATGTTCGCTCTTCATGTGAGATACATGGTTCTTTGAAAGTGCAATACTGAATTATTTTCACAAAATATTAATGTAGGATTTTCTTTCCCATGCAATAAGTTGAACAAAACTCCTTTCATCCAAACTACTTGACAAGTTGTTAATGTTGCACCCACATATTCTTCTTTAGGTGACCAAATTGTAACTATGGGATGCTTCTTTGTGCCCATGACAAAGTACCCGTACCAAAATTAAAAGCATATTACCTCATGTTCTTTTCCTATCGTCACGATTGCATGTAAAATCACTATCTGTGAAACCATTCAATTATGGAATACAAAATTCAATGATATGATGTACTTTCAATGTATCATAAAATTATTTTACCAAATTCCCAATGAGTACTTCTTGAAGACTCCATAAACCTTGATATTAAACTCACAAAAAACATATATGTCCTAATTGTTATTAGGTACATCAAACTTCCAACTAATTTCTTGAATTGTGTTGGATCTACAAAAGATACATCATCCTCTTTGCTTAGTTTAGTACCTACTACTACATGTGTTGACATTGGCTTGCAATTCAACATTCTAAATCTCTTTTAACACATCTTTATCATACTTTGTGTTATCACTTAGAAATTTTCTTTGGATGTAGAAGGAAAGTACCAAGGTAACCTCAAACCAATATTTAGGATTGAAACTGGCCTTTTCAATCCAAAGGGGCCTCTGTTACGAATCTGTCATTCTAAAGGTCACCTAACCATAGTTCGTGCATTCCATAAAAATGACCGTATATTTTGATGATAAGGAAGGTGTGATAAAATGGATGAACTAAGAATAAACCGTTGGGCATGGAGTCAATAAATGAATATTATTCAATTTTGTAGGAAACTAGTGATAGGACAAATCAAACATAGAGGCAAGATAGACAACATATTTTCAGTCACTAAGTTCGTTGTAGTGTGGTAGTGGAATTGAGAATTAACAATCCATTACATTAGAGCATCAAACTGTGGATGAATTCTAATGCAATTTTAGAAGAAATGGTGAAAGCATTATGAGCATCAAGGATGAATTCCAAACCATTTACTCTCAATCAAATAGAAGGCAACACATTCAATGAATTACTAAGATAGAAGATAAATACATACACATAACGAAAAATCACAGAGTTGAAAACATCATCACATGAATATCTATTTTGAAAATGTCCAGTAATTCTGCTCTCTGCAAATTATATTGATATCAAAAATGGAATTACAGTACACAATAGCTTCTTTTTGTCTTAGAATCCAACCCCTATTACATTGCAAAATATGATATATATACAAAAATGCTCCCCAGAGCGAACCCTAACTAACTACTTGCTAAAAATAGATTTATTGTAAATAAACGCCTAAATTTTAAGAACTATATTGCTCTTTGTTATTGATCATATTCATCATGTTCCACTTCAAGAACGTACCTGCTCAGTTTGAAATATTCATGTGTCTATTTAGACAAATTACATAAAGAAATAAAAACCATCATATAAATTGAGATAATTGTCCATCATTGATGTAACTTGTATTTGGTTTTACCAAACTTTTCCATGATCTTTCATTGCTCTTGATTCGGGATTTCATAATACATCATTTCTTTAATCATCACTTCCAACTCCACATAAGCCACGTGAGACACATGTGGCAAACCTTCTTTGATTATATGGAATTGATCAAATATCTCAAAATCTTCACTCAACTTCTCAATTATAGCTTTCCCAGTTAAACCTTTGGTTAAGTCTTTTAATTTCGAGTGATCCATGCGTATTTGGACTAAAAACCTGTGGTATTGTTCCTAGGAAATGAGCCTTTCATCATCATCCCAAAAAGAAGGGAGACCATTCTCAAAGAGTTTTTGAAACAATTTCTTAAAACTTTGAACATGGAGAAGCATTTGTTTCACTTTTTCTCACATTCTTAACATGATTATGCTTGCCAAGAATATTTCTTTCCCAAATTATGATAACAGTTCTATCTTTAATCCCCAAATTCTGCATGTCTATTTGAGTTAGGGTATTAAAAACACTAGTTGTATTCTGGCCTATCTCTAAAGGTTTTTTATCCAATGTTTCATTTACCACTTTACACCTTTGGAGAGCCATATTTGATATGGCATTTTTATCATTAATGTAATTCAAATATGATCTGAATTTGGTAATTTGCACTGACAATGCATCCCATATAAGGTGCCTATCTCCCTGCAGAGGTATTTTTCCTGATATTTTATCTTTAATTTCATTGACCTTTCTTTGCAATTGTTTCCTTTCATCTAAGGCTTTACTCGTTTCTTCAATATTAAAGACCAATTCTTGTTTGAGTTTCTTGTTTTCTTCTTTCAATTCTTTGATTTCCACATATTTCAAACTGATTTGTGATATATAATTTGCTAATTCTTCTGTGGAAGAGTCCTCATTTGCTTCTCATTTACAATGGAAGGATGATGCATTGGCTTCTCTGACAGTTGTCTTTCTTCAACCTGATTTGCACTTAAAATTGAAATTTTTGACAATAGTTCGGACCTTTTTTTTTCCCAAGCTTGCTTCTCATCTTTCAATTTCAAAATTTTACCCTTGTAGTCCATCATTTCTTGATAAACTGTTTCTTTTTCTTGCAGTAATGTTGTCAACTCTGAAGACTGCACATGTTGGGCACTTGGAACGTTTAGCCTTTTCTTCAGCATTTGAATAATGTTCTCCTTCTCATCAAGGATTTTCTTAGTGAGTTGGGTGTTATTTTTTTATGTTCCCAAAGTCACAAGATCTGACTGCAACCTTTTAATTTGAGTCACATTTTCCTTGTTTTCTACGTTTTTTTATCTTAATTGACCTTCCACCTTCTCAACTACCAACTGCAATTTTGAAATTTTCAAGGTTGAATGTAAAAGATCAAAATAAAGAACATCTCCTGTCTATCTATGAAGTTGAATTTTGTCTAGGATATTGATTTGGTCCAATTTAACTTCCATTTCTGATACTTTATCACCACTCACAACTACAAATTTCAAAGTGTTCTTCTATGATTCTTTAATTGCAACTAATGAAACTTTTTGTTCTGTCAACCTTCTCACTTGAGGAAACAAACTTTGATTTTCTTCTAAGGATTGCTTCTTCTTTTTTGCATACTATGAAAGCAAATCAAACCTAGATTTACATTGGGAACTCGATCCAGTCTCCTTAATGTCAGAAAAAGAATAATGTTGCATATGTATGTGAAATTCCACAAGGTTAGATCACTAAGCTTGAACAAACTTCACAATTTCACAGTGTTTATTGCAGAGAAGAATTAGCAATAAGTATCATCAAATTCACTCATGAAAATCAAAAGATGTGAGAACTGTTGTTGATACATTCATCAACTGTAAGCTGAAAAAAATATGATAATACAATAGAATGAATTTGATACTCCAAGGAGGATTCAAATTCACCTCAAGTCATGGCTTAGTTTGCATTGGAACCATCCCTGGATAAGGCTAAATGGTCACCAATGGTGAATAAACAATCAATTGAGGTAGAACTGAGCACAATTGAACCTTTTAGGAACGAAAATAGGGGAGGAGACTCCAATGGGGAGCATAACTAGCTGTTAGTGGTCAAGGAGGGATCTTCTACACTCAGAAGTAGTCAACTAGGAGATACAGTCAATTAACTAAGCAATCAAGGGGACAAGGTTCCCTAAATCATGGAACTTATTGATAGATCCCCTAAATATGTGAATGCGGGCACATTTGTAACTCCAATGATGGAAACAAGGAACATGGGTGGCTATGAGGGATAATGATGACCAAAACCAAGCTCCAAGGGGCCCAAAACACAGAATAGGTGCTAGGTGCAAGGAGACTCCCTTGCTGATGCATGGATGCATTGAGTGCTACATGGAATGCATGCATGCATGCATGCATGCAAAGCATGCAAAACCAATAGATGATGGTGAAAATATTCCAACACCCCCCCTTAAGTCGGACTATGAGGAAAAATAACGGGAAAAATAGGGCCCTAGTTACTGAGACCAAAGGTCACCCCGTACAATCAATCTAAAAAAGTGTGAGCAAAGAGGGAAAACCTAATGGGAACAAAATCCCCCCTTAATATAGACCGTGAAAAGTAATCAACCAAGGTAGAACTCACCCCAAGAAGGGATTGTAGGTAAGTGAACTTCTTCACTAAAAAATTCTTGGTGAAAATATCTGCAATCTGCTCTACTGTGGGACAATAGAGTAGTGTGATGGTACGATCATGCACCAATCATCGAATGTAATGCATGTGTATCTCAATATGTTTGGTTATTTGTCTCAAAATTGGATCTATAGAAATCCTGATAGCACTCTGATTGTCACAATAGATAGCAAATCCCAAACTCTGACAAGATGCCCCGAAACCAGATGCACTATGTGGCTGCATTCACCGCACCTTTGTACTCAGCCTCAGCTGATGGAAGAGATAGAGAAGTCTGATTTTTGCTTGACCAACATAAAGGAACAGATCCAATCATGAAGACAAAACCGGATGTAAACTTCTAATCCGATCTGTCTCTAGCCCAATCTAAATCTATATACCCAAATAGGTTCAATGGAGACCCAACTGCATAGTGAATACCATGGGTCTTCGCCCCTTGCACATAATGCAAGATACTTTTGGTTTCCTTCCAGTGAAGCTCATGAGGCTCTTGCATGTATATGGAGATAACACTCACTACATAGGACAGATCAGGGTGAGTATGTGTAAGAAACAAGAGACTCCCGATCAACTGCTGATACAAAGTACTATCCACCAAAGGTGAAGAAGAACCATCCTCAAGACTGATACCTGAAAGAAAAGGAAATCTTGTTGGTTTTCATTCCATCATATGAAACCTATCAAGTAGATCTGATGCATACTTGGACTGTGCAATCGTGATTCCCGAATCACTCTGGGAGACTTCAAGACCAATAAACTACTTTAGCAGTCACAAATATGTCATAGAGAAGGAGTTGTTCAAGGTTGTTTTGATAGATCTAAGACATGAAGAGAAACTCCCCATAATAAATAATCATCAACATAGAGGAACATAAGGAGTAGATAGTTACCATCATGTATCATGTAGACATTCGAATAAGACTTGCATCTCTAAAAATCTTGTGACAGTAGAAAGGAATCCATCTTAGCATACCATGCTCGGGGATCCTGCTTAAGTCCATACAAGGACTTCCTCAATCTGCACACTAGTGAAGGCTCATTAATGTCTCCTTTAGGTTGCTTCATGTATATCTCCTCCTCTATATCTCCATGAAGAAAAAAATCCATGTGATAGACTTCCTAGTGTTTGGATGCAGGAATATCTAGCACAAGATGGATGGAGTCCATCTTAGCAATAGTAGTGAAAGTCTCCGAATAGTCAATCCCTTGAACTTGTGAGAAACCTTTAGCAACCAATCAAGCCTTCTGCTTGCTTGTGACTCCATATGAGTCCATATTTGTTCTATATACCCACTTACATTGAACAAGCTTCCTTCCAGGAGGAAGAGAAACAAGCTCCCAAGTCTCATTCCTTTGAAGACATTGGTAATCTTCATCCATAACTGATATGCATCTCAAATATTGGGAGACCTCAAAGAAAGTTTTTGGATCTGATCCAATCATAAGAAAGCATATGTGGACAAGAAAGGGATCTGTATGAGAGAGTGAAAACCTTGCATTTTGAAACATAGATCTAGTTCTTCTTGGATCTTGTGCATCGCCAACAATATCACCAACAGATTCAAGGGTCTTGGTAGCCCATGTTGGAAGAGGAGGTGGATCTTCAGGTGCTAGATCTTCAGGTTCTCATGGATCTAGATCTAGCATTTGCTCATATTCACTTTCAGAGTCAAAATATGAACTTTAATGAGAGGATGCTTTGCTATCTTGCTCAATAGGCTGTGGTGGAGTAGTTGGAAAGTTGTCTTCATCGACATGAAGGGCATGATGCAATGGCCATTCCTAAAACTAAACACTTCTCTCAAGAAATGTCTGCATGGTAGATAGATCTAGTAGTTTGTAGGCCTTTTCACTCAGTGCATAACGAACCTGTATGCACTCTTTGATTTGTGGCTCTAAGGCTCTTCTCTTCTTAGATGGAATCCTTGCCTAAGATTTGGATCCAAAGACTCTCAAATGAGAGACACCTAGTTTTTATCCCATCCATGCTTCGAAAGGAGTTTTTCCTTGTAGGCCTTTGTGAGGAACTCTATTATGGAGGTAAGCAACACAGTTGATATCTTCTTCCTAAATTCTAGGAGTGAATCCTTTAGACTCAAGCATGTAAGTTGCCATGTCTCTAAAGGTTCTGTTCTTTCTCTATGCTACACCATTATGCTGTGGTGTGTAACGAACAATGTGCCACATATCAATACCTTCATCTACACAAAATGACTGAAACTCATTCTTCACATACTCTCCTCCATTTTCAGTACAAAGGACCTTGATATTTTTATCAATGAACTTTTCTACAGAAGCTTTAAAAAAATTGAATTATACAAAGACTTCTAACTTCAACTTTAGAAAATATACCCAACTGAATCTTGAATAATCATCTATGAATGTTAAGATGTATCTTGCATTATTGAAATATAGGTGAGGAAGAGGTCCTGATATATCACTGGGAATCAACTCAAGAGGAGATGAGGCTCTCTTTTCCTTTCCTTTCTCAAACTTGTGCTCCAGATGCTTACCAATCAAGCAACCTTTACAGGTGCCTTTAGAAAATCTGATGTTTGTAAGCCCTTCAACCATTTTTTGATTGTGCAGTTCTTGTAAATATTTGTAGTTGAGGTGCCCAAAGCTATCATGCCAAAGTCTACTCACTTCATTTGCATGAATAAGAAGTGCACTTTGTTTTGATTAAGGAAATAAGTGAGAAAAATCATAGAGTTTAGAATGGTGATATGCAATGCCTTGTGCAATGATCTTCCCATATGAGATCTCTTGGATTTCAACCTCATTAGGAGTAAAGATTACCTTCTTGGGAACTTTTGTATGGGTCATTTGGTAAACAAAAGGGAGGTTAGCTGTAATATTAGGAACATAGAGTACATCATTGAAGTATACATGTTCCAGATCGATCCTTCCAATCCCTTCTGAGGAAACATCAGAATCATCTCCCATCAGAATAAAAGGCCCAACAGTGGGTTCGAATTCAAAGAATAGATCCTTGGAAGCAAACATGTGTCTAGATGCTCCATAATCTATGATGAAGGAGGAGTCATTCGAAGTGCCAACCATGAGTGCATAACACCTCTCTTTGTCCTCTAGTTTAGGATCAACTTCTTTTCTTCTAGCATTTTCAAGTACTAGAAGATTGTTTTTCTCTAGAAGCTGGGCCATGAGATCAATGGTCTTCTTCATGCAAGCACTATCAGGATGAGAACCTTTATTACAGTATGGACATTTCATCTTCTCTTTCTGGTTTTTCTTGCCTCTCTTTGGATTCGAGGTCCCTTCTAACTGTTTGGGAGTCTCCCTTGAATTCTTCTCATAAGGTTGATTTTGCTTACCCTTCTTCGTCCCTTTTCCATTCGCATTGTTTCTTTCTCCTGCAACAAGATGTTGATCTCCTTTTGGTTTTATTACTCCAATCTGCACCAATTTTTCCTGCTCCTTTGTGAGAGAGAGGATGAATGCATCTAGAGTGGGAATTTTCCAGTTTGGGATGGAAATATTCATTGTTTGGAAGGTGGAAACAAACACAAAAAAGTATGGTCCCAATTTTGAAAGAATGACAAGAATCAACTGCTTCTCTTATTTCTCAATTCCACATAGTTTTAGCTGCACAACCAAGTTATTGAACGTTGTAAATAAATCTGTGATGGATTCGAAACTGCTGGGGCTTAGTGATATTAACTCATTTCCCAATTGATGTCCTCTCAAATCATCCTGTTTCCCAAATAAGGATTCGAGCTATGTCCAAACCCCCTAGGAGTTTTCAGATTGGTGAGATGAAAGACTAGATCTTTGGAAATGCTGAGGAATATAAATCCAACTTCTTCATCAAGTTTGTTTTGATACTTGGATTTTTCTGTAGCACCATTTGGTCCAAAATCAGTGCCATGTAACACTCTGTAGAGACCTCTACTAAGAATGAAGATCTCTACTTGTCCCTTCCATTCGAAGAAGTTGAAGGAGGTGAGTTTTGGAATAAAGAAGAGATTTATAGTATCAATTGAATGCGCTTCTAATGACGGAATTGTGGGAATATTTTATATTCCTTGGAAGGTAATAATGTCTTTGTAGTATGTCGGAAGATATCCACAATCTTATGTAAAAGAGTAATACATTTATCCCATATTCATTATGGTAAAATATACTCCTGATATTCATTATTATATAAAGAGATGTTATTATGGAGAATTATATTATGAAAGTAATTCCTCCTCATCTCTTAGTATATAATAGAGTCAAGGGATAATCACATCACTCATCATGATCTATACTTTCACAAGTATTTCTATATTGTATTGGGATTATTGGCATTGCTCTCTATAAGCTTGGAGGAGATATTCTAGAGATAATAGAAGACTACCTTCATGTGGATGTATCCCAATTGGGTGAACCATGTATATCTAGTGTACTATTTTCTCTTGTTCTCTTTCTGTTCTTATTTACTATGATATGTTATTGTTTGCATAGATATGTAAGCTAGTTTAGTTAGATCCATATCTCTGACATGGTATTAGAGCTTGTTGCTATAATCTAGCACCTTCTATTGCTTTCAAACAATGTTTTATCATTTGTGCATTCATTATTTCTTTTAGATTTTCTTTCTATATGGTAGCCATTAGGCTTCTCTTCAGATCTGGGCATATTTCTGCTGTTTTTTATTTCTAACCCTAACCTTGTTGTGTAGATTTTTGCAGAATTTTTTCAAGGGTTTCTTGATGTTGTTTTTGTAGATCTATATGATTTTCTGATTCTCCTCAAGGATATTTATCTTCTGGTTGTCAAAACAACAATTTTTCATCCAAGTTTGGTAGACTTTGTGTAGGTTTCCGTCTTCAGCAGATTCGACACTATTTTCGGCCTCATAACTCGGTCAATTTTTATCGAAATTTTTTTTATAACCTGTTTTTGGAACTAGAAAAGCTGTTCAGGATCCACCTTTCGTGGACAGAACAAAATTATGGGAAAGTCTGGGCACTCAATCAAAATGGTTGTAAGTAAAAGTTTCTCTTTCCTTTACTGTTTTTTCTAACTATTTTTTTTGCAGATTTAGATCAGTACAGTAAAGTGTTTTTTCATTTTTCTGTTATTCACTATCTTTATCTTGTAATTTCTAGAATTTGGGTTTCTAATCAAAATTTTTATCATTATGACTTCAGAAGTAGCTTACGTTCCTGAACTTGTTGGTCATAACTATCTTGCATGGAAGAGAAAAATGATTGATGTTCTCAGGAGTAAGAATCTATGGAGGATTGTTAATGGTGAACACATGAAACCTATTGATGCTCAAGCTTTGGCTATATGGGAAGATAAATGTGATCAAGCAAGAGGGCTCATTGGTCAAACAATTGCAGATAGTCTTCAGGTAAGTATAGAGGCAGAAGACAGCCCCGTTGAGTTATGAAAAATTATTGCTTCCTTATTTGATAAATTTGATGATGTTTCTGCTTATTACCTTGAAAATAAGATTTATGAGTTAGATCCTACTAACTTTTATAGAGTAGAATTATATCTTGCTGAAGTGAAAACTTTAAATGAAAAATTAAATAATTGTGGTAAAGATTACAAGAAAACAGACACTGCTCTTATAATTCTTGTAAAACAAAAATTGCCATCTTGTTTTGATATGTTCATTCAAACTAAGAATAGAGCTCTTGAATTGTCTTCAAATACCACGAAACCTACTTTTGATGATTTTTGTAAATGATTAATTAATGAGCAAGAAAAGTTAATTGTTTCAGGACAACTAACACCTAATAAGGCTCTTATGGCACATAATACGACTCTTAAGAAAAGTTTTAATAATGTTAAAAGTTCTAATTCACACACTTCAAATCCTACTAATAATTCTGGTAATGCTTCTAATGCACATCATGACAATAGTAAGAAGACAAAAGTGTATGATCCTTGTAAGCATTGTGGTAAACTAATCATCCTGAAAATAATTGCTTTAAATTGAAACGCTTAAAAGCTAAATCTAAAAAGAATGGTTCTGATGAATCACAAGTAGTTTTGTGTGCTTCTATTGTTTCTTCTAGTAATTCTTCTTCTAATGTGGAATGGATAATGGATTCTGGTGCTTCTAAACATATGATTGGTAATGCTTCTTTATTTTCATCTTATGACAATCATAAAAACACATCTCATAAAGTATCTATAGGTGATGGTAAACAACTTTCTGTAATTGGTTCTGGTAATGTTAAGGTTGCTAATGGTCAATTGGAAGATGTTTTTCATTTTGAAAATATTCCTATCAATTTGATTTCTATTTATCGTGCATGTCAAAAAGGATTTAAATTTTAAGCTTGGCCTGATAAGTATGTTCTTAAAGATATCAATCAAAATTTCAAAGTAGTTTCTTCTAGTCCTGTTGATCATACTGTTGGTTTATATAAATTTGTTGGTTTTAATTCAACTAAAAGACAACATTTTATTCCTATATTGCTCATGCTGATGAACTCAGTAAATTATGGCATGAAAGATTAGGTCATTTGAATTATGGTAAAATGCAAATGTTAACTAAAATGGTACTTGGCTTGCCTAATCTTTCGTCTACTAATGATGTTTGTGAAGGTTGTGTTCTTGGTAAACATCATATAGAAATGTTTGATAAAGGTAAAGCTTGGCGTGCTAAATAATCTTTCCAATTAATTTATAGTGACATTTGTGGTCCTCTTGAAGTTCCTTCTATCTCCAATGTTGTTTATTTTCTTACTTTTATTGATGACTTTAGTAGAAAATCATGGGTTTATTTTTTGAAACATAAAAGTGAAACTTTTTCTAAATTTCAAGTATTTAAATCCTTGGTTGAAAACGAATCTGGTAAAAAGATTAAGATTTTATGAACTGATAATGGGGGGGGAATTCATTAAGAAATAATTTGAAGTTTATTTATCTAAGCATGGAATTCAACATCAAAAGACTGTTCCTTACACACATCAAAAAAATGGTGTTGCTGAACGGAAAAATAGAACTTAGTTGAAATGGCTAGATGTATGCTTTATTCTAAAGGATTACATAAGAAATTTTGGGCTGAAGCCATTAGTTGTGCTAACTTTATTTTAAATAGAGTTCCTACAAAATTTGTTAGGAATATTATCCCTGAGGAAAAATGGAATGGTAGAAAACCGAATATTAGTAACTTTGAAGTGTTTGGTTGTGAATGTTGGGCTCATACTTCTGATGAAAAACGGAAAAAGTTAGAACCCAAGTCTCACAAGTGTATATTCATTGGTTATTTTGAGGATTCTAAGGCTTATAGGTTGTTTGGTAATTCTAATAAAAGTGTCATCATTAGAAGAGATGTTCAATTTACTGGAGTCTCTCCACCATCTAAGTGTGTTGAACCTCATGTTACTCTGAATATTCCCTTATCATCTATTACTCCTATCTCGATTATTCCTTCCAGTTTTGTGACAGATATTAGTTCACCTTCTTCTTCTTCTTCTTCAAGTATTCCACCTGAATGTCTCGAAGCTCCTGAAGTGACTTCTGTCCCTTCTAACCTTCCTATTTGGGCCTAAAAAACACTTGAATCTATAGGAAGTGATATCGAAATCCCTTCCAATACTCGTAGAACTAGATCTAAATTTGCTCTTATGACCAAAGTTTTGGCCACAGATGATCCTACCTCTTATGCTCAAGCTAAGGGTAAACCTCTGTTGTATTCAAGCAGAGAGTATAATCATACACAGAGATATAATCAAGACAAGAGAGATGAGTCGAATGCATCCAACTGGTTATATTCATCTTGATGTTACTATTTATACATCTTACATGTGGTTGGAGCGGTTGCACCTGCTCCAACGGCTTCTTTAACTATACTAGTACATAAGTAACTAATGACAATTAAGGAGCCAGAAGGGTCCCCTCTAACATCTCCCCCACTTCAAAATATTTCTTTGTCCCGAAGAAAAAATTAACAACCATGAATTGCAATCCCTTTAGTCTCTGTCAACAGTCTGGTAGTGGCCAATCGAGCTACTTACCCCTTTCACCTTCCTGTCGGATTCTCTTCCATGGACCAGGAGGATCTGGGATTCCATGCTCTGCCATTGCACCAACTCACCAACTTCCTGAAAAACATTTGAAATGACATTGAATAGATGTTTATGTGTGTCAGTACCGGGGGGATTGATCAATTTAAGTGTTCTTTTGTCATTATTAACGTGAAGCGCTTTCTCTGTGTGATATAGATGTCTTCCACTTGAGTGCATGCTTTTCGTAGACTCAGCTGTCCTGAGGCTTCCTGCAAATTTCGAATTTGTCGTTGCTGCTCTTGGTTGATACCGACTGATATTGGTCGACTTGACTCGAATCAACATGACTGACCTGACTTGACATGACTTACTTGACTCGACATGACTTACACTGGTCGGTAAGAAACTGACTTAATTTACAACTTTTATGAAAATACATGGTTCAATAATCTTTGAACATCTCTTTTTCCGACTTATTTTCAATTACCCGACACTTTTTACAATATCATGGCCACTTTAAAGACTTGACCTCTTACAATATCGACCAATTTACATTATCATCGACCACTTTTTTCTTCGACTTACAAAATAACTTATCGATCGACTACTCTTTGACATGTTGACCAAAGTACAAGGCAACTTTAGTAATATGTCAACATTGACATTCTGACAATATTTAAAAATCAACCAACTCTTTACATGTTACCCGACCAAATTTTACAATTGACAATATCGACCGTTGGACATCGACTATGACCATTGACTATAATTTAAAGGCATTGACCAAAATAATATCACCTATATCGACCAAAAATCGAACATATATTAGCAGCAACCGATGGAAGGATTGACTATATCTTACAATATCAACCAATAGATAAAAAAATAGCCTCGACCATGACCGAAGTAATCTTCGACCAATGAAAAAGTAACGTCAGCAAGCAAAAATAGTATTCAACACCAACGATATTTAAATATCGACGATATAAGGATTGAAAGTGTTGGTCATCCATCGTGTAAGTGAGTCAGAGGAATCCACATCCGAACGTCAAGTATGCGACCAATTACAAATCGATGAATAATATGTCGGCTAAGTCATCTCTATCGACGACAACAGGTGTCACAGTCTTCCATTCATACTCAATACAACCGACTGCGCTAGTCAGCATACAATCCACGTCAATGTTCTTAAAGATGAGGATGAGCGATAGATATGATATTGAGTCAGTGTGGTCGAGCACCATATTATAAGTCACTGTATCCATTTGTGAAATATTATGAAATAATACTTTGCTTGTTCCATTGTTGGTGACGATTGGCATCAAAGATCAATTGGAATGTATATAAGCTGACAAAAGACTTGGTCAATGTGCAAAATCTACCTCCCATTCAAAAATTTCAGCAATGGCGATTATAGTAAATGCAATAAACAACCATCTGCGAGGATTCACCATCCATCCAATTTTCAAGTTTTGGTCGACAGACTTTCTGATATAAATGTGGGCAGTCTGCTAGACATAAAGAACTTATGTCATCTAGATCATGGGAGACGGTTCATGAAGATGAATGATCCAATGCTCGATAGCTCTCCAAATAGAATCTATCTTCGTCTATAGTTTCCGAGCACAATTAACTGGCTGATTACTATTGTCCAAGCTACAAACATAATGACTCTTTTTGCCAGCATAATATATTGAAACTTGAGAACTTCTACATTACAGGAAATTTAAGTTAAAACTAACAGATTTTATGTCGATCAGTTCATGTTCGAATCTCACCAAAGTTCATAGAGATAATCTTCTTATGCTGCCTTATGTATTTCATTTACCAGATGATCCAACATTCAATATATCTCTGAAAAATTGAGCCACCAGCAAGGTCAAGAGACTCAAACTTTCACGCTTTAGAGTGGTTATTGCGTTCACCATCGGTTCTCAACTCATCGAAATAGAAAACAATGAACTCGAGCGATCTTGCAGGTTCTGGGGCGAACTTCACAAGTTTTCTTCCCGATTCAAACATCACACGCTTTATTCAATGTTCGATGCTTGGTCAATGGTGACGATCGACATCTTCATATTTTTCTTTTCGTAGGGGTATCATAGGTTTCAACGAACATTGCACAATTTCCTTCAGATTCATCACGCAGTGCCATCATTTATGAGCATTTCTTGCAAGGATTCTTTCTTCTCACGATCTTTTGTAGGTTCAAACCGCTCCTCTTTTGCTGCTGCTGTCACCCAGCCAAAAGAGAATGGAAACGGCGCCGGATGTTGTATTCAAGCAGAGAATATAATCATACACAGAGATATAATCAAGACAAGAGAGATGAGTTGAATGCATCCAACTAGTTATACTCATCTTGATGTTAGTATTTATACATCTTACATGTGGTTGGAGCGGTTGCACCCGCTCCATCGGCTTCTTTAACTATACTATTACATAAGTAACTAATTACAATTAAAGATCCCAAAGGGTCCCCTCTAACAACCTCATTGGGAACAAGCTATGACTGTTGAGTATGATTCTCTTATGAAGAACAAGACTTGGTCTCTTGTTCCTCTTCCTTCGGGAAAGAATTTAGTTGGTTGTAAATGGGTTTATAAAACTAAATTTACTGCAAGAAGGGCAAATTGAAAAGTCTAAAGCTAGATTAGTTGCAAAAGGTTTTAATCAACTTGAAGGTATAGATTATAACTAAACTTTTTCAATTGTTTCTAAAATGAATACAACAAGAACCATTTTATCTATTGCTTCATCTTATAAATGGGAAATACACCAAATGGATGTTAAAAGTGCTTTTCTAAATGGTGATCTTAATGAAGATATTTATATGCAACATCCTCTTGGTTTTATTGATGCTGAATCATCAAGTTTAGTATGTAAATTACAGAAGTCTTTATATGGTCTTAAACAAGAACCTAGGGTTTGGTATGATAAAATTGATGCATATTTCTTGAATAATGGTTTTAAGCGTTGTATATCTAACCCTAACCTATATGTTAAGCATGTTGATGATAATATCATTGTTATTGTTTTATATGTGGATGATCTTATTATCATTAGCATCCAACCTATTCTCATTCAAAGTATGAAAAGGGACCTAATTCACAAGCAGTTTGAATGACTGATCTTGGTATATTGCACTATTTCTTGGGTCTTCAAATTTGGAATCTGGAAGATAATATTTTTCTCTCTCAACTGAAGTATGCTACAGATTTGTTGGCTCATTTCCACATGAGTGATTGTAGACCTGCTCCTATGCCTTTTGTCATGTCCCAAATTTGTAATTGGGTCACAATGGCCTAATCACATTAGCCATATTCATTAGAGTTTGTAAAATTGATGTTAAGGGTCAAATAATTGCCAAGGAGGAAAATTACTAGTTTCCTAGGTTTGGGGTGGAAGCTTTGGGATTTGGAATAAGGGGGATAATAAATGATGTTTAGACATTGGAAGGGTTCAATTATTTAATAAATAGAGTGAATAAAGAAATTCAAGAGAAATCCTAGGTGACAAATGGTTTTGGAGACATATGGAGGATGTGGGACCCACACTAGCTTGATTTTTCATAATACATGGTATATCTCTTTTGCAAATTCGAATTAATGGGAATGTGAACACTCTTGAGTGAGTTGGTAAGTCATAACACATGTCATTGAGCATCTTAGGTCGAATTGGGAAGGATTGGTAACCTCCATGGAAGATAAAGAGTCAAAGTGGAAGTTTGTGGACACTTGGGCTAGATTCCCTAGCCCCTATGACACCAATGATGGAGCATCTATGACAACTATGACAAATTGCAGACCTGAACTCTGACATCTGACCACTATGACATGTCAGCCCCAAAAATAGGCTCAAGGAAGTCGAATTTGGGAGTTGGAGAAGCCAAAGAGACCCAAAATCGAATTTGGGAGAAGATGGAAGGTTGGAACTAGGAGACAAGTGGCAAATGTGGAATATTTCCTAAATGGAAATCTATTGAATCTATTGAGAGGATTTCGACCCTTAGAAGGCTAATGTTGGTTATAAAATGTAGAAATGAAGTATGAGAATATCTTTTGATCATTTGTAGAATTTGCAATTGCATTTGTGAAGAGGGAGAGCTAGTGGATGACTAATTTCTTGCCTTAGCCAATTTCGAGGGTGAAAGATTCCCATCCAAGTTGGTAATTGGAAAGGCCATTCAGACCTTTCATTTGGAGCTTTAATGGAGTCTTTATTTGCAGGTGTAAGCTACAGGGCAGCTCATGGTTTCTTCTATTGCAGCTCACTCCTTCAACCATTTCCGGTTTTGATGGCATATTCTTGATCCTTGAGGGAGGGCGTTTTTGGTGAGCTATTGTACTCTTTGGGGAAGCTTTTAATGCCCCATTTCTTTTGTAATATGAATTAAATACTCTGTTCTTCATCTCCAAAAAGTTTCAGGTCGAAATTCCAAGTAGAAATGTATAAATCTCATTTTTAATGGAAGAACAATGCCATTTCCCCACTACCTTGTTGTGAACCAATGTATTGATGATGATTTCGAATGAATGGATGATTCTCTGAATAATTTGTGATTAATGGACTGCCATGGATGTATTTTACAAGTTTCATGTACTGTACTTGAGCATTTGAAGTATTTTTACTTAGTTTAATTGCACTGGGAGAAGAAATAGTGCCATTTCCCCAAGGGTCAAATTGGTGATTTTTGCAGTTGAATGGGAGAGGGTTGGAACAGATATAATAATCAATTAATGGTGCACATGAGACCTTAATAACATCCTTAATACATTCCCTACCTCTGTTCAGAAATTTGAGTGGCTTTGGAGGCATTTGGGAAGCCATTTTCAATACTTACCCCAGGGGGATTTGAACCCCAAATTACTAGTAAAATTGCATACTTGGTCCAGAATCTTAAGAGAGTTTGAAGAGGTATTTTGGTGGCCATATATCATCCCTGAACATCATATTCAAGTCTTAATATCATTCATACACCTTCCTTGAAGATTTGAAGGAATTTGGAGTCAATTCGAGACATAGAGACCAATACTAGTCAAAGGCAAATTACTAGTAAAGTTCCCTACATTGGCCAGAATTGAAAGAGTATTTGCAGAAGTATTTTAAAGGTCCAAAGGCATCCTTAAAACACATATTTATGTTCTAATCTCATTCATATACCTTCTCAGAAGATTTGAAATCATTTGGGGCAAATTTGGGACCTAGAGATCAAAACTAGTCAAAGGTCGAACTAGGGAAAAAAAATGGAAAATTGTCATTATAATAAAATTCCTAACAAGGGACATTACAGTGGTATCAGAGCATGATCTTGGCACCTGATGTGGTATAATATTCATGAGGACAATAATTCAGGTACCACCATTAGATATTGAAACCAAAAGTGCTTTTGTTGAAGAAAAAAAAAAGTAGGAGAAGAAGAGCAAATTTTTTGAGGAAACTATGACTAGGGATGAAAAGGGAGTCTCATATGATGGTGAGGAGCATATAAAAATTATGAAAACAATATTTGAAGATATGACCAAGCAAATTAAGGAAGGATTCGAATTGTTTTCTATCGAACTTGTGGAAAAAATTATTGATTTTAAGGAAACCAAGGGGCAAAATGCATCAGCTTGCTTGAAGGAGCAAAAGGAAGAGACATCACAAGATCATGAAGAAGATTCTATTGAAAATATGGAAGATCATTTCGAGACACCTTCTAGCTTAGACATGAACCAAAGAGCATCTACTGATGGATGCTTAAACTATGAAGGAGTACCTACTGATGGGTGCTCACACCTCTATGTTGGTGACATAGAGATCACGTTTGAAAGTGTTTCTACAAGTACAAGTTTCATTAAGCATGATAATGAATACCTTGTAGCGGTTGAAGAAGAACCAAGATCAACTTCCCCATCACCACTTGAGCTTCATGAAGTTGGTCCAAGCAAAATTGAAGAAGATGAGGAGGTTCATTTGCAAGAGCCTCATTTTCTTGAAGGGTCCTTAAAGATGAATGAAAATAATATCCAAGAGTCCCTCAGCATTCTCCATGACACTCAAGAATTGGTGTCAAATTCTTGTTGGAGAGCTACTTCATTGGAGGAAACATCCTTCCTTGAAGACATGGAGAAGATTCAAAGAGCAATGTGCCACATCAAAGGTAATTTCATGTCTTTTCTTTTTGATAGAAACCATTTGTTTGAGCTTAATGAATTGTTACATGATGCATACTTGAAGAATAATGAGGATATTCATAAGCTCACAATTCAAAATGAGCAACTTCTTGAAAAGTTGCAAGATACTTGTTTTTCCTCCTATGTTTCAGATTGTCAAATGGTAGATTGTTTGGAGGATTATCATGACATGGTGGATCATGAGAAATGTGAAAATTTGAATGTTCTTGATGTGTTTGAATATGAACTTGAAGAGGTCCAAACACTTGATGTGGTGGAAGAGGAATTTGAATTGCCTCTTGATGAAGGTTATGCAATTTTTAAAGAAGAGCATGATTCCTCTACATTGGAACCAAACTATGACAAAGAGTTCACACTTTTGAAGGAGCTGCATGATACTACCCACATGGATCCTTCCCATGATGAAACTCCTGAACTTTTTGATCATTTGGGTGAGTTAGTACATTCTCCTACATCCTACAATTCCATGTTTTGCAGTATTAGTCTCAATGAAGTATGGGTGAAAGGGTTCTTTTTGATGGTGCCACATGAGGAGTATGGAACTCCTAGATTTAACCTTTATGATGACATGGTTGGAGCACATTCTTATTCACATTTGCAGCAGCATAATTTGTCACTTTATGATGATTCACATCTACATGGATGCACCTATGATATGGATTTGAGTCACTTGAATACTCATGGTTTTTCTTGCTCAACACTGGGTTCATTTGATGTTAGAGGAACTTCATCCAACACTTGGATGAATAGATTTATGATGGGAGAACATTTTTGTTGGAAGCCACATACTTTGTTACATCTTTATGATTCTCACATTCATGGATGTATGGGTGAGACTTCTTTGAGTCATTTGAAGTCTCCTTGTTTTTTTTGCTCATTATTTGGTTCAGATTCTAGTGGAGATTCTTCATTCACTTCTTGGATGAAAGAATACATGGCTGAATATTTTGATGCATATCACATCCTTTTGGAGCAGCATTATAGGACATGGGATCCTCACCTATGTCATTGGAGCAGATTTGATTGGTCACTTGAAGCTTGTATGCACTTGGAAAATGGTGGTCTACTTGCTTGGAGGTATAAGCACTTTCATGACTATTTGATGAAGCATATCCTAGATGTACATTTTCATTATGTTGTTATGTACTTTGATGATATATATTTGGTACTCATGATGTTTGGAAGAATGCATACAAGAAAATGGGATCCAAGAATCCTCTTATCTAATGGTGTAGGTTGGAGAGCACTCTTAATTGTTGGGGTGCAATACAAGCAATGGGACCCTGGAATAATTTTTGTCTCATTGGTTTCATTTTTTGGGGGGAAGCAAGCAGTATGGGATATGGATTCCCCACTTAATAAAGTGATTTTAATCAGAGTAGTGCAGCAGCAAGCATGGTGGTTCCTCTCTAAAATATTCATGGAAACTCAAAGACTCAAGGTTTGGCAATTCAATGGCAACTTCAAAGAATTATACAGAAAAAGCAGGTTCTTCAACACCCATGTTTGAAATTGCTTGAGGACAAGCAATATTGGGAAGGGAGGATTTGTCATGTCCCAAATTTGTAATTGGGTCACAATGGCCTAATCACATTAGCCATATTCATTAGAGTTTGTAAAATTGATGTTAAGGGTCAAATAATTGCCAAGGAGGAAAATTACTAGTTTCCTAGGTTTGGGGTGGAAGCTTTGGGATTTGGAATAAGGGGGATAATAAATGATGTTTAGACATTGGAAGGGTTCAAGTATTTAATAAATAGAGTGAATAAAGAAATTCAAGAGAAATCCTAGGTGACAAATGGTTTTGGAGACATATGGAGGATGTGGGACCCACACTAGCTTGATTTTTCATAATACATGGTATATCTCTTTTGCAAATTCGAATTAATGGGAATGTGAACACTCTTGGGTGAGTTGGTAAGTCATAACACATGTCATTGAGCATCTTAGGTCGAATTGGGAAGGATTGGTAACCTCCATGGAAGATAAAGAGTCAAAGTGGAAGTTTGTGGACACTTGGGCTAGATTCCCTAGCCCCTATGACACCAATGATGGAGCATCTATGACAACTATGACAAATTGCAGACCTGAACTCTGAAATCTGACCACTATGACATGTCAGCCCCAAAAATAGGCTCAAGGAAGTCGAATTTGGGAGTTGGAGAAGCCAAAGAGACCCAAAATCGAATTTGGGAGAAGATGGAAGGTTGGAACTAGGAGACAAGTGGCAAATGTGGAATATTTCCTAAATGGAAATCTATTGAATCTATTGAGAGGATTTCGACCCTTAGAAGGCTAATGTTGGTTATAAAATGTAGAAATGAAGTATGAGAATAGCTTTTGATCATTTGTAGAATTTGCAATTGCATTTGTGAAGAGGGAGAGCTAGTGGATGACTAGTTTCTTGCCTTAGCCAATTTCGAGGGTGAAAGATTCCCATCCAAGTTGGTAATTGGAAAGGCCATTCAGACCTTTCATTTGGAGCTTTAATGGAGTCTTTATTTGCAGGTGTAAGCTACAGGGCAGCTCATGGTTTCTTCTATTGCAGCTCACTCCTTCAACCATTTCCGGTTTTGATGGCATATTCTTGATCCTTGAGGGAGGGCGTTTTTGGTGAGCTATTGTACTCTTTGGGGAAGCTTTTAATGCCCCATTTCTTTTGTAATATGAAGTAAATACTCTTCTCTTCATCTCCAAAAAGTTTCAGGTCGAAATTCCAAGTAGAAATGTATAAATCTCATTTTTAATGGAAGAACAATGCCATTTCCCCACTACCTTGTTGTGAACCAATGTATTGATGATGATTTCGAATGAATGGATGATTCTCTGAATAATTTGTGATTAATGGACTGCCATGGATGTATTTTACAAGTTTCATGTACTGTACTTGAGCATTTGAAGTATTTTTACTTAGTTTAATTGCACTGGGAGAAGAAATAGTGCCATTTCCCCAAGGGTCGAATTGGTGATTTTTGCAATTGAATGGGAGAGGGTTGGAACAGATATAATAATCAATTAATGGTGCACATGAGACCTTAATAACATCCTTAATACATTCCCTACCTCTTTTCAGAAATTTGAGTGGCTTTGGAGGCATTTGGGAAGCCATTTTCAATACTTACCCCAGGGGGATTTGAACCCCAAATTACTAGTAAAATTGCATACTTGGTCCAGAATCTTAAGAGAGTTTGCAGAGGTATTTTGGTGGCCATATATCATCCCTGAACATCATATTCAAGTCTTAATATCATTCATACACCTTCCTTGAAGATTTGAAGGAATTTGGAGTCAATTCGAGACATAGAGACCAATACTAGTCAAAGGCAAATTACTAGTAAAGTTCCCTACATTGGCCAGAATTGAAAGAGTATTTGCAGAAGTATTTTAAAGGTCCAAAGGCATCCTTAAAACACATATTTATGTTCTAATCTCATTCATATACCTTCTCAGAAGATTTGAAATCATTTGGGGCAAATTTGGGACCTAGAGATCAAAACTAGTCAAAGGTCGAACTAGGGAAAAAAAGTGGAAAATTGTCATTATAATAAAATTCCTAACAAGGGACATTACACCTTTTCAGTCCGGTGTAAAGTTAACTGTTGAGTGTACTACTCTTCTTGTTGATGCTACTCTTTATCATAAATTCAAGTCACCTTGTTGATGTCTAAATAATTAATTATGCAGTGTACTACTCTTCTTGTTGATGTCTACATAATTAAATTTTATGTCCAGCAAAAAGGTGAATACTCTTTCTTTATCTTCATGTGAAGCAGAGTATAGAGCAGCCAAAGAAGCAACAAAAGAAGCATTTTGGTTATGACATGTTCTCACTGAGCTTGGTCTAGTTCCGAAATCGTCCACTGTGTTGAAATGTGACAATCAGGGTGCAATTCATCTTGCTTATAATCCGGTATATCACTCCAAGAAAAAAAATCTCTATCTTGATGCTCATTACATTTGAGGTCTCGTTACCGATGGTGTTCTTTCTCTCGAGTATTGTCCTACTGAGCAGCAAGCAGCCAATATCTTCACCATATCCTTAACAGCAGCAAAGTATGTGCATCTCCGTTCCTTACTGGGGACAAGAGAAGTTGTCATCAAGGGGGAGCAGTAATGACTCCTTCCTTCCTTTGTTAGTGGGATTTTCTCCCAGCCATTATTAAGGGGGAGTGTTGGAATATTTTATATTCCTTGGAAGGTAATAATGTCTTTGTATTATGTTGGAATATATCCAAAATCTTATGTAAAAGAGTAATACATTTATCCCATATTCATTATGGTAAAATATACTCTTGATATTCATTATTATATAAAGAGATGTTATTATGGATAATTATATTATCCCACATGTAATATGTGAGAGTAATTCCTTCTCATCTCTTAGTATATAATAGAGTCAAGGTACAGTCACATCACTCATCAGGATCTATACTTTCACAAGTATTGCTATATTGTATTGGGGTTATTGACATTGCTCTCTGTAAGCTTGGAGGAGATATTCTAGAGATAATAGAAGACTACCTTCCTGTGGACGTAGCCCAATTGGGTGAACCACGTGTAACTGGTGTAATCGATTCTCTTGTTCTATTTTTGTTCTTATTTACTATGATATGTTATTGTTTGCATAGATAGGTAAGCTATTTTAGTTAGATCCATATCTCTGACAGGAATAACCTACAAAAACAATGAAATTTATCTATAGGTTTATTGCAGAATCTATTGAACACTTCTTTAGGACAGTAGGAACTTTTATCTGGATCCTTCACACCTGGATAGACCTCGAAGGATTTCTCCAATGAATTCAATGCAATGGAACCAATATTTGTTGTGGAAATCCAAAGGCTTCTGGTGCTCTACTGAAAAATAGCTTCTCAATAAACTGTTGCAACTACTGCAACTGCTACTACCGCTATAGCTAAAAAATATCTCACAAGCTCTGATGCCATGTGAAATTCCACAGGGGTATATCACTAAGCTTGAAAAAACCTGACAATTTCACAGTGTTTATTGCAAAGAAGAATGATCAAATTCACTCATGAAACTCAAAAGATGTGAGAAACTGTTGTTGATACATTCATCAATTGTAAGCTGGAAAAAATATGGTAATACAATAGAATGAATTCGATACTCCAAGGAGGACTCGAATTCACCTCAAGTCATGGCTTAGTTTTCATTGGAACCATCTCCCGATGAGACTCAGTGGCCACCGATGGTGAATAAATAGTCAACTGAGGTAGAACTGAGCATAATTGAACCATGTGTGAACCAAAATAGGGGAGGGGACTCCAAGGAGGCACATGACTAGTTGTCAGTGGTCAAGGAGGGTGCTCCTACACTCATAAGTAGTTGACTAGGAGCTACAGTCAGTTAACTGAGCAATCAAAGGGACAAGATTCCCTAAATAATGGAACTGACTGATAGATTTCCTAGATCTGTGCATGAGGGCACATTTGTAACTCCAATGATGGAAACAAGGCGCATGAGTGGCTAGGAGTAGGTGCTAGGAGAATTCACTGTCGATGCATGGATGCATGGAGTGATGCATGGCATGCATGCAAAACCAAGATATGATGGTGAGAATATTCCAATAATGTATAGGTGTTTGTTGAATTAAAGTTCCTTCTTCTAAATCAATCAAATTATGTTTCTTCAAAACAATAATTTCCTTCTATTGTTTTATCCCGATCCTTTTACTTGAAACCTCTTCATCAACCTTCATGATAACGACCTTTGAGATAGTTCTTTTGTTAGTAAGATTGGACTTAACATGTGCTTGAACTAACACATATGGATCATTTGTTTGATCCATATTTAATCTCCTTTATTTATTCTTGATTCTGTTTCAAATTAGCAATCTTATCTAACCCTTCCACTACTCGGTGATCAAATTATTTGTTTCTTTTTTGCTGCCTCCTCTAAGATATAATTTGATGTGGATCATAGTTCGATTTTTTAGCTTCCTTGAAATCCATCATCTTCAATAATCTTTCCATTATACAAAGGGATGTTTTATTCTTAACAACAAACAAGCTGACCTTGAGGGGTCTAACATTTGATGATTTTTTAAAGGAAAGAAAATGTTCCTCCTCTGAATGCAACCTCTTTCTAATGAACTCTATAGTAAAAATTCTTGGTGTCAAAAAGGATGGGAGAACATAGGGTTTTCAAGTAAATCCATATACTAGTGTGTCCCCTATATAAAAACCAATCTCTTTTTCTACTTTGAGGTGTAGATTGTAACATATTTTTCATATCCTCCAGCACTCTTGGCAATTCAGCATAAAAATTAATTATGTAGACCTTTGACATGATTGTATTGATGAACTCAAACATATTAAAATCTGTTTTGGAAGATCAGAAGAGAAAATCATACCCAAAAAATTCAAGTCTTATACATTTGAGCATAGAAACATATTCAAAATATAGGCCTAATATCTGAAATGTTTTAGCATGTGGAAATTCACCAATTGAGCATGAATTGCTTCAACCAGGAATTTATCAAAATTAAAACATCTGACTAAAATTGACTCTGACTGTGGCAAATTGAGTTTTAGGAGGATACCTAACATGAATTCTACAACTAATTTGTCATTATCATGACCCAAAACTTGACTCAACAGGGACAAGACTAACTGAGCATCTTTCAAAATACCAATATCCAACGGAAAATAAATATTTTCGACGGGTTGACCAACTTTTAAGACTCGGGATAAAAAATTATCTTTTTCCTTAGGGTTACAGTCTCTATAGACTTTGACTAAAGCTTCTTCACTCAATAGCTTAGGGTTTTTAGGAAAATATTCAGGCAAATTTATAAATTCTTTGATAACTTGTGAATTAACTCGACAAAGGATTTTGGTCGCATTAGCGTTCATACCCTTTCGGACTATGAGTAATTGGCCGCACACCAGCCAACAAACTCAGTAAAATGGAGGGTTTTATCAATATTGAAGTGGTGAAGGAAGGAGTTGAATACATTCAACACATCTGTTCCCTGTAATTTAAGTGCATTTAATCGTTCTTTGGACTGACTGATAGGGCCAACTAACATAATAGGGTCGAAGATATCTCCTTCTCTATCAACTATAAGCTCCTCTTTCTCATCTAATTCTTTAAAGAGCAAAAAGGACCTTTGAAATTGCTCCATGGAAGCAAAGAAATTGAAGTTCATAGAGTTTTGGGATACCTTTTAATAGAAGAACGCTAAAAATGGTCGAAGTCCAGTTGATGAAGAGAGTTGGCACGCTATTGACGTAGACGTCCACCTCCGAAGAATAAAATAACTTTTCACTTTTTCCAACACATTATTTGAATAAATAGTAAGTGGTTATGGAACTCAACAAACGTGGTTTTCAACCACTTCTGGCAGTGGACTTCACAAATGTGTGCCATGCGGTAGGCGGTATGGATTCCACTACCACTTCAGAGTTTTAAACTTCGCACACCTTCCAACTACGGAATCCCTATCCTTCGTTGATGAAAGCCGATCCAAATTTATGTCATTAATTCAACATACATTAATTACTTTGACTTTGATTTTTATTTTCGATTCCATCAACATCTTTAGCACTTTTTAACTTTTGCTAAGGTCATAGCTACATGTCACCTACATCTCCGACTAGACTTCGTTTAGTTTTTTTTTTAATTTTTAATTTTTTAAAGCGCTTCCCCCTTAGGTTTTGGTCATAGAGCCTGACCATATCATGTATTCCAAAGGCTATACCATGGATCTATAAGTCTTGATCCTATTCCTTTATCCTTTGAAATCTAACTGGCATCAAAATGTCATAAAATTCTTCAAAATTTTTTAGTGTTAACACTTTGATTCTCATATAAAAATTTCATTTTTTGATTGATCAAATTCAATACGAAGGAAGTATTTCATCACACTCTGTCATTTCAAATTCATTTTTCATGGCTATTCTAAATTTCTCCAACATCAAATTACTTGTAAAAATTATATCATTGACATAAGAATTTTACCTTGCTTATATGATTTAGTGTACAAAGCGAGGTCACTTTTTCTTCTATTAAACCCATTATTATTCGAATAGTTGTTTATCTTGATATATCAAGCTCTAAGACTTTGTTTCAACCCATATACGACATTCTTTAGATTATATACCTTCTTTTCATGTCCTTTTATCCCATAACCATTTTATTTCTTAGGCTTAAACCTCCAAAGTGCAAATTTCCAAACCTCAAATGCAAAAGCCATGCTTGATCAACAACCTTAGGTTTATATACATTCATTGAGTTTTGAATTTCACTCATCATTCTGAGTTGGAACATTTTGTTCTTGGTGCATTTAAAACCTATACTAAGTACACATCATCAATATGTTTCTTATCTACATTCTTGGAAAACATAATCACCCATTAAGGTCCAACAAATACATTTTTTCAATAATACTTATAAATTGCATTCACCATGAACCAATAGCATTCACCATTAACCAAGTGAAAGTCATGATATATAACATCAAATGCACCCATGTAAGTGAGAATCCATAAACACTTTTTCATATACACCAGATGAAAGCTGTAAATTTGTATTATAAATTTGTTCAAAATTACATTTTTATAGAAAATGGACCATCGTTCCCAATAGTGGATAATCATGCCCAAAAATGGAATAAGGGCGTCTCATGGCCTATACACAATTAACCATATCTTGCCAAAAATTCCACATCATGGATAATGTACATAGTGGGTGTCTCAATCACCCTAGCCACCATCGGTACCCTGACGCTCCTCTCCAAAATCGATCTTCCTCCTCTTTGAGCTAGAGGAAGATTGCCCCCCCCTACATCTGGGTGTGGTCTGAAAGGGAAACAACAACATGTCAATATTCCCACAATTCTATAAACTAGTACACTTAAAAAAATACAAGTAGAATTCAAATCTTGAGTACTCTCCTGAGGCGAGACAACATGTTGTGATGGGTGTGTCTGTCTCCTTGATCCCAATCTCTTGGCAATGCCTCCCTGCAACAATTAGAAAAATAATTAATACAAATACAAAAATGAATTGTTTTATGAAATTCATTCATGCTTTATAAGATTTTAAATAACTTATAAATCTCACCATGAATATCAGAGGCGATGCAGGCGATTTCCTTTCCGGGATAGAAAGTGGAGCACTAGGCTGTAGAACTTGCTCCAAGGAAATGGTGGTGGAAGGAGTTGATGTAGGTAGGAGATGGGGGATGATGTAGGTAGGGTGGCAAGGGCTGATGTAGGTAGTGGGGCGGGTGATAATGTAGGTAGGGGGCATGTGATGATGCAAGTAGGGGGATGGGGGTTGATGTAGGTAGGTGGGAAGGGGCTGATGTAGGTAGGGGGGCGGGGGTTGATGTAGGTAGGGAGACCAAGGGTTGATGTAGGTAAATGGGTGGGAGTATATGTATGGGAAATGGATGGAGATGATGTGGATGGAGCCCGTGTGGATGGGATAGATGGATCCAAATGTTGGACAGGAAGGGTAAACACATGAGTGGATCGGTGTGTGCAGAGATATACCCTCAGAGGTTGTATAATGGGTGGGAGAGGCCTAAAGGGGTATACGGGAATGCTGATCATAGGAGAAGACTTCTCAATCACTTGAATCGACATGAAATGTGGAAACATAGAACTATGTGGAATATACACAGGAATGTGTGTGTATGGTGATTGGATGGTTGACGATGGAACCTACATAAACATATGAAATACATTTCATTAGAATAAAAAACATGTAAATTAACCATACAAACACAATGAATTTCACATGATACATAAAATATATAATTAATTTCAAACAAGTTACCTGCATGGTAGGTGATCTGCTCATCACAGGTGGAGACCTATGCTCAATCTCCTCCGCATGCACCTATGGAAACACAAAAAAATTAATATTGATTTCTCGTATAAAATATGAAAATTGAAATTAACTCAATTTTTAAATCCTACAACCATACACTATTTTATATACCTGTATGTGAGGTGCTGCAATACTTTCCACTGTCGCCATGGCAAAATCAAGGTTGGGAATAGTAATGTCTTCCCACCTTGATTCAGTTCTTTCATCTCGAAACAAATACACATGCCAAAAACAATAATTCCACATTCAATACACTAATCAATGGTAATCTAAAAATTGTAAAATGTAGATTTAAAAATGCAATCAACCATTTGCAAATCATGTACTAACCTTGGAAATAAAGATATCTCATCCAAGATCCTCTGTAGGGACATGGCTGGTATGGCTGCAGTGAGTGCAACTATGGGGTAATCATCGGGTGTCAAAAGGATCCTTTGGACCACTAGCTGTGATGGATGGTCCATAACCAATGGGGCCCAAAGGACCTACACCTGATGGTTCTCCATACTGCTCTGATATGTCATGCCTAGACGATGCCACAAATGTGTTGTGATGTAATACAATCTGAGTAAGCTGTGATATGGGAGTGGCAGTATCAGCTAGGAGATATAGTAATTGAGGTGTCTGTGGAGGGGGGTTAGGTGTATGCCTAGGTGCAAGTGGAACTCTCAATTGGTTATGCCTAGAGGCGGGTCGATCCTGGGAATATCCAAGACCAACCCCATGAAACTCACTAATGTCAAAGTAGTTTACATGTACTAGGCACAACACAAACTCTGCATATAGTTTCCGAAGAAAACAAAGTGGGACCTCCTTATTGTTTCAAGGAGGTTTGTTAAAAACCATGAAACATCGACTCATCTAGTTTTGTCTCCATGGATCATATGTGCACCAATCCATGCAAAGGCTCCTTTTGCGTGGAACAGGGGGTAGGTTGGTCCTGGGGTCATTGAAAAAACTAACTAGAGTTTGTTTTGATATGTTCAAGTATTTTATTTGGTCTCTACTGAGACCGGTGGATTAATATGCTCTCATCCTATCCCTATACTTGGTTATGCTCGTCAATTGACCATGAGAATTGTTAACTGAGGCAATGATGTTGTCTAGGGATGTGGCTAAGGAGAGTCTCAATGGTTCCCTAGTCGTTCTAAGTTCTTGAACCAAGCTTCTTAATTGGTGTAAATTTTGGTTTATTTGGGCTTCTGTGCTTGGGTTCTCCTCGTGGTGAATGTTTACTTCGATTTTTTCTGTGGATGGGTTGTTTGTTTGGGGGCTTGGCACTTGGTTGTCTTCCATTGCGATGAGGTAGAGATTACCTACAATTAAAAAAATGAATTTGTTACAATATTGTTTGAGTTTTTGGATTTTTTATAATGTAATTTTTTTTTAAATAATTGAAATATTTTTTTAAATCATTGAAAATACAAACAAAAATAGTAATTAGAAATAAAAATATTACCTGGATGAGTATTGGGGGACGTTGGTGGAGGAATCAATGGACGTGCATGGTCGTGAGGTATTGTTGGACAACTATGAGCCGACGAAATTGGGAAAAATGGGTAAGCAATGGACCTCGGCACAATTTTTAATATGAAGAGAAGTGCGCACACACTATTAACAAACATGCACTATTAGTACATGTGCGTTAAACATGCATGCACTAGTAGTGCGCACACACTCCCAAGACCTACATGGATATATACCCGGAGGTTCATGACTTTACTAAACCTTTGCGTGCGCACGATCTTAAGAGCACGCATGCGCTATGTTTTTTTTCCGCTCGCGTGCTCATGTTGCAACGGATTTGGGGAGCATCTTCGTGTGCGCTACTTATAGCATGATAGCTAAATTTATGTTACCACCGTAAAATATTTTACCTTATAAATACCAAGATTTATTTGCGATCATGAAATATATTGGCTTAGAGTAGAGAGCAATTGATGCATGTCCTAATGATCATATTATATATCATAAACAGTATGAATTTGAAATAGAATGCCCGGAATTCCATAGCAGTAGATATCAAACATATCAAGAAACCAAAAAGGTGCCTCACAAGGTTTTTTGTTATATTCCCATTATTCCATGTTTGCAACGATTGTTCAGGTGTGAAAGCATAGCACAATTTATGGATAACCATGCACGGAATAGAAGTGAAGATGGAATTCTTCAAATGCCTGCAGATGGTTATGCATTTAGTGACATGGAGGAACAATGGCCACACTTTAAAGAAGAACCTCATAATGTTATGCGTTCATTGGAAATGGAGGGTGTCAATCCATTTGCAGAGATGAAATCTATTTATTGGGTGTGGCATCTTTTAGTTATCAACAATAGCATTCCTCCATGAATTTCAATAAAGAGGGAGCACATAATGTTGGAAATGATTGTTCCAGGTATTTGTTTACCATAGTTTTTTAACGCAATATCATCTCATTTTTCGTATTTGTTGTATAACGTCTTATATTATTTTCATTTACTCATATATATTTATATATGTAAAATGGTTGTAATAATTATTTACTGTATATGTTCAAATTAATTAGGTAAGTACAAAGTTAAAGATATGAATGTCTATATCGAGCCTCTTATCGATGATCTACTAAAGCTATGGAACTGAATCACTATGTATGATGTCTCTAGACCAATACGAGAATGGCAATTTCAATTCCATGCAATACTTGTATGGACAATTCACAATGTCCCAAGGATAGCACACTTTTGTGGTATGTTATAACGATGTTACACTGCACTTTAATGATATTTAATTTTATGAATTTTTTGATATCTGCATGCATTTTTTTAAATAATCCATTCATTATATATAATTAAAATTGACATAGTTAATCCATCTCTTGCGGGTCTTCAAACAAAGGGAAAAGTTGCATGTCCAATTTGTGGTCCCAAGATGAAATCTTGTTGTTCAAAAATTTTAGGAAAGGAGGTGTTTGATGAGTATAATCCCTTCCTCTCTATGAACCATAGGTATAGAACTACTGAAAAACATATTTTCAATGGGAAAGAAGAGACTGCATTGAAACCATGAAGAATGACACCTCACCTATGGAAGTTGCAATATAATAGAAATTGTCAAGGTACATATCAAATTGTCTATCTATCATCATATATGAAATGTTTGGAATTTATTTTTTTATATTGTGTTTTTTTTATTATAACTAACAATGGTTGTTGTAATTTCTTTAACTATGCTTAATGAAGGTCATGATCAAGGCATTAATGGGCTTCCACGAGGAATGAAAAGCTATCCCATACAATTCTATAGGTTTCCCTACAATGAGCACCTACAAATTGTTCATTTGTTTGATACAATGCATAGCGGAAAGAATGTTATTGAAACATTATGGCGAATATTGGATGGAAGGAGTGACAAAGAAAAAATTGTCAAAATCTGTAGTGACATCCAATAAGCCAATAATGCAATGAAAGATTTCATTCAATTAAATAATGATGGATACCAAATGATTATTATTTTTTTTCCCTGAAAAAAAAAGCGTAATTTCATTTCATCCATAGAGTACGAAATTACATTGATCGACACAGTCATTTAGAGTGGTATTTAGAACTGTTGAAGCGAGCATCCTGTTGAGAGCCTGAGTGAATACCGATGTTCTCACTACGTGAGCAATAACATCTTTTACAATAAACTAGTATAATAACTTCTTTTGTAACTGTACAAAACTTGCATAAAATAACTACTGATATATAGTTTACATAACCGAGTTATATATTTGCAAAAATGAGTAACTGCAAAACCTGTCACCTCAAATTCTAAATCCTGTATTAAAAACCTGTTATCACTCGATCATTCTACAAATGGTCTATGATAAAAAGCTTGTTCAATTCCATTCAAAAATTCAGAAATTTTCCAAATGCCGACCCCCATAAGCAGCCCTTCCTTAGAGGCCTTGTCCGCCTCAGCATTGTTTTCACGATAAATGTTCCTGCAAGTAAAAGTTTCCATTGTGTGAGTGATGTTCTGTATTTGTTCCACAACTAAAGCAATCCTCCAACTGCTGCATTGATAAGTGCCAATAACCCAATTGATCACATTCAAAGAGTCTCCAAAAACATTAAGTTTACGGATAGAAAGTTCCACAGCATATGAAATCAAAAGTTTGAGACTGAGAATCTCTGCCCAATTGTTGGTTCCCCTCCCAAAACCAAACGACATCACATAGTAGTGAACAAGTGACAAGTAAAGAATAGCCCCTCCCCCACATTGATCATTTTGACATGCCCCATCAAAGAAACCCCATGGCTGGGACCTATCAATTTCCACAGGTTGAATACTTCGAGGAAATGAAGCCTGACGAATCCTCTTAAGAGCTAGGAAGATCCCACAACTGTTAATGGCCACTAGAGACGAAAATCCCCTTTTGTCTTTGAACAAGCAACTGTTATGCATTAGCCAAATGCCCCAAATTACCACCGGTGGTAGTGCTTTAAATCCACTCAAGGCAGCATTGTTTGACCACCTTCTCCATGCCTCTTCAAGTGTGTTCCCATCCCACGGCAGAGGTATTTTTAATATTCTGGAAATAGTGATCCATACCTCCCTAGAGAAATTGCACTGAAGAAATATCTGAGTAGCAGTTTCCTCATGTAAATTTCACAAGTAACATCTACTGGGACCATGAAAGCTTCTTTTCTGCAGAAAGTCCCATGTCGGAATCCTATTAGCCAAAACACACCACATGAATAATCTGGTTTTGGGTGGGCATTGAAGTTTCCAAACAGATTTCCACCACCAAACCAAATCTCTGTCCACATAGTTCACACTAATCCACTGATACCCCGCCTTTTGGTGTGTAATTTTCGGACGAGTCCCCATCCCAAATACGAGTGTCATCTTCTTCATTCAGGAAAATATGTTCCCTACCTAGTGCTCTTAAGTACTGTCTTAGTTCTTCCTCAAATTCCACTCCTAATCCGAATGAATCAGCCCTCCTCCAAGCTGGGCTTCCCATCTAGACATTCTCCACATCCACCAACTGGTTAAGAAAGAACAAATCTCGCTGCCTCAGCACCTCCATCAGACCCTCTGACAAAATGTGTTGAGCTTCACATCCTACCTAGGGATTACGGCCAATCCTCACCCTATGTCCGTTGCCAACATCCCAGGCAATATTTTGTTCTATACATCAAAGGAGGTCACCAAGGCTTTCCAAATGATCGATCCACCTGTATGAACCTTTTGAGGGGACCTGATCCATTCTTCCACAGTATCAGGCTCAACGTATTTCTGCACCATAACCCTAGCCCAGAAACCATCGGACTTAATTAAACACCATCCACACTTGGCAGCCAGAGCCTTAGAAAAGTGAAAAATATTCTTTAGTCCCCACCCACCCAAGGATTTTGGGACTGCAATTCTATCCCACTTCACCCATGGAGTAACATGAGCATCTTCCTTTCCATTCCACAGAAAATTAAAACATATCTTCCTAGCAGCTTCTAAAATCCCTTTAGGAATCCAAGCAAGTGACATCCAGTAAACCGGGATAGCTTCCAGCACAGACTTAACTAGGACAATCCGCCCTGCTCGCGAAAGCCACTTGAAACTCCAACTCTTCAACCTCTTTTCCATTTTTTCTAGCAACCAGGACCAGTCCTTTTTTAAGTAGTCATTAGGCTTCAAATTGAATCCCAAATATTTTAACCCGTCCGAGAGAGTAAGAATTCTGAAAGGAAATGAATTAGTATATAAATTATATTCCTCCTCCCTCAAAAGAGAAACAGTAAGTTAGGAGTTCCCATCGTTTATCTCCATTCGATTTGCAGTAGAGAAAAGGTTCAGTATCTCTTTGAGTCTGTCAGCATCCTTTCTTGAGCCAAAACAAAAAATCAAAATATCATCCACAAAGAGCAAGTGTGTAAGGGAGATGCCCGGAGCCACCGAAATCCCTTCAAATTCGTTAACCCGTTTAGCTTCCTTTAAAGCCCTACTCAAGCTCTCAGCCACCAACAAAAATAACAATGGAGAAAGGGGGTATCCCTGACGTAAACCACGTCCATAATGAAAGAAAGGGGTCGCCACTCCATTCATTAAGACAGAGAAGGAAACAGTAGATATGCAGCTCATTATCCATTGAATAAAACCAATCTCAAAACCTAAATGGGTAAGCATGAGACGAATATAAAGCCAGCTCACCTTATCATATGATTTTGACAAATCAACTTTGAGAACAGCTCCTTTCATTTTTCTAGTCTTAATGCTATGTAAACCTTCCTGGGCAATTCCAATCGCCTCATGAATCTGACGCCCTTCCAGGAACCCAAACTGCTCTTCTGAGATATGAGTAGATAGGATAGGTTTAAGCCTTCTAGCAATCACTTTAGTAGCGATCTTATACACACAGTTACATAATGAAATAGGCCGAAAATCATTTAGAGAATATGGAGTATCCACTTTAGGTATTAGGGCTATGAATGTGGAGTTGATGCTGGCTGGCACCTTGCCATTCTTCTTTGAATCCTCGGCAAGCTGTAATAGATCATTGCCTAAAAAATAAAAAAGAGTTAATAAAAATTCTATAGTCCACCCATCAGGCCCAAGGCTCTTATCCTTCTGAAAACTTTCCATTACTTCCTTTAATTCATCCCCTGAAATAGGGGCCATTAGCTTCCTATTATCCTTCGCTTCAACAAACCGTGGGAATAGCTGTGCTACCCGGATCACCTATTCAATATTCACTCTCTCACTGGCTTTGAATAGATCCCTGAAATGAGTAACCCCAACTGAAGCCAACCCTTCAAAAGTAGACATAGAATTACCTTCTAAATCCTCAAGGCTCCATATAGTATTGGCAGATCTTCTTCCTTTTGCATAAGCATGAAAGAATTTGGAGTTATCATCCCAACTTTCCAACCAAATGGCCCTGCTCTTCAATCTCCAAGTCTCCTCATTCTATAAGAGTATTCTCTTCCTCTGATTCTCCAAATGTACTAAATGGTCCTTAGAAGTCTGAGAACCGAATCCAACACCTGCCTCTTCAGAAATAGAGGCAATTTCTCCTTCAATATCCTTAAGAGCCCTATCGTCCCTCCTCCTCTTCTTTGCAGCCCATGCTTTTATAGGTTCCTTAAGTGTTCTAATATTCTCCGCAAAATGGAAGGCTGCAGTATGGATCGACCCTGTATGATAAGGTATCCAATGCTGCTGAATAAGCTCCATGAAAGTCGAATCTTCCAGCCATACCTTATTGAATTTAATAGGTGCAGGAGGTTTAATAGGGCCATCTTTCATCTCCAAAATATTGGATCATGATCTGAGTTTCCCCCCGATCCAATCCATTGACGTACAAGGGAAGTTGACTCCACTAATTGCTCAGAAAGGAGAAAACGATCCAACCTCTTTGCCACTCTATCCAAACCAATTCTCTTATTCCTCCAGGATGGCTTTAATTGAACAGGCTCCACATCAAGCCAGTTGCCTTGAGATAACTTCCTGACAAAGAAATTTGTAAGGGGATCCACATTAGCATGCGACCCCCAAAACTCAGCATGACCCAAAGAAAAATTAAGATCCCCCCCCCAATATCACAGAATCCCCACTGAGCATCTCTCGATCCAGTAGAGAGGTCCAAAACGTTTCCCTTTCACAGTATGGACCATAAATGTTTACAATAGTGAAAATTATATCAAAATCCAAGAATTTGCAAGAAATTCCCAATACTGAATGCATCCCCCACCGAGAGGATACACAAACCTTAGCTTCATTCCAACTAATCACCAAACCTCTTGAGTGACCCCTAGCATCCAAGGATTCAAAATCCCACCCTGGAAACCAAGCCTTTAACCTGACAATAGCTTCATCACCACCACACATAGTTTCTTGTAGAATCAAAACATCAGGATGCTCTAGGTGTAGCATCTGTCGCATCGCTGGTCTTTTGGAGGGACTAGCAAGACCTTGACAGTTAAATGACATAACCTTCATCTCAGCCCATCCTTATGGGCATACACTCTCTAAGTGCCCTTTCAATTGAGAGTTGTTTTCCATTCCTAAGATCCGAGCGAGCTCTGGACTTAGCGTGAGAGATGAAGGACTTCCTTCCTCTGGTTTTAGGTTGTTTAGGTTTTTCCTTCCCTAACCCTCCCCCAGTGGCTTTATTCATGGAATGTAGGAAATAACCAGACTCCGAAGAGCCGGTGGGTGAAGAAGGCTCAGCCACAACTTGCATGAGGACAGGGGTATCATCAAGAAAAACGGGGGATGGACATTCAATCCGGAGAGTTTCCAAAACAGGGGAAGAACCATCATGATGCTGGAGAGGAATATGAGAAGCCAACGACTGTGCAGAAATATGTAAATTCCTAAACCCATCCACCCAATCAAATCTAGGAAAAGTTAAGTTTTTAATAAAAAAACTGAAGGAGGGGTTTAAAAAGGGAGCAGAAGAAGTACCATCCACATTGTCTGATGCCCTAGTAAGAGAATGCAAAGAAACCTTCGGAGCAGTGTCCAATTGCTGAAGGAGTTCGTTCTCTGCAGTGCCCAGATAAACACCCACCTCTGGAACAGTGCTGTCCTCCTCTATAATGTTCTAATCCTCCACTACCCCTGTGGGAACCTCCTCAAGTGGATGTTCATTACCCTGTGTACTTGGCGCATCTTCTTCCAATACTACCCCTACCTCCTTCTACACAAACTGTCGTTTCAGAGATTTGCCAAGCTTCATACGAACTGGTAAGGAGCATTCAATGGTCGGATGCCCATATTCATGGCACCTTCTACAACGATATGGCACATTTTCATAATCCAATGTTTGTGCAAAGTTGTAATGTCCCCATTTCAAATCCATGCTATCAAATAAACCTTCCCTTACATTTATGCTTACCAGAATCCTTGCCACCTTCTGAAATGCTGTTACCTCGAAAGAGAAATCGGCTTCCAAATAATTGCCCAAAAGATTGCCAATCCTCCTAAAGTGTTCCTCAACCCAATACTGCAAAGGTAGCCCTGGTAAACTTACCCAAAGCGGTATAGTATCCATTCTTTCACGACTAGCATCAAACAACGGATTCCACGGCTTAAGTAGAAGCGGAGCCTTGTAAACCGACCAATTCATGCTAAGCGCCCATACAGCATGAGCTTCTGTGCTAAAATGGAATGCAAACTAGCCTCCCGAAAGACCCACAATCCGAGGAACGTAACCACAATGTCCCAGCCAAGCTTCGGTAGCCCACTAAATCATAGATTTATGGCTCACCGCCTTACCAAACACCCTGCCCACCAGAACCGACTTAACCATCTCGATAATCTGTTGGAAGCCGATGTCTTCACCCAGAGCGTAGTTCGGGGCTTTACCCGTGTTCTTGATCCACTTCCTGCGCGTCTTCACCCGAGAACCCTTAAAACCCTCTTGACCTTCCCCACGCCCTAAGGCCTTCCGTGCTGTATCCCTAGACAGGCTTGAAAACCCGTGGTGCTCCGCCGAGTCCAGCACCGTTGCACTATTACCAACCAGGGGGGCACTACTACCATACTTAGCCTGTAATTCCTCCCTGGTTATCGACGCACCACTAATATCCCTCACCGGTGATACATTAAAAGAGCCACCCGAGGAGTTCAGTAAATCAAGGAGGTCACCAAGCCCTGCACAAACTAGATTCGGTAGGAATGAGCATGGAACCTTGACGCCCCAGATGTTATCAGCTCTACCCTCCGGACCGAACCCCACTCCATTCTTGTCCCAAAACGGTGAGACCGACTGAGAAGACACAGAAGCAAATTCTGGGAAATCCCTAACGCTAGGCAGAGGAAGACCTTCGGTCGAATGGTAATCCGCAAAACCGCCGCCCCCAAAACCACCTCCACCACTCAAAAACCGAGTGTCACCAGGTGGCGAGCTCCAAATATCACTGTGCCGCAGCATGTCGCTACCATAGTCCACCTCATTGAGCTGCTCCATACCTGGATATCTGTGAAGCTACCAGTGGATAGATTAGGGTAGGGAAAAAAACTGTAAAAAAAAAAAAGTTACCTCCTTCGTTCCATTTGACTGACAATGAAACTGCCAACTTATTGGCCTAGGGAACCGTGCCAGCCCCTGACTCGGCTAACGGCCTGCTTCCATCTGCAGTGGGCTGGGCAGGCTCCTACTAGCACTGTTCAAACCCTCATTGCCAGGCCACAATCTCTTTTTTCTGCTTCACCAATTCACCATGGTAAAACACATATCTGGAGACCAAATGATTATAATCTCCCTTCCATGGTTATTAACGGAGCAACAAAGCAATGATGTAAAAGAAGTCATACGAAAAATTAAATTTCCCACGGGATTTTGTTTGAACATAAATGATATCTTAACAAAGAAAGGTGATTTTGGGAGGGTAAAAATGCATGATTGGAATACCTTAATTAAGGTAATTTCTCTGGTATATATATATTGCTATACTTGTACATTACATGCTGTTGGCATTTTTTGTCTACGTATGAAAAAAATAATGAAACAATTTTATTGTTACAGTATGTTCTACCTCTATCTCTCCTAGACAACTTTGACAACAATGCCAAACAAGTTATATATGATCATGGAAAATACATGAGGTAAGTAGCGATATTTTTCATGCATAAAGTGTTTGTTCAATTCATTGTAGAACTTATATGTGACAGTTGTTTTACTTGTTATTTACTATATTGTTTATTTTCGTTAAATCTCATGATTTGCTTACATCACTTGTAGATAGTTGTCATCTAAAGAAATACATAAAGAATATATAAGGTATTTGAGGAGAGAAATTCCTCATATATTGTGTGAAATGAAAAAGTATCTACCTTCAACATTTTTCAATGCACAGGGGATCAAAACTACCTCATACACCAAGTTGAGGAGATTGAATTGTGTGGACCTGTACACACAAGGTCAATGTGAATGGTTGAGAGGAACTTGAAATTTTTGAAGGATATGGTTAGAAAAAGAGCACGTCCTGAGGGTTCTATGGTGGAGGGATATATGGTATACCATACCATGGTGTATGCTAGTGACTATATTCTTAAATTAGCATCAAAGATCGATTTAGATCGCTTTTGGGATCCCGAATCCATTAAGAAATTTGAAAGAAAGTATCTAATGGGAAAGGTAGATCAAGGAAAGTGACAGGTAATTATTAGATGGTTGAGATTAATTATAATACATTTTAATTTTGGTTCTAATCTACATATCATAATTATTTAATTTTAATATTCAATATGCATCAATTATAAAGGTATACCGTGGTAACTAATTATACATTCGTGAATTGTGATTTTATTTCCATACAGTTGGTTGAGAGTGGGATGAACTACATTATACGTGTAATACCCCAATTTGAACCCTTATGAAATATTGGTTCTTAATGTAAATATTGTATACATACGATGTATGTTTCCCTAGCGTGGAGCTCAAGGCCAAGGCCCCGCTAGTATATGTTCGTATTTTATTTTAAATGGACAAGCATTTGACATTTTGTTACCCATGTGCTATTAAGCCATGGGATATTGTAAATTGATGTAAATATTTAATATTACAATAAAATACCAAAAAAACTGGCTATGGGAGCAACGAATGAGAAGGGGACATGTGTATCCACTAGGGAGTGGTGAGGGGGCTGCGGGGATGAACCATATGCTGCCAAATGTCATTGTGAGAACCCATTTGACTTTCCTTGATGACATTTATTTATGTTGTAAGGAAGTTGTTGAATATTTTAGTCCATGGCTTCAACGGAGCATGGGCAGCCCAGAAATTCGTATGGCAGAGTATGGGATCTTTTTTCTTGTACCACAAGTCACTCTACCTCATGAGAGTTGCTTCTTCCTGTTAGGAACCCATGTCTTTACTTTGTTAGTATGTTGTTGTTGGACGCATATGCTTTGTAAGTCGTCCCGTAGTATTTGTTGATCAATAGTTTGTGTTATTGTTGTTGGCGCATATGCTTTGTAAGTCGCCCGTAGTATTGTTGATCCATAGTTTGTAACGGCCCATGGTTTCGACCCATAGTATTGGCGCCTAGAATTAGTATATAAGTGTGTGTTGAGACCTATGAAGAGACCGTGAAGTTATTTGTATTGAGCTTGCTCATAGGAGGTTGCCCCCTCGAAGTGGCTTGTGATCAATATAAAAGTGATTCTGAGTTCTATCATTTCCGCTGTACTGTGGGAAGTACTTGGGCATAAGCCCTAAAACTCATTGTGAGGAGTACCACAGGAACCCCGAAGTAGCTGGCCCATTGAGAGGACCTGCCAGCGAAAAGGGCAACGACCCCTACCTGATTGACTAGTTCCCACCTGTGAGGTAAACCAAGAGCTGTCGTTTGTGGAAAAGCGGTTATCAGTTTTACCTGAGCCATGGAGTGAGGGGTACTGCCCCAATACGCAAACGGTTAGACAGCATTGGTGTCCGAGTGAAACCCCTGAACTGTTAGGAAGCCGCACATACCTGGGGTCCATATCTACTTTCAGCTGAACTATTGTCGATCATTGCTGCGCCGTTTCAGATCCATTTTGCAAGCCGTTCCAGATCCAGCCGTTTGGCGTTGTTCCAAATTCCTTCCGAGCCGTAGCCGCTCCAGTCTGTAAAAAAAAAATAAAAAAATCAGAGCCGTAGCCGCTCCAGTCTGGAAAAAAAAAAAAAAAGGTATAAAATTCAGTTTTTTCTCCATATCTCCCTTGTTTTACCTCTGTTTCCCTTGAAATTTTCAGGGAACCCCTGTCATTCCATTCTGCATATTTCATTCCTGAGGACCCTATCCTCAATTCCCCTTCCTACAGGCCGAAATCCCACATTTGTCTATTTTTAGGGTTTGCCATAACTTCCTCAGATTTCACCCAATCACCTTCAAATTTTACCATAGAGTTCCTTTCTGAATTCTGCTTCTTTGTTCCCCTCTGCCAAATTTTCCCGTTCTTTCACCCCGCTTCAGAAATCCTCATTTTTGCTTCCCTATCTATCCAATAGTGTCCAAAACCTAGTCAAACCCCAATTACCCTTCTGATTTTTTCCCAAATCCAAATTTTCCCTTACTGAAGTAGTTCCTGTTTTTGTTTTCCTACCCAATCAACCAAAAAAAAAAAAAATCCTGGTTATGGTTGTCACCCGTGCAGGAGCAAAAACCATGGAGGAAGCACTTGCAGCCATCCAAGCCAAACTCCAGGATCTGGATGAAAAATTTCTCGGTCTCCATCTTGAACATTCAGCTATGAACAACAAACGGCAGTCCGAGTCTTCAACAGACAATGGGTTCTCTTCTTCCAGCAATTTCCATGGTCCGAAGCTTGATTTTCCTCGCTTCAATGGTACTGATCCAACTGGATGGATCTATCATGCAGAACAGTATTTCAGTCTGCATAATACTTTTGATGTCAACAAAGTTCCGTTGGCATCCTTTCATTTGGAACAGGAAGCTCTTCAATGGTACCGTTGGTACATCAAGGCTCATCCAGAGCCCAACTGGCCAGACTTTTGCTAGCTCCTTTTGCAACGATTTGGTCCTAGTTCTTTTGATGACTTCACAGGAGCCCTCACTAAACTTCGCCAAACTGGAACTATGAGAGAGTATCAAACTGAATTTGAGAATCTAGCCAACCACACCGAAGAATTGTCTGATGAATTTTACTGGAGTTGTTTTATCAGTGGTCTAAAGAATGCCATCCGCTCTGAGGTCAAAATGTTATGTCCCAACACAATGATGGAAGCACTAGGGTTGGCTAAGTTGGCAGAAGACAAGATTGCAGCCCAACAATGCTCCAAGGCTACTTTTGTTCCCTTCCGAAATATGGGTTCTCAGCGACCACCTATACCGCAGGCTCCTCGACTGACTCCTGCCAAGCGTTTGTCTAAAACAGAGATGCAAGCATGCAGAGAAAAGGGGCTTTGCTATAATTGTGATGAGAAATTCGCTCGGGGACATAGATGTGTTCAGCAAAAGCTCTATCTCCTAGATGTGGAGTCTTCGCCTGCCTCTGAAATGGGTGACAAAGATCCAGAAACACTGGATGCTCCGGTCGACATTCAGGAACCGCCTATTGACCCTCCGTCTCAGGATGACCAGCCAGAGATATCTCTCCATGCTTTAGCTGGAATCACCAACCCCCAAACAATGCGGGTCAGGGGTTACTTCAAGAAGCTTCCTCTTACAATACTCATTGATTTTGGTAGCACTCATAATTTCATTGACCCTCGGATCGCCAAACAAGCTGATTGTTTTATCCATCCTTGCTCCAACTTTGAAGTCATGGTTGCCAGTGGGGGCACCTTACCTTGCAAAGGGAAGTGTCGAAATGTGCGTATCTCTATGGGAGATTATACCTTGCGCTCTGACATGTTTGCCTTTCCCTTAGGCGGATGTGATGTGGTTTTGGGCGCTCAATGGCTCTGCACACTTGTTCCTATCTTATGGGATTTTGCTGAACTTTGGATGCAGTTTTCCCTCAATGGACAAAAACACACATTGACAGGATTACAACCAGGTTCTCTCAGCATCATCAGTTCACATCGCATGGAAAAGCTCCTCAAGAAGAATTCACATGGTGTCATCGCTCAGATCCATTCCATCCAGATGCAACCATTAGTGGTCTCCACTACTCCTTTGGATCTACAACAAATTCTGGATCGATATACAGGTGTCTTTGCTGAACCAGTGGGATTACCACCTTCTAGGCCAGAAGACCATTGTATTCAGCTCCTTCCTGGCAGCGTTCCTCCCAACATCAGGCCCTATCGTTACCCATTTCACCAAAAAATGGAGATTGAAATGCTCGTTCGGGACTTATTGAAGCAAGGTATTATTCGCCCAAGCACTAGTTCCTTTTCTTCTCCAGTTATTCTTGTCCGCAAAAAAGATGGGTCATGGCGCCTCTGCATTTAATTCCGAGCACTTAATCACCTCACCATCAAGGATAAGTTTCCAATTCCTGTTTTTGATGAGCTTCATGGGGCTCACTTTTTCTCCAAGTTGGATCTTCGTTCTGGGTATCATCAAATTCGGGTTTATGAGGATGATATTCCTAAAACAGCTTTCCGCACACATGATGTCCATTATCATTTTTTGGTCATGCCCTTTGGCCTCACTAATGCTCCTTCCACATTCCAGGCCTTAATGAATAAAATATTTCGACCCTACTATCCTCATCTACAATAAAACATGGGATGAACATCTCCAGCATCTAGATCTTGTCATGCAACTTTTCTCTGACCATCATCTCTATGCCAAGCAGTCTAAATGTGTTTTTGGACAGAAGGAAGTTGAGTATCTCGAGCACATTATCTCAGCAAAAGGGGTTCGCGTGGATCTTGCCAAAATCGATGCCATGAACAATTGGCCACATCCTCAGACACTCAAGAGCCTTCGTGGTTTTTTGGGGTTGACTGGATACTACCACAAGTTTGTCAAGGATTATGGGAAGATTGCAGCTCCATTAACTGCTCTATTGAAAAAGGATGCTTTTACATGGACACCTGCTGCTCAGTGTGCATTTGAAAAACAAAAACAAGCTATGTGTACTACACCTGTGCTAGCTATGCCCGATTTTTCCAAGCCCTTCAGTATTGAGAGTGATGCTTGCGGCAATGGACTTGGTGCTGTTCTCCTTCAAGATGAACACCCCATTGCGTTCACCAGCAAAGCCCTTTCAGGTAAGAATTTAGCTGCCTCTACCTATGAGAAGGAAATGATGGCTATTTTGCATGCAGTACAGAAGTGGCGCCCATACCTATTAGGGAATCATTTCTGCATCAAGAATGATCACCAGAGTCTGAAATACTTCTTGGACCAGCGTGTCTCCTCCTCGGCACAACAGACATGGGTTAGCAAACTCATGGGTTATGACTATGAGATCACTTACAAGAAGGGTAAAGACAATATTGTGGCAGATGCTCTTTCTCGCACATTTGATGCCCAAGGTTCTCTTTCATCTATTTCTATGCCTGTTCCAATTTGGTTGCAATCTATTCAACAGGGTTATGTCAATGACTCTTCCTTATCTCAAATCATCCAACACTTGACCAACAACCCTTCTGCTGTACCACATTACTCTTGGGATGGTGCTTCTCTAAGATACAAGGGTCGTCTGGTGCTTCCCTAGAGCATAGATCTTCAACAGGTTGTCTTCTATGAACTCCATGCTTCTCCATCGGCAGGGCACTCTGGGTTCCTCAAAACATATGAACGAGCACGGCGTAACTTCTTTTGGCAGGGCATGAAAAGGACAATTCAACAAATGGTGGCTGAATGTGATACCTGCCAGCGCAATAAGGGTGAAACAACACTCCTTCCAGGATTGCTTGAACCCTTGCCCATACCTACACGGATTTGGACAGATATTTCTATGGATTTTATTGAAGGGCTCCCTAAATCTGGTGGGAAGACAATGATTCTCGTTGTGGTTGATCACCTCTCCAAATATAGTCATTTTTGTGCTCTCAGCCATCCCTATACATCCTCCTCTGTCGCTCAAATTTTTCTAGACCAGATCTTTCGTCTTCATGGCATCCCTTCTTCCATTGTCTCGGATCATGATGCGACTTTCACCAATCATTTTTGACAGAACTATTTCGCCACACTGGCACCAAACTAAAGATGAGTTCAGGGTATCACCCACAAACAGATGGTCAGACTGAAATTGTCAGTAAATGCTTGGAAACTTATCTTCGTTGCTTCACCTCGAAACAACAACATCAGTGGGCAAAGTGGCTCCCTCTCGCTGAATGGTGGTACAATACCTCTTACCACATTGCCTCTAAAATGACCCCATATGAAGCAGTCTATGGTCAGGCACCTCCAGCTCTTCTTCCATACACCCCCACTAGTTCCCCAGTTCAGGAAGTTGACACAGTCCTTCGCAACCGCGATCAGATTCTTTGCATTTTGCGGGACAATCTTCACATGGCACGAAATCGCATGAAGCAACAAGCTGATCAACACCGTTCGGAGCGCACTTTTCAAGTCGGCGATATGGTTTTTCTTCGTCTCCAGTCGTACAAACAATCCTCCTTGAAACTCAAAGGGCGTCATAAGCTCGCTCCAAAGTTCTATGGGCCATATCGGATTCTTCAGAAGATTGGGTCCATTGCTTATAAATTGGAACTTCCTCCTTCTTCCCGCATTCATCCAGTCTTTCATGTCTCTTGTCTGAAGAAAGTTCTTGGCACCAACATCAGCGGACAAATGACTCTACCCAAACTGGATAATGAAGGATCCATCCTTTTGGAGCCAAAGGCCATCCTCAATCGGCGCACGCGTCAGCTTCGCTCTCGCTCTATCACAGAGGTCTTAATTCAGTGGCACGGCATGCAACCCGAGGATGCTACATGGGAACCACTCCTTCATATTCAACAACAATTTCCACATCTAAAGCTTTGAGGACAAAGCTTTTTTTAAGGGGGAGGGGATGTTAGGAACCCATGTCTTTACTTTGTTAGTATGTTGTTGTTGGACGCATATGCTTTGTAAGTCGTCCCGTAGTATTTGTTGATCAATAGTTTGTATTATTGTTGTTGGCGCATATGCTTTGTAAGTTGCCCGTAGTATTGTTGATCCATAGTTTGTAACGGCCCATGGTTTCGACCCATAGTATTGGCGCCTAAAATTAGTATATAAGTGTGTGTTGAGACCTATGAAGAGACCGTGAAGTTATTTGTATTGAGCTTGCTCATAGGAGGTTGCCCCCTCGAAGTGGCCTGTGATCAATATAAAAGTGATTCTGAGTTCTGTCATTTCTGCTATTTTGCATATTTTTATTAAGTAATTGTTGCAGGTGCATCACACTTCCTCATTCCCATTCCATGTTTGAAGAACCCAACATCAATTTTCAGCCATTATGAATTGCCAGCAGTGAGAAAAACCATAAATCGCAACTTTGCAAGAACCCACGTTTTGAAGAGACAAAATGCCCAGATTTGGAATTTGGCAGTAAAATCCAATGGGGGATCCATATATATGAATCTTGTAGCGAATTTGAGAGTATTAGATACCTCGGAATCCTTTGGAAAACCCAATTTTTATAGCCCAGAAAACCAGTGATGGGATTGAGTTAGTTGATGAACAGAATTGTGAGAAATCCAATTGTGAATGACTGAGCATAGATTGGGTTTGCTTGATAAACACAGTGAAGGATAGAATCTCAAGGATTAGAAGCTGGACCTTTCTATGCCCACCCTGAAGAGAACTAGAGGGAAGGGACACCTGAGGGACTGTGCAACAGAGAAGGGGACCTTCCTTGTGTTGGGTGTGGTAGGTAATGTGGCTGCCTTGACTGTTGAATCCATCTGAGATGCCTGTAGCTCTGTAGATGAGCTCACTGGCTTAGCATTGCACTCCTTTGTCTTTTGTATGCTTGATAAACCCAATTGTGTGTTGGCTTAGCATAGTTGTTGAGTGAAACCATGATTGTGAGTGAGCTTGTTTAGTTCCTCCTTAGTGGATACACAACCCAACTCGGGGGTGATCTCTCATCTGAAAGAATACAAGCTGGACAGAGATCTATGGTTGGGTGGAACCTTGCTCTCACATAGCCAGTTGTTTAGACAGCTTCTTCTTCAAGATAAGTGTTCTCTGTGATTTACACTATATGCATTATGTGTTTTGTAGTGTGTTAATTCTGAATGTTAATTGCCCATGTTAATGAAACGAAATGATTGTCTTAATGAAATTGACATGAATTCTTTCTCTACATAATGAACCATCATATTCCTGTGTTAGATATGATGATGCATAATTGTTTGTGTGCTTGCAAATATGTTTATTTCCGTTGTGTTTATATTGAGTATGAGTCTGCACACAAAAGATTTTAATTGTTATGAATTTATGAGTAATGTATGGGGTTGAGATTGTCAAATAAGTCCGGTATGTTAGTCATGTTCCCTCTATGGTTTATAAGCGATGCAAGGGGACATGACAATATGTCGCAAACAATATTGATTGGATGAAGGTGTGGATTGAACGATGTATACAATATGGTTAAGAAATATCATGGGAATTTGTGGCTTCTTTGGTTAAAGCAGCTCATCACAATGGAGATACCAATCTTACCCAAATGGAAATTAATTTATCATATGGTTTAAAAGATAAACATGCAAGCATATTAATCACCCATACTATTTAATTATGTCCAATTATATTGATGTACAAGTTGAATTTATTTTCTAATTTGCATACTAATTCCCAATCATAAGTATAATAATTATCAATTGACTATGAAATTTTTACGTGTCTAGCATATTGTAGGTGAAACAACATAAGGCTATGTGGTGCAATGGTCATTAATTTTGCATCCAAAAGGTTGGGTGAAACAAAGAAAACATCTGATTGTGGGATAACTGCAGTCTTTGAGGTGACTAACGTTTCCTATAGAAGTGACAAACATCCAAAAGTCTCAGAAAATCATTACTATGGGTACTTGGATGATATAATTGTGTGTGACTTTAAATCCTTCAAATCAGTTATGTTCGTCGTCAAATGGTACAAGATACAATTGAAACAATGTGATCCTAATAGAACTATTATTGAACATGCTAATGGATTTACCACAATTAATACAAGGTCACTTGAGCCAGGAGCAAAGCCTTATGTTCTTCCAAGCCAATGTGAACATGTATTTTACTTAGAGGATCTAGGTAGAGGGGTTTGGTCATTTGTTGTTAGATATGATCCAAGAGGAATGCCAATAAAGTATAATGTAACAGAAGCAGAGGCTATTGAAGAAGAAGAATATGCAGAGGATCAAAAATTGGATGATCATGTGTCAGATGAAGATGTCAAAAAAGTTGATCTAGATGATATAGGAGACAATGTTCATGAAGAAGATATCAACAATGATATTATCGAATTTGTTATCGATGATAATTATGATATGACCAATCCTTATAATGTCGAATTTGGATCGGATGATACAGATGTGGACTTGGATGAAGAAGATGACCGATAATGACATTGAAATGTATGAGTTATGTGGTTATATCTATTCTATATTAATTTATTGATAGAATTGTTGACTACTTGTATTGGTATGTTCTTAATTGTTTTTAAGTTTTATGCCATTTTCTATGTAAACATATGTTGTAGGAGACATTGTTTATTAATTATGAAAAAAACACATTCATTTATTTTCTATTACATAGATTTTGTCCGGTTATGGGGAATTGAGAGTGGCATGAGGGGGGGGACCAGATGAGCTTCCACCTTCTCATAGTTGGCCCTGTTTAGAAGAGAATATTAAACTATTCTTGAAACAAAGAGAAGCTCGGTAAGGTAATGCATAGTATGCTTATTTCACCTTCATTATTATCTAATATTTCATAACCCAAACATAAGCTCTAGCTGATCATGATCTTGACCCCGCATATAAGTGACATGTGCATGGGCCCAACATTGAATATTTTTCAATTTGTGCTTGTATGGACTAAACTTTGACATGGTTAGAATAGATGCATGTATGGGATGGTTTCGAGACTCAAACATGACTCACACATACAATTCAATGCACACAAACAACAAACGTATAGAATAAATGTGAAGGAGATGAAATACTTCTAGCAATAAATTTCCATATGAATCTTGATTCCTTTATGAATACATATGATCAAATTTTATTTGATCATATATTTAGTTATTTCATAACCCAAAAATAAGGTACACCGGCTCATGTGCTTGACCCTGCATATAAGTGACATTTGAATGGGGCTAACATTGAAAAAAATTCAATCTGTGCTTGTATGGACTGAAATTTGGCATGGTTAGACTAGACACATGCGTTGAGGGTATGGGAGGGTTTCAAGACTCAAACATGACTCACACATACAAATAAACTCAGACAAACATCAAACTTATAGAATATATGTGAAGGAGATGAAATACTTAAATATGACAACAAATTTTCATATGAATTTTGATTCCTCTACGAATATATATGATCAAAGCTTATTTGATCATATCTTTCTTTATTTCATAACCCAAAAATAAGGCACGCCAGCTCATGTACTTGACCCCGCATATAAGTGGCATGTGAATGGGGCCAACATTGAATTTTTTTCAATTTGAGCTTGTATGGACTGAAATTTGACATGGTTAGACTAGCTGCATGCATTGACAGTATGGGAAGGTTTCAAGACTCAAACATGACTCACACATACAATTTGACTCACACAAACAATAAACTTATTGAATAAATCTGAAGGATATGAAAGACTTAAATATGAGAACAAATTTCCATTTGAATCTTGATTCCTCTACGAATATAAATCTGATCAAATCTTATTTGATCAGATCTTTGATTATTTCATAACCCAAAAAAGGGCACATTGGCTCATGTACTTCACCCCACATATAAGTGACATGTGAATTGGGATAACGTTGAATTTTTTTCAATTAGTGGTTGTATGGACTGAAATTTGACATGGTTAGACAAGACGCATGCATTGAAGATATGGGAGGCTTTCGAGACTCAAACTTGACTCACACATACAATTTGATTCACACAAACAACAAACTTATATAATAAATCTGAAAGAGATGAAATACTTAAATATGACAACAAATTTCCATATGAATCATGTTTCCTCTACAAATATATATGATCAAATCTTATTTGATCAGATCTTTGGTTATTTCATAACCCAAAAATAAGGTGTGCTAGCTCATGTACTTGAACCCACATATATGTGACATGTGAATCGGGCCAACATTGAATTTTTTTTAATTTGTGCTTGTATGGATTGAAATTTGACATGGTTAGACTAGACGCATGCGTTGACGGTATGGGAGGGTTTCGAGACTCAAACATGATTCACACATACAATTCAAGTCACATCAACAAAAACTTATAGAATTATAATCTAAGAACTTGATTCCCTTGATTTATCAACTTGTAGTAAAATCTCATTCATCTCTTTGTAATATATTTTACCTAAGAATTAATTAAAAAGGAGTTGAGCAAGCCATTTCAAGTTGAAATTTTCCCATTTCATTTCTTGATGATAAGTCTATTTTCCCTATTTTACAATGTGAATATTATTTACTTCCATTAAGTTATTTCCTTTTGAATTCATATTCATTAGTAATAATCACTATAGCATGAAGCATATAGGAGAAAATTCATTAATTTGATAATCAAGAAATTGTGTTGGAAACAATGCTAGCAATAAGCTAAATGATTATAGATAATTTTTGGTAGGATCTTATATCACTAAAATTGAGGAGTGCTCAGAAAAGGAGTTATGCATTGATATTATTATGGTTAGAATCATTGTCATCCTTTTATTATATGATAATGCTATTTTTATTTGTTGGCTCACTTGTGGGAAGACCCAGATTCACTACGACACATACCAAGAAACCCCAAGATACTGGCTCTTTCGGAATTACCTGCGAACAGGAAACATCTCACCAGAATCACCTATGGGAACTGCAAGAACCAATTTTCTGCAGTAGTGAAGGGGATAATGCTCTATTCTAACATAATATACATTAACAATACTTCGATAGATTTAGTAACCCAGATAACCATTTTCATGCATAAATCAACCGCGCGGTATGTTATAACAGATAACATTTATGTTCCCTATATTGGTTATTTATCACTAATCAACATTCCATAATAAACACAATAGACACATGCATAAGCATTCTACTTAGAACACCCTATATTTTTACGTGGAAATCCATATGGGAGAAAACCACAAAAATGCTTCTTTTATTCATAGATCCCATTATAGAAAGCATTTCATCTTCTTATAGATATGCACATGCAACCTACATATATTTCTTTCTCTTACAAAAATGTCTCAGTCATACAAAACAATACATGGGATCATCTACTCTTCGTCTCCTTCCTTCACAATTCAACAAAATCCTATTCTACCCAACCCATTACATATTTATACTTTTCAGCATAGCCCTTGTGGGACACTAAGTGGACCCAAAAATCTAACTAAATTCCTAACTACTTAACCAATTTATTGGTTGACTCAATCGACCACTGCCTTTCCCACTATTTACAAGTGTGCTTTCCTTTGTCCACTTCACCCTGCTCCCCTTTTCACACTAATACAAAATTGGTTCACAAATCCTTATGCCCAACATTATTCTTGCAAAAATATTTATGATATCAATTGTAAAATCAAATTTCTTTAACAATAATGAAAAAATAATGATTATCTTAAGTTTGTATTAAGTATTATCTTAATGATTATCTTAAGTTTGTCTTAAGTATTGGAACATAAAATATGATTATCAAGTTAATAATATCACTCATATATATATATATATATATATATATATATATATATATACATACATATTGTGTGTGTGTGTGCGTGTGTGTGTGTGTGTGTGAGAGAGAGAGAGAGAGAGATGAAATTTCCTATACATAAATTGTTTATGTAATGTTTCTTCTCTCTCATGTTTTTGTCCTCTCCTCACACATATCACATGCATGACAATGTTCTTTTTCAATGCTTTGAACTCATATAATTTATAATTGTTTAATGTTTTATTGGTGGGTAGTTAGTGTTGGATTATTAAAAAACCCACCTATACCATTTTAGACTTAGGATATAACTAATTAATCATTTATGATTAATTTCCTAAGTTTTGACTAGGCATATAGGGCCAGTTTTGTCATTTTGTGGATCACATGCCATCCTAACTCACCAAAACGAAATTGGATAGATTCTGGATAAGATTTCCTTGGATTCTGTTTGATTTTAGTCTATTCCTTAATTAGAAAGATAGTTTCCTGTTTTAGACAGTTTTATCCTATTTTTTCTGCTTTATAGTGGAAAAGGTAAAGCTAGTTGACTTATAAACTTTTTCCACTTGACCCATTCGAACTCCACATCATACATTCTGTCTTAAAGCCATCAATACATTCTATTCACCTCACTCATGAGCTTCCATACCATACTTATCAAATTCGTGAGCGTCTAGGACAGTTTTGGAACCTACTTTTTCCACCTAAGGGTTTGTTTTCCTTACCTAAGCCTTTTCCTTTTGTCCTTTCCAAATTGCCTCCAAGGAATTCAATTTTCTCCATGGAATATGTATTATATATTGTTATCATATTGATAAATAATATGAAGAGTGATTTCCACAATTTATCTTCTCTATTCTTCTTCTCTCCTCGTCTGAAATATTCCATGTCAAATTGTCTTATGAATCTAGATCTAAGCAATTGAAAATCTCACATGGTATTAGAGCTAGATTGATTCAAAACAATTTCCAAGAGTGTTTTTTGTAGTTATTTCCATCACCAGGAGTGCATCAGTATGGATCAAAATCAAGCTAAAACTGTGACTCTCACTCCCTTCAACTACTTTGACTAGAAGGCGCATATGATTACCCAACTTCAAAGAAAAGGATTGTATAGAGTCACTATGGAGCTTGAAACTGAGCCAGGAGCTGTTGCATTAAAATACAAATGATTCAATAGGATCGATGAATCCTATGGGTTACTTTGTCTCTCTCTATATTCAGATCTTCTATTCCATATTGATTCTCTATCCACTCCAAATCAAGTGTGGACAAAGATAGAGTCTCTCTTTGGAAAAATGGACGAGCTCAGAGGTCATTTATTGGAGATTGAGCTGATCTCACTTAGTCCAAGTAATTTCGATTCAATGGAAGAGTTCATCTCAAAATTCAAGAAACTGGTGCCTCAAATCAAGCAATGTGGAATAGATAAGAAGGATGATCAGATAATCCTTACCATTCTGTCAAAAATGAGCTTTGAATACTCAGTATTTGTGTCTACTTTTCATACTACAAGACTTGCAGTTCCTAATTGGAATATGCCAAGCTTGGATGCATTCATTGATTCGCTCACTAAGGAGAAGGAAAAGCTAGTCCAAATGAGGGATCTAACACCCTCCAAGGAATTTTCACTTGCTTCTCATGGAGCAAAGAGTTTCAAGAATGACAAATCCAAACAAAAGATGTTGTTAGATGAAGAGGATTCCGATGAAGATTCCAAATCCAAGAAGATGAAGAAGGAGAAGCCCAAGTGTTCTTATTGCTGCAAAGTAACTCATCCAAATAAATATTGTTTCAAAAATAAATTGGACATCATGGCCAAGATGCTTGAATATCATAACATATATGTTCTTGACTTTGCAAGAAAAGAAAAAAGCAAGCTTGTTGTAGAACAAGAACACTGTTTCCAAGCCTCTCCCAAAGGTAATCATGCTTATGATTTGAGTACTAGAGTGAAAGATAATTCTTATGTCTCTGATTTTGATTCACATTCTAATATATTAGAATCAGAAACCTCCACCTCTTCCTTGGTACAATCTTCAGTCAGTTCACCCAAGTCTACTCTCAAAACTAGTCATTTTTTACTAGCTTCTAACTTGTCTTCTGAAAGGTCTTTCCACCTCCATTCAAATATTTTAGATTCTGATTTTGAAGATGATATAAATTCTGATATGAAGGTCATGAAACCTCCCACACCATTTTCCCAACCATTGGATGCACAAAAAATCCTACAACCCCCAAGTTCTCTAGTTAGGAAACTACACAATTCCATGTTTTCCTACACTGTGTCACTTGCCTCTATTGCTCTTATGTCTTTCATATATTAATTGGTTGGAAATAAATGTATTTGGCCATAATTGGAATTATATTTCACACATCTGGACCTGACCCCATCACTCAGGGTTCAAAATTCAAGTCCTCACACTCTCCAAGCTCGCTCAACTGTTAGGGTGATCTAGTTTCTCACACTTTTCCTATTGAAACTATGTTCGATCATGGAGACTCCACATATTTATTGGTTGCTGATCCATATGACTATAATTATGATATTTCGGAACTGCATGATCTCCTTTGCAATATCAGAAAGGTTCTACCTCATTTTGAGAAGAAGGTACAAGAACTAGTGCACCACATTGCAGCTACAGAAGAAATTGATCCTGTTGAGTTCTTTGATTTTACTTGGGAAGGAATTTGCATAGATATTCTTTCCATCATTGATTATGTTTTCATATCTGACTATATATGTTATAAAAGAAATAAAAATTCATATGATTCTCCTCCATCATCGTAATATGAGCTTCATGAAGCCTCTACACATGATTCTTTTGAACACCACATTGATGCACTGATGCATGATCATGACATCCACAATCTCTTCATCAAGTCTGTTACTCAGATGCATCCCATTCAACTCACTCACCTCATTCAACTCCTCAAAATGAGAAACAAGACAGTATGAAGACATCCAAGCATTTCCATTTTTGAGGGAGGGTTTTGTTCCCATGAGGTTTTCCGTGTTCCCTTGTTTTACATGGATTAGTTATTTTTGTATTGGGGTGACCATAAGCCTTGTTGCTTGGGCCCTATAGTTCTGCTATTTTTCTGATTTCCACCACATAAATTTAGGCTTAAGGGGGGGTTTTGGAGTATTAAAAAACCCACCTATACCATTTTAGACTTAGGGTATAATTAATTAATCATTTATGATTAATTTCCTAAGTTTTGACTAGGCAAATAGGGCTATTTTTGTCTTTTAGTGGGCCACATGCCATCCTAACTCACCAAAACGAATTTGGATGGATCCTGGATAAGATTTCCTTGGATTCTGTCTTATTTTATTCTATTCCTGAATTAGAAAGACAGTTTCTTGATTTAGACAGCTTTATCCTGTTTTTTATGCTTTCTAGTGGAAAAGGTAAAGTTAGTTGACTTAGAAAATTTTTCCACTTGAGCAATTCGACCTCCACATCATATATTCTCTCCTAAATCCATCAATACATTCTATTTACCTCACTCGTGAGCTTCCATACCATACTTATCAAATTCATGAGCCTCTAGGACAGGTTTGGAAACTTCTTTTTCCACCTAGGGTTTTTTTCCTTATCTAAGCCTTTTCTTTTTGTCCTTTCCAAATTGAATCCAAGGAATTCGATTGTATCCATGGAAGATGTATTATATATTGTTATCATATTGATGAATAATATACAGAGTGATTTCCACAATTTATCTTATGTATTCTTCTTCTCTCATTGTCTGAAATATTCCATGTGAAATTATCTTATGAATCTAGATCTAAGCAATTGAAAATCTCACAGTTATGTGTGAGTGTTTTAACACTTAATTGATAATATATTGTGCTCTCAAATTTTGTAGTTATCTTGTTATCATATTATTGTAGTACATTTATCAATATGCTTATAGGTTCATCTAGATCTATGGATTCATGATTATCATATGAGAAAGGAGTGAGAAAAGAAAAAGAAAGAAATAAAAAAATTTACATGGAGGACCAAAAAGTTAAGGTGAATAGTAATCAAATACGTTTTAATTTTTTTAATGCTAAAATGTTATATATATTTTATGGATTAACTAACCCATCACCAACCCAATGAAGGTTAATTTAACTACTATTTTATTTTGTCAATATTAACCCAAAATTCCCTAGCTCCAAGAAATCTTTCTTGAAGATGTTATTATACCTCATGCATTCTCAAAGTTTCCATGAATCACTCTAGTCTCTCTTCGCCATGCCACAATACTATTGCATAAACTCGGTAACTAGAACACCTCAATATATAAGTTTCTTAGCAAATGAATAATCATATTAAATATGATCTTGTTTTGAGCTTCTTTCACATACTAAGCTTCCCATAGTTGATAGACGACTTGTCTCTAGTATGGAAACAATGAGTCCAACATATAAAGTCACACAAAGTATAGGTTAAGCATGCATATCCCATTACCTTTTTCCTTTAGTGGACCATGTAAACTTTATATTTTTCATTTTATAGCATACATATAAGCATATAAGTGATTCATCCATACTTAAGCTACATGATCCATTATCTCTACTATTAGATTAGATTAAAAAAACTACATATCAAATGCACAAAATACTCAGGGGAATAAATCAAACCCTAATACATTCTCATCTTACATGGAGCCTCTTCTTCATTGAATTTTGGTGATTATTCTCCAATGCCACCAATATGGGCTTCAACTTGATCATGGTATACTGTACCAATGGTCTTCGACTTGCAAACAACAATTTGGCCTCTATGAGAACGAAATCATTCCCATGTAAGTCTTCTACTAACAACAAATTTGCTCGGCTCATTTCCACAATATAAATATAGTAATTATGTTATGTCATTGTGGCCCTAACCATGATAAACTTGAAATGTTCCAATACAATATAAGTTCTCCCATTTCCAAAGTGAATTCAAAGGAAAAGTTTCACAAGGGTTTTCAAAAAGTTGAGAAACACTAGAGGGATCAAGGAGGAAGCAACCCTCCTGCTATAGTGTTGGATGTGAGAAAAACCCTAATTTTTTTTTGTCAAACCATATTGAATTTCACACATTTTTGCACAAATTTTCACTATTTTTTGTATTTTTATGTTGATCTATTTTTCTTTATTTATTTGTCTTTCATGACTGATGACATACATTGGTATTACATGGGTCAATGTTCTTAGTCACCTTTAGATGGTCCTTGTTGTGTTCCTATGTAATTCATGTGGCACATTTTCCCAAATGATGGGATAGTGGAACCCTCTTTCTATTCCCATATAACCACAATGTTTTACACTATGATAGAGACCCATGTAGATGAGTTCTAAACAATTGATTTTAGCTTCATAGATAATATCTTATTGATTCATGACAAGGTATATATATATATATATATGTCACGTCCCCTCCCATCGATCCAACGCAAGGAAGGGAACGGGACACCAAAATATGGGCTTTTACAAAACTTAGCCCCATTCATCATTGACAATTAATATAAATAAAAGCATGCGTGCAAATGCATACCCAATTAAACATGCATAACAAAATTAAACTATCCACACACATTTCATATGCATTCAGCATATCAATAACAATCATCAATTAAAACATTGCAAAAGTAAATACACATAAGAGAATACTTATCTTGGTTATGAAGCCGTCCCAAGCAACTAGCTATGCAGCTGCAACATTCCAACCCAACCATAGGTATCTGCCGAGCTTGTATTCTTTCAGCACTCAGATACCACCCCCGAGATGGGCATGATATCTACAAGGAAGATGGGACTCTCAAGCTCAAACCAAAGCAATGGACAGCCATAACCCATACCCCAACACACTATATCTACACACAACAAACACAAACATTGGGCATGGATACACATTTTTAACAATGGGACTTAGAAACCAGATTACCATGGGTTTTCCCCACGTCGTGGGCACACCAAAACTGAATTGTGAGAGGGAAAATCGACCACAGGGAAGAAAAGGATTTCTCCCACATATATATGAGCATTCGGTGGGACAAAACCGCCTCTATGGACCCCAAATCGATTTCCCCTTCCTTCCCATATTTTTGCAACATAAAAACTCCCTTCTCTAGCTAGAAAACAATGAAAAACCAGAAAAATGTGGAGGGAAAACGCCCCATCTAGGTCAAACTGCGTGAGGGAGCCAGGAAATGGTGAATAATGGCTTGGGGAGCAATTTCGTGGCTCTTTTCTTTCTCAAGAAGTCAAACACAAATTTCCATGAAGAGTGGCTTTCCCATACCCGAATTTGGACAACCATACCTCTCCATTCCCCATGGCATTAACTACCTCAACCAAATCTTGGGAGAGATAAATGATTGGGCACAAATTCAACATGGGTAGTTGAGGGTTCAAGGGTTCTCTCATTGAAACTTGGCTTGACTTGATTGGCTCAAGGGTTTGAATATTTCCCTCCCAATTCCTTGTAAAGATCATGCCCTCATATCTTGTTGCATTGCATAGCTATTTATGGGCATTTCTATTAAAATGCATATTTACAATTTCCATGTCTCACTATCACATGGGTAGCATAATACCAAATAATTTCCTCTTCAAGGTCGAGCATTCACTAGTGGGGCCTTGGCCTTGAGATCCACGCTAGGAATTATACATAACATGCATACAATATTTACTTTATAGCCAAAATATCCCAAGGGTCAAAATGGGGGTATAACAATATATATATATATAGCAAAAAACTACATACAAAATCCAAGAGAGGCAACTATTTCCCCCAAAGGGAGACCAAGCTATCTGTAATCGAGGATGCTCAGACTGAAGGGATAGTGAATCCACTACCCCTAAAGGCTTGTTGGAGTTTCGTTCCTTCCCATTCCTTAAGGTAGGAAAGTCTAGTTACTCCCATGACCCTTAATGCTAAATGGAGTTAATTCCCTTCCCTCTATTGGGACATTTGATCCCTTCATCTATCTGGCCAATAAAAAAACTATATATATATATAATTGAAAAAAAAACTATATATATATATAATTGAAAAAACTATATATATATAATTAAAAAAAACTACAAAAAAAACTCCATTTACCTGCTCCCCTGCTCTTGGTCTCCCACGCTTGACACAAAACTCATTACTTGCTCCCCTACTCTTGGACTCCCACACTTGACACTCCAAACCTACTGTGCTATCCTTACCCACTCCCTACCCACTCCATACCCATCCGATAAGTAGATATCCAACACCCATGCAAGTAGATACTAGCTCCAACACGTCAACATAAACATGGTGAGCAAAGAAGAGGAGAAAGGGAAATATTGTTAGGCCATTATGCCTAAAAAATAAGTGAGTTATCAAACCCATTCCATTTTGTGGATCAAAATTAGGTAAATCGTCTCTCTGGAAAAATATTACTCTTATAGCTAAACAAAAATGTCTTCAAGTAATGAGATTTGAACTAGTGAGGAGGGCCAAGTAGGTTCATTCACCAAAATACAATGGATATGATTCTATCTACTCCACATCCATTGGCTTTCCACTTAGTTGGTCGTCAGTTCTTCAGTGGTTCGAGCTTTGACTTTATTTTGCAGGGTTTTGCTTCCATTTTCGATTTTTCAGGTCTTCGGTGGTTCTGCTTCCATTTATACCTTGTTACCTTGAGTGTCTATACTTGATGAAACACATTTCCTTCCACCAACTAAGTTGAGTAAGTGTGTACAAAGGCATTTGGTCGCACTGGTTCAGAAGCAATTCTAGGGGTTCTCCAATTCCTTTAGATTGCCTAGAAATAAACCTAATTAGGGTTTCTGTTGAACCCAAATTGATATTCACATATTTTAAGCACCTAGTCACAGAATTTGTAGACACCAATTTGATAGGGATATCAATCACTTGTGCAAGCACCAACTTGCGCAGTAGGGCACCAACCTATATGTTAGATGAGAACACTAATTATCCTGAGCACCAACGTAGATCTGCAGGCACCAACCTGTAGGAGACCTCGGTCTCCTGTCCTTTCCCCTTCCTACCTCCATTGAAAATATATGATGGTAACTATGTTCCATTGTCACACTCTATTCTACACTTCCTAATCTGGACACTCTGTTCTTATGCAAACTCCTCGTCACTCCTTTCTTCTATGCTTCACAGGTTTTGTTGTTTTCTATTATGTGCAGTTTCTCCTTGTACTCTGCTATATTGAGCACGTAACCACGTACTCTGTTAGATTTTCATGTTCGACCAATTTCACTACTTTCCTTTTAATTCTGTGCACTCAACTTTCTGCTTTTCCAACGACTGTGACTTCATATATTACTCAGTTCTGTACTGTCGCATTCTACTGATCAACAAGATGTTGTTTCCACTTCATCCCTTGAGTACTTCAATCCACACCCACACCAAAACACATCAATATTTTATTTATTTATAATCATTCTAGCATCAATACTTATTTCCTTGACTCCATTGATTTGTCCACAAGCAGGGGCTTCTCTGCGTCGATGACAGCCCTGATTCCTTTCTTTACAATCAAGTTTACCAAAACATTCAACTTGAACCAACCACATTTCTTATTCTATTGTTGGCATGTAATTTTCACATTTTGATATATTTACTTCTTGTGCGGTATTTGTGGGACAAGCACATGTCTTTAACTTGTGCGAATGGAGTTCCATAACTTGGTGGGACTTGCACATGTATTCCCTTTGACAAATGGATTCTAGGATTCATGCTTCTTATTTGACATCAATCTTGGGGGGACTTACACACATACTCCCCTTGACAACTATTTTGTATGCACTTATTCAAACTAGCTTCTAGACTTCATGCTTCTTATTTGACATCAATGAAAATACTAAGTTCAACAATCTCCCCCTTTGGAATTGACGTCAACACCAGGTAAAAATGAGCTCCCCCTGAATCTGAGCTCCTTTGTTCTATGATTTATTCATAGTATCTACAATTTCTCCCCATTTGGAAATCAATGGAAAAGGGATGCTCGTCTATCTTATGTCTTACTTATCAATTCTGCAATAACCTTGGTATTGTATATTTGTGTAGTATTTTTCTGGCATATTTAGTTTCTCCCCCTAGACTTGTGCTTCTATTTCTTCCTTTTGTTTCTCCTCCTTTGATTGTGTTGGTTCCTACTTCTATATTGTGTATTATCCCGTGTTGTCACACTGTTTTCAGTTTTAATGTTTCTTGGGAAAATTAATGATGAGTGAGAATTACTCCCAATTTCTGTCTGAGATACTCAAAGGTATCCCTTCGAAGAGGCTTTGTGAATATATCTGCAATTTGTTCCTTGGTTTCAACATAGTCCATCCTGACATTATTTTCATTTACTTGTTCTCTTAAGAAAATATATTTGATAGGAATACGCTTTGTATTTGAGTGCATTATAGGATTTTTGGAAATACGGATTGCACTTTCTGTTGTCACATAAAATTGGAATAGGGTGATTGAAATCCTCCTGGACGTCTTTTATCTCTTCATTTTTTTCTTTCTTAAGTTATCTTTGATTGTTTCATCCTTCCAATCATCTTGACGGCTTCCCTTATCACGTGTCATAATAATTCAAAGTATGAGACAGAAGAGATTGCACATATCAACTGACTCATTTTTCTTCAATCTATCTGACAATTCATCCATATGATTTAATTTCATTGAAAGCCATATTGGATTGACATATATGCATTAGTTATCCCTCCTGTGCAACCTTTCAAGATTGGTTCTGGAAGATATAAAGTTGTCAACTCATATATGCCGTCAATTATGAATGTACATTTTATTTTACGTATTTTCACACTAATAATTCCTGATTGCAACCAACCGTATTTATGAATCATGCATGAGCATAAATTCCTCCATGTACCTGACGTGTTTGCATGACTCTAGTACATAATCTTTGGGTGTTTGTTTAGCAATTATTCACGGTTTCATTCAACATTTTCCTCACTATGTCGAATCCCCTTGAGAGAATTGATTCTACCATGAAAAATCTTTTTGAGGCGATTCAATCTCAGCAGCAAGAGTTTACTAGCCTCAAGTGAAATTTGTAGAATTGGGCATCTTAGACAAGGGAGGTTGATTTTAAAGAATGGTATGCATAGATGCAGGTGCACCAAAAGCATGTAGAGGAGATTGTGGTTCTGAAATATCGAGTTGATCGATTAGAGAAGTACCATTAGCACATTTTGTTCCTCTTGCAGCAGCTTCAGTCAATGCACATCAGTTCGAGTTTCGAGAAACAATCTCTGCTAGATACTAAATTGCATCTGGCATTGCATAATTCTCGACAATAGCTTTAATTACATTAGTCAAACATATTCCCACAAATGCAGTTTGTAATTTTTGACTTGTTCTACATCTTTTTGCATATTTTATAAATCAGTGATATTGATAAACTTGCCAAAGCCTTTATATATATACTGCTATCAATGTTTGTCTCTTGCAACAGAGACCTTTGTATATGAATTTTGACCTTTGCAATAGTGACTTCTTTAGAAATTGACATACTTTCCAATTATGGACAATTTTAAATATATATACCTTTTGATCTTGCGACAACAACTCCTATAAAAATAATGCAAATGATGTAATTTACAAAGAAATTATGGCTACCCATTTTCCTTGTCATTATGTTCTACATATTTTGTCCTTGAATTCATGATTCCTGAATAGCTTTTTGAACTCAAGGATCCTCATATGCAAATATGGAATTTAGTGAGATATACAACATTTTTTTGCTGCTTGAGAATTGTTGTTACCGACATCGTCAACATATGAATATGAAGATTTCCCTATCCATTTTTTGGAATGTGCATGTCTTTGTTGAATCAACATGATGCCACTTCTTTTCATCCATGCATTACTAATTTTTTTCCTGTATTATATGGAGAATTTCTTTCTGACCGTCCTTTTTCCTTTAGACAATCTTATGCTTTGTGTCCAAATCCATCACAGATATATCATCTTAAGGTATGAAAATATTTTGCAATATGTCCATAATATTTGCACCTTAAGCACTTCACTGTATTATTGGACCTCTTTCTACCATAATTTTCACATTCCAATGCTTTGTGCCCAATTTTATTACAAGAAAAACAACAACCATGAAAAGGATTTTTGTCCCTAAAAATGTGTTGTCTCCTCCTGTATTCACTTCTTTCAGACCTTGGATAATTATGGTTCTCTCCCATTCTGGTGTCTTCTTCGTAAATTTTGATTACTTCATCCTACTCCTCAAATGAATTGGGGGTTTCTTTAAGTGTTTAGATTGTTATCAAACCCAAGGCCAATCTTATCATATGGTGATCTTTGACAACTAAGGATGTGGTCTAAGATCATGGTTCTGTTTTCAAATTTTGACTTTGTATCCAACTATGCAACTGTCTTGTTGAAATATTCCTTTAGTGAAAGGATCTCAACCTCTTACCTTTGACAAATCTCCTTCTTCTCTTGAAGTTGTCTTGTAAGAATTTCTTCATTTTTTCTTGCATCTTCCACTTGAAGTTTTAGACCGACAATAGTCTTTGTAGTCTCTTCATGGTCTTCATGTTTTTTTTCTTTTTGATTCTTCTAGTATATTATCTAGCAATGCATTTTTCTTTTTGAGCTTATTGACTTCATCTGGGACACAAAATAGTTGTCTCTCAATATTAACATTGTCATCCTTGTCATCTAATTCCTAAGGAACTTTACTTTCACTTTCAAAGAGAACTATTGTATCTAAACCAGAGTAGAGTTCTTTGAGATTACTTGATGGTTTCTCTGGCCTTTCTTGATTGTTATTTATTTCCTTAGAGATTACTTCCTCATTTGGTTTCTCTTTATTTTCATCGTCTTCATTATTTGATACGTGATCAAAGTGAGAGATCCCTTTGTGTGAATATTGTTTTGCTTGTTCTAGATCTCTTTGGCTGACTTACACTTTTCCACTTTACTTTTCTTAGAATATGACAAGCCACTCTAAATTGCATTCATTCCCTATACATTGTTTTTTTGTAACATTATTTTAGCTCCCTCTATTGATGGGGTCTTTGGAAATTTATAGTCATTTTTTATTGCCTGTCAAATATCAATTCAAAGTGACAATAAAAAAATCCCATTCTTATACTCCAAGGTATGTGGGTGTGTGCAAGAAGATGAGGGTCACTTTAGATGCAATCCTAGTTTTTCAAAACTCATTTCTCATACATAAAAACATAACATGTTTATGATACTTAGCACTTGGTATGGTAAACCCGAGCCTGACATGTCACTAGCCATGTAGGATAGGTAACCACATCGCGTACACGTTATAGAACTACAAAATGCGTAAGCGTTATGTAGTTACAAAATGCGTACGCGTTGTGTAAATCTAAAATCAATTTAAAAACACAGTCCCGACCACCCCCGACCACCCACGGCGCTCTTCACGCATCAGAAATGCGAATTCGAGGTTGGACGAGGACAGTTTGGGTGCCCTGGAGTATCAGAGGAGCTCAATTTAGTTGGATGGGAGGCAAATTCACCGGTGGATTGTCATCTAATCAGGTAATTCATTCACACATACCATTTTTTTGTCATTTCTTAACCTAAATTACCATTTTTTTATAGTTTAAAACAACCTAATTTTGTAATATTTATAAATTTGGGAATAACCCAATCTCTAATTAAATTCACATCTCCCTCAACCAAGATGAGTGAATAATTAAAATGAATCCCTTTTCAAAAACACAAAAATTCTTAATCCAACCAAAAATTGAAAAAAATAGAACTCCTCCCTTTCTACAATGTATCCATCCACATGAAACCCAGATTTCCAACCCTCAAAGGCCATTTCCCATGATAGTAATTAAATAATTTTCCTTGGAAATGGCCATAACAAGATGAAATGCATGCACCAATGTGAATAGAAAAAATGCATAAAAAATTAGTAACTTGGTTTCTCAAAATTTCATCACAATCATTTGTCTGTGAACATAATCAAAATTTCATCACAAGTGTATGTAGCTATACATTGCTTCTTAGTTAAGCACCCTTGACTAAATGCCAAAACACATTAACAAAGTACCTCTCGGGCTTGCACTATCCACGCCCTCGATCAATCTACTCAACGCTCATGGACCATCAATTCAACTCAAAGACTTCATATAGAATATCACTATGTTTTTTATTTAATTTTCTGAACTTGCTATTCAATGTAGAGATCAATTTTGCAGAGAGAAATTGTCTCTGTTTTGAGAAGTTGACATTGTTGTTATTGTCGTTCTAGTCACAATCTCTAGTTGATTATTCAACATCTTAATCATTGATAGTCATTTCAAGTACATATGTAATCATATTGGCAAGACAAACTCATACATATCCATTTCATTCCATGCCACTTTGTCCTGCCCTCCAACCACAAGGCGTAATATGTTGAAATCAATAAATTTAATGTTAGCTTGTAATGTCCCTTGTTAGGAATTTTATTAAAATTGCAATTTTCCACTTTTTTCCTTGGTTCGACCTTTGACTAGTTTCAATCTCTAGGTCCCAAATTTGCCCCAAATGATCCCAAATCTTCTGAGAAGGTATATGAATTATATTAGAACATAAATATGTGTTTCAGGGATGCCTTTGTACCTTTAAAACACTTCTTCAAATACTCTTTCAATTCTGGTCAATGTAGGTAACTTTACTAGTGATTTCCCTTTGACTAGTATTGGTCTCTAGGTCTCAAATTGACTCAAAATGCCTTCAAATCTTCAAGGAATGTGTATGAATGATATTAGGGATTGAATATGATGTTCAGGGATAACATATGGCCACCAAAAGACCTCTGCAAACTCTCTTAAGATTCTGGACCAAGTATGCAATTTTACTAGTAATTTGGGGTTCAAATCCCCCTAAGGTAAGTACTGAAAATGGCTTCCCAAATGCCTCCAAACCCACTCAAATTTATGAAAAGAGATAGGTAATGTGTTAATTATGTTATTAAGGTCTCATATGCACCATTAATGGTTTATTACAACTGTTCTCACCCTCTCCCATTCAACTGCAAAAATCACCAATTCGACCCTTGGGGAAATGGCACTATTTCTTCTCCCAATGCAATTAAACTGAGTAAAAATACTTCAAATGCTCAAGTACAGTACATGAAACTTGTAAAATACATCCATGGCAGTCCATTAATCACAAATTCATCATAGAATCATCCATTCATTCGAAATCATCATCAATACATTGGTTCACAACAAGGTAGTGGGGAAATGGCATTGTTCTTCCATTAAAAATGAGATTTGTACATTTCTACTTGGAATTTCGACCTGAAACTTTCTGAAGATGAAGAACAGAGTATTTACTTCATATTACAAAAGAAATGGGGCATTAGAAGCTCCCCCAAAGAGTACAATAGCTCACCAAAAACGCCCTCCCTCAAGGATCAAGAATATGCCATCAAAACTGGAAATGGTTGAAGGAGCGAGCTGCAATAGAAGAAACCATGAGATGCCCTGTAGCTTACACCTGCAAATAAAGACTCCATTAAAGCTCCAAATGAAAGGTCTGAATGGCCTTTCCAATTGCCAACTTGGATGGGAATCTTTCACCCTCGAAATTGGCTAAGGCAAGAAACTAGTCATCCACTAGCTCTCCCTCTTCACAAATGCAATTGCAAATTCTACAAATGATCAAAAGCTGGTTTCCTTCTTTGTTATTGACATTTATAAACTTCTAATGTCCTCCATGGGTCGAATTCCTTCCAAGAGACTCATGCAAACTCAAGTTGGGAAGAGATTCCAAAGAACGCCACTTGTACAACAATTCCTAGTCTCCCACTTCCACCAAATCACATGTGGAAGCATCTTAGCTGCCCTAACACCCTTGAGCGCCCTCTTGGAGTCTATTTTTAGCCCTGACATGTCATATATGTCATATGTCAGCCTTCAGGTCTGATTTGTGTCATAGGTGTCATAGCATCTTCATCATTGTTGTCATAGAGCTAGGGAATCTAGCCCAAGTGTCTCACTAGCTCCAAATTGCCTCTTCCTCTTCCATGGGAGTTACTCTTCCTCTATATTTCGACCTTGGATGAGTCATGCAATGAATAATGCCTTTTGGACTCCCCCAAGTATGTTACCATTCACCTTGAATTCGAATTGGTGAGAGAATGATGCCAAATGTAGTGGGGAAATCTAGCCATATGTGGGTCCCACTTCCTCCATGTGTCTTCATCATGAAATGCCACTTTGATTTTCACTTGTATATATTTATTTAGATCCTTTATTAAATATTTATTCCATTCTAATGTTCAAACATCATTTATTATCCCCATTATTCCAAATCCCAAAGCTTCCACCCCAAACCTAGGAAACTAGTAATTTTCCTCCTTGGCAATTATTTGACCTTTAGCATCAATTTGACAAACTCTAATGAATAGGTCTAATGTGATTAGGCCATTGTGACCCAATGCCAAATTTGGGACATGACAAATCCTCCCTTCCCAATATTGCTTGTCCTCAAGCAATTTTAAACATGGGTGTTGAAGAACCTGCTTTCTGTATAATTCTTTGAAGTTGCCATTCAATTGCCCAACCTTGAGTCTTTGAGTTTCCATGAAGATTTTAGAGAGGAACCACCATGCTTGCTGCTGCACTACTTTGATAAAAATCACTTTATTAAGTGGGGAAATCCATCTCCCATACTGCTTGTTTTCCCCAAAAAAATTTGAAACCAATGAGATAAAAATTATTCCAGGGTCCCATTGCTTGTATTGCACCCCAATAATTAAGAGTGCTCTCCAACCCACACCATTAGTTAAGAGGATTCCTGGATCCCATTTTCTTGTATGCATCCTTCCAAACATCATGAGTACCAAATATATATCATCAAAGTACATAACAACATAATGAAAATGTACATCAAGGATATGTTTCATCAAAGAGTCATGAAAGTGCTTATACCTCCAAGCAAGTAGACCACCATTTTCCAAGTGCATACAAGCTTCAAGTGACCAATCAAATTTACTCCAATGACATAGGTGAGGATCCCATGTCCTATAATGATGCTCCAAAAGGATGTGATATGCATCAAAATATTCAACCATGTATTCTTTCATCCAAGAAGTGAATGAAGAATCTCCACTAAAATCTGAACCAAATAGTGAGCAGAAAAAACAAGGAGACTTCAAATGACTCAAAGAAGTCTCACCCATACATCCCTGAATGTGAGAGTCATAAAGATATGACAAAGTATGTGGCTGCCAACAAAAATGTTCTCCCATCATAAATCTATTCACCCAAGTGTTGGATGAAGTTCCTCTAACATCGAATGAACCCAGTGTTGAGCAAGAAAAACCATGAGTCTTCAAGTGACTCAAATCCATATCATAGGTGCATCCATGTAGATGTGAATCATCATAAAGTGACAAATTATGCTGCTGCAAATGTGAATAAGAATGTGCTCCAACCATGTCATCATGAAAGTTAAATCTAGGAGTTCCATACTCCTCATGTGGCACCATAAAAAAGAACCCTTTCACCCATACTTCATTGAGACTAATGTTGCAAAACATGGAATTGTAGGATGTAGGAGAATGAACTAAATCACCCAAATGATCAAAAAGTGCAGAAGTTTCATCATGGGAAGGATCCATGTGGGTAGTATCATGCAGCTCCTTCAAAAGTGGGAAACCTTTGTCATAGATTGGTTCCAATGTAGAGGAATCATGCTCTTCTTTAAAAATTGCATAAGCTTCATCAAGAGACAATTCAAGTTCCTCTTCCACCACATCAAGTGTTTTGATCTCTTCAAGTTCATCTTCAAACACACTAAGCACATTCAAATTTCCACATTTCTCATGATCCACCATGTCATGAGAATCCTCCAAACAATCTACCATTTGACAATCTGAAACATAGGAGGAAAAACAAGTATCTTGCAACTTTTCAAGAAGTTGCTCATTTTGAATTGTGAGCTTATGATTATCCTCATTATTCTTCAAGTATGCATCATGTAACAATTCATTAAGCTCAAACAAATGGTTTCTATCAAAAAGTAAAGACGTGAAATTACCTTTAATGTGGCACATTGCTCTTTGAATCTTCTCCATGTCTTCAAGGAAGGATGTTTCCTCCAATGAAGTAGCTCTCCAACAAGAATTTGACACCAATGCTTGAGTGTCATGGAGAATGTTGAGGGACTCTTGGATCTTCTTTTCATTCATCTTTAAGGACCCTTCAAGAAAATGAGGCTCTTGCAAATGAACCTCCTCATATTCTTCATTTTTTCTTGGACCAACTTCATGAAGCTCAAGTGGTGATGGAGAAGTTGATCTTGGTTCTTCTTCAACTGCTGCAAGGTCTTCATTATCATGATTAATGGAACTGGGGCTTGCAGCAACACTTTCAAAAGTGATCTCTATGTCACCAACATAGAGGTGTGAGCACCCATCAGTAGGTACTCCTTCATAGTTTAAGCATCCATCAGTAGATGCTCTTTGGTTCATGTCTAAGCTAGAAGGTGTCTCGAAATGATCTTCCATATTTTCAATAGAATCTTCTTCATGATCTTGTGATGTCTCTTCCTTTTGCTCCTTCAAGCAAGCTGATGCATTTTTCCCCTTGGTTTCCTCAAAATCAATAATTTTTTCCACAAGTTCGATAGAAAACAATTCGAATCCTTCCTTAATTTGCTTGGTCATATCTTCAAATATTGTTTTCATAATTTTTATATGCTCCTCACCATCATATGAGGCTCCCTTTTCATCCCTAGTCATAGTTTCCTCAAAAAATTTGCTCTTCTTCTCCTACTTTTTTTTTTCTTCAACAAAGGCACTTTTGGTTTCAATATCTAATGGTGGTACCTGAATTATTGTCCTCATGAATATTATACCACATCAGGTGCCAAGATCATGCTCTGATACCACTGTAATGTCCCTTGTTAGGAATTTTATTAAAATTGCAATTTTCCACTTTTTTCCTTGGTTCGACCTTTGACTAGTTTCAATCTCTAGGTCCCAAATTTGCCCCAAATGATCCCAAATCTTCTGAGAAGGTATATGAATTATATTAGAACATAAATATGTGTTTCAGGGATGCCTTTGTACCTTTAAAACACTTCTTCAAATACTCTTTCAATTCTGGTCAATGTAGGTAACTTTACTAGTGATTTCCCTTTGACTAGTATTGGTCTCTAGGTCTCAAATTGACTCCAAATGCCTTCAAATCTTCAAGGAATGTGTATGAATGATATTAGGGATTGAATATGATGTTCAGGGATAACATATGGCCACCAAAAGACCTCTGCAAACTCTCTTAAGATTCTGGACCAAGTATGCAATTTTACTAGTAATTTGGGGTTCAAATCCCCCTAAGGTAAGTACTGAAAATGGCTTCCCAAATGCCTCCAAACCCACTCAAATTTATGAACAGAGATAGGTAATGTGTTAATTATGTTATTAAGGTCTCATATGCACCATTAATGGTTTATTACAACTGTTCTCACCCTCTCCCATTCAACTGCAAAAATCACCAATTCGACCCTTGGGGAAATGGCACTATTTCTTCTCCCAATGCAATTAAACTGAGTAAAAATACTTCAAATGCTCAAGTACAGTACATGAAACTTGTAAAATACATCCATGGCAGTCCATTAATCACAAATTCATCATAGAATCATCCATTCATTCGAAATCATCATCAATACATTGGTTCACAACAAGGTAGTGGGGAAATGGCATTGTTCTTCCATTAAAAATGAGATTTGTACATTTCTACTTGGAATTTCGACCTGAAACTTTCTGGAGATGAAGAACAGAGTATTTACTTCATATTACAAAAGAAATGGGGCATTAGAAGCTCCCCCAAAGAGTACAATAGCTCACCAAAAACGCCCTCCCTCAAGGATCAAGAATATGCCATCAAAACTGGAAATGGTTGAAGGAGCGAGCTGCAATAGAAGAAACCATGAGATGCCCTGTAGCTTACACCTGCAAATAAAGACTCCATTAAAGCTCCAAATGAAAGGTCTGAATGGCCTTTCCAATTGCCAACTTGGATGGGAATCTTTCACCCTCGAAATTGGCTAAGGCAAGAAACTAGTCATCCACTAGCTCTCCCTCTTCACAAATGCAATTGCAAATTCTACAAATGATCAAAAGCTGGTTTCCTTCTTTGTTATTGACATTTATAAACTTCTAATGTCCTCCATGGGTCGAATTCCTTCCAAGAGACTCATGCAAACTCAAGTTGGGAAGAGATTCCAAAGAACGCCACTTGTACAACAATTCCTAGTCTCCCACTTCCACCAAATCACATGTGGAAGCATCTTAGCTGCCCTAACACCCTTGAGAGCCCTCTTGGAGTCTATTTTTAGCCCTGACATGTCATATATGTCATATGTCAGCCTTCAGGTCTGATTTGTGTCATAGGTGTCATAGCATCTTCATCATTGTTGTCATAGAGCTAGGGAATCTAGCCCAAGTGTCTCACTAGCTCCAAATTGCCTCTTCCTCTTCCATGGGAGTTACTCTTCCTCTATATTTCGACCTTGGATGAGTCATGCAATGAATAATGCCTTTTGGACTCCCCCAAGTATGTTACCATTCACCTTGAATTCGAATTGGTGAGAGAATGATGCCAAATGTAGTGGGGAAATCTAGCCATATGTGGGTCCCACTTCCTCCATGTGTCTTCATCATGAAATGCCACTTTGATTTTCACTTGTATATATTTATTTAGATCCTTTCTTAAATATTTATTCCATTCTAATGTTCAAACATCATTTATTATCCCCATTATTCCAAATCCCAAAGCTTCCACCCCAAACCTAGGAAACTAGTAATTTTCCTCCTTGGCAATTATTTGACCTTTAGCATCAATTTGACAAACTCTAATGAATAGGTCTAATGTGATTAGGCCATTGTGACCCAATGCCAAATTTGGGACATGACATAGCTTATGAAGTTGATGGAAATATTGTTTTCTGCAAGGGACGTAACCCAAGTTTGCATGGAAAAGTCACCAATGAGGGTTAAGAAGTGCCTTAACTTCTAGAAAGAAGTTGAACGAAACTTACTTTTTAATTGTTAAATGTTTAATTTTAAGTTTTAAATGTATGTAAGTGAATGCCATTAAATTGCTTACTTGAGTTTGATTTAATACATTTTCAATTTTGAAGAGACGTCATTATATACCATGTATATGTTTCTAATGATTTTCGTATTGATGTTTTTATTGCAGTTGCGACTATGGACACAAATGCCGAGATACTGATTGAGCTTACCTGCTTGAGGGGCATTAGTGCAGCTTTTAGTGGTGGTGATAGGATTCACCGCTCGCTTGCATCAACCTTGGATGCAATTGTTGACACCATTCCAGAGTCTAGAAATGTACTATATGATATTACATCATATAGAGAAAGAAAAAGACAAGAATATGCTGATGGGCTAGACTACAATGCAATAAAAAAAGTTGAAAATATCCAAAGAGCTCATTTGCATTGTTTAGGGACCCTCGGACGGGGAAAATCCCAAATGCAAATAGGCCTCATATCTCCATTGAGTGGTGCACGTTTCAACCATTTGTTGATAACTGGATCGACAGATGGTACGTGGTTTTTGATATGCCACCACATAACAAAAAGGAAATTCCCTTGCATTTCCTTCGAAAGATGTACGTAGAGTTCGGGTTACATAAACATGTAAACTATTTTGACATCTTGCAATTTCAGGGGATCGGTGGGGGGATGCTCCAAAACCGACCCAATGCGAGGCTTCGAGCCCAGGATCGCCCTATCCCTACACCTCGCAAGCAGTTGCCTGGGCCAGATGTCCCACCTGCACATCATGTTATTCCACAGACACGTGATGCATTTTTTAGTTTGGCACGGGCGGTTGTTCACCATGGCACTATGGTTCATCATATGGGTGAGAAAGGGACATCTGTCCCTGGTGTGGTACATACACCAGGTCATCACCATGCAAGACCATCGTCTAGTGTAGGACCATCCACTAGTGTAGGACCATCCACTAGTGCAGGACCATCGACACATCCCCATTCTAGTATTGATCCTCACGAGTGCACATCATGTGGTCATCCCTGCTATGGTCTTGCCTCAGATGTTGCCTTCAGTGGGTTTTTGAGTGAGGCATGTAGATGGTTAATTGTAATAAATTCTTCATTTATTTTCATCTTTGTACACATATATAGTTTGAGCTAATATATTAATTTTTTGAACTTGCAGTTGATACTTTATGCCGGCAATGACGCCCCAGAGTCAGATGTTCCAAACTCTACAGGGGGGCATGATGCTACCCATTTGGCAGGCCCATCTTATATAGCACCCATTGTCGTATCTCACACCGAGGTAAACATTTTAAAATTTCAGTTTTTTAATACTTGTTAATTTGTTAATTTCCACATACTTTACATTTTAGTTCACTAATGCTATCTACGGTCTAATATTTACAATTATTAAACTTGCAGATGGGAGAGCCTTCACTGGGGCAAGGTAATGTGGAGGTAGCACCCATGGTCGTACCATCCGAGGAAACATCTTGGCTCCAGTTAAACAATTAAAAATGTCATTTTTTAAATACATGTTTGTTTGTTGAATCATGCATGTCTAACTACATGAACACTTGCTGACTATAGGCACAATCTAAGACATCTGGACCATTGCCTGGATTTGTATCTCCCGCTGGGCCATTCGTGAACAAGGGTCGTGTGTATGTGAGGTGGACTACTCCTAGCAAGACTCCAACTGCCCACGACCATGGGCTTACTCATACCATGGTAATGTATATCCTTCGATGATATTTGTTGTTTAACTTGAAATCCAGTGCATAAATCATTTTTGTTAATGTTTGAATTTCATGTTTACTGCATTAGGAACCCAAGTTGTCTACTCAAAACCTCGCATTGACGGTTGATGCAGCAGTCAGTGCTGCATCTTCAATGGAAACTGATCACACACAGGTATGTAACTATTTCAACCTGATCTTTACATAGTTTATTATTGTTGTCTATTGTTTATTCATGCATTTCTAACTATTTCAACATTTTGTCATTGTAGCCACCACCAGCAGGAGCAGTTCCTGGCCCCCCTAGTTCGACCATCTTGGATGTTCAACGAATAGCTCCATTGGCTACACAATGCAATCCCCTTTGTTAGTTGAGGTGAGATGTCCTTCAGTGCCCAAGTGTTTCATGCACTTTCCATGCACAAGTTGATAATTGTTGAGTTAATTGTTGAGCTAATGTATTAGTACATAGTTAGTTGAATTTAACAATTGATATTTAATTTGCAGGATCCAGAGACGCACACTGATCCTAGAGATGTGCCTAGAGGATCAACGTTGGGAAAGAACAAGAGGAAGCTTGAGTTTTGATGTGTCTTATGGGATATATGTAGATTTGGATACATGTACATGTGGCTTGGATAGTTTTGGATAGTTTTGGACACATGCTTTTGGATACTTTTGGATATATGTGTACTTTTCGATACATTCACTTTTGGAGACATGGACATTGACTTCATTATGCATGTACTTTTGGAGACATGTACAGTGACTTCACTGGATACATGTACTTTTGGATATATATGTACTTTTGGAGACATGTACATTGACATTTCACTTATAAATGAATTATACATTTCACTTTGTATTTGTTCTTCGGTTTCCACATGTTCTTGTGTCAATCTATTGTGTTGATTTGTGTGGATTATCTATTACTCATGAATGCGCTATGTCAAAATAACAAACTATTATATTTAAAGGTTTCAACAAACTCACTACATGCGTGCACTAATTGGTATCTAATTAAAAATTGTGATTTTGGATGATCATTACAAGTTAAGTCAAAGTTCTTGCTCGTGTAATTTAATCAAACTAAGTGCAATACAATGTTTTTCAAGGTTTCAATGAACTCACTCATGCACACTAATTGGATAGGTCTAATTAAAATTTGTGAGTTTGGATGATTAAATTACAAGTTAAGTCAATGTTCAAGTGTAATTTAATAAAACTAAGTGCAATACATGCTACACATTTCATCAACACCCAATATTTGATTGTACAATTAGATTCAACACTACATATGGGTAACTACATACAAGTGCTCAAAGCAACATTGGTGAAAGGAACAAATGTTACCTCGGGATTCGAGAAATAAAGTGCCTTCTATTGTTGGTTGGGAAGGATATGCTTGGATATCCTTATGGCTTGGAGGTCATCTTCATGTAGATAAGTACTCTTGTTGTCATGTGTCATTAAGGTTTTTTCATGTGGTAAAACCCTTCCGGGTAAGGGTTTGTTCATGGTTTCATTATACTTTTTTCTAAACATATAATTATTTTAAGAAAGGTTGCTAGGTTTTCTTCCCCATGAGGGTTTCTCGGGATAAAATGTAGTGCCTCTTGTGCATTGTTATTCTTGACTAGATCCTACATGTTAAATTCTTTATGTAAATGGTTTATGGTTAAATTTATGCATTGAACTAATGGTTATAATTGGTATAAAGCATTTATCTAGATCAATTATAAAAAATTTAACATGGTATAAGAGGTGAGCCGTCAAGAAGGAAATTATACAAGCCTTAAAAAACATAAACCCTAGGAGGACCGAAAGTCTCCAAGTGTCCCAGATGGAAAGACACCAAGTGTCCCTGAACGACATTTTCATGTGACTTGCAGCTCGACATAGCTCAGAAACTGGAGGTCGGACCGACGAACCGTTGACTCCATTGATCTCCTGGCATGCAATTACCTCTAGGGGGCCCTCTCCCTCATGTTCTCATGGCCCAGTGACTTCATTGTGCATTCATTTCGTAAACTAGGGTTTTGCTCAGTTTCATTGCATGCAATCTCCCATTGGCAGGTCAAATCTGCAAAACCCTCCACCGAGCCAGTGTTGGCAGTGTTCCCACATCAGCATTGCCCATACACACTTGTAGAAGCCAATGGCACGCAATCTTGCTGCTTTGTTTGCTTTTTTTCTATCGGACCGAAAGTCACCAAGTGTCCCTAAACGACATTTTCATGCGACTTGCAGCTCGACATAGCTTAGAAACCGAAGGTCGGATCGATGAACCGTCGACTCCGGTGGTTTCCTGGTGTGCGATTACCTCTAGGGGGCCCTCTCCCTCGTCTTCTCATGACCTAGTGGCTTCATTATGCATTCATTTCGTAAACTAGGGTTTTGCTCAGTTTCATTGCATGCAATCTCGCATTGGTGGGTCAACTTTGCAAAACCCTCCACCGAGCCAGTGTTGGAAGTGTTCCCACATTGGCGTTGCCCATACACACTTGTAGGAGCCAACGGCACGCAATCTTGCTGCTCCATTTTCTTTTTGGCCCCCAAATCGAAAGTCACCAAGTGTCCCTGAACGACATTTTCATGCGACTTGCAACTCGACATAGCTCGATAACCAGAGGTTGGATCGACGAACCGTCGACTTCGGTGGTTTCCTGGAGTGTGATTACCTCTAGGGGGGCCTCTCCCTCATCTTCTCATGGATCAGTGGCTTCATTGTGCATTCATTTCATAAACTAGGGTTTTTCTCAGTTTCATTGCATGCAATCTCGCATTGGTGGGTCAACTTTGCAAAACCCTCCACCGAGTCAGTGTTGGCAGTGTTCCCACCTCGGCATTCCCCATACACACTTGCAGGAGCCAATGACATGCAATCTTGCTGCTCCATTTTATTTTTGGCTCCTGGACCGAAAGTCACCAAGTGTCCTTGAACGACATTTTCATGCGACTTGCAACTCGACATAGCTCGTAAACCGGAGGTTGGATTGACAAACCATCGACTCTGGTGGTTTCCTAGTGTGCAATTACCTCTAGGGGGCCCTCTCCCTCGTTTTCTCATGGCCCAGTGGCTTCATTGTGCATTCATTTTGTAAACTAGGGTTTTGCTCAGTTTCATTGCATGCAATCTCGCATTGGTGGGTCAACTCTGCAAAACCCTCCACTGAGCCAGTGTTGGCAATGTTCCCACGTCGGCATTTCCCACACAAACTTGTAGGATCCAACATCACGCAATCTTGCTGCTCTGTTTCATTTTTGGCTCCCGAACCAAAAGTCACCAAGTGTCCCTAAACGACATTTTCATGCGACTTGCAACTCGACATAGCTCGAAAATCGGAGGTCGGATCGACGAACCATCGACTACGGTGGTTTCCTAGCATGCGATTACCTCTAGGGGGCCCTCTACCTCATCTTCTCATGGCCCAGTGGCTTCATTGTGCATTCATTTCGTAAACTATGGTTTTTCTCAGTTTCATTGCAAGCAATCTCGCATTGGTGGGTCAACTCTGCAAAACCCTCCACCGTGCTAGTGTTGGCAGTGTTCCCACGTCGGTAGTGCCCATACAAACTTGCAGGAGCCAACGTCATGCAATCTTGCTGCTCCATTTTCTTTTTGGCTCCTGGACCAAAAGTCACCAAGTGTCCCTGACCGACATTTTCATGCGACTTGCAACTCGACATAGCTCAGAAACCGGAGGTCGGATCGACTAACCGTCGATTCCGGTGGTTTCTTGGCGTGTGATTACCTCTAAGGGGCCCTCTCCCTCGTCTTCTCATGGCCCAGTGGCTTCATTGTGCATTCATTTCGTAAACTAGGGTTTTGCTCAGTAAAGGGAATGTCACCTTCTCAAAGGAGAGAAGATTCCCCAATGAAATCAAATAGGAAAGTTCTGCTTGGAGATTCAAAGCCTCTGGATGGTTTCAGCCATTTTCCTTCCGATATACTATGTATAAAATTATCCAGCATCTTCTGCTTTTTTTTCAAATATTGGATCCATTGCAACAAAATAAATGTATTCTCCTTTGTCAAAGCATGGGAAACAACAGAAAGATTGTCATTCGGAGGAAATAGCTCTGGAATATGTACTACATCAAGGTGTCTTTGAAAGAATGAAACTAAATCATTAACTGAATACATCAAAGCTCTTGCACAAGATGGTAGTGTAAGGTAACCTTCAGAAAGGGTTGAAAATCCCATGGTATTCCAAGGATTCTTTCCCATTAACTTGACCCAATTACTCGTGGATGCAAGCTGGATAAACTTCAAAGAGCCTCGTACCCTAATGATTTTCCCACCTTCATCTACTAGAGGAATATTCTTGCAAATACTGGTAAGCTCTTCGGGTTATGGCAGCATTTGATACACTAGCCAAATCTATGTTGTTGGAAGAACTTACATATTTCAACAAAGGAGCGTTTTGCAGGTGACTTGAAAATCCCTTCCAATTTTCAGCAATAAAACAAAGAAGTTCAACGTACAGATTTTTAGGCAAGCTTGTCAACCAATTGAACAACTGAATACAGGGAGATAACCACGCCCAAAAAACTCAAGCTATCATAAAAATCTTGTTTATCAAGATAAGGATGGACTATGTGTACATTACGAAAAAAAAGATGATTGATTCCCTGGTTCCACTTGTTATTGAAAATGATACTTTCTCTTGACAAAACCAGTAAAAAATATGCCTGTATTGCCAATGGAAATCCTGCTACAATTTTCATCGGAAGAAAAGCGTAGATACCTATAGCCGCCATATTTTCTTCTGTAAGCTGCTCACCCATCGAAAAGCTAATGTAATAGCCCATAGCCCATGAATTCTATTAATATCGATATGTTGCAGCTCACGAACTGAGAGCTTATTTATCTTAGACATAAACAAAAGAGCTTCAGGATGAATACTAGAGAGCTGTGGCTTTACAACTTCAACCTTCTCAGGACGTAGGGGTATAAAATGAGCCATAGAATGATGACCGTGGCTCGTATCAACGAACCGTCAACTCCATTGGATTCAAGGCATCGGGATAGTGCTAGGGGTGCCCCTCTCCTCTAGTTCCATGGCCCAGGTGTCATCTTGTAGGTTCATTTTGGAAAGTAGGGTTTTGCCCAGTAAGGGAGTGTGCAATTTTTGCACACGGGGGTCTGCCTTGAAAAATCATCCTCCGGGCATTTATTGCTAGCGTTCCCAGCTGGAACCTTCCTAGACACACTTGCAGGACTCCCTAGAACCCGGTTTTGTTTCACGGTTGGAATTCTATGTCCCCGATAGGTATCCAGCAGGTGTCCCTGAAGGCCTTTTGGATGCGAGACGGAACGAGCCATAGAATGACGATCGTGGCTCAGATCGACAAACCATTGACTCCGTTGGATTCAAGGCACCAGGATAGTGCTAGGGGTGCCTCTCTCCTCCAGTCCCATGGCCCAGGTGTCATCTTGTAGGTCCATTTTGGAAACTAGGGTTTTGCTCAGTAAGGGAGTGTGCAATTTTTGCACACGGGGGTCTGCCTTGCAAAATCATCCTCCGGGAACTTATGGCTAGCATTCCGAGCCAGAACCTTCCTACACACACTTGCAGGACTACCCGGAACCTGGTTTGGTTGCATGGTTGGAATTCTATGCCCCCGGTAGGTATCCAGCAGGTGTCCCTGAAGGCCTTTTGGATTGGAGACGGAACAGGCCATAGAATGATGACCGTGGCTTGGACCGACGAACCGTCAACTCCGTTGGATTTAGGGAACCGGGATAGTGCTAGGGGTGCCCCTCTCCTCCTGTCCCATGGCCCAAGTGTCATATTGTAGGTCCATTTTGGAAACTAGGGTTTTGCTCAGTAAGGGAGTTTGCAAGTTTTGCACACGAGGGTCCACCTTGCAAAATCATCCTCCGGGCACTTATGGTGATAATGATGATGATGGTGATGATGATGAAGACATTGATGGCAATGGTGAGGGTGATGAAGATGGATATGGTGATGGGATGGTGATGGTAATGGTAATGGTGATGGTGATGGTGATGGCGATGTTGATGAGGAACCTAGAGATGACAATGATGATGAAGATTTTGATGATGATGATGATGGCGATGATGATGAAGATGTTGATGATGATGGTGATGGTGATGGTGATGGTGATGGGAAGATGATAATGATGAAGAAGATGATGATGATGGAGATGTTGATGAGTAAGGGGGAGATGGCAATGATGATGAAGATATTTTTGAAGATGATGATGATGGTGGTGATGATGAAGATCACCATGTGTATTCAATCAAACAAATTAGTGTTAGATCACCATAATCTTAGGGTTTATTGATCATATGTAAAAAATGGCATATTCATAAACTTGACATACAATAGAACTTTTGGCATATTTATAAACAACATAAATGTAAATTTGTCATATCAAGAACACAAAATTGACATATTCATAAACAACATACATGTGAAAATTGAGCATATATCAATATTCAATTACAAATAGTATAAATGGTATAGTATTAAAAGTATGTAACATACCTCATCATGCTAGATCCCACGTATTATCATACAACCAAGCCCTCCGAATCATCTCTTATACTGATGGTATCCATTAGTCTCTTGTGCTCTGTATCCGGTAAAAAGTAGCGTACCTTCGATGAATTTCGGCTAGACATTGTTCGTACCTGGAGGTTTGTACCAATGATTAAGTTGGTAACTTGATACACACTTGCACCTAGTTTGTAATCCCTGTAAACATATCCACCCTTCTTTCTTGCATTGTTGTCCTATGTCAAGTATTCACCTTTAACAACCATAGACCTGGTTGGGTAGTGGTTCTTTTCATCGTCAGTCATGGACATAATGAGGGTTTACTTTCCATCTATACAACGTGCCAACCAGTAATCACCACCCCATTCACTATCTTTTGAGGAAACTACTACGTATATGTGCCCTGCATAATATGATTGTAGGTGTTAACACCTAAAAAGTGCTCACTAGCTCATTCCCTTACTCACATGACCCATTTGTCCACTTTTCCACCATCTGAGCCTCTGAAACCAACAAAAGGTCACCAAAAGACCTTAGTACACCCCTTTTTCCATTAAAAAAGATTATTTTTCCAAGAAAATCATAAAAAACCCTCAAAAAGGGTCCAAATTCCCAAAAATATTAAAAAGGGAATTAAAATATTATTTTTGTTCAAAAAAGGAAAAAGGAGGGAAAAGTACCTAAACCATGTTGGTCAATACCATTTGGTTTCCACAAAACCACAAATGGTATCTCCCACCACCAAAACCTATAAAAAGGTGGTAGGGGCTCCTCATTTCACATCCTTCCATTATCTCATCCTTATGCTGCTGAAATCTCCCCTGAGCACTTTTAGCCATTGAAGCAACCTTGGAGAAAGAGACCTATTGGAGTTTGGAGCTACTCATCTTGGGAGTTGCTCAACATCAACCTTCACCATTGAAGGTAATATCGCAAGCACTTGCTTGCCCCCCACTTTTCAATACAAAAAATTATTTATTATGTTTCTTGTTCTTGATTTTGAAATGTTTACATTATTTGCTTAGATTCTTGCTTAGATCCATGAAAAGTATTGTTTATTTAGTTTAATTGTTTTTATTTCTATTGAAACTGCTGCTACTAGTTAGCAGGTGCCCATAGCACTAAGCCTGGTTGCAAAACCGGGCCAACAGTTTTTGGCGACTCCGCTTTGGTTTGAACTTTAGATCTCTAGTTTTACCTTTAAATCTTAGTTTTTATGAGTTTTTAATCTTTAGATCCATAGATCTACCATCTTAGACAGCAGATCCATTGCTGTTCTGAGATTTGACCCCATAAACAGCCCGAAATTTTCAATTTTCGGGTTCGTTTCTCGGTTTCCGTGCACGGCTTCCGCCTCGCGGCTTTTTTCCAGACAGTCGCGCGGTCCATCGCGACTTTTCTGCGTTTTTCCGCGCGGTCCATCGCGGCCTTTTTCCAGAAAGCCGCGCGGTCCATCGCAGCTTCTCTGTGTTTTTCCGCGCTGCTCATCGCGACTGTGCGGCCAAAACCCGCGCGGTCCATCGCGACTGTGCGGCCGAAACCCGCGCGGTCCATCGCGACTGTGCGGCCAAAACCCGCGCGGTCCATCGCGACTGTTCGTCCTAAACCCGCGCGGCCCATCGCGGCTGTTCGTCCCAAAACCCGCACGGCTGAATTTTTTCATTCGGCCATCCCGATTTTGAAAAATATTTTTTACTGTACTTTCTGCCCATAGCACATTTTTTACAGTATTAAATCCTGCATATTTTACAGCTTTAAAAAAAAAAAAAAAAAAAAAAAAATTTACTATTTAAAAGTGCATATCTAGAAATCTTTTTAAAAATTTTCAAGAAAGTGAAAGAAAGACTCATTTTGCATTTTTCATCTAGATTCAAATTTTTTCTTGTTTACTTCTTTAGAATCTTGCCCTTAGCAATTTTTTCTTGAAACAAAGAAATCCATTTATTTCTTTTAAAAAGAAGTTTATTATTTGCTTTCATAAATCCAAGAAATCCTTTATTTTTTGAGTTATTTTTTGAAAAGCATATTAATTCCTTTTAGTGAAAAAGTCTTAAATATTTGCTTTTTATTTTCGAAAAATCCTTTATTTTTTGAAAATTTCCCTTAAAGCATTTAATTTTTTCAAGTTCAGTTTACAACACCTCACATGCACTCACACGATCACTTAATTGAACTAAGACTTAAAACGTACCCTAATTTGAACACACTCTTAACCCCACTTGGGGAACACTAAAAGAATTCTTGTAGCTAGGTAGTATTGGGGGGATAGGTGTTCCAATAACACCCCTCAGTTCATACATCTGAGACATAGAAGTTGTCCAATTAGGGAGCTAAAATCTCTTAGTACTTTTTGGCGCGGTCACAACCGGTTTGTGGGAAGGCCTCTCCCCTAGGAGGGTTGAAGTCGCGAGGTTGGTTCCGGAAGCCTGAGTGGGATACCGAAACCCATTCAGTAACCGAAGGGCTACCATTCGCAGTTCTCGGGATATCCCTGTATTGGGATATTGCGATCAAAGGACCAAACGGCAGATTTACCTTTTCTCGACGCGTCATGAACGGAGTATCCTAGTAGCCTGTCTTTTAGGATTGATTACCCGGTGTCCCTCCCGGTAGGGGGATATCTAGCCGTTGTCTCTACATTCATATTGTCTGACTTGGATTTCATCACCTTGCAGAGGATATCGTCTGTTTGAGTCACAATACTTTTAGATTAGGTGTTTGCATGATCTTTACCACCTATTGAGTCTAGTTACACCTATTTTTTCTAGGAGCCGCTTGCATGTTGGTATTCTGACCGGTTGTTGCATTCCTCCACTTATTGTAGCACAGCTGCTAGGATAAGTGCATTTTTTGAGGATTGATTTTTTGGCCTGTGAGCCTTCTTTTTTCACTCCCCTTCTTGCACCCTTGGTTGCATAAGGGTTTTGAGTCTTTTACATATATATCACCACCTGATACTTAAAACAATTTTTTACATACAAAACATATTCTCACCATTGAGAATTCTAGACGTTCTCATCGTCTACGGGGCGAACTCCCAGAGTTTATTCCACTTGGCTCTCCACGTCACGGACGCAGAGCATTATCCCTTGATTCGACACATCGTCAATCAATTAGACGGTCATCCGATTCTGACATACCCCACTTCACCTTTGATTTGGAGGTAGAATCCGAAAACCCCACCGAGTTACCACCAACCACAAGTATGTCTGGAACACCAGTTGATCCACAATTTACATTAACCATAGGTCAGACATCTGCAGACCCTTCTGCGGTAGTACCATCCATGGCAACAACCACCCCCTTGGGTATGCCCAATATGGGTAACACTCCACATTCAGGAATGCCTACCACAGGACCACCACCTGTCATGGGCATGCCCAACATGGGGGTCATACCCCCTTCGGTTTCCACAAACCCTATCCCAGGAATCCCTAGTGCGATTCCTAACCCAAGTGTAACTCCTGTTGCACTTGGGAGTGCTATCCCAGGAATCCCTAGTGCGATTCCTAACCCAAGTGTAACTCATGTTGCACTTGGTAGTGCTATACCAGGAATCCCTAGTGCGATTCCTAACCCAAGTGTAACCCAAGTTGCACTTGGGAGTGCTAACCCATATCAGGCCACACCTTTTGGAGGGCACATACCCTCCATACCTAGCATACCTATAGGCACTACTGGACCCCTACACCATACCACTATGGCTAGGCAAGTCCAGGTTCCGGTCACCACATCCGCTAGTCTACCATACATGGCAAGTCTCAACCTGCCAGATTTAGCTAGACTCACAAATGACCCCATCAGACATGATCCTGCTTGGCCCCATATGCCCACTAAGCTTCCCTCTGACATCCCTAAGTTCGAGGGTAAGGCTGGAGAAGACCCCCAAAATCACATCATGTCCTTCCATTTATGGTGTTCCTCAAACTCCATAGTGGATGACTCAATCCGCCTACGGCTTTTACAACGCACCTTCACTGGCTCCGCAGCCAAATGGTATATCGAGCAAACCCATGGGAAGCATTCCACATTTACCTCCCTTGCCTCGACCTTTCTACAATTCTTCCAGCTACCTGTCCGCTACGATGCGGGCGTCGAGATCCTACTGTCTTGCAGACAGAACACGGCCACGCATATCACTGACCATATTCATGATTGGCGTCGGCGCCGAAGCCTATGCAAGATCAAATTGGACGACCGAATCTTTTTAGACTGGTTCCTTAAATCCCTCCTTCCTCTCATTGCGAAGGATGTAGCATCCGAAAGACCCCAGTCTGAGGAGGAGGCCATCCTTAAGGCCCAACAGTTTGATCTTATCTATGCCCAGTCAGGTTACCTATACACGATCATACCTGACGCCCCACGAGGTGACTCTGCACGCGGTGACACACCGGGGGCATCACATGCCGCTGATGGCATTATTGGCCAAATTACACCGCAAGCAAAACCTTTCAGTATGGTGAGCACCATGCCCGCCCCAGACCTTTCTAGGGCTACATCTAGTTCCGGGGCGACAACTTCTTATGCTCCAACAAACCAGACCCATCACGTTCATGGACCCTCTTGTCCACAACATTGTTATGGCCAAGCGCCATCAGCATATGTACCCCCTACATACTATGCTCACCCTACGGTACAAAACCCCATGCAGTTTCAACAACAACCAATGCATTACCCACAACCGGTTGCACCGGCTAACCTCACACCTCCACCAGCTCAGGGGTACCAACAACCCCAGCAGGCAACTGGACCACCTCCAGCTCCACCTGCATACTATCCACCGCAACCTGCTCCCGCACCTGCGGCTCCTCAGAATCCCCCTAATGCTCAAGGGCATGTGTACGCACAACAACATCATCCCCAATACCAAAATAACCAACGCAACCAGGGTGGGAAACCCAACCGTGGAAGAGGACGCAACCGTGGAAACAATCAAAACCGTAACCAAGCTCCACAACCTACCCATCCTCCGCAAGACAATAACGCGGCGCCCGCTCATCAGAATCCTGATCGGCCACCTAAGCAACCCAAAAATGCTAATTTACGAACAAACCATCCTTGTTCCATTTGCGGTGTCTATGGCCACTATACCCACGCTTGCCCACATCTGGAGCGAGCTCGACAACTATGGACAAATGACGCCCATCGTCAAGGGCAGGCGGCTCCTCAGCCACCACCCAACCCCCCACCACCCCCACAACAACCTTTGGTCCTCCAAAACCCTTTTCCAACACAGGGAGTGGTAAACACTCAGCCGTTAGCCCCCCAACTGGGCAACGTGCAACCACAACAAATAACTTACACAGCTCCTGATCAACCCATGTTTGATTCAGGCACCCACCACTTATTGATGATGTCCACCGCTGACGTCAATATCCAAACCCGTCGGAATCAATACGGACCGACTTCTGAAGCCCCCCCCGCCGAAAAGGATACTAATGCTAATCCCACTGATCAGACATTGCGTATACCTCAGGTTCCACTTGATGGCGCTTCTAAAGCACCTCGCTTCCCCCTTCGCCGAATCAACAACAACCCCAATGCACGGGCTGCGTCCAATTACAACATTGTAGATGACTTAGCTCAATCTCCCGCAGCCATGTCTGCGTTAGAAGTCTTAAAAACCTGTCCTACTCAGCGCAAGACTTTACTTTCCGCCATTGGGGCGATTGACCCAAATGATTCGAAATTGATGACCTTTGATTTAGACCAATCTGAACCACGGCTGCCTTCTACCATAGCAGTCCAAGTTTCCGTTTCTATTCGGAATCTTGTCATCCATCGATGTATCATCGACGAAGGTGCCTCCACATGCGTCATGTCCACTTTTGTTTGGCAAAAGTTGGGATCCCCTGCTCTCCAGCAATCCACCACTGCATTGCGGGCCTACGACGGCAGGTAAGCTCAACCTCAAGGTTTATTACCCAAGGTACCCGTCCAATTAGGTGGGAAAACTGTGCTCATCGACATAGAGGTCATTAAAGCCGAGCTCGACTATAACCTTTTACTTGGCCGCAGTTACATGTACGCCATGAAAGCGGTCGCCTCCTGCGTCTTCCGCACCATGATGTTCCCCCACGAGGGACGCGTGGTCAAAATTGACCAACTCACCTACTATGATCCCAACGCCCCTGCAGCACCCGAGAATGTTCTTCCCATGATTGAACAACCCGCTTCTAGTGCAGTTACCTCCTTTGTGTCTTCTGTGGCACCTGGACTTTATTCCGATACACCAATGACCTCCACATTCCAGGCCATTCCACCACCGTCACCGGAGACCCAAGTCGCAAACCTTTGTACTCTTTCGCAGAATACGCAAACGTCCGGTGGTCAACCACCATTGATCCCCAGTCACATTGGTGTTACACCCATCCACACCATCCCCTTCCTATTTCCTCCTTCGGGAGTAGTAAGCGCCCCGGTTATGGCTACCCTTAGCCTACCCGGGCTAACATTGGGATTACCCGTGTGGTATATTCCGCCTCCCGTTCGACCACCCACACCAGACGTCATCCTCCAACTGGTACAACCTATTGTTACCACAAATCCGCCTCCTCCTGGTGTCGCAATCCCTTCGTCGTCAACGAAACCTCCACCTGGTCTCATGATTGCTTCGACGTCAAAGGATCCCCCTCTTCTTGCTAAGCCCACTGGGGGCAGAGGTCCACAACCATACACTGCTATACCACCTCCTAAGGCGGTCAAACCCCCACCGGTGTTTCGAGCTCCCCCCAAATGTTCATTATGCGATGAAATTGGCCATCCAACTCATCAATGCCCACATTTACCGGCACTCCAAGAGCATATGAATATGTTGGACGATGACATCGGCATCCCAGTAGTCAGATTAGAGCCACCTCTACAGCCTCGCGACAAATCACTGCGCACTAACCATCCTTGTGCTATATGCAGTGTTTACGGCCACTACTCTCACCATTGCCCTGATCTACCTGACTATAGAGCAGCGTTGTACGAGTTAAACAATGCCGACTTAGAGATATCTCCTCCCCTCATCGAGGAGATCCACCCCCCACCATCATCCTCGTCAGAAGAAGTCAATACGATATATATGATTTCAACAACCTTCAAACCAGAACCCCTTGATTTATGGTCTGACTACTTCAATACTGATGAGCAGATTTTGGAGACACTCACTGCACCCGACTACCCTTGGGATGATATGCATCATCGCTCGTACTTCCTCCCGGAAACATCTACCTCCACCGCATCCAACCAGCTATCAGTCGAGTCGAAAGACTTCATACCCGCTAAGGTCGATTGGTCAAAGGACCCCATCCCAGCACCGGATGCCTTTGAAGAAGGGAACATGTCAAACATTTCCCCCACTATACAGATAGACATTTCCACAACACCAGGGAAACCTGAGCTCATCTCGCTAGGCGCATCTTGCACTCAAGCAGAAACTCAGGCGTACAAAAAGCTCTTTCAAGAGTTTCGTGATGTCTTCGCCTGGTCCTATACGGAGATGCCTGGTCTCGACCCCGCCATTATTGAACACCACATCGATACATGGCCGGAAGTACCCCCTGTTCGTCAGAAACAGCGACCTATTCACCCTGCCAAGCTCCCCGCTGTTAAGGCTGAAGTCGAGAAACTTCGAAAAGCAGGGTTCATCTACCCTATTCCGTACACCACATGGGTGTCGAACCCCGTTCCTGTCAACAAAAAGCAAGGCACCCTTAGAGTATGCACTGATTTCCGCGATCTAAACCACGCTTGTCCAAAAGACAATTTCCCCATGCCATTCATTGACCAACTCATTGATGAGTGTGCGGGCCATGAGGTCCTATCCTTCATGGACGGGTTTTCCGGATATAACCAGATTCACATCCGCAAGGAGGATCAGTACAAGACTGCCTTTACCACCCCATGGGGCACCTTTGCCTATCGCATCATGCCATTTGGCCTTAAAAATGCTGGCGCCACTTTCCAGCGAGCCATGACCTATTGCTTTCACGACTTGGTCCATATCCTGCGAGTCTATCTTGACGACCTCACAGCTCGTTCCCGAAAACGATCAGACCACCTTAACGACCTCCGGCAAGTTTTCCTGCGTTGTCGCAAGTATCAAATCCGCTTGAACCCACACAAGTGTGTCTTTTGCGTCCCGGCGGGCCGGTTGTTGGGTTTCATTGTTTCCCAAGATGGAATCACTGTCGATCCCCTGAAAGTCAAAGCCATCTTAGAACTTCCCCCTCCTCGCACGCTTCGACAGCTTCAGAGCTTGCAAGGGAGGTCCAATTTTCTTAGGCGCTTTGTCCCTGATTATGCCACCAAAGTCCACGGGTTCTTACGCTTACTTCGTACCCACATACCCTTTGTGTGGGACGAGCAAGCAGACACGGCATTCGAAGCCCTCAAGAAAGCTCTCACACAAGCCCCCTTGATATCCCCACCGGATTTCTCCCAAGACTTCACCCTTTACGTCTCGGCATCTGAACATGTTGTGTCCGGAGTTTTGGTCCAAGAAGATGCCTCCCACAAAGAGCATGTGATTTATTACGTCAGCCAGACCCTGTCTGGCCCACCTCTACGCTACCCATACGAGGAAAGATTAGCCCTAGCTGTAGTCTTTTCCGTACAAAAACTGCGACACTATATTTTGCTTAGTCATACCACGGTTGTCGCCGACTCCAACCCCATGGTCTACCTCCTCACCCGGCGGCTCCTTCAGGGTCGCGTCGCTAAATGGGTCATTATCCTCCAGGAATATGACCTTACTTTCAAGACTCCCAAAAGCAACAAAGCCCTCGCGCTTGCTCACCTCATTACAGATCTCCCATCCTCTTCAACATCACCCGTCATCCAAACGGACCTGATTGACGAGCAGATCTTCGTCATCTCGTCTGACGACCCTTGGTACGGAGACATTTTGACTTACCTTCGTACGCAAAAATTCCGACCACACATCGATCGTGATGGACGCCGTCGCATACGGCACCACGCCCCCCGATACCTACTTATTGGGGATGTACTTTATCGACGCGGCATTGATACTATCTTACGCCGCTGCCTATCCCATAGTGAGGCAGAACAAGTCCTCAATGATTGTCATAGCGGTGCCTGTGGAGGCCATTTCTCCGGCATGGCTACCGCCCAGAAAATAATTCGGGCCGGTTATTTTTGGCCATCATTGTTTACTGATTGCATCACCGCAGTCAAGCATTGCCAGAACTGCCAGCTATTTGCCCCCAAAGCAAGAACCCCCCCTGCCCCCCTTCATCCAGTCATCACTGTTGGACCATTCTGCAAATGGGCCATAGACTTCCTCGCCTGCAACCCCCCGTCAGCCGGCGGTCACAAACACATCATTGTGGCCGTAGATTATTTCACCAAGTGGGAAGAAGCCATGCCGACCTATAATTGCAAAGCCGACACTGCGGCACGGTTTTTCTTCAACCATGTTATCGCTCGTTTCGGAGTACCACAACAGCTAGTCTCTGACCACGGCTCTCACTTCGAAGATGCCGTCTGGAAGGAATTATCAACCATGTTGAAATTCGAACACCATTTCTCTTCCACTTACTATCCCCAAGGAAACGGCCAAGTCGAAGCGATCAATACAATCTTGAATACCATTCTCCAACGCACTGTAGACAAGCACAAATCCAATTGGCATCACATGCTTTTCCCGGCACTATGGGCCTACCGCACATCAACCAAAACCGCCACCGATTTTACCCCTTTCCATTTAGTTCACGGTGTCGAATCTGTCCTCCCTATTGAGTGCCAGATCCCTGCTCTAACCATCGCCGTTGAGCTCCTACCGGATACTTCCCCGATCGAGCAACGTTTACTGCTCCTAGAGCAGGCCGATGAAGATCGGCGCACCGCCATTCAAAACATGGAAGCTGCTAAACAACGATCGAAACTAAGTTACGACAAACGCGTCCACCCAAGAACCTTTTCGGAGGGAGACCTTGTCCTCGCTTACGATCAAGCTCATGATAAAACCGGAAAGGGAAAGTTCGTGTCTATGTGGCAAAGCCCCTACATCATACACACCTGCCTCGGGCAGGGGGCATACATTCTGACCGATTCAGAAGGCAACACCCTGCGCAACCCACGCAACGGGTTATACCTTAAAAGGTTTTACCCATAGGAAATCTCATGGACACCATCGTCCATTTTAGTATAGGCATACATTTTTCGTTCACAAAAATTTTTCAAAAAACCTAAATATTTGTTTTCTCTGCATGACCACAGATGGAGCCTCTTCCACTCTGCCATGTCGGTTTCGCTGATGGTGCAAGCCGTTGGTCTCCCAATCTCGCCTCCGCAGCTTGGGTAATATACTCCCCTTCACATGAGTTAATTCACATTGATGGAGTATGTTTAGGTGCCGCCACCAATAATCAAGCTGAATACGATGCCGTGACCGGTCTCCTGGCCGCTGCTCTCCAGATGAGCATACGTCACCTCAACGTTTTCTTGGACTCACAGCTCCTAGTTTCCCAGCTCAACAATGATTACCAGGTACGCGATCCGTGTCTTTTCAGAAAATTCCTGCGCACTAAACAAATGGTTAGACAGTTTGAATCCATTACATTCACACATGTCCCAAGACACCTCAATAGTGTAGCAGACCATATGGCCAACAGTGTCCTCGACTGGCACACCAATCACATCATGTCATATCCATAAACAAAAATGCATCCATGTGCAAAACATATGCCTCCACGGGCATATACAAAAAACCAATAATGCATCCATGTGCATAACATGTGCCTCCACGGGCATATATAAATATACAAACACACTGCATCCACGTGCATAACATGTGCCTCCATGGGCATATACAAAAGACAAATGTGCATCCACGTGCATACACGACAATATATCCAAAATATATACCCACATATATATACAAATCGAATAGTCAACATGTCATAAGTGCCCTCAGCACTCGATATACAAAAATACATCTGTCATACAAAAAATGCTTCCCCATATGCTCATGAGCATTTGGGGGCAAGTACAATGTCGTCTACTCATCTGGATCCTGAGGATCCTTGGGATCCTCCTCCGGCTCCTCCTCCGACTCCACCTCCGCCGGCCCAGCCGGGTCAGGACGACCCCGGACTCGCCGCTCTGCTGGCCCCGCTGGATCGTCCCTCAGACGTATCCTCCCCTGAGCCGGCCCTGCCGGAGCATCTCCTCTACCACCCCCGTGTCTCGCAACGAACACCGCTGCCCTCAACAGAAGTGACTGCCACTTAGGCAGCGCACCTAGACATCCCTGCAAAATGTCCCGATCAAGGTCCCTCCAGCCATCCTCGGGGAGCCCATCTACGATCCGGGATAGAGTCCGTCGGACACCATCTATAGCATCGTCGTGAGGGCCAACCCCTCGCCCACGGGCTGCATATCCTCCACCACGAGGAGGACGTACAGGTACTGGGGGACGAGCGACCACCATCGCCCGCCCCTGCCGAGCCACATAGTCAGGTGGTGGTACTGGACCCATATCTGCACAAAGCAAGTAAAACCATCAGATACTATACAACAGATATCATCATGATAAATCATACTACATATGATATAAGATCACATAATACACAAAAACATACTGTCTAAGCTCCAGGCCTGTCCTGGGGCACGTGGCATCTCTGGGTCTCCCCGGTAGTCCATGCCGGCGTAGGGATAGTCCTCGATCACCAGAGGCATCTGCTCCCACTGCTGGTAAAAATCCTCTGTGAAGAAGCCACGAATACCACCGCCAGCACGGGGCATCATCTGCCCCCACCTCATCATACGAGGCTCACTAGGCAGACCAGCACGAACAGGTACATGTGGCCGCAAGGTCGGCACCCGCTCGAAGAAAAAACAGCATAAAAAAGAGGCGTAGCAAAACTCGCCTCCCTCTCTCACGGCCTTATCCAGATCTCTCCGGACACCGGCCAAGAACATCTGCGCCCAAGCGTAGTAAGTACCCCGTAGAACGGAGTCCACCATCATCGTCTGCCCCCCAGACATACGATGTGGGGCAGCAGCACCCAAAACCCTCAGAACACAGGCACCAACAGCCCGCATATCCCACTCACGTAGGAACTTCAGACTAATAGAGCTGTTTACCAAAACAACGTCATCCACACAGAAGGTCTGTAAGAGGTCTTCCATATCCACACCAGGAGGCAACCTCGGAGAAATATCACCCACCTCACCCAAGCGAGGCAAACCGGTCAAAAAATATACATCAGTGAGAGTAATCTCCAACCTCTCACCACCAATAATGAAGGCACCCTCTGCCGGCACCCACCACTGCACGAGCTTGTTCAGGAGTCTCCTCACTGAACGGATAGGAGGTATCTGAGCAAACTTCAAGAGTCCGCTCATGGCTAGGGTCTGTCTCACCCCTCCATCATTCTCGATCCTCAGCATCAGCTCAGCATCAATCTCTCTCTCCCTCCACACGGACTGAGCTCTCCGCAACATCCTGCCAAGAAAACACAGAAAATTTTTAGCCCCAGCATAAAAATTTTAGAAAAATCCCATCGCGACTTTTACACAAAAATCCGCGATGCCCATCGCGGCTTTTCCACAAAAAGCCGCGATGACCATCGCGGGATCCATGCAAAAACCCGCGATGAACATCGCGAGTTTTGTCCAGACAGTCGCGATGAACATCGCGACTGTCACCCATGAACACGCGATGAACATCGCGGGTTCCGACCTCACAGCCGCGATGAACATCGCGACTGTGAGTCTAAAACCCGCGCGGTTCATCGCGGGTTCAGCCCCGAAACCCGCGCGGTTCCACGTTGGGGAGTCAACGTGGAGTTTCGCGGCCTTCGGGGGCCCACCGCCAAACAAAAAAGACATAATTGACAAGGTTAAGGCGAATAGAGTTACCTGCAACTCGCTAAATCGAAAACCAACGGTGAAATCTCCCGGAAATCAAGAAAAAGCTCTGACAGCTCTATCAAACTCACACGTAACAATGACAAGTCATATTGGGCCCCACGTCCTATTTATAGAAATTCCACAAATTTCAAACAACCATTGCGGTGTCATACGAAGTCCATTTCTCAAACCGTTGGTACCGTTGGGATCAGCACAGCGAGAACTTCATAGAGGTTCCTTCCGTTTCCCATTTTCACGGGGTCCATTTTTTGACCATTTTTGAGCCTCTCTCATGGCCTCGGTTTGCGTGCCACATCGGCCGTTCTCCGTTTTAGACGTGCCTTATATAGCCGGATCCAGTTTTCCGCGCTCGTGATGATGCTTGAGATCATTTCTCGCTCTTACCTTTAGATTTTTCGGGCATTTTTTCCACGCCCCCTCGTCACCTCGGTTTGCGTGCCACATCGGCCGTTCTCCGTTTTCGATGTGTCTTATATCGCCGGATTCAGTTTTCCGCGCTCGTGATGATGCTTGAGATCATTTCTCGCTCTTACCTTTAGTTTTTTCAGGCATTTTTTCCACGCCCCCTCGTCACCTCGGTTTGCGTGCCACATCGGTCGTTCTCCGTTTTTGACAATCCTTATGTCACCTGATCCAGTTTTCCGCACAGATGACGATGCTTGAGACCTTTTCTCGCTCTCACCTTTAGTTTTTTTTTTTTTTCGGGCATGTTTCCATGCCCCCTCGTCACCTCGGTTTGCGTGCCACATCGGCCGTTCTCCGTTTTCGACAATCCTTACGTCACCGGATCCAGTTTTCCGCACAGATGACGATGCTTGTGACCTTTTCTCGCCCTCATCAATCCATTTTTGTTCGGTATAATTTTATCCCTTTTTCGGGCCGAGCAACCCCTTTTTACGAAAAAGGCACTTAGGGAGTTTCTGTTAAGCTCTTTTCTGACTCCTAAAACAATGAAAAGATCGCCGAGAAATCTTGCTTCCTTTCATGCTCGATAAACGTATTTGAAAGGGCGTCTACCTGGTATAAGTTTACCCCTTTTCCGGACCTCGTAGACTAATTACGAAAAAGGTATACTCTAGTCACATCGGCTAGAAGAGTTCTCCATCCACATCATTTTATGCTTTTTCGGGCCTTGGAGACTAAACTTACGAAAAAGAAACACCAATAGAGTTCACTTACCGCTTTCAGACTCTCTAAACATGAAAGCAACCATGAGCACGCACCGTCCTGGGCTCACAGAATCCACAGGACCGTACCATTTCTACTCACATTGCAGCTTCCCCATTTTGGTCGCCTTTGTTCAGAGTATTCTGCAGTATGTCACCCTGAAACTCCCTCGACAGCTACCATCAGCTTCACCCCCCCAGAGTCAGTACATACCCTTCAAGTCCCTAAAAGATGATCCCCACACCTACAAGTCATCTCCCTATGCTGCCAGGTCAACCATGTCATCATGCTCTGAACAAAGGAAGTTTGAGTCTACCCATTTTTTGACCCATTTATTTCCCATCAACAAGTATGTCAGTCCTACCAGCAGTACTACATCACTTCAGTTCTACACCTCGTGCTCCTATCAAGGAAACATCATTGCCTTGTTAGTTGCTGGTCTCCCTCTGTCGACGACAACCACATTGATTCCAGAGGATAGACCTAGAGGTCCCTGTGTCTTGGACTCATTACCATTTATGATGAGTGCCTACGAATCATTTTGAGAGGAATCCTCAGTGCCTCTCCTAATGGTTGTTTCTCACATGCTCGACTTCAACACCTTGATCGCATCGTTGAGAATCGCACAGGGTATTGGTCCGTTCAGTTATTAGTCGAAGACCCCGGATACCACCTGACTCCTCCACATTTGAGAGTCTACCTATGGATAAACCAGTTACATTTTTTCTATAGATATCCGGGTTGCGTATGGCGACAGTATCCAGATGTACCCCAGTTTCATACTCCCTTGAGTATACAGTTACATTATTTCTCAGAGATGACTCATAGTCTTTGAGTCCCTACAGATGTTGGACACCTTCAGTTTCAGCAGTTCCACAGTTATTCCAGTGTATCAGTTATTGAGATCAGTCATGATCATGAGTATATCCCACAATCATGTCCCCTCTGGACCATTATGATGTACCAGTATATTTCTTTACGTATTAGATCCCCCTTCTTGGGACTAATTGTTTTGTATATGTCTTGATACGAGCATGGGAATGCCCGCCTCGTCCTTTATCAGAGATTATACCTCATTCATATTGAGGCCATGTAATATTTTTTGTTTTTGCAGCTTCCAAGGGCCGTGGCTCCAGTCTCCAACCGGTCTCTTCTCTCCCCTAAACCCCAGAAAAAGGACAAAGAACTATGATGTCTATCGGCCATACGATGAGCTCCTGCCCTCACACATCAGGGGGCAATCTGTTAACACCTAAAAAGTGCTCACTAGCTCATTCCCTTACTCACATGACCCATTTGTCCACTTTTCCACCATCTGAGCCTCTGAAACCAACAAAAGGTCACCAAAAGACCTTAGTACACCCCTTTTTCCATTAAAAAAGATTATTTTCCCAAGAAAATCATAAAAAACCCTCAAAAAGGGTCCAAATTCCCAAAAATATTAAAAAGGGAATTAAAATATTATTTTTATTCAAAAAAGGAAAAAGGAGGGAAAAGTACCTAAACCATGTTGGTCAATACCATTTGGTTTCCACAAAACCACAAATGGTATCTCCCACCACCAAAACCTATAAAAAGGTGGTAGGGGCTCCTCATTTCACATCCTTCCATTATCTCATCCTTATGCTGCTGAAATCTCCCCTGAGCACTTTTAGCCATTGAAGCAACCTTGGAGAAAGAGACCTATTGGAGTTTGGAGCTACTCATCTTGGGAGTTGCTCAACATCAACCTTCACCATTGAAGGTAATATCGCAAGCACTTGCTTGCCCCCCACTTTTCAATACAAAAAATTATTTATTATGTTTCTTGTTCTTGATTTTGAAATGTTTACATTATTTGCTTAGATTCTTGCTTAGATCCATGAAAAGTATTGTTTATTTAGTTTAATTGTTTTTATTTCTATTGAAACTGCTGCTACTAGTTAGCAGGTGCCCATAGCACTAAGCCTGGTTGCAAAACCGGGCCAACAGTAGGTATATGATCAAAATATTTTTCATGCGATACAAGGCATTAATGTGCATTTGAAGACTACGTAAATAAACAAAAAAATGTTAAGGAAATGCATCATACCAGGTTGTACAAAGTCTAAGACATGATCAAAATCTGCAGAAATAGATGATTGGTCTTCTTCCAACGGAGTTAACTCAACAATTGCACGTTGATCAAGTGGTAGTGATATGCGATCCCATCCATCAACCCAATCCAATGATTCACACCCATCCCAGTCACCATCACAACAAGGCGGGAAAAAACAAGCAAGTTTTCTGGTCCAAATTTCAAATACTGGGTTATCAGAGCTTCGAACCGAATGAAAGCCACGAGTCCCAAGCACAGTCTTGCATTCCCATGCATGTGAACGATCTATGTCTACCACCTCCCAAAAAAATCTCTCCACGTGTCTCTTGTTGATTCTACTCGCATAGTTGATTCCTCTCCCATTACTGATGTGCACCTCTTGACTATAGATTGACCATTTTGAATAGTAGATTATGTAGATACTTTCAATTCCTCTCTTCGTAGGGTTGTTTTCACACATGCTCCGGCTCCATCCTGCTCTCCTTTACCATGCCCAGTCTCAAAATAGTTCCACATATGTGGCACTTTGTATTTTTTATGCAAAGAACACAACCATTGAAATATGCGTGCATTTTTAAACTGACCAGCACATCCATCAGACCAAATCCAGTGTTGATCCATCTGTATGTTCCTTCCCTTCAAGTGATCATAGAACATGATGAAGCAATGACGTACATAGTGGAAGTCATGGAACCTATCGTCACTTATGTAGAAGTGATATTCCTTCAGAATTTCTCTTTGCTCTTCAGTGCTATTTGGGCCATGCCTATATGTGATATGGACCATCAAGGAAACATGTCAGAGTGATAATACTGACTTTGGATCTCATTTTGAGGTTGCAGAGTGTAGTTCTCGACAAAATCAACAACTGAAATTATAGTACCACGGGGAAATGTATCTCTACATATTCTAAACTGTTCATCCTTCCATCGTGCCAAGTGGACATGATGAACATAATCATGTGTCTTTTCAATAAATTCCTTGACGAAGTCACTATTTGGTACCTGGTGACACAAAAGGATCTCAATGTTAGTTTTTTTTGTAAGCAAGGATTGAAATGTAACTGTTCAAACATAATTTTATAGATATAAATGCATACCTGAGATGTCACCAATTGTATTTTTTTGCTTTCTTTCCCTGGGACTATTTCATAGCTGATGTATTTGAAACTTTTCATGTCTACAACCATTTTCCCAAATTCACTTTCTCCACTCTCGTGCATACATTGGCTCAATAATGTCATTCCACCACAGTTGGGGCATGTTCCATCCAAACAAGATTTTGCATAGTATGTTTGCCCCTCAGGCCTATTGCACATGATGATATGAATGAATTCTCTTGATGAAGTCGGTGGTATTGTCAGGGAGCAATCCTACACATGGTTAGTATGCAACACACGACGAATGTACAAAAATGTTTCATAGTAATATTCATATTCTACATGGTATCTACAACAACAAGTGTTACGAAGAGTATTTATTCTAACATACCATGGATTACATTTCTCAAAAGATCTTTGCCCCAAGTTCAATTGTCTATGTTCATTCCTAAATTTCTCGTATAGTTCTATCTGTGTTATATCAAGAAGATGCTTAGTATGTGGTTCATGGTCCTTTGAACCCCTTCTCAGTTTTAGTACATCCTTTCGGTTCTAAGAAGGCCTTGTGTGATCATGCCAAAAACTTTGCACTAATCCCTTTACTGCATCAACTAGCTTCATGTCACGACGTGGCAACCGACCAATAAAGGCCCAAAAATCTGTCTGATCGGTTGTATCAAGATGTTCTCTTCTAATAGAATACCTACGGAGGGTTTTTACATTCAAATTAACTAGTTGGGATGTAGGCCTGAGAATGCGAAGGACCCTGGTGTTCTTATTTGCAATTGTTTGCGACAACACATGACGAGCCGCACTGCGGTCCTTTGAACGTGTGTTCTTACCAATTTTACCAAATGCATCTACTAAGCTTTTAACTATATGAGAACTTGGTTCAGAATTCATTATCATTTTTATCCCTAACTTTTTCCTAACAACATTCATGCTCCTAGATTTTAACAATGATAAAAATAATCTACATTTATCTCCATCACATTTAGAAACAAAATATTTATCAAGTATTTGTTGAGTTTGATAAGCAATACTACGTTTAGATAGCGTACCTTCAATGGAATTGAGGAGACTTTCATCAACTTGTATACGCTTCGGAGTTCTTCGACGTGTGATTGCTAGTGGAGGTAAGGGGGTTGGAATTCTACCATGTAGCACATCACCAAGGCACTCTGACATTTCACTAGTAGCTTGGTGTCCTTCATTCTCTTCCTGGTAGTTGGATGGTGGAAGTCCAACATCCTCATCGATGGTCTGTGGAAGTCCAACATCCTCATAGGTGGTCCAGGTAACATTTTCTTCTTCAACAGTAGGAAACATGTCCAACGCCTCTCTGACTTCATCACTTGTATAACCACATCCGGATAATAAATTTTGTGTTTCTTCATTAGATTCATCTTGAGATGGTAACTTATCACTTTGACTTGAAGTGGGAATTGAAACATCCCCTAATGAGCACCCATGTTTTGCTTATTGATTACTTCCATGGGGTGCTTGTTCAACAACTATTGTGGAAATTGAAGGTCCCTCTTGTCGTGGATTAATAGGATGAACCGTGGTCTCCTCTACAATTGGATTTGGATTAGTTTCCAAAGAAAGCCTCTGATTCATCATGTGTATTCT